>OY728145.1:1392053404-1393303404 GCA_963277665.1 Viscum album | reverse complement strand
TTTTTCTTATAGGGTAAAAATTTACCAAAAAGTGGCCAAGTGATAAAATTTTATATCATATATTACCCAACTTTTCGTCTTTAAATATTTTACATCTTTTAAATAATTTTATAAAACATTATTTTCATAAAATTTTATACATGTCATTTTTGACCCTATTCATTTAATTTGAATTTAAAGACTCCAAGACAAGGATAATGTTAGAATGTAATGATTTAAAAAATCAATAATATCTTATATTAATAAATAAAAAATATATAACATCATAAATCATTAAAATTATATTACATTTAATATTTTCAAAATCATTTATTTTATTTTTCCATTAATTAAAGAAATATTGAGTCGACGTTTCATAAATATTTAATTAAATTATATAATATCTAGAAATTAGAAATAAATTACCATCATTAGTTTTTTTTTATTATTTTAAAAATAACCATTAATATTTATTCACAACTTTATTTTTTCATTATATGAATACATAAGAGATATTTGAAATTGATAGAGTGACATTTTGTATTTTTCTTTGTTTTTAATATTATATAGGAAATTTTCATGGAGAATTATGACTTAAAAATATATATTAAGTGACTATGGTGATAAGTGTCAAATTATATACAAAAAATAATTAATATGAAAAACTATTACTTTAACACTTTGTTTTAACCAAAGTTAACCTGATTTACCCTTTACTGAGGTCATAAATTTTACTTCGAATATTATTTATAATGCCTAAAAATAAAAGGTAAATATTTATTGAATTTTGACATCATGATTCAAAATATGGAATAATTTTTTCAAAATTCAAATTCTATAAGTTGTGGAAATTCATTTTAAAATATGTTTTCAAAATGAGATGAAAACATTTTTTTAGTAAAATATATGTTTATGCATAAAACTGGATATATAATATGATCTCATTCCTAGAAAAAAAATGATAAATGTAAAAACATTTGATTAAAAAAATAAAATATAAATTCTATTAAAATAATTCACCCACAATTATAAATATAATTTGTTAAGATAAAAAACGCATTCCATGTATAAAAATATTTTTTTATAAAAACATATCTTTTACTTCCAAGTAATTTTTATTTTTATTTATAATAAATTGATAACTAATGAATTTATTATATAAATTTTTAAATGATATATTTTTCATAATTTCGTTAATATTATTCATAACCACCATTTTATTGGCTATGTTGTAATCTTATACTATATTACCATTCATTTGGACTCAGGGTTGCATGTATCACAAGAAATTGAAGAAATCAAATTTCATTAATAGAATGATATCTTAAAATATTTGGGTGTTATATTTTGTAACACATTGTTAAAAAACATATAATTCACATCAAAAATTCCATTTCAAGGGTGTAATAATAGGTCATTGAAATCCTATATTTTAAAAGAATTACAAATATTGAAACCTTGAAATTAAATGAAGATAAATATAATAAGAGTTAAAGATAAAAATATACGTGTGTGGAATAAAATCACTTTATTAAATCTTATAAAACATTATCCTTTTTTTTAAATAGAAAATTTGGAAAAAAAGGAATATAAAATTAATTTGAAAACCAAAAAACATGAAATGGAAGATTCATTAATAAAAATGGTTATAAAATGAGGAAAATGATTTCATAAAAAAATATTAAAAAAGAAAATGTTTTACAATTTTGTAAATAAATTTAAAAATAACTTCTTTTGAAAATGTTAAAAAGAAAATTTTCTTAAAAATTTCATGAAATTCAATGGAAATAAAAAATTACCATAAAAAAATTGAATTATATAAAATAAAATTCATGAAATAGTATATAGAATATTAACATCATAGAGAAAGATCCAAAACCAAATAAGAAAGAGATAATGTTAGTTCTAAATATAGTCAACTTTTTAGTCAAACTCTGAATCAAATAAAATTGTAATAATAATTATACATTTAAACACCAACAATAACTAGAGGGTAATAATATGAATGTATTTATAGTTATAAAGAACATAAAATTTCATAAATTTGTAATTACAAGATAAATAATATAAAATTCAATGTGAGATTAGAAAAGAACCCCCAAAAGCATTGAAAAAATAAGAATCATAACACTTTGAAAGGGATAACCATTTATGGATTTGTAAATACATTGAATTTATTGATATTTATTATTAAACATATTTATGGGTACAATATTTACCAAAAAAGTGGTGATAATAGAAAATAAATCAATGAAAGAAAATAGTGATGATACAACCCTTACATTTCTCTTTGAATCACCTCCGTCGGATTGAGTATAAATCATGTTGATAAAGGAATATCAGTAAGAAAAGATCCTTATTAATGTAGAAATGGATTTTGATATTCTAATTGTGGTAAAATTATTATAAAAAAACAAACTTCATATGTTTTTTGGAAAGTATATTATGAGTCTTTTTTTATTGGAAAACCCAAACAGTGTTCTGACAAATATTTAGTCTTTAAGGGTAAAGAATATAATTTGAAATGGAAAGTGGCTCAAATGGAAAATATATTATATTATATACCACTAATAATCAAAAATTTATATATGATAAGGTAATAAGATTTTTTATTAATTTATAAATCATTTTTACCATTAAATACATTTTAATGTCATTTTTAGAGTTAATCTTGTAATTTGACTTTAGAATAGATAGATAACTATGAAATTATAATTTAAATATTAAAATATTTAAATAGATTTTATATTTATTTATTAATATAATGAAATGGTATAATTAATATAAATCTGATCACATTAAATATTTTAAATCCATCAATTTTAACTTTTCTCCTCCGTGCATAAGCTCTGCATCGACACTACATAAGCATTTTGGATAATCACCCATATTATTTAAATATAAAACTAATTTAATAAACTAAAAATTATTTATTATCCATATTTATTGCACTATATTATTTTTCAATATGTATAGTTACCCTCATATTTATCATGGAAACACATTTACGATATTATTTTGACTTCTCTCACCTTACCCTAGAACAATGTAAGTATTCGGATAATTATCATGTTATATTATTATTAAATTAATTAATATATGTCAATATAATTAATTATTAATCATATATATCTCTTATGTACAATAAAAGTATTATCAATTCCAAATGTTATCACTAATTCATCGATATTCACTTATATAATATGTTAGCACTCTGTCAGCACCGATTAATGTTTTCATACTTATCAAGATATGAATCTTAATTTATATTAATTTTATAATTATTGTATTATATTTGAGTAAAATATAATATGAGTTATTTTATGTAAATTAAAAAAATTATTTCATATTTATATCTTGATGATTTCATAAATTATTTTTTATTTGAAAACACTATATTTTTATTGGTTCACCAAAAAAACCAACTTACATAGAAAGATCCAAAAAATTGACCCTAATAAAATTTTATCATGATGAATCTAAAAATGCAGTTATTTTTATAAATTTAATATTCTAAAATTTATAAATATAACTTTTAAATAAAATATATGATATATAATAAGAACAATGGTTTAAAATAAATCATATTTTTTCCATGAGTCATTAATTTTAATTATAAATCCATTATTATTTAATGGTTACTTATATTAATAAAAAATAATTTTATTACATAAATCCATTTTGTTAAAATGTTTCTTTAAAAGTAATAAATTTATTAAAAATTCATATTTTATAAAAAATAAGAATAAAAGGTATTTTCACAAATACATTCAAAAAAATTATATATTATAAATTAATATATTATTTTTCAAAGAAATTTTTTATAATGAAATTATTTATATTTAAAATCTAAATAGAATTTATTTATATCAACTGTATAACAAAAATTCCAATTTAGTAATATCATAATCAATTCCTTTATATCCCTTTTATTTTGATTTATATCATGACAATTTTATTTTCTTCTCAAGTTAACATAACTTAATTGAACATATTTATAATTGATGTACATTTAACATATTGACCAGAATCACGAAGTCTAACATAGAATGAAACCTGACCTCCCGCATACTTCCCTAAATTCGAGTGTTTTCTACTAGCATTGGGGATCTATGTAATGAAATTGGGAGACTATACCCTCTATCAGAGTGCACAATAATAGATAAATAATCAAATATGTAGTAGAAGAAAATAAACTTACATAGATGCCAAAAACATATCATCATTAATGATGGAATATAGAATAACATGACTAAACGGTCATACCTAAATACAATAAACTGATCACCCAATAGGACAGTCACATAGAAAAATTGAAAGAATAACATTACAAGAGGTTATACACCCAGATTAAAGCATCACATTCCCCAAGTATCTAAGCTCATAGTGATATATCCAACTCAATGATCTAGCTTGGTACATGACCCAACCTATACATAAAACAAGTGAGGGTTGTTATGGTACCAAACTTTCATGGTCTCTTGAGCAGGGTGTGACTACAACTCAATAGAACACCACTAATGTGGTCCAATACCAAACTAATAAAACGATGTGTACATGCATTCTATAAGCCCAGAAAAAACTAAACAAAAAATAAATATTAATGAAAACATAGAATATAATCACTGATGTATAAGTAAGAAACAAACAACCATATACTAAAAGTTCTTGAACTTATAAAGATTCTATGAGCCCCATCCATACCTAATTCAAGTCCATATTGGAAGTATAATCATAATATTTTAGAAGAGATCAAGAAATATCCATAAGATTGATATACAAGTCATGGATACAACATGTCACTTAGAAACCACAATGCATCGAGAAAACATGTCACTTGTCATCCACAACGCATCGATAAAAAATGTCACGTAGTATCTATAAGTCATCGAGACAACATGCTTCCTAGTATCCACTAGGTTATCTACCCCAAATGATGCTACCATGGATCTGACCTCAATGTCATCATCCCCGAACATGTTCTCAGGTCCATCACCATAATCATATCAAGATGAGTGCACGCCTCTTATAAAGGATAACCACATGATGATGGTCCACCTATCCTGAGTACCAAAGAAATTACTCTAAATGAATGGTAATAATGCACAACAGAGAAGAGAATACAAAGGGGGAATTAGGAATTTCATTGTGAAAATTTATTAGAAACATAAAAAAACATTTGATTATCATCAGACATGGTATAACCATATGCATAAGCATACTCATGGAATCAAGAATCATATATGGGTCTCTTGGGATACAAAAGAAAACATATGAGTTCAGGCATAAAACATGATTTCACTGCTGCACAGGCACACACACATGTGATCGAGCATGAAAAATGGTGTTATGGTACATAGGTATCATATAGAAAAAACACACATCCAAAGGGTTCTATGATATTAAAAAAAAATATTAGCGATAAATCCTCATCCATCAGTAGGTGGCATCAAGCTATTGCACTAGTGTCTGTCATGGCCCTTGGTACTTTGTTCAGTTACATTAGGTATGGTTCCTTTAATGAGTTAAGACTTAAGGATGATTAACTAATTAATCATTACTTTATATTCCTAAAAAAATTTAAATTTAGGTCCATTCTCATAGTTTGGAAAACCTCATATCACATGCTAATAAAACATGTATATTACCATAGGGTAGAGTACACAAGACCACCTACCTCAACATGGATCCAACTCCCATTTATGTAAATATGAACTTATTTTTCTAATTTTTCCAAGTAAATTCAGCCTCTATCGATCCCCATAAGTTTCTAACCCATTCTTGATCATTGAACATTCATTAATTAAAATTAAAAACAATTGATTAAAATATTATAAGGAATCTTACTTTCAAAGGAGAAATTAACACTTAGTATAGGTCATTGTGGGTATCAGCTCCTAGCTGGAACGTGAACAAACTCTGAAGGAAGGTTAGTAACATACATCAGACATAATTTTGGACACCATCTCTATTTCATGGTAATAATAGAAAGGAAAATTTAATATAAATAAATTGAAACCTCTAGAATAATTCAACCAAAAGATGTACTTTCCTATGACATTATACAACTGAGTTTGATCCACTCCTAACTCACTCCTAATTCTAATGACAAATTCATTTCTAAGATATAATGTCCAATTAAAATCAATCAACCTGAAAAAATATAATGGTATCCAAGGGAAATACCATCCAATAAATAGACAATAATGACATGTTATCATCAAATGGGACATCATCTTTCCACACCGATCTAAATCCAATCATTCTCAAAATATTCAATCAGGATCCTATAGAATTGTCATCGATTATCTAATAAATATCATGAAAAATATCAATCTATTATTAAAATTATCAAGAGGAGGGGGATTGAAAGATAATTGAGACAAAAAAGGATCACAAGGGAAAATAGTAAACATAATGATTCATCCACGATGAACTGTATGAGGATCAACCACCACATGAGGAAGAAGGAGGCCAAAATTAATGAAGAATGAAGGATCTTTCCCAGATTTTCCAACATATCTCACCTAAATCCATTCCACTTCAAAGGGATTTGATGGTGGTAAAAGTGCATAGTTTTACTATTGAATGGCCTAAAACATTCAAGTTATGGACATTACACCCAAGGGGTATTACTGTCCCAATGTCCCAAAGAACCCTCACTTAATGTAACCGAGTACGCCCCACCAGATAGATAGTGAGTACTACTAGGTAGTAGGCCTCCTGCCTGCCCCACCATATAGTTGGTGGATGCAGTAGCATCCATGGATACATTGGGAATCCTCCACAAAAATATTCATATCTGAGTCACCCTCTCTGATTCTATTTAAGTCTAAAATAACCTCTTAAGTATTCTTAAACAAGAATTATACTAGTTCAACACCCAGTTCACAATTAAAATCCATACACTAGATAAAAGTTCAAACTTCCTTATAAATTCATGGCATGTAATGATAGGGTTCATTGAAATCTACACACCATATAAATTTTCATCCTTAATAAGTTTTGATAGGACAAGAAAATCATGACTCTTAATCAACCATAATCGTTATCCACAAGGATTTCTCTATGTTCCATCCCCAAAAATTAATGAAACGCATCAAGGAAAAACTCATTCATGTGCATGAACCATGATCTTCTAGATTGACTCCATACACAAACACCAGATTCCAATACAAACTCTCATTATTATCCAACATTCAGATAGTGATCACCATATCCTTCTAACTCAATACATTGCGGTGGCTCCAAATAATTCTTTCTAAATCATTATGTTTATCCCCACTATAGGATTCTCTCTGTAGAATTATATTTTGATATTCCAATGATATTTATGGTGTGGTTCAGTCCCATAGTGCTCGATCAGATGAAATTCATGGGATAAAAGTTGATACCAAATACCCTTTCTTGGTTCTAAGATGAATCGAGGAATATTTACTAACCAATGCAACTATTGAAACTACATTCTGTCAAAGATTCTAAAAAATATGACGAAGGGAATCCATTAGAAGAAAAGGTGGAAAAACATATTTTTTTCAAAAGGAATAAGTTTTTTTTTCTACCTTAGTCTGGTCAAAACGCTATCAACGAGCAGCCTACTTGTGTGCCTCGATATGTCACGCAACCCACTTGTGCACCCCCATATGACGCGTAGCCTACTTGAGCGCCCAACTTATTTTTCTGAAGGTCACATATTTTCCTATAAATAGACCCTTGGGGGCCTAATTTTTATGAACGAATTTCCTTGAAGCCCAATTGCTGTTCTGGTCACCCTAGTACTTTGCCCGAATCTTATGAAACTTTCAAGGTAGTTCTTGAACACTTTGAGTAGAGGATTTAAGGAAGGATCATTGGACATAAGTCCTTTTAGTGTTTAAAAACCATAACACTTCCATGCCTAAAATTCCAAAACTCCCCATGTTATAAACACTTGTGAGACGCCCATTCCCCTTATAGGAACTTGAGCACCCCTTTTCTTAGATCACCTGTGAATACTCTTGAAGGCTTGAGAGAGGTCTTACCTATGTATTACCATACAAGTTGTTCATCACCTAAGCAGACATCACATTGCCAATCCTACTTGCACGCCCTTACTTGCACACCCTTACCTACTTGCACGCCCATACATTCACGCCCTTCTCAACTTGGGTGCCCCTCCTTGATTCACTTAATTTCTTCACTCTATTCATTAAATAATCCATCAAGACATCATCAAAGACATTCATGGTATGTATTATTCTTCCTTGGCTACCTTATCTGAAAGGGATTCTGTTGAGACCTCCACCAAAACCTCCTAAAATATCAAACCTTTGGGAAAGGCACATCAGTAGGTCTCCTATTTGGGTATGTTTTTCCACAGTCAGAGGTTTCCCACATTTGTTTCACAATGGGGTTAGGATTCATGGAGTGTCTGTGTGTTTATATACCGAAAATCACATAGACCTTTATCCCAGAAAACATGTTGGGAAGTTCCCATTTTGGAGGAGGGTTGGGTCATGTCCTCTCCCTTATCAAAAAGATAATCCATAACCTCACGTCTTTGTTATGGGAAGATACTATTCATGCCTGCTTTTTCTTTTAAAAATAAAGGAGAGGTCTCCCTCCCCTACTATAATCAATTTTAGGGCAACCTACTTGGTGTAAGCCCCTATATTTTCTTGTAGAAGGTGGAATAATTGCTCCTCCTCTCTTCTTTGATGCCAAAGACCAAAGGGGAGATAGGAACAGGGACATTCATTGCCCTTTATCTCCCCTCTTTGTCTTTGTCACCATGGGAAGACATCCAGGCGTAAGCCCCTAACCTTTATCCCTTCTCCCTTCCATTGGACCCAAGTACAATTAAAAGAGAATAGAGGGAGGTCTCTTCGCCTCTCCCCCTTCCATGGTCACCTCGACCTCATTCACCTTGGACCTCATAGGTGCACCCTCTTCCACCAGCGGAGGAGGATAAATTTAAAGTGTGAAGGCCCTTGTTGAATCTTTTACATCCTCTTGTTTCTCACACCGTTCATGACTCATGTGGGCTTAGAGACTTTTCATGGTTAGAAAATTTTCACAATTGAATGAACTATGATAACTCTAATTCCCACCAAAATTAAGATACGTATGAAGCCTTCTCAGGGCCCGAGCTCACTAGATGTCCTCTTCAGGAATCCAACACTAATTCCCTTAATTTTGGCATCCTTCTTAGGAATAAGCCCGAAATTCCATCCTCAAATCACCAAGGAATCCTTTTCAAGAAGTAATCCCAAACTCATTTCTCTCAAAGGACTATACTCTAATGTGAGACCTAATCGAACTACGTGGGCTTTGATTCACATCTATATTGGATATGTTGGAAGCCTCCTTGAGGTTCAACCCCAATACACAAAATCAACAATGTTCTCCTTGGGCTATATTCCAAAATGGATCTGATCCTACTTGGAAACCCATATTCATTCCAAGGTTCATTGGGCTACTTCAGTATAATTCCCACACAATGTTTTAAATATGCACCATTTTCTTAGATGTCCATGCCACAGGACATTAAACTGTACAACTAAGTCCTCATTAAATGACGTTAAAAGGTATTATGTGTCCCATTCAGTGGAACCAAAATATGAGGGTTCTGATTCCTTTCACAATGATACATAGGTATCCCATCTTATGGGAACGATCCCAAAATAAAATCAAACCTTCTTCTCCCTGGTTCACAATAAATTATAGAGTGCCTCACTTAGTGTCTTAAAAGCAGTATCATCACAATGATGATTAAAAGAATCTATAAGAAGTATATTAGAGGACACCATTGATGGAAAACCTCAAATACATACAGATATTTCCATTAATTAAGAACCTTAAATTCATACTAATGATTCTAAATTTTACACATGTTAATAAGTGATTGTAAATTATAAGGGATGAATATGATATACTTGATGAATTAACAAGTATTCATGAAAATATCTTAAATTTACAATGAGAGTCCCGAAGTAGACAAAAATCCCCCCCCCCAAAGGGTGTTATGATTCCGACCTCCCATCCTATTGACCAATTCTTGTTATTATGTATTGAAAATTTAAAACTTAATGAATGCCTACCATTGGAAATTGGGTCCCCTTTGGATAAAGAACTGTTGGAAGTTTCCAGTTCCCTAGATAAATCCAATGGAAACCCCCTGGAAATAGTGATTTTTAAAACAATAACATATGTTTCAAATAAACTACAAAACAGAAATGGTGAACCCGACGTGAATCTTTAACCAAGTTAATAATGTTACCCACCTGTTAGGCCCCTATAAATTGATAAAGGAAGTCTATAGAAAGGAATAAATTATGATTTTATCCATCTAAAAATATATTACTTTAGTGGAGTTTGTTGTTGTTTTCATGTTTTTCTTCCTAGAATTCCCTTCATTCCAAAAATGGATTTCTCCCAAACAACATCTGTGAACTTCCCGACCACTGATCAAGTTGGATCTCTACAGGCAGGAAGGACATCAACACCAACCCAACATCTTCAAGGATGGGTCTCAAATGTGATGTCAAATTAATATCTCCAACGTGGTTCAATCCCAACTTTGGAGGCAGCTCGACTGGCCCACCAGGTCAATAACAATCCTCGATCATCTGGCCAACGATGACCAATGGACATGAAAATGTTGGTTTCAACCACCATCTCCAACAGTTTCGGGACCTTGTCCCTAGAACGCAACAATCAATCAATCGCATAATACAGGGAGGTGGATCAATAGGTCACTCAAGGCCTCAATTAAAGAATGCAAGAGTCTTTCCTGAGGACTCCCACCAGCAATCGCCACCAGAATAGTGCGGTAGTGTCCCCCAACATGATGGGTGTGTTTCCTCTAGACATTAGGCCCTGGTATCTCAGAACCGGGTATGCAAGAAGAACCACCAGCGACAAAATTCGATCAACAAGGAGAAGGTTCTCACCTCTAACTACTCTATATATTTACACCAACATAAATTGATTGACAACAACTAGCAGGAACATACACCCATTCATCCTAATTTTTCTTCTCAACAGCACGTTTGGTAGCAACCCACCAATCACAGCAGATAAACCCGGTGGAGTACTGTGAACATGAACATACACCTAATTACATGTTATCAACCAGTCAGTGGGATCATATGATTCCATTTAATGAATCCCGCCAATCTAATGTGGTGGAAACTCGTAAACAGGAATATACACCTGCTTATAATCACTAATTCTTTCAGCAGTCTCGTCTGCCAGTATTGAAGGAAGTTTTTCAACCATAAATGATCGAAAACACACAGCAGATGTATACATCTTCCAATTTTCATCAAGATTACCAATATTATCATTTGGTAGCACCCGAAGATGTCATTCGGAAAGCTCTGACAACAATTTTGGGGAAGCCCCAACTCTCTACCCCCACGCATGTGTACAGTCAATATCCATTGATAGGAACAAGAGGATAGAAGCAGTAATAGAAACCTACTACAGATATGGAATGGATATATATTATCATTATGGAGGATGAAGTCACCAAACATATCTTACCAAGGTTTAAAGGGAAGCCGCAAATCCCTACCCATATTATAGAAGCATGTCTGGTCATTTTAACAACTACATCAGCAGTATCATGGGAACAAACATATAAATTTATCCCCACACATTGGATGACACATCGCCATGCCATCCCGGAGCACATACATACCTCTGTTCTAGTCTAGGAGGGTCATGGGGAATACTCCCCCATATCATACGAATAACAAGATTGAAAACATACACCCTTTCCAATTTGATGTAATCAGTCTGTTCTGGTAACCACACCAAGGTAGGCACATACACTTTCCCATGATAACCATTTTTTTTAGAAAGTGGGACCAACTGTGTATAAGAAAACATCCATGAAAAATCCCCACCATGCATTATTGGAAAATCAAGAGTTAACCTGTGATTTGGCTCCTCTTAATGATGGAGTTCTTGAATCCCTCAGAAATTTATCTGTTGTAGCTCAAGATTCTACCCTTTCATTACCAAATTTTGGGATTGGTAGTTGTAATTCTGTAGTTCCTCATTGGACACATCATCACGAAGGCTTTCGTCATGAAAATTCGGTCAATCCAGAGTGCTTATCTCAGGATGAGATCCATGGAAACCCTCCGTGTGGCCAGAAGACCAAGGAGAAAGAAGATTTATCCCTTGTTGTAATCCATCATGGGGATCCTCTCCATGATGGAATTGGCTGCGGAGGTCCTCTCCATAGTAGTACTTCGCATTGTCAACATAATTTCATAATTGAAAATGCAACGACAAGAAATCCCTCCGATCTCAAGTCACTTGCAAACACAAGGATAGTCATGTATAATGCTTTGTCAATTAAGGGTGAAACAATTTCCCAACTAAAAGACATATTAAGGGAATAGACATTCTCTGAACCTCCCTTAGGTCATTTGTATTCTAAAATAGAGCATCCACTTTGGTCAGACCAAGTGGAGAAACCTCTAGTGAAAGATGATGAATATGTGTTAAACATGAGGAAACAATTAGATAACGGATAAATACCAGTCTTATTCTGGCCTTCGGAAAATTCTCAGTATAACATTCCAGAATTGATGAAAGAAGATTTCATTCATGTTATTCGTCTAAATTTATAGAAGAATCTTTGTCATTTGAAAACCAAAGTATTACCATATAATGAATATAAAAATCATGTAAAGGTAATAGAAGGGTTGTAATGCCAAATTTACTTGGGAACTCTCTCAGTTTCCCAACATCCAATTGTTGAAAACAGCAGAGAACCCATCAACGTGCATGTCTCAATGCTCTAAAGAGGCTACACCAGTTAATTTATGATTCCCCGTCTAGTGTTCATATCAGAGGATGGGGTGAATATGGAGTATTTCATTTCATTGCACTCCAAAATCAAAAAAGACCCCCAAAAGTGGTGTCATGCATTGTTATTTCCCACGGTCGGCCATAATCAATTGATTTTGTACGTAATAAAATGTACACTCAAGAACACGACTCAACCAGCTCTCATCAGAGTATGGACCAAAGAAAAAAGTTGTTGGGTTAATTTTACATCATGAATTTGAGAATCTTGAGTAGGAATCCCGCTTAGAGGATGTCAGATGTCATAGAATGAAAATGTCTTAAATAACATAGTGATCTTCCGAAACAGGTGATTTTAGTGTTTGTCGGATAATTCACCTAGCTAATGTCTGAACCAAAATCAGCAAAATCAAAAGAGGGGTTGCATGAATTTCAGCCATAGTAGTTCAAGAATCACTCCATCTTGCAAGGCTGGGGGCCCATTTAATTCAACATTCAAATTCACTCAACAAAGTTCAAATATTTGATGAGGAAGAATAAGAACAACCCCAGCCTATAGAGCTGGGGGATTTTTCACATCTGTAATCGCCTCATCAACCAAAGTCAATTTTCTCCCAATTAGGAGATAATCCACAAGGATAACATACATGTAACACCCCAATCTTCCATGGTATGTTTCCCTTTTAATAATGTAACAACTGGCATTGTACGCAACTTCGAGATTCTAACACACTATGACCAATCAAACTAACCGTTATTAATAGTAATACATACTTTTTAAGATTTTATGAATTTTATCATTCAAAATGGACATCGTTTTTGGATTAGGCATATCGAAATTATCTTAAGGTGAATTTTTTGTATTTTTCTGAAAACATTCAATTTTTGATGAATAGTGAAAAACACTAAGTTATAGTTTAAAACCGAATTTTTATTAAAATAATTATTTATTATATTTAAATTTATTTTAGTTCAAAATAGATACATAATACCTATATATGTTTAATTTAATTCATAGGATTCAGTTTATAATACTTTTAGATATATAAAAGATTTATAGAACTTTTTAACCGTATTTTACCCACCTCCTAGGAGCATTTACATATTTGAATAAAACTTAATTTTACTGCTTCTTTGAAATTAATTTAAAAAATATTAGATACATTGTTGATATTTTTATGTAAATTTAGGTTCAATAAGATAAAAATATTTTTTTTTGAATAGTAACTTTTGACTTTTATTTACCACGGTTAAAATTAACTACGGTAATTAAGGGTTAAAATGTTATTATTATTATCCAAACACATGAACTAACTCAATTGGATAAGTGTAATTCGACCAAAAACAACCTTATAAATAAAATGTGATCCTTTAGGTCCACATGGAGTAGATTAGGACATTTATTATTATTTAATTCAAAGAAGAGTTAAAAGTATTCAATTAGAAGCTTAATAAATAAACCATTTTTAATATAGGGTTATACATAAGATAAATTTGATTATAAATATTCATTAGAAATACAAAAATATTTCCTACATAATGGTATTTTATTTATATTTTTTAGACCTTAAAAAAATTAATTTATTTATGACACAATGATGATGCAATAATTACCTTATTAATGAAATATTAAAAAAATTGATATTATAAATATCCAAATAAATGTAATTTTACACTTTTTATGATTTACACTAATTTTTTATGTCAATATAATATGTTAGGCTTCGTTAAATGAATTTATTTTAGAATTAATAATGCTTTTATGAATTTAGAAAAAACAAAATACCAAATAGTGTCAAAATTGACATAAAAGTGTTTTTAAAACAAATATTATATTATTAATTGATATTATATTCTTAAAAATATAAAATTCAGAAAAAAGACTTATATAATTATAGGAGTATCATTAATGAACAAATTGGGGTTATCTTGGAAGTATATAGTAAGTTTATTAACCATATAATATAAAAATACAAAGAGACATGGTAAATGTCAAACTCTTTACAAAAGAGTTAAATCTCAATGATAAGGTTAATATAGTTACCCAAACCTGCATAAAACCAATTTGTTGAGTGGTTTTCTACCAAAAACCACCTTATCCTTTAATGAATATATTTTGGAGCCATTATAAACCGAAAATGATTTTATTATAAAATACAATTTATAGATTTTCCTAAGATGCCCCTCATCCATCTTATAAAAGGGAACTACCCCTTCCCTCAACATCACACCTTCAAAGCCTTTTTTTCTCGGCCAAAATCTACCCAATTACCCTCACAACTATCCTACCTTAATTCTAGAGGAATTGTCTTAGACAAAAAGCCAACCAATGTATCCCTTTTGATCAAATCAAAAGGAAGAACCTGAACAAGAGGTAAATATTTCATCACCTTTTTCAAGTTCCTTTATTCTTCCACTTCCTCTTTCTTTGTTGTTTACATTCTAAAATACGAAATCTAGTATCTTCTATATACTGTGATGTTATTATAAATATGGTACAACCATATTCATTATTATATCCATCCTTTGAATGACATGTCACCATACGTGCGTACGTAAGGTTTACTGTCTCCAAGTCGTGGTGTAATTGTTATTCAATACATTATTATTTGTATGGGTATAATAATGTTGTGTAATTTATTTAAATAATAAATATAGAATGATAATGATTATGTATATATTATATACCATCAAATTATATATTATTTTAATATCTAATGAATGATATTGTCGCTCGTTCTTAGGTACAGATTACCGTCTCAACGAACGTGATGAGATTAATTCCCCATCGTATCCATTGAAGACTAATTTTCATTTGATGATTAAAAATAATCTTTAATGACTTAATATCTTTCTGAATATTAATAATATACATCCTATTCATAACAAACACTACATAAAAAACAAATCATATAAAGTAAAATGAATCAGTTAACAACTGAAACGATGATAATACTAAAATATTCTTAACAAAGAAGTATTAAAAGATCATATATGATATCATATTAATGTATATGATTCATTTATAATTTAATAACAATTTTTCACCCTTATAAAGGATTATAACCTACCCTCGACCGAAGAAAAGTAAAAAGTAAGGGGTTTTGTATCTCACTTTTAATTCTATGAGATTTCTGTTGTTCGCCACTTATTTATTAAATTTAGTGTATTGTGTACTATAATCATGATTATATTTATATTCATGGTATTATTTGATACAAATGGTTGTTATTAACTTTTGGACATATGACCTTATTGATTACAACAAATTAAGGGTTTTCATCTCAGTTCCTATTTTCATGAGATTAATGTCAAACTGTCACTATTTCCTTTTGTGTGGTGTATGTAATTCCCAATGATTGTATTATTTGTGTAATATACTTTAATTTATGAGTAATTATATCTTCATTTTATTATCCATCTTTCATGGGATGTATATTTTTTAAGTTTCCAAATTTTTAAGGGAATTTAAAATTTCAATTTCCACTCATTCGGATTTACGCATACTTCATTGATTATTTTACACCATGGTTATGTGTGGAATCACTATATTTTATTTGTGTAGTAATTTCCACTCCCCTTTATTTGGGTATACTTTTTATAAGCATAATAACTCCATTGATAAATTCTCAAGTCATTGATATGAACTTGAAAGAGTAATTTTAACTCAATCTCCATATACTGAGTTTAAAATCTAATTCATTAGTGTTGTTTTTAAAAAAAATATGTGTGAATGTCCTCTGATTGATTTACACTGAATATCCAGTCATATAGAGTGTCTTTATATTTTTCACACATAATTATTTCCTTAATTTATCCTTAACCTAAGGATATGTTCTTTATAAGATATTTCATCTCAATTTACATTCCATTTAGACTTCTTTATTGTTATACGCCAATTCACTTTTATATGGAATATATAATGTACTTTGACATAGTATATCATGAATCCCTTTATTCTCATGATATTATAAAGTTTTTATTACCTCGATTATTTGTATTTAAGTGTCTCTTATATTGTTAGGATCTCTAACTAAAATATCATTTTAAATGTTATCAATATTTATTATTCTAAATCATTCTCATTAATGTACATGTTTTAAAAATGGTTTTTTTGGATTTATTTATATGGAAATTAATGTTTTAAAATTAAAATTCCTTTTAAATGTTTCAAAGTTGTATAGGAAACTTTGATTCAAAAATCTATTTTTAAACGGCTTCTTGAAAAATAGTGTGACTTTTAAATGTTTTCATGAAAAAGGGGGATATTTCACTCAAATAGTTTTGATGATTATTTGCATCTATGTCAGTATCCTTCATTATTCACGATTGAGGTTAAACTGTTACAATAAAACCTTCCATATTTTATTGAAAGAGTTATTCTTGACTGTGGATGTGCTATTTTTATACCATTCATGGTTTGTGGAAAAAGTATTGACATTTCGTATGCTAGTTTTAATACGAATGTTTATGTTATTTTTAAAAGTTTTCATATGAGGAATGTATTGGACTTAGTAAGTGACGGGTGGAGCCCACTATAGCTTCTCGATGCATCGGTAGGACTAATGAGACAAACTAGTGTGTTGGAACAAGGCCATGACAAAATATTATTTGTAGTCTTAGCACAAGGCCTTGACTATGTGGTTATGAAGGTCTAGAATTATGCATTCCATCATTATGAAAGTGGCTATTTATATTTCATGTGATTATTCGACTAGTAGAATATCCATGTGAATAAGTAAATGGAATTATTTGATTTTATCTTTTCCATATTATACTGATGTTCAAGTTTAAAAGGATTTCTTTTAGTCTTATACATTTCCTTAAACGTTTATTCTTATTTATGAAAGTTTCTACTATATTGTTATCCTTAATGAGGATCTGAGCTCACCCCTTTCTATGTTTTATTTTTCCCAGGATGCGAAGAAGTATATCATGACTGACCTGCAGTGATAGTCTATGGGATCTTAGTATTTTCCAAGGAAACAATGTTGTTGTAGTTTTCCAGTTTATAATGTACTGTAAACCTTATGATTGTATTTAATACTTCCAAGGCTACTAAACTAATAGGTCTTTCGAGACATGATATTTTGTTATCATGCCAATGATACGTAAGAATGCACCGACTCTGGGTTTCTGAGGTCGGGGCGTTACAGTTGGTATTAGGGGAGGTTTAGTACTAACCTTGGAAACAAGATTTATATAAACTCTGTTTAGAGCACCTAGCCCTAAGATAGACTTTGAGGATTAGTATAGAAGAACTTCCTAAAATATTGGTATTGTAGAGATTTTGTGAGTTTTCTAAGTAGTAAATCCCTGTCTAGATACAAGAAAGTAGATGCGGCTCTGGAACAGATATACCTAGGGGTAAAACCCAAAAACACCATTTTGAGCTAGACTCGAATGGGAACTGGTGCATGACAACAGTCCTTGATGCACTATTGGTTACGACACTCCTGGGGGATATGATTAGGATAATTTAAATTTTCATTACAACTGATTTGAAAGATTTTAATATAAGATCATAATAAATGACCTTGGTTAATCCTAAGGTGTTTCAAATTGAAAATATGGTGTCATTATATTCATTAAATGATTTTATGACTATTGTTACTCACATAATGATTTCAAGTTTTAGTCAATGGCTGGATTCGATGGAATTCATAGTAACATTGATCATGATCTACAAGGTGGTAATGGTGGTGGAAATGAGGAACCAAATGGGATATTGATAGGCATAAAAGATATCGTGTTCATGCCAAAGAAGTTTTCCAAAAAAATGATCAACAACATATATATTAACCAACTCTCGAACTCAACAAAGAAGAGAAGGGTGATTAATGATAAGATCTCCAACAGTGGAGACCATGGAGAAAAGAATCTTAAATTTCCATCATGCAGGAAATGTGAAAGGAGACACCCAAGAAAGTGTCTCAATGGAACACGGAAATTTTTTACATGTGGGAAAGAAGGACATAAAGTAAATAACTGTTGAGGAAAAATTAAGAGTGCTATGGATGAAAATAAAAATGGTCCCAAGAATCCATTTATAGTAATTTTTCGTAAATGTATGGGACCTGGACATTACCTGAGTGAATTCCATATTCTATAGGATATTTTCTTGGTCAAAGAAGAAGCTATGTGGAAATAAATGGTTGGAGAAATGTTTAAAAGTATTAGTGCTCCTTGTTGATGGGAATAATTTGGAATAATTTTCTCTTGTATTTGTAACCTTGATGTTTTTCATGTGAAAATTATATTTGAGGAAGAATTGTATTTTCTATTGTGGATATTGTTATAAATAAACATTTGTTTTTATATGATCATTGGGATTGAGGCGTTACAAGTTATTATATTTTTTGAATGAAATGCAAGGTATGAGATAACATTTGTGGTTCAATTATGTTATGGTTGTTTTGAGTAATTTATCTTATTTTGGTAATGTTATAAAATATTGTTTTTGAAAAAGGAAAACACGCAGACCGTGTGACAACCCATCGCGTCAGACAATGTTGTTGGAATCAAACCCACAACTAGAGTGTGATTGGGATTTATCTCCTACCACTGGACTATGTGATGTCCCTGGTTAGTGTGACTAATTATTTTTAGTTAAATTATTTTATTGATCAATAATAAGTTGATTTGGGATCTTATGTCTTATCAAATGAATATCCTCGGTATAGGAAAATGATTTGGTGATTAAGTGATAAATATTATTTTGGAAGACATTTTCTCTGTTGGGAACACTATATGCCCAAGGAAAATAGAATACTATAGGATTTAATTTGAGGAGTAATGGTGTATTTTTATCTATGTTTTTATTGTGGATTTATAGTGATTTTGGTTTTTTATGGAAATGATTAACCTCTAATAGATAATATGTGATTAGGTTAATTAATTTTAAGTATGTGACTTTGAGATTAATCGATGTCATTTGGAGATACAATTTAACGTGGAAGACTACAAAACCAAATTCTTCTATGTTTTGGGTTTCAATATTAGTTTTCATTATATTGAAGGATTTTAAGGAAAATTCATTATTGAATGGTATTTATTTAACTTTGGGGTATTGTTGGTTTAATTTTAGAAATTAAGATTAATGTTTCTTTCTCTAATGGAATATCCTTTTCGGGGATCATTTGATCCTGTACTAACTGTTTTGGTTTTGATTAATCTCTAAAGACAAGTTAAATATATAGTTTATCCCTTGTGGGTCATGTGATTCTCTAGAAGTTGATTCTATATCTTCCGGTGTGGCCAAGTCATCTTGAATACTCATTATTATAAAAAATGAGTTAATGGTAGAAAATTATTAATGAATGAAACTCTAATTAAAAAATAATTATATCACATTATGTTTTTAGTCAATATCATAATTAAATTCCACATATTTATAAAATTAAACTTAATACAAAAAAAAAACGTTGTTCGCTTACTTTTCCTATTGAGAAACTAATGACCGTTTGTCCCATCACAAGTTAGTGGTTTTCTTGTTGTTAACTTTCTCTTGATCATGTTTTCTATCCCTCTCCAGTAGAAATTTACTCTAATTTTATTGTCCACATACTTGTTTTTCTACATGGAATCCTAGTATGGGTTATCTCGGGTGTCCTTTGTACTTCTCTTTCTTTCTTTTAAAGTGATAGTTTTATTGACTCTTTTTCTGATGTGGAACTTTCAATTAAGTTACAAAGACCAATTTTAAAAATTTTGAGGACAAAATTTCTAAAATGGGGATGAATGTAACACCCCAAGCTTCCATGATACGTTTCCCATTGAATAATGTAATAGCTTTCATTGTACGCAACTTCGAGATTCTAACACACTACGACAAATCAAACTAACCATTATGAATAGTAATACCCAATTTTTAAAATATGTAAAATTTTATCATTCAAAATGGACTTCATTTTTGGATTCATAATGTCGAAATAAGCTCAGGGTGAATTTTTGGTATTTTTCTGAAAACATTCAATTTTTGATGAATAGTGAAAAACGCTGAGTTATAGTTTAAAACCGAATTTTTATTTTAATAATTATTTATTTTATTTAAATTTTTTTAGGGTAAAATAGATACATAATACCTATATATGTTCAATGTAATTCATTTGATTCAGTTTATAATAATTTTATATATATAAAATTTCTATTGAACTTTTTAACTGTCTTTTACCCACCTCCTAAGAGCATTTGAAAATTTGAATAAAACATAATTTTACCGCTTCTGTGAATTGAATTTCAAAAATACGAGAGACACAGTAGATATCATTAAGTGAAATGTGGTTCAAAAAAATCCAAGTCCCCATGTCATACCCATAGTCACCCCATAGTGTAGCCCCCCACCAACTTCCATGGCATAGTCCCCTTCAAAAATCCAAAATTTCCCAGAAACTCTAGAAAACTATAAACTACTCCTAAACAAAAATGTTACCAAAGAAAAAGGAATAAGTAATACCAACAAAAATAAAATGAATTTTAAAATCTTTCCAGCATAAAAACTTTATACCTCCAGAAAACCATTAAAGAAGACACCATGTTGAAGTCATTACACCACTTCTCTCTTATCAATTCCTTACACTCCTAAATATCATGTGAATTAGAACGATACTACTGTATCACTTGAATAAAAGGTATATACATCTGATGATGAAACTTCTTCTCAGAATAAACAATCTGAAAAGTTTTCTCAATCATGGATAAATAATGTTCAACATCAAGTTCCTCCCATCTCAAAACATGAGATGGTTCTGAGTGGTACTTTCAAAGTTTTTATATGTGAAATGAATTATGAATTTATATAAACTGAGGTGGTTATTAGAAATGGTATTTTACCATTCTGATCTTCTCTATAACCTCAAAATGAACATGTATATCAATGTAATCTTTCCATGATTTATAAGTTTTCAGTGACCAAACTGAGGTGAAACTCTATAAAAACCCAATCATCAACTAAAAACTACAAAGGAAATATATGAAGATGATCAAAAAAGGATTTTTACAAGATGTTTATCATCAATATCCTATTATGAATCTACTAAATATTTATCATCATGTCTTGGACCAAACATAGTACAACCAATAAAGCATCACCAGTTTCTGGCCAAGATAATAGAGATTTACACGGATTACCATACAAATCCTGAAAAGGATCCATTCAAATTACATACTGATAGATATTGTTGAAGTTAAATTAAACCAATTCTAAATAGTTATCCCAAGATCCACCAATGTCGATAACATAGTCATGTAGCATGTCTTCAATAATCTCTATAGCACATTCTTTTTATTTATCCATCTCCGAAAGATATGTCCAGATCAAACTAACATGGGATCCCATCACCTCCTGGAGGCCTCTCTAAAAACAATTAGTGATCTGTGGATCCCTATTAAAACTATAACATATGTAACTCCATGGAATCTAATAATATAATATGTATATGGGATTTCCAATTCTTAAACATTGGTTGTGTCATGTAGGGGGTAAATTGAGACAATTTGGTTAGTTGATCGGTCAATAATGATATTTTATTATTCTTCAATGGGGTGAATCGAATCCCAAACAAGAAATCCATAGAAATATCATCCCACTTCCAAGTTGTCATAAGAAGGGGTGGAAACAAACTTGAATGTTTTTGGTGCTCGTATTTGACTATTTGTAGGTATAAAAATGAGAAAAAAAGTCGACAATATCATGTATCGTACTTGGAAACCAGAATACTCTCATCCCCATTCTCATGATCTCTCAAATTCATATAATAAAAAAGATCCATCAAATTTCACTCTTCTGAATAATCTTTAATGTTGGGTATAAACTTTCCTACTAAAGGCATCAGTAATGAAATTCCCCTTACTAGGTGTGTATGAAATGTAAAACTAAAATGATTTAGTTACTCCAACCAAAACCTCTATCCTATATTCAAATATTTTAGAAAAATGATATAACTCAGATTTTTGTGATCAGAATTGATAGTAAAAATCTCCCAAATAGGTAATGCCACCAACTCTTGAGAGCATGAGTCAAATCTTTGAGTTATTGAACATAGGACAGATAACACTTCTTATGTTTCCTAATCTATATTGAACCATAGGCTATCATATGATTACCCTTCATAAGAACATATCCCAAACCTGAAATTTATTTTTAAAAAATGACCTCATAGCCATGACCTACCTCCAGAAGAGTAAATAGTGGCATAGAAGAAAAAAATAAATTTCAACTCATCAAAAGAAATCTAAAATTTCAAATCCCATAATAATATCACACATTTATAATTGAGAGTAGTCATAGGAGAATAATATTTCATGAAATATTTGACAAACTTGTGGTAACACCCTATTAAGTCCAAAACACTCAATATCTTGAAGACATTGTGCGGCTATTCCATTATCATCACAGCTTTCACCTTATCATGATCAATTAAAATACCATGTTCTGAGATAATGTTTCATAAAATCTTCCGTCCTGAATCCAGAAATAAAACTTCATTATCATTGCATAAAGCTGGTTATTTCATAAAATTTCTAGAACTTCTCTCAAATGACGCACATAATCCTCCTCGATTTTGGAGTAATATAAAATTTCATCCGCAAATACAACTATGAATGATTATAGATACTCATGTAATATTTTGTTCATCACCCACATAAAAACTGTACAAGTATTGGTTAGACTAAAAGGCATCACATTGTACTTATAATAGGCATACCTACTCTTGAAGGTGGTCTTCATGATATCATATTTTTTGATTCTCAACTGGAGATTACCAAAGCAAAAATCAATTTTCAAGAATCACTTCACCCCATTAAATTGATCACAAAATTAATCTATCTGTGGTAATGGATACTTTTTATTCACCATAAATTGATTTTGATTTCACTAATCAACACAAAGGGGGAGTTTCCCATAAGATATCATCGCAAAAAGAATTTGAGCCACCCATAGTGACACACCTGAGCATATAAATCCATTAACCAAAAAATCATCCAAGTAATTTGTCAAATCTATTAGTTCGGTTAGTTTCATATGATAAGAATGAATAGATTTTGGATGGGTTATTAGTTCCAAATCAATGGATAACTCTACTTACCTTATTGAAAGAAAACTAAAAAATTCATAAGGAAACAAGTCAAAAAATTTGACGACAACTAGAGGGAGAACACCACTCAAATATTCTAGCTCCAAGTAAAAAATATAAAACAACGATATTACCATACCAAATTCCAAAAAAGGAGGTATATATATGTTCAATCACGAGTCCTATTCTCTCGGAAAAACATGACAGACCCCATTGGTCTCATTAAAGGTGACCCATATAAGATAATAGTAAATCCAAGACTTATGAGAAATCATCCAATCCATATTGAGAATAAATTTAGGATCCTTCATGTTAAAAACCAAAAAATCCTAGACAATATCAATCTATGATAAATTTAAAACACAAGACTGACATCATAGATCCTTCTATCTCTTTAATATGTTGGGTGTAGAAATATCCATCACATAAGATAAAATCTCTATATAAATATTTAAAAAGTTCACAATATGAGTTGATATGAACAAATGAGATACTTCAGTATCAAATAAAGTTGTCAGTAAAGATGATGTTATAGTGATGGTACCTCTCACTATCACTTGACTCTCATTGGATTCCTCCGGTGATTCTTCCACTACATGAATAAGATTTGTTCTGGATGATTTTGGTTGAAACCCCTTGGTTCTTGAAGCATCTCATTACATTATAGTACCTTTAGGTGATAATGATCTCATACCACTGTATGGGGCATAAAAGATATGGTAAAACATTTTCAGGTTTCATGAATGTAACACCCCTACCTCAGTTACCTAGATTTAGTGCATTATTTTATTACATTGAAAATATAACCATAAATCATATCCCAAAGGAACGATCAGTTTTGTAACCTCAAAAAAAATAGATACAAACATATGTTTCACATTATATCATGAAATGAAAAACAACATAGTATCTACTTTTAAAACACTCATATTTTTTAGTATATCCTTATAAGTCATTCATAATATAATTTTTTTGCATCTTGGGTAAAAATGAAACATAAGAAATGAGTGACCTCATATGCTCAGTAAGGATACACAATATAGAAGAAGCTATCATATATAAGCATAAACTTTTAATACAAGGTCTCAAAATGAAAAACAAGACTTTTAAACATAATATTTGGAATAATATGGGAATAAAAAATCGTATAATTCCATTTAAACATTCACACGAATAGTCTACTAGTCAAATAATCACATGTAATATCAATAACTAATCACATAACGAGCAAATTCATAATGTCAGACATCATAAACATACCGTCAGGGCCTCATACCAAGACCATAAATAACCATACCATCAAGTCCTCGTGCCGAGGCACTAGTTTGCCTCATGATTCCTACCATGGAAGCGAGGGGCTATAACCCACCCTTCACTTACTATGTCAAATGAATTCCTCTTATGAAATGGGTAAAACATAACATAAACATTCGTATTCAAACTACCATTAAAAATGTTAATACTTTAACCTTAAACCATGAATGGTACCAAAATAGAACATCCATAATAATATATATCGTAAACCCTTCAATAAAATATTTAATATTATATCATAATAAATAAACCTCAATAAAGCAAAAATATGAAAAAGGATTTTGACATAGATGAAAATAATATAACAAAATCATTAAAACTCTTTAAAGGAAATATCCATTTTTTACATTGAAATTATTTAAAAGTTGTGAAATTATAATGGAAAACATTATTTTTCAAAATAAACTTGTAATCATGTAAACAAATATTTAAAATTTTAAGACTTCATGAATGTAGAAATAGCCGCTCACACCGTATAAATTAAAAAAACACCTTTCCTTAATTTTTTGAAATGTTGGTAAATTAACTTTTCTGGAAAATGATGGAAATATTCTTTTAAAAAAAATTATAAATAATAAAAAATGGGTTAAAATGACTTTAAAAATTTATAGAAAATATTTTGAAATAAATTTTTGGGAAACATAGACATGGATATTAAATGTGTCCCAATAGATACTTATATATAAACAACACCAGATAATAATTAGATTGTAAAATTGACCTTTACCTTGTACTTTCCGTTATTTGAGGGTGAATTAACCTCCATTATAATGGTTAAAAAATGTTATTAAATTATACCAGGAACATATCCATATTTATGATATCATATATGATCCTCTTATATCATTTTTTAAAAAAAATTCTGTATTACCATTGTTTTAGGTGTAAATTTTTTCATTTTATTATTCATGTTTTGTTTTTTAAAGTCATGTATCTTATGAATATGATATATTTTATCCATATTAAGAATTATATTAATTTAATAAAAATTATATATACTCGTAATATTAATTTTATTATCATTCATAAATGGTTAACATGGAGAATGAATCTCACCATGTCATGGAGACGGTAGGCCGTACATACGCACGAGCGATGATATCATTCCCTTTATGGTTAAATAGTATGAATTTTTATGTTATATTAATTATAAGAATTATTATAATATTATATTAATTATTTTTATCCATTATATTTATCATTATATCCATACAAATAAAATAGTTTTGAATAATAAATTACACCACGATGTTGAGATGGTAAGTCATAATTACGCACACATGGTGATATTATTATCAGTAGGATAGATAAATAGAGAAATATGGTTGTAAAATAGTTATAATAACATATAATTATGTACATTATACTTTATTTATTACTTTGGTATGGAAAAAACCTAGTAATATGAAGTAGAAGAAGAAAATAAATTGAATGGAATTGGTAAAACAATTTACCTCTTCTTTGAGCGTCTCCTTTTGATTTACACAAAAGGACTCCATAGGATGGATTTTTTCCCAGAGTATGTACTATATTATGATGTGATGTATGTTTTGAGAATATTTTGGCAGGTTTTGGATGATAAAAAAGCCTTTAGAGTTTTCAATAAAAGAGAAGGTGAGGTTCTCTTTTATAAGAGAGGGGAGGGGTACTTTTGAAACTCGAAAACTATTAAATTATTATAAATTTAAATTGGTCATAAATATCTCCAAAGTGAGTGAGTTCTAGAATAATATGCTTATGGGTCTATATCCTCTCAAAAAAAGATTTTTATGCAAGTTTAGGTCAGAAATGTAACCTTATCATTTTTATTTAACACTCAGTTAAATAGTTTAACTCTTATCATGTTTACTTGTATTTTTATAATATAGGGGTTATATAGTCACTCTAAAATTACAAAATAAACCCAATAGGGTCATTTATGAAATATGTAACATTATCCTAGTATTTTTTCCAATCATTATATTTTTATTAATTTTATAACATTTAATAAAATATTATTTATTTTAAAGTATCATTAATGTCAATTTTGATACTACTCAATATTTTCATTTTTAAAAATATCCAACCAAATTGATATCTTTGAAAAAATAATTAAATTATATCACTAAAATGTCTATGTTATCAATAAAATTAGTCTATATCATTAATTAAGTAAATTTATATTTATTTTAATATTTTTAATATCATTTAATTGAATCTTCCTTTAATATTTCAATCACTGCATCATTATTGTGTCACTATTTAATATAATTATTTATTTACTAAAAATATAAATAAATTGAAATTATTTATATAAACATTTTATATTTCTAAATAATACTTATAGTCAACCATATCAATTATATAACCTCATATTAAAAATGTTATAGTTATTAAATATTGAATATGAAATTTTTAACTCTTTAAAAAAATATAATAAATGTCAAAATCTAACACAAGTGGAATTAAAATAATCCTATTTTTTAACTAAGGTTGATTTTGTGCGAACAAAACTTATCCAATGAAATTATGACAACTTTTAGGGTAATATTATATTATTATGATATTATTTTTACCTTTAATTACCCTATTTACTGATAATTGGGGTAAATAAAATCCAAAAGTGATTATTCACCAAAAATTATTTTCATCCTATTAGACCAAAATTTTCATACTAATTACAACCATGTGTGTATTATTTTATAAATTTAATTCATAAATGTTTTAAAATTACATTTAATGCAAATCCCGTATATGTGGTTAGAAGGCCGGTAAAAGAGACGTTCAAAAGGTCAATAATTTTATATATATACTTCTATTATAAAATGATTCCAATGAACTATATTAGATTAATATATATATTATTTATCTGTTATAAAAATAAAATAAATTTAAAGTAAAATAAATATTTAAATGAAAAAAATCGGGTTTTTAACAACAATGCAGTATTTTTCACTATTCATCTAAAATTGAAACTTTTCAAAAAAAAATACCAAAACTTCACCCTGAACTAATTTAAATGGTTTCATTTCAAAAATGAAGTCTAGTTTGAAAAATAAAAATTTCACAGTTTCATAATTTTCTTAATTGTATTCATAACTAATTTTTAAACAACAAGTTTGATAAGACATGGTGTACTCGAACTCTGTGTTTCATGCAGCCCAAGCTATTGAATTATTTAAAAAGAAGCATGCAGTGGAGTATAATGGTGTTACATTCTTCCCTCATTCAAATAATTTCATTCTAGAAATTTCTAGATTATCAAAAATTAAATGGGTGGTTCTTCATCATAAGTTCTTCAGGTTCCCATGTCACCTCTTTCATTTTATGGTTTCTCTAAAGAACATTTACCAGATGAGTAGTCCAATTTCTCATCACTTGTTCTCTAGTATCAAGAATCATTATAGGCTCTTCAAAATAATATAGACCGGTTTTTAGTTTTATTTCTTCATAGGTGAGTACATGCATTGGGTTTGGCATGTGTTTCCTTAACAATGATACGTGGAACACATAATGAACTTTAGAGAGTCTTGGAGTTATTGCCAAATGGTAAGCTACCACTCCGATTTGTTCTAGAATTTCAAAATGTCTAACCTACCTAGGACATAATTTAACCTTATTACCAAATCATATAACACCCTTCCATGGAAATACCTTCAGGAAAACATGATCTCACACTTGAAATTCTAAATCCTTCCTCCAGTTATAATTATAGCTCTTTTTCCTACATTGAGCTGTTTTGATATGGGTCTGAATAGTTGTTATCTTTTTCATCATTTTCTCAACATGTTCTGGGCCTATGAGTTTTATTTCACTAACATCAACCGAACAAGTCAGTGTATGACATCTCTTTCCATAAACGGTTCATATAGTTCCATCTGAATATTTGAATAGAAGCAATTGTTATAGGAAAAGTATACTATATGTAAATACTAATCCCACATACATTTAATGTCAGGTGAGAAATATCTCAACTTTTCGTCTAAGGTTTGAATAGTTTTTTTATTGTCTAGTAGTTTGAGGGTGGTAGTAAGTTCTCAAATGAAGCTCAATATCTGAGTCCTTCTGAAGACTTTTCTAGAATTTTCATGTAAAATGGGGATCACGATCAGAAACAATCGATATTGGTAAACCATGGAGTCTTACAAATTCATTAATATATATTATTTCTAAATATTCATGTGATAAATATTCCCTTATAGAATGAAAATGTGATGATTTAGTAATACGATTGACAACAACTCATATCACATCATTTCTTATGGGAGTCATTGGTAGCCCCATGAAAACTTACATCGTAATATCATCCCATTTCCACATAGGTATAGACAGAGGTTGCAGGACTCTTCTAGGATGTTGTCTTCCAGCCTTCACCTGTTGAAAAACCAAATATCTAGAGACATAATTAGAAATATCCCTCTTCATGTTGTCCCACAAAAAATGTTCCTTCAAATATCTATACATATTAGTGCCACCAAGGTGTATAGAGAAATTAGAGTTGTGAGTATCATCCAACAATTCCCTTTTTAGGTCATGTATAGTGAAAACACAAATCCTCTTCCCAAATTTCAAAATGACATCTTCAAATACAAATTCAATCAATCTCCCATCATTCACGTCTGTAATTTTCTTTTGAAAATACACATCATTAGGCTATGAACTTTTTATCCTTTAAAGTAAATATATTTTGTCCACCATTTGAAAAGTAGTGATGTTTCACCTTCCATGATAATTCCCATATCAATATTTACTAGATCCATGAACATAAGATCATGTTCAACTCTCATTTTTTAGAAATATATGGTTATTTCTGCTCAAAGCATCCACCACCATATTTTCTGTCCCTAGGTGGTAGTGTATTATGAAATTATAATATTCGAGTCTCTCATGCCATCTCCTTTGTATCATGTTTAGATCATTGTGTGAGAAAATATATTTCATACTCTTTTTATTTGTATATGTCTCACATCTTTCAACGTAGAGATAATATCTCCATATCTTCATAGAAAGGATTAATGTTGCTAACTCAAGATCACTAGTTAGGTAGTTATGTTCATGGATTTTTAATTTCCTTTATGAATAAGAAATAACTCTATCATTTTTCATAAAGACTCAACCACTTCCTTTCCATAATGAATGACAATAAATCACAAACCCATAATTTCCATATTGTAAAGTCGAGATACGATCATTTAGTAATCTTATCTTCAATTCTTTAAATCATTCTACATAGTCTTTTGTTTAAACGAATTTATCCCCTTTACATTGGTCTTGGTTAACGGGTTTGCTAATCTAGAATGTTTTTGGATAAAACGTCGATAGTGACCTGCTAAACCAATAAAACTACGTACCACAGTTATACTCATTGATTATTTACATTCTTGGATTTCCTTTGTATTTGAAGGATTAATAGAGATTATATCCTTAGAGATAATATGTCCAAGAAAATAAATTTCCTAAATCCATAATTCACACTTGTTAAACTTCTCATAAAGTTCATTTATTCTAAGAGTATTTAGTACAATCCGAAAGTGGTTCTCATGGTTTTTGTAGCTTTTAGAGTATACCAAGATATCATCAATTAATAAAATGAAGAAAATAATTAAGATATTCCTTGAACACTCGGTTCATTAGATCTATGAAATCATAGGGTACATTAGTCAGTCCGAACGGAATTACTATATTCTCATAATACCCATACCTAGATCGGAATGATGCCTTTGGAATATATTTCTTCTTTACACACAATTGATGATATCTAGAATGATGGTCAATCGTCAAAAAATATTGATCTCCATAGATTTTATTAAACAAATCATTAATGCGATGTAGGGGATAATTTTTCTTTATTTGAATAACATTGATATCCCTATAGTCAATACATAACCTCATTGATCCATCTTTCATCTTAAAAAAAACACTAGGGGCCCCCATAGATTAACACTAGCGTGAATAAATACCTTATTAATAAACTCTTAAAGTTTCCTATTCATCTCTACTAATTCCACAGTGTCCATTCTATAAGGACTCATTGATATTGGTCTTTCATTAAAGATTAAATCAATAGAAAACTCAACTCAACTTCACCGTTTGAGGGTGACTAGGTAAATCATCAGGAAAAACATCAATGTATTCCTTTACAATATGTAAACCCTAAATTTTAATATTTATTCTTATTCCCTAGATTTTATTTCCTCCTCCTTCCCAAGAATCACGTTTAGTAAATCTACTGGGCTAGGTTTTGATAAGAAACAGGTGATGAAGTTTCTACTCTAAAGATAATGGATTATAAATTTTCATCATATATCACAACATCCATCTTCTTGTAATAAATTTTCACATTAGATTTTGATAGTAAGTCTATACTGAAAATTATATCAAAGTAGACCATAGCTATGATGAAAAAGTGAGTAGATAAAGCACAGTTATATGCCATAATGGGAACTCACTGACACATCATTATTGCAATGAGACTTCCCTTAGTGGTTTTGACTCACAACTCCACTGTTAATGTGAATTGGAAATACCTAATTTTTTAATTACATTAGGAAGATATAAAGGAATATAAGGATATAGAATCAAATAAATATTTTCTAAATTTGAGGAAAGTATTAAAGTACCTACCACCACATCATTAGGAACTTCAACCTTAGTAGTTGTGATGACTAATGATTTTCATTGATCCCTTGGCCTTCTCTGGAAAAATTTCCTAGATGAATAGAACAATCATTTTTATAATGTCCCATGTCTCTACAATTGTAGAATTGAATATTGGTAGTTTCTTTATTCCCCTTGCAATCACGAGCATGGTGGCCTTTTACTCCACAGCTATAACAAACTCTCATTCCCTTTAAGAAAACATATGGGTGTTTCTTCCCACAATTACTGTAGGGTAGAATGTTATGTTTTCCATTTTCCCCTTATTTTATTTTCTTGAGTATTCAATAGCTCTCTTATTCTCTTTCTTTCCTTTATGGTCATAATACTTAGAGAATTAATTTTCTATCTTGATATTTGTTTCAACCTAAGGTGGGAATTTAGGGAGAATAAAAAATGTTTTGACAAGAATCATCACCCATATCATATTGTAGGGATAGTTTCACGTCAGGTTAACCATTATTTTTGACCTAAGGATGGTGTTTAGGGAGAAGAAGAAATGGTCTAATGACAATCATCACCCATATCAAAATGTAGAGATAGTTTCACATCTTCTATTTCAACCCGATTTTCATTGTCATCATTTAATGGAGGATTAGATTGACCCCGCAGGGAATGTGTAGTTTACCCATTCTTTATTTAGAAGTAGGTTCCATAGTCAAATGGTCCCAGCAGGTGATTTCATGGGGTTAAGTACTTGTGCAATCAGTCCACATAGGATATCACATCCTCATATGGTCTCCAATGGGTCTATTCGTGGAGCCAGAAACACCCAACGTGCCTCAGTGTCCATGATTCATGGAAATACTTTCCAAAGGAAAGCATTCATTGGATGATGATTTGGCCAACAACACTTAAGGACTCCATTGGTTATAAGGATGATAATTTGGGCTCACGGCACCCCTTTGGGGGGGGGGGAATTATTGCCTATTTAGGATTATCTTATAGATTTAAGTCATGTTCATGTATCTGTGAATCCTTGGTTCATTCTCGAAGAGTGTGTTCAGGGGATACACCTAGTATGTTGGATTTTCATAGGAATGCATGGATTTGATGCTATAGAGGTCATGCCAACTTAAGCCAAGTAATAAGGTGCTTTTGAGTTTATCATCATCCAGGGGAACATGAGGTGACTTGATATTGGGATAAGACCCATAATATGGGCTTCCAACATATACCCAGGATAGGAAATAGAACCCACATTGTTTAGGAAACTTGGGGCTTATGCATGGGAGGTTCCCATTTGATGGGACATGGTTGGGTGGAACATTTTGGAAGGGAACCCCTTTTGAGCTCAACCCTTCAATAAGGAATCCTACGTATCTAGGTTTGACCATGAATTAGAGTTCTAATAGTTCAAGCTTGGTTTGTGGGTTATGCATAGAATATTCCCATTTGAGTGGTTATGATTGGGTGAACCCTTTTGAGAGAACACCCCTTTTGATCTTGAGCCTTCATATAACCATCCTGCATATCCTGGTTCGACCAGAAATCTGGGTAATCATTGTTTAGACTTTGTTTGGGGATTACGCATGGAATCTTCCCATTTAAGAGGTGATGATTGGGTAAACCCTTTTGGGAGAGCACCCCTTTTCAGCTCGGACCTTCAAGAAGGCGTCCTACATATCCTGGTTCGACCATGAATCATATTTCTCATAGTTCAGACTTGGTTTGAGTCTTATTCCTTGAATATGACCATTTTTGATGTCCTGATTTGGTGAACCCTTTTGGGAGAGCACCCCTTTTGAGCTCGGTCCTTCCAGAAGGCCTCATACATATCCTAGTTCGATCAGTAATCAGAGTTATCATAGTTCAGACTTGGTTTAGTTCTTATGCATTGAATCTTCTCATCTGATAGGTTATGATTGAGTGAACATTTTTTGGGGAGAACCCTTTTTTATATCAGGCCTTGAAGAAGGCATCGTATGTATTCAGGTTTGACCCAGAACTGGAGTTCTTGTAGTTTAGACATGGTTTGGTATTGTGGAAGTTGGGATCATCAAAAGTCTCTAAGCCCGCATGAGTCATACTTAAAGTGAGAAACAAGAGGATGTGAGAGATCGGACCAACCACACATCTCCTCTCCCATTTATGGGAGAGGTCGCGCCTATGGTGGAAGAGGCTGAGGTAACTGGGGAAGAAGGTGCAGAGCGATGAACCTTTTAATGTGTGACGTCATTGGAGGTCATGCAGCTCGAGCCACCGATGATTGGGGACTTACCTCATTGGGAGAACCCCAGAACGTGTTCTAGGAAAGGGGAGGAATGTAGAATCTGTCAAAATGAGGAGAAAACCTGATTCCTTTGAATGATCACAATTCCTCATTGAAGGGAAAATAAAGTGATCACCCATAATCCCTAGAACGGGGAGGTTCATGTCAGCATCCCAAGGCTGGACTCCGGGTTAGCATGGGAATGTAGACTTACAGACATCCTGGAGTCCAATACATTGTAGGGAGAGCCTTCATGACTCCTCTTACCATGGGTATGTAGAATCAAATGGGCTCACCGATGCGCCCGGTAATCAGATCATATGGGTCTGGTGGCTTTGGAGGAGGCTTTGGCCTAATGCCAGGGGACCGACTCATGGGGGGGATACGGAGGACTGGACGGTAATGGAGGGGTAATATTGGATTTGGGGAAAAGAATACCCAAATATTCCCCTTCCACGTACTATTCTCTTAGGCGGTATGGGGGGATCTCTGCATACCATAGTTGTAAGGAGGTAGAGAGGTTGTCCGCATACCGAAGCAGTACGCGGGCCTGGGCACAATCCACAACATACTATAGTGGTATGCTTCTTTGAATTAGGTCAATCATACCACTTTGGGTTTTACTTGTGTACTAATGCAATATGCGGTGGTCATTTATATCTTCATGGAGATGCACTATGCATAACACCATATCGAAGGAGGGTCTAAGGGACTATTATTCACATGGTTTTAATCCGCGAGGAATATGTGGTTCGCGAGTTCACTAATTAGGTTTTCGGTTCTCTCATTATTATTATGTTCCTTGATTTTATGGTTCAAGACAGGTTAAACCTAAAAAAATTTGGTTTTTTATTCGGGCTTCACCGGTGATTCGAGACTAAAGCCAGAATCCTCTCTGAATTCCTTCTTCCAACCTATGGGGTCTCCTATGGGCTTTCTTCATTTGTCCTTTTTCAATTTATTTTATGCTCCATTTATAGAGAAATGGGTAAATGATGTCTATGGGCATGTAGAAACATTTGCGGAATCCTATAAAGTGATATCTTGATCCGCAGAAGACTCGGTCAATCATGGTTTGTAGAGGCTATGGATCACGAGTCATGGTTCACGGAACATTACCAATTTGATTTGTCCATGAACTACAGAGTTCTCAAGATAGTATTGGAATGGCCTTCGCCCGCTTGATTCCCTTAGTGACATGGTACGCGGCCAACTGGTTTCACTGGCCATCACACTGCGGTCTGACTCCTCGCAGGTTGTTCCACATACTAGTGGTTCTCGGCTCATGCGGTCTGTGAACCCTTCTCGGTGACGGTACTCGAGTCACTTAAAAACAACTTGAGAAATTTAATTCCTTCAAATTTCTTTTGAATTTTACAACTCAATTTGACTCCATTCAATTTACTAAACTTGTAGTAATGCTTGTTTCATTCTACAAAGTGGTTGTGGGATTATTTTCATCCCATGGTGAAGTTTTTAGAACCCTAAACTCCCCCCCCCCATCATAATGGGGTCCATTTGGAATGAAAATGAGACTATTATAATTTAGAAGCGGTCCTGAACTGAAGTGGTTCATGGTAGAACAGATAGGTTTGGTGGGAGGGGGCCAAACCTAAATATAGGGCCCCATATCATTTTTCTTTTACTGCATCTCATGGTGAAAAATGCTCTCAACACTCCCTCGTATTTCTATGCCTTTGAGTACCGTTTCTTTTGTAAAACCTGTATTAGAAAACCGATTCATACATGCCACAAACCATACCTTACAACATTACTTCTGACTGCGAATTGGATTTTGGGTTTTGGAAACTGCGTTGTGGAGTGGAAAACTAAAATCTGGACTTCCGTGTAGGAGAACACTATATGGTTTGCATGTCCCGCACACCAAACATGAACCGGTAAACTAAACCTCAAACCTTAATAATCTGAACATGAACTTCTAAATAGAAACATTGAATATGGATATTGAGGGGCGTTGGATCGCAGTATCTAACTTTTGCAAACCCTTCAGTTCGTTTTCCAATGCTCCGAGGTCTAGCACCTCGTAGGACATTCGCGTACTGCGGTTTTCCGCAGTCTATGTTTCCACATACCGAAGCAGTATGTGGGGATTATCTCCATGTATAAAGTAACATGTAGGATATGTATTCCACACACCATTTTTGGGAACATTATGCAGGACCTCATGTCGACACTCCTTCTAAGTCCTTTAGCCATTTTTGTGGCCTTTGTCCAACAATTTTTATTGGTCTAACTTTTGAAGGGACTTGGGATCTTCCTATGAACTTTTCAATTTCTCTTTCATAGGTTGTCATGAAATCAACCAAAACAAGGGAAACCATGGTATGGGAATGTTAGGACCATCATCGATTCAACATTGTTCCTCCAAATATTTTCTTAAAACATCTCCTCAAGCTAGACCTCATAGCTTACCTGTTGTTCATACAGTTTCCAATTTACAGCTTTGGTATTCCTGATGACATTCCTTTCTCATTGGATAACACCAATAATCCTTTCATACCCTATGAAGCATAACATGGACATGATCGGGCCAATATTTCCATTGTTGGGAGAGTCATAGCTACTCCGATTAAAAGAAATGTGTTCATATTTGAAGGCTCAGCATGGACTCAGGGTGATCACTTGTGTATCAACATTGCCTCGAAACTAGTCATGCGAGAGTACTTGTATATTATCAACATTCCCTAAGAAAACCCTAATGGTGGGAGGATCACCAAGTGGGACCTGTGAGCCTTAGGATTCTTCTCCGATGAATGGGCATGTTCATTTTGAGTACATAAAACCTGTTTAGAGGCCCCACACCAATTGGAGGCGGTGAACTTATATCATGCATCCTAGGTTTCTTAGTTTGCAGCCTTCTCCCTAGGCGAAAACCTTCCTAAGCAGTTGATCCACTGGTGGTCAAGAACCAACACCTTCCATTTTTTTCATGGGGAGGTGGGAATCATCTTATGGGACATCCACCAACTTGGAGGACTCCCCATCCTTGGTGAGATGTATGATGAGTTTCTCCCAGCAACCACTGCTTCGGATAATACAAACCATGTATCCTCATTGACAAATATTCTACTGGTTATTGCAGAGGAATTACTTGATCATCCCCTCCAGGATCACTCTCTTATCCCATTCAAGGCATGGATAGGGTCATTTATGTAGGCTAACAAGCCTGATATGAAATCTCACTATAGTTGAACTCATCTGTCCCTCTAGTCTTGACAGATTCTGGGTCATATTGTGATACCCTTGAATTGGGATGGTATACCACATGGGGATATGAGCTTCAACCGGATGTTCCACCTATGCTTAGATTCTTAAGTTTCATTCCGTGTTCTTGAGTGGATGGATTTTCACATCCTGGGATGTAAATAACAGGGGCATGGAATGCACTTTAACGATTATGGTTGTGCTGGAAGAGGGTCGGCCCATCAATAGGGCCACTCCTACTCTAGCCCGAATTTATGATTTGTTGGAACAAATACAAGAATGTAGGAATCCACATTGTCTCAGCAGACTGTGTCAATTCATGTATGTGTGTATGGTAGAAAACTTCCCATATTATGAATATTGAAACACCACAAACGTTCCTCACTCAAACTTTCAACCTTCCCTTCTCAACATTTTCTCTATTCATCCCTGGATTTTAAGTGTTAGTGATGTAGTTTGGTTTCTGAATGATGCTTCCTGATTCCCATTTTCACCAAACCCTACCCATCATGGGTCATTAAGTAGTTACAGGGGTCGTTCTTTAGAGGAACACTCATACATTATCATGCTTCAAAATGGGATGTTCACTACTCACATAGATCGAGTGGCCATTTGTGAACCATACCTCCCATACAGGTTTTCCAGGAAATTTGGGTTCCTCCAACAAACTGCAATTATTCTTACTGTTCAATTAATGGGTGAATATCATCCTGTAATTCTACCCCAGATATGGCTTATGGTGATGTGGGAAGGTGCCTCTATGGTTGTTTTCATCCCCAATACGATGGGATACACTTTTCTGTCATTGGAATATGCCCAACTGTGGGTGGGTTGTTACCCTGACAGGGTGTTTAGAAGACCAGTTCAGCAGGTCTAGAAGCCTCTAACCCCTCATCGCCCCATCCTGACCCTGATGTACATTTCATAAATTCATTATTTTATGACAAGAGTTAGGGATATGTCTCATATTCCGGTCCATACAGTGGTTGTGATGGCAACGCCATATATTCCTTCCCTTATGGTATGGAGATGCTCGATTTTCCACCGGAAGCATCTGGAAGGGGATTCATTGGTGAGACCTATCACAGTGGGGAGTGATTTGGACTACTCCTCTAAGGTAGATTCTTCCCATTACCCTAATGAAGCTATCCCCAACAGAGTATCACCATACACCCCGGATGTCACGACTAGTTCTTTGCGTTAGGCTCCAGCAGTCGAACCATATTAGGGTAAGGAGAGCCCCCATATATGGAAATATATCTTAGGTCCCACCACACTATAGTAATGACACTTACTTCTTATATACCCATTTTAGTGGTGGAGGATCAATGTGTTGGTGCCGTGGGGAGGCACCAGGCCATGCGAAAACCGGAATGGTGTTGGTTATGTGCCCTTTCCGTGGAAACACCTATGGCTCGCTTTTCTGACGATACTGAAAAAATTTTGTGGTTATTTGTTGATCTAGGTTTCGGTGGATTTTATTATCATAACATACATATTCTAATCTACCAAATCATCATAGCTCGGGAAGACATCATTTCTTTTGAAGATAAACATGCCAAATTTAATTTATCCCATCATCAGGTGACGGAAAAAAATTTCAAAAACAACCAACCCAAGACCAAAACTCGAGGAGATCATCATCATCACATTATAGAAAGTCATGTTGCCATCCTTCATGATTTCCACCTATCATCCTCATCACCCTAACACCACCAAAGCCGATTTTTGGAGAAATGTTTTCATGAAGCAGAACCAGTAAAGTACTTCCACCCATTTTCGTCATGGACATCTTCACCATCGTCGATGTCAAAACACCATCAATGTCACTATACAAGATCCCCACCATACAAGATGAACACCATCAAAGAAAACTGAAAAAACCTTGAACATAATCACCAAACAGAAGAACAAACACCGAGGGGAATCTCTCTTCAAGATGCGCCTCCTGGAGAACCATGCCTCTCAAAAAAACACTTCCCAGAACATCCTCTGAAACCCTTACACACAAACGACATGGGAAAAAGTAAGGGATCTAGAAGCCGGAGAATTTTTCGAGCAGATCAGACCTCCACAACAATCCTAGAAGAATCCATCACAATCATACCTATAGAAATCATCATTTAAAACCCAAAACTGCTGAAAAAGAGTGTGTGACTCCATCAGAAAATCTACATCAATGGATCGAAGCAAAAAAGTCATCACCGGGAAGAAACGGTATGAAACTGCAACCCCAGACTAAAAGATTTAATTGGAAACCAAAATGGTAGTCATCACCAACTGATACAAGCCCCCAACACCGAATCGCAACCAACAACACCATCCCAAAACCATGAAAAACACCCTCATACTGAATCAATTGAGATCAAGAGCAAGAGGAGGGCAGCAAGAGTAGAGAAAGGCTAACATGCCAAGGATAAAGCCACCGAAACCTCACACCAATACAATCAAAAACCACCGGAGAGCCTTTGTGACAAACCAAGATGGTTTTTGGTGCGACTGTGAGGGTGATAAAATCAGATATGGGAGTGAATGATAGCCATTAAATTCCAGTGAAGTAACCACCACAACGAAACCAGGAGAACCAGAGAGGAGGTGGAGCACCAGACGATTGGGGAAGAATAACCCAAAGAAAGGGAAATCAAGGTTTCCGAAGAAGAGAGAACAAGTTGATAATTAAAACATATCCTTTAAAGGAGAGAATTGAAAAGATGGGAAATGTGATGGTGAGGCGAGCCGATCCAAGGCCAGGGGGAAGAACCCTATATGGAGGATATTCACACTTGTGAGATCAGTTTGGGAGAAAATGGATCCATCAGGATCATGGATTTCCTTTTCAAGTTTTCACTATGGTGAGTACTGTGTCTTCTTAGCTTGCAGTTTAGAGTCATGCCAATTAGGATTATTATTGATGTTTTAGTTTGAAAACTTTTTTCCAAAATTGATGGGGAATGGGGGAAAATTTTGGATTCGTTAGATGAGAATGTCTTAATAACTTTCCAACATTAATGAGGGTTTTTTCAGGACCCTAAATTTGCGAGTTTTTGACATGTATGAGGCTCAGGAGCTATTTCAAGCATACAGAGGTAGGATAGGACCATCCAGAGGATGAATTTTTCTTTGATTAAAGTTATTCTTGTAGGTTACATATGTAGAGCCACATGGAAATGATGTGCACAGTCAAATAAAGGTGCATGTTGGACATTGTCCTTCCTTCTTCAATGGCTTGGGAGGATTTAGAACACATTGAATTTGTTTTGATGTTGGGAGCCACCATGGGTGGCCTATCTGAGTGATGATATCTGAAAGTGTTAGGGAATTTTGTATTTTCTTTCATTGGGAAATCGCTCCCACACGATTCATACTTGCGTAAGGGAGAGTCAGTAAATGGTCGGTTCAATTAGAAATATTTTCTATGTAAGGTAATTTGAAAAGGGGAGGATATGTATGTAACACCACAAGATTTTATGAAAAATATTATTTTAATTTCATTGATGTCTTGTGTTGTAAGCTACAACAATATTATCTTATGTTATATTCAAAACCGTATTAGCTTGCAATATATGCAACACTATTCTTAGATTATGTTACACATAATTTCATGTTCGTTTGATAGTAGTCATTCTACGCAACATTCAGTGTGTGTGTATATATATATATTCAATGTATAAATGAAAAATGGTTGGATTATGTTATATGAAACAACAAAGGAGTCTTGCACAACACACAACCCTAACTTGGCTTGCATTACACGGAATCGCATCCTTCCCCAATAGCGTGTGTTGTACGCAATACCAGGTTTTACTAAACAACGATATATTATTATAATATTATTATGAACTAGACGTTATGAATATTATTAACTAAATTTTGAATTTTATAACATCATTATTCATCTTACACATTTTCTAGAACATGGTATAAGAACAAAATAATTTTTTCAGGTAAAATATGTATTTTTCAAAAATGCAGTTTTGCCGCCTTTTGATGGCGCACCCACATTAAATATAGTTGTTGACATGTTTATAAGTTCGATTTTACAAAATCAAATTCTTCTTTTTAATAAGGATATAAAAAATTACATTGGATAAAGTTTTGATATTTTTCTGATAACTTTACTATTTTAATAAATAGTAAAATCATGCTATATTTTAATTAAAACCAACTTTTTTCATCGTAATAATTTATATGGTTAAATTATAATATTTAATGGTTTGAAATTATAAATATAATATATTTTTACCTTTTAATATAATTTATGTCATTATCATTGATTTTACATTGAATTCGTAGGTTAAATCAATTCAATCTTTTGCAATGTTTTAAACAAAAACACATTTTCATTCGACAAAGGGATTAATTATAATTTAATTTCTGATACTTCTGTGTATTGAATTTGAAAAAATGGATTCCATATTTGGAATCAGTGGGTCCAAATTATGTTAATAGGCTACTTTTTATTTTTGGGAATTATGAATAGTAACTACGGTAAATTTTATGTACCATAGTTAAAGGTAAATCGGGTAATTAAGGGTAAATATAATATTATAGAAATTACCCTAACACATGCCAAAATTCTATTGGATGGCTAACCGTATACCCATATCACCTAAGGGTCGGATTAGATTCATTTTATGGACTTTTGACCATGAAAATAATTTAATTATTATTAAAACCAAAGAAAGTGACAAAATGTCACTCTCTTAAATCTTATAATTATAATAATTTTAATTTAGTGATAAACATCATAAAACATCGAACATGAATAGTATCCAGAAATCTAATAAATGTATATACATCATGATAATTTATTTAGAAATTTTAGGGATTAAATAATTGTCATTAATGGTGATAAATTAATGATGCAGAAATTATTTATTAAGTGAAAAATCAGTAATAAATTTTTTATTGAAATACTAATACCCCTTAAAAGACCCACAAACCTGACCAAAACTTATTGGTAGTGTATATCTACACCATAAGCATCCAATGACCTAATATATAACCGTTTGGAGCCTTATAAAAGTGATTATGACACTTATATTATTTTATTTTAAATGATGCCAAAGTTGTCACCTTCATAATTTAATAAATATAACAATTTAAATATTGTGCTTTTAAGATGATAAATTCGAGTAAAAGTATTATTGTGGAATTTAATAGATTTATCGTCATCATAGGATTTTATTTTTAATTTTTATGCAACAAATAATTATATTAAATAATTATAAACAAATGTTGTAGTAATTATTTTATTAAGAGATAAACCAAATAAATGGTTTTAAAAATAATAATATAAATATTATATAAACTATTTAATGTACTCCACTAATTTTCTAGATACATATGATCTTTTAGGAATCTATTAAATCTTTTAGTTGGAACATATCTTCTGTATATATTTTATTTAAATTCAAATAAATGAATAGTGTCAAAATTGACCCTATTGTTATTTTATAAAAATAACATATTATAAAATTTTTTTAAAATCACAAAAATGTATATAAATTATAAATATAAATTTATATGGTCTAAAATGTTATAAAGTATCCAATTATGGACAATTCACAACAAATAAGTAATTATTTGTTATAATTTAAAATTTAGAATTTTATTACCACAAATAAAATTAAATTGATAAATCAAGTTGATAATGTTTAAAATAATATCCTAACACGTCTAAATTTAATTTCTTGATGATATTACAACCCTATCTCATATAATATTCGAATATGAGTCATTTGTGGAGGTGTTTAAGTGGGTTTATATTTATTATAAATTAAATTTTTTAAGATTTCCAAAGGTGCCCCTCTCCTCCCTTATAAAAGGGAACCCCCTCCTTCTCTTCCTCACACCATTTTAATCCTTGAAGCTCGGCCAATCTATGACCATTTCACTTCCCCACTTCACTAGAAACACCCTAGAGGTCCTGGTATTTTTCAAAGACCAATTTTAATGCCCTAAGAGGAGGTCTCAAAGAGGCACTTCAAAGAAGAGGTAATGTCCGTTACAGATTCTTTCAACATTATTTCTTCTTCCACTTCTTCTTATTTAGTTGTTTCATTCTGAAGTAATAACATCAGTATCACTAATATACTGATATTTTATTATAAGTATGAAACAACCCCATTCAACCTTCTATCCATCCTACGGAAAATGAAATCACCGCGCGTGCGTACGTACGGAATACCGTCTCCACGCCGTGGTGTAATCTGTGTTTCCACCAACACCTTACATGGATGGGTATAGTGGTGTAAAGAATAATGATATATGGTTATTATAACATCATACTTATTCTTTTATATTATACCATCTACTCCAATTATATTCAATAATTATGGGAACGATATCATCGCTCGTGCGTACGTACGGACTACCGTCTCCACGACGTGATGAGATTCATTCTCCATGTTAACCATTCATGAATGAATATAAAGTATATATAATGAATAATAATGAAATATATGACATAATAATGATACTGTATTTATGTATATATATATGTATGTCATTTACTTAATTCCATTCAATTCAAAAGGGAAACAAAAATAGCGTTCATGCGTATGTACAGCCTACCGTCTCCATGAACGGTGTATTTCATTCCTTTTATCGATCTATATTATATATGTATATGATGAATATATATTATATATAAATAATTTTTTACATTCTGGAATTATTTAAATCAGGATATATGTAATAATATCACGAACGACAAGTCAAAAAACATACGATAAATGAAATGATTTTACCCAAAACGTTGCTTTAACATCGAATTTACAAAAGAAAGGGTAATATAAAGTCATAAGTGAAACATATATGATATCATAACAATGAATATGATTCTGTAATAAGTCAATGACATTATTTAAATCATTATACAGGAGGTTCAGATACGTACGAAGCATATCAAACCTATGGTAAGGGATAATTGTGCAAATCTCATTTTCATCCGAGATTGCTTATTCATAAGTATTTACTGGGGTTATTGCTATCATCCATGTCCATGTTTTATAAAAGTGTATTCATGTATGTTTAAAGTTCTTTTTACCAATTTTTTCTTTTACCCCATGGTATGGAAGGAATCGTTCTTTTATTTACCCTACAAGATACTTTTTGACTTTTCCGACAAAAGTATGAGAAGAATGTTTTTTAACGTATACAACATGAAAGGGTTTTTTACGGTTTTATAAAGCCTTATTTTAACGAAGCTTCCTCCCAAAAATTTCATGAATATTTTCAAAAAAATCTTTTTATTTTAAAATTTCATGACATTTTGTGAAAAGAAAATGATTTTGATGAAAAAAGGATATTTTCCCCAAGAATTCATTTCCAGAGTTTTATCAAAACCATTTTCATCTAAGATGACATTATTTCACATGTGTATGTTTCAAGTATCATGTCTCTATGATTTACATGGTTTCACTTTTCTTATGATTAAATGATATCCATTTTTTATATAGATTTTGTTATGATGGCATGATGTTTATGAAACCCATTTTTATTCTTTGGGTTATGATGAATGATTTATGTTTATGTTCTGGCACAAGTAAGAATGATTTCATTATGAGATGGGTGGGACCTATATCTCCTTCCAATGCAATGGGTAAAGATTTATATCTCATGAGATCGACATGGATGGAATGGTAAGTTAATCCGGTTCAGTATTACAAGACTGGAACGAGGAGTGAACTCAATTCAGAAAGGGACTTTGTCCACTAATATGGTCTTGGCAGCAATGCCTTGGCTACTATGGAAATCATTACATGTGCCTAATTGATGCCACAATTACATGTTTTATTCCCATGCTATTTTATCATGATTTATGTTCCATTATGATCTATGCTTTATTTACTTCTACGATTTATGTCTTTGCTCAAGATTTTGATGTTTAAACATTATGTTCATGTTTTTAAGTTCAAATGTATATGGTATGTTTTATTTTATCCATGCTTACCCTTACTGAGAATTTGAGCTCACCCCTTTCATGTTTACATTTCCCTAGGATATAAAGAAAGGTTTTAGGTAAGATAAAAAAGGGGAAGACCTTTATTGGGAGATGTTGAAGATCTTTCACCATGATTAGAATATTTTATTCCGAGTTTCCAAAGACACTAAACTATTACGATCCTCATGTGTCTATTTTTGTTATGTATTAAGTATTCCGTAAAAGTAATGTATTGTCCATGTACATCAAGCTTTGGGTCTCTACAGTTTGTATTAGAGGAAAGGTTTAGTTAACCTTTGGAAACTAGGATGCGAAAACATTAGTGAGATACCTAGAGATATTTCTAAGGTATGTCTAGGGATGTCCCTAAGGTTAAGTATAAGTATAGGTTATAGTCCTAGAATTATGGTAACGATATTAGATTAAACCTAAGATGTTAGATATTGAAGTTACTCCCCCGTTATTATGATTTTTGCCTCTCACATTATTCTTTTTGGGTTTTAGAAAATGGCTGGAAACAAGATGATTCATGATAATGGAGGATATGATGGACAATGGAATGATATTATTCATGAGAAACCAAATTAAATGTGATTTGGAAGTCCAAACATAATTATTATGATGAATCACCAGTCTCATGATATGATCAATAAACTCAAATTTGGTATGTTTCCTGACTCGGCTAATAAGAGAAAGATGGAGTTTCATGATGATCATAGAGGAAAGAAAGTTCAATTTCCCCTATGTAAATCATGTGGGAAGAGGCATCAAGGAGAATGTTTCCAAGGAACTGGAAGATGCTTTGGGTGTGGAAAAGAAGGACACAAACCAGTAAGTGAAAAAGAAAAGGTTCAGTTAACACCATGGATGAGGATAATGTTTTTTCATCGACATCAACAATGGTTAAATGTTTTAAATGTGGAATGTACGGGAATTATGAAAACAAATTCCCTAAGGGAATGTCTCATGAAGATAATCAGTATGGTCGTATGGGTAATATTTATGTTGATGATGATGAAGATACTACAAATGATATGTGAGGATGAAAGAATTGTTGAAGCTCAGTCAATGGTTTAAGAAGGTAGTGGAATGATTACATGTTTATCAAGTGTAATGTTGTATAAGTAATCTCATGGTACTATGGAATAAAGAGACATCTAAGGATTGTTACACTATTGTCTTTCCTTAAGTTATGAAAGTGTGTGATGAATGGTACCAGTATTTTTGGAAAGTAGATGATATGCGCATAATGAAGGGATAAGGAGAAAATTAAATGTTTGATAGTATTCATTAGCTCATGACTAATAAAAGGAGAAGGTTATATCATGGTTTGATTATATAGAATTTTTGGATTTTGGTAAGTGGAAAGAGTTAACTTCTGACAGCATTCATGTTTTCACTAAGGTTTAATGGATATTCATTTTTCAAGAGAAAACATGGTTAAGGTATTCAAATGATTGGAATGTGACCAACAAGATAATGGTGGATAAATGATGGTTGGTTGATGAGATTTCAAGTAATAGTTTTCTTTATACTACGAGCTTGGACTGAAGTACTTTAGATAAAGATTGGAATGGATTATGTTGGACATAAGATAGTTTTTTTAAGGATATAAGTTTTTTTCGATATTATTGATGGGATGTTATATTAATGTAGTTTTAGAAAAAGGAAAACCTGTAGGATGGGCGACAACCTATCGCGTCGGACAAGGATGTAATAATCGAACCCACAACCGAAGTGTGACTGGCCTTTATCGCCTACCACTGGCCAAAAAAAAAGTCCCTGGTTAGTAGAAACTAGTTTTATTTTATTACGCGGTATTATATATGAAGTATAAGTTCATTTTTGGAATCGTATACGATTAACCTCACCATAGATGGACTTATTTATTTTTGATAGCTTTTTAACATTTTGTTTGAGACAGATGGAATGACCCATCATTATATCACATGATTTTCTAACACTTGACAAATGACAAATCCAACTTCATTTCTTTAAGAGATAAAGTGAAAATTGTCCAAAGAACGACCAACAGTGAGACTGTACCAAAGTCATGAAAGTATTTCTTCTAATTCCAATTTCATCAACTTTAGGGAAATGATCTTGAAAACTAAAAATGTTGTCCTAGTGCCCTTATATCTGATGAATCAGATGGTACCTTTGATCATCACAAATCTATGGCTTTGTGAATGATGGATTTTTCATATCCATGTTCTCTACCACTCTACATCATAACTTGATGGTTAGATTTTTCTTCAATATCCATATTTTCACCTATGTTCTCCTATATGGAAACCTAGTGATGAGATACTTTGGGTAATCGTTAAATTTCATACTTTAGTTTTTAAAATTAAGTTTTCGTATTCCTTTTTGCGATGTGGGTTTCTATAAATAGTAAACAATTTATAAACCCGACGAATTTTGAGGGCGAAATTCATTTTAAGCGGGGTAGAATGTTACACCCCGAGATTTTATGAAAAATATTCTTTTAATTTCATTGATGTCTTGTGTTGTAAGCTACAACAAGATTATCTTGTGCTATACAAAACACCGTATTAGGTTGCAGTATACACAACACTATTCTTAGATTGTGTTACACACAATTTCATGTTCGTTTGATAGTAGTCATTATAAGAAACATTGAGTGTATATATATATATATTCAATGTATAAATGAAAAATGGTTGGATTCTGTTCTATGAAACAAAAAAGGAGTTTTGCACAACACGCAACCCTAACTTGGCTTGCATTACATGCAATCGCGACCTTCCTCGATAGCGTGTGTTGTACGCAATACTGGGTTTTACTAAACAACGATATATTATTATAATATTATTATGAACTAGCTGTTATGAATATTATTAACTAAATTTTGAATTTTATAACATTATTATTCATCTTACACATTTTATAGAACATGGTATAAGAACAAAATAAATTTTTCTGGTAAAATTTGTATTTTTCAAAAATGCAGTTTTGCCGCCTTTTGATGGTGCACCCAATTTAAATATAGTTTTTGACATGTTTATAAGTTCAATTTGACAAAATAAAATTCTTCTTTTGAATTAGGATATAAAAATTTACATTGGATAAAGTTTTGATATTTTTCTGATAACTTTCATATTTTAATGAATAGTAAAAACACACTATATTTTAATTAAAAACAACTTTTTTCATAGTAATAATTTATATGGTTAAATTATAATATTTAATGGTTTTAAATTATAAATAGAACACATTTTTACCATTTAATATAATTTATTTCATTAGCATTGATTTTACATTGAATTCGTAGGTTAAATCAACCCAATCTTTTGAAATGTTTTAAACAAAAACCCGTTTTCATTCGACAATGAGATTAATTTTAATTTAATTTATGAAAATTATGGGTATTTAATTTGAAAAAATAGATTCCATATTTGGAATCAGTGGGTCCAAATTATGTTAATAGGCTACTTTTTATTTTTTGGAATTATGAATAGTAACTACGGTAAATTTTATTTACCATAGTTAAAGGTAAATCTGGTAATTAAGGGTAAATATAATATTATAAAACTACCCTAACACATTCAAAAATTCTATTGGATGGCTAAAAGTATACTCATATCACCTAAGGGTCGGATTAGATTCATTTTATGGACTTTTGACCATGAAAATAATTTAATTATTATTAAAACCAAAGAAAGTGACAACATGTCACTCTCTAAAATCTTATAAGTATAATAATTTTAATTTAGTGATAAACATCATAAAAATTAGAAAATCAATAGTCTACAGAAAGCTAATAAAATTATCTACATCATGATAATTTATTTAGAATTTCTAGGGATTAAATAATTGTCATTAATGGTGATACATTAATGATGCAGAAATTATTTATTAAGTGAAAAATATGTAATATAGTTTTTATTGAAATAATAATACCCATTAAAGGACACACAAACTTGACCAAAACTTATTGGTAGTGTATATATACACCATAAGCATCCAATTAACTAATATATAACCGTTTGGAGTCTTATAAAAGTGATTATGACAGTTATATTATTTTATTTTAAATGATGCCAAAGTTGTCACCTTCATAATTTAATAAATATAACAATTTAAATATTATGATTTTAATATGATAAATTATAGTAAAAGTATTATTGTGAAGGATAATATATTTATATTTATCCTAGGATTTTATTTTTAATTTTTATGCAACAAATAAGTATATTAAATAATTATACAAAAATTATGTAGTAATTATTTTATTAAGAGATAAACCAAATAAATGGTATTAAAAATAATAAAATAAATATTATATGAACTATTTAATGTAATACACTACTTTTCTATATACATATGACCTTTTATTAATGTATTAAATCTTTTAGTTAGAACATATCTTCGGTATATATTCTATTTAAATTCAAATAAATGAATAGTGTCAAAATTGACACTATTGTTATTTTATAAAAAGAACATATTATAAAATTGTTTAAAAATCATAAAAAAATATATAAACTATAAATTTAAATTTATATGGTCTAAAATGTTATAAAGTATCCAATTATGGACAATTCACAACAAATAAGTAATTATTTGATATAATTAAAAATTTAGAATGTTTTTACCACAAATAAAATTTAATTGATAAATCAAGTTGATAATGATTAAAATAATTTCCTAACACGTATAAATTTTATTGGTTGATAATATTACAACCCTATCTCATCTAATATTATAATATGAGTCATTTTTGGAGGTTTTTAAGTAGGTTTATATTTATTATAAATTAATATTTTTAAGATTTCCAAAGGTGCCCCTCTCCTCCCTTATAAAAGGGCACCTCCTCCCTCTCTTCCTCACACCATTTTGATCCTTGAAGCTCGGCCAAACTCTGTCCATTTCACTTCCCCACTTCACTAGAAACATCCTAGAGGTCCTTGTATTATTCAAAGACAAATTTTAATGCCCTGAGAGGAGGTCTCAAAGAGGCGCTTCAAAGAAGAGGTAATGTCCGTTACCGATTCTTTCAACTTTATTTCTTCTTCCACTTATTCTTCTTTAGTTGTTTCATTATGAAGTAATAACATAAGTATCACTAATATACTGATATTTTATTATAAGTATGAAACAACCCCATTCTACCTTCAATCCATCCTACGGAAAACGGAATCACCGCGCGTGCGTACGTACGAAATACCGTCTCCACATCATGGTGTAATCTGTTTTTCCACCAACACCTTACATGGATGTCTATAATGGTGTAAAGAATAACAATATATGGTTATTATAACATTATACTGATTCTGATATATTATACTATCTACTCCAATTCTATTCAATAATTATGGGAATAATATCATCGCTCGTGCGTACGTACGGACTACAGTCTCCACGACGCGATGGGATTAATTATCCATGTTAACCATTCATGAATTACTATAAAGTATATATAAATAATAATATTGAAATATATGACATAATAATGATACTATATTTATGTATATATATGTATTTATTTCATTTACTTAATTCCATTCAATTCAAAAGGGAAACGAAAAAAATGTTCATGCGTACGTACGGCCTACCGTCTCCATGAACGATGTATTTCATTACTTTTATCGATCTATAATGTATATGTATACGATGAATATATATTATATATAAATCATGTTTTTAAATTCTGGAATTATTTAATTCAGGATATAAGTAATAATATCACGAACGACAAGTCGAAACATATACGATAAATGAAATGATTTTACCCAAAACGCTCCTTTAACATGGAATTTACGAAAGAACAGGTAATAGAAAGTCATAAGTGAAACATATATGATACCATATCAATGAATATGATTCGTTAATATGTCAATGAAATTATTTAAATCATTATACAGGTGGTTTAGATACGTACAAAGCATATCGGACCTAAGGTAAGGGATAATTGTGCAAATCTCATTTTTATCCGAGATTGATTATTCGTAAGTATTTACTAGGGTTATTTCTATCATCCATGTCCATGTTTTATAAAAGTGTATTCATGTATGTTTAATGTTATTTTTACCCATTTTTACTTTTACCCCATGGTATGGAAGGGATCTTTCTTTTATTTAACCTACAAGGTACTTCTTGACTTTTCCGAAAAAATTACGAGAATAATGTTTTTTTAACGTATACAGCATGAAAGGGTTTTTAAAGTTTTATAAAGCCTTGTTTTAACGAAGATTACTCCCAAATATTTCATGAATATTTTCAACAAAATCTTTTCCTTTTAATATTTCATGACATTTTGTGAAAAGAAAATGATTTTGAAGAAAAAAGGATATTTTACTCAAGAATTCTTTTCAAGTGTTTTATCAAAACCATTTTCATCTAAGATGACATTATTTCACATGTGTATGTTTCAAGTATCATGTCTCTATGATTTACATGGTTTCACTTTTCATATGATTAAATGATATCCATTTTTTTATATATATTATGTTATGATGGGATGATGTTTATGAAAACCATTTTTATTCTTTGGGTTATGATGAATGATTTATGTTTATGCTGTGGCACAAGTAATAATGATTTCATTATGAGATGGGTGGGACCTATATATCCTTCCAATGCCTTGGGTAAAGATTTATATCTCATGAGATAGACATGGCTGGAACGGTAAGTTAATCCAGTTCAGTATTATAGGACTGGAACGAGGAGTGAACTCAATTCAGAAAGGGAATTTGACCACTAAGATGGTCTTGGAAGCAATGCCTTGGCTACTATGGAAATCATTACATGTTCTCAATGGATTCCAAAATTACATGTTTTATTCCCATGCTATTTTATCATGATTTATGTTCCGTTATGATCTATTCTTTATGTACTTCCACGATATATGTCTTTGCTCAAGATTTTGATGTTTAAACATTATGTTCATGTTTTTAAGTTCAAATGTATATGGTATGTTTTATTTTATCCATGCTTACCCTTACTGAGCATTTGAGCTCACCCCTTTCATGTTTTATTTTTCCCAGGATATAAAGAAAGGTTTTAGGTAAGATAAAAAGGGGAAGACCTTTATTTGGAGATGTTGAAGATCTTTCACCACGATTAGAAGAATTTATTCCAAGATTCCAAAGACACTAAACTATTACGATCCTCGTGTGTCTGTTTTTTGTTATGTATTAAGTATTCCGCAAAAGTAATGTATTTTCCATGTTCGTTAAGTTTTGGGTCTCTACAATGTAAGCCGTTTTCCATAGTTATTTTCCAAATTTTGGGGGTGAGATGGGACATTAAATGTCATATGAGAATAAAGAAACAGGAAATGACTCTCTAGAGGACGAATTTTCCATTAATTGATGGTCATTTTGTAGGCGACATATGTATATCCACTAGGTAATAATGTGCATAATCAATGAAATATGTCCGCAGGACATTGGACTTCCATCTCTAATGGCTATAAAGGATTATGGAGATTCTGACATTTCTGAATGCATCATATGACCTTTGGAAAGGGGAATACCTGAGCATGAAAAGGGTTACTTCTATGAACTTCTCTGGGGAAATATGGAAATAAGTGGGGGCATTTTTTCTTCTATTATGTGGATTGACTTCACTCATATGAATGGGGTATCTTTATTTTATATAAAAATCAAGAGAGACCATGTAAAACCCCGAACCATGTAGACTGAAGCCAGTGCATTACTTGTGATATTGTCATGGTTAGAAGGAATGAAAAAACCCAAAGGAATGATCAGTTTAGTAGTCTTGAAGAAACAAGATACATATATGTAACACAAATTATATTGAAAAAGGTTACAAAATATAATACATACCAAAACTAAAAACTGCAACCACGTGAACTCAACAAATGACCTTCTCTTCATCACCCGTTGAAGGTAAACAGTGAAAAGGGTGAGCTCAAATGCTCAGTAAGGGTTAAAAATAGAGGACGAATGAATAAAATATTAAGTGAATCATAATCAATATGACATACTCAATATAGAATGGTGAATAAATGAAAAACTAATTCAATTAATAAACTGAGATTGAAACTGCATCCATAGATTTTGTCATAGTGAAATCCTCATGGATAATAATAATAACTGATTATGAATAAAGATAATTCTTATTAATTGGATGTAATGTTTCTATAACATGAAACCATAATACCATTAAAAAGGTTTAGTTATGTGGGTAGAAACCTATTTGATTTTTGCAAACAAACCCGAAGGGTTTGTCGACAACTGATATGTCTCTTGAGACCTACGAATGCATCAAAGGGGACTTAGTGGGCCCCACCCACCTATACACCCAAATAATTCTTTATAAATTGATTCAATAAACGAGAAAAATTCCTTTTCAATATCCATATGGAGTAGAGTATATGGATTCATCAATATTTCCATAATTAAAATAACATTCCAAATAAACACCGTATGTAAAATAGTATACAGTTTAGAAAACAACCATATCAATGATATGAGATTATGTATATTTAATATAAATATAATTTTCAAATGAAAATTTATCTCAAATGGGATGTAGGTACATCACATATGGATTAGTATGTGCACAATACAAAGTTAGTCACAACAAAATAGTAGTTGAGACAAAGTCTCTTACCATAATGTAATCAATCGAATATAATGACCAGAACATAATAAACCTCAAATGAATCATTGAATAACATGAATATAAATATAATCATATTATTATAAATCAAATTTTAGTACACATATACCACATACAATAAATAAGTGGAGAACAATGAAAATCTCACATAATTGAAAGTGATACGAGAAACCTCTTACAAATATTTCGGCAAGGTAATGAGTGTTATTGTGAGGGATTAATGAGAGGTAAATGGGTAATACATTATTTATATGTCACAAGGGAAGTATTTGGGAGGTTTGAAAACATAACCCATCATTATTAATTAAAAATAAAATGGCACAACATAGGGGATATTCTTGACAAAAAGTGAGATAGAGGATCCCTTACCTTATGCTTGAAGGTGTTCTTGATTATTCTTAATAACTTGAATAATCAATTTTAGCTTAATTAATTAATAATTAAAGAACATCATCAATATATAATTGATATTTTATGACCTTTTTAGGTTAATTAATGGACTTTTTGATGGTTTAAGAGATTAAATGTTATTGTTTTGGTAGCATTTTCTTCTTCGATTTTCATGATCTGTTTACTTGTATTCATGAATGGATGTTTGTATGAAATATGGTTAAACATCCAGAATTTATAATATAAATTATTAGTTAAATTAATGATATATAAATTATCTTATAATTAATCTGGTTATATACCATTAGGATGACTCATTCGATGAGTTAAAATAAGAGCTTGGATTTGGCTTGGCGGTTTTGTGCACAATAAATTTTTTTTGTATTATTATTCCTTATTAAGAATGTGTAAAGATTCCAGAACATTAATCAAGATAAAATACATATATTATGGCTTGGTTTAACCATAGTAAAGGTTTCATGACCAGTATTTAAGATAGTAATGCAAATTGAAAACCCGCCTTCCTTGAGTGTGATAAATTTACACATCTCGGACGGTGTTTTCATTTATTATATAAAAGGAGGGGGGAAAGAGAGATTATGATGAAATATTCCATTAGAACAATGAAAATTCAGTACATGTAAGGTACTGGAATTATTATGGAATTTGGATGAGGGGAGGTGAGAATGGAGAATAAACGAATTGAACTTTGTTAAAGAAATTGAAAGAAAAAGAGAAGGAAGGTTCACCTCTTGTGTACTCCTCCTTGAGAATCTCTTTAAGGCCTTTTTTTTTGGCCGTTTGGTGAGAACAGAAGGTATTGGACGTGGGGAATGGTCTTGGGAAGATTATTTGGCAGAATGTAGGCAAGGATGGAATCATGAGTGGTGTGGGAGGAAGAGGGGGTGCGGGGTGGTTTATATAGTGGAGGGGAGAGGTGTTTTCTTAATATTATAATCATTAATTTATTATTTCCTCTCAAGACAACCAATAGTGAGTATTAGATGACAAAGAATAGTAATATATGCATTTTACTTAGAACCAATTGGTCTTACATCACCATATCATCATTAATGACTCAATAAATTCCTTAGCATTTATCGTAAATTATCGCATTTTACTATTCATAAATTTTTTAAGTATTTTAGAAAATTCCCCAAAATTCACCCTAACCATTTATTGATGTGTAGAATCTAAAAATGAAGTCCATTTTTTAAAAATAATTTCTTAGATATGATTAATTACATAATTAATTAAAATCATTATTTAATCAAAAAATATAAACACTTAAAATATTCATCTACATTTTTAACGTGCCTGAGTTCACTTATACACTCAAGGGTATGGATACCATTCATAAAATTCATATTACTATTCATAAGGGTAAGTTACTATTCATAAGTATAGGTTACTGTTCATAAGGGTAGGTTACTATTCACAAAAAATTAAGTTAATTCTATCACACTCTAAATATCATCTCGAACACAACTGTGTATGTCAAATTTTTAAAATTCAAATCACAGAGTTGGAAAATTTAATTTTAATGGATAGGTTAGGGATATCTCCTATAAGAAACCAAGTTTTTTTCCATATAGGCTATGTGATTCATGAAATATAGTCTATAACTAGAATTTATTTAAGAGAATCATACCATTAAGTGTTTGGGGTGCTACATTATTTCCTTCTTCGTAAATTTTGCCCTCAAAATTTTTTCTATAAAGCCCACTAAAAATATGTGGGTGGTTCTTTTTCATGAAATCCCCTGGCTTCCATGTTTCTTCCTCCATATTCTGGTTCCTCTAAAGAACCATTACTAGACAAGTTATCTGATTTCTTAATACCTTCTCCCTTGTGTCAATAATCCCAATAGGCTTTTCACAGTATGAAAAATCAGGTTCTACTTCAATTTCTTCATAGGTGAGTACATGAATTGGGTCTGGCATGTATTTCTTTAACAATGACACATGGAACACATCATGGTCTTTGGAGAGATTTGTCGACATTTCTAAATGGTCTTCTACTTCTCCAATTCTTTCCAGAATTTCAAATGATCCGATATACCTCGTGTTGAAATAGGTGATACCCTAGAACCAACTATTCAGTGATTTTGATTACCATGCCATGTATACAGTTAACTATACATGAAGTCATCTTACCATTATAATGTAGACTTTTTTGCGTCCACTATTGAAATGGTAATGCCCGAAGATTAATTTTCATATCGAAAGGTTATAGAAAATCTCAGGCTATAATGAGAACCTCTAGATACTATGACATTAATATTAAATATATGTTCTATAGTCTAGATAAATGTCACTGATTGGACATAGTAGATGTTTGAAAATTAGGTTCTTGGAGGATTATAAGCATTGAGACTTTTTCTCATGAAGTTCTCAGTTGGTGATCCCTAGTATTGAGATCATGCGGACTGACCCTCCAATAGGAACACCACATGTTTCAGGTGTTATTGGATGTTCCTATCTACGATCATGTGTAATGGTCTCCTGAAATGTGATCATTACCAATGTATGTAACTTGATTACGTACATTGATTCAAGATTAAAACCGTGACATTGAAGTTGTGGTGAGTTAGTTTGTGTCAGGTGTGTCGTTATTGGAATGACATTGGTTGAATGGTCAAGAAAGGATTTGTCGATTCTAAGTTATATAAGTAATATATCATAGGCCATGTTGATATGGATTGTAGTACCTTTATAAGACCATGGCCATAGCAGTCAAGGGTAAATCCATCTAGTTAAATAAACAAACAATAAAACCACAAAAAAGGTGATGAAACGTGAGTGCATCCTGCTTTATGAGATATTATAGAAAAAGAAAGTATATTACACAATGTGTGTTTGTAGGTTGGTTGTGACTCTTGTGACAATCCTTATCTCTTCAAGGTCCATGATGGGTTTCTAGATCCCGCTCTTAGTCTGTGAATACTATTCACTGTTGTTGAGATAAGGGCCTAGAGGTTCACATACAATAGCGTATTCAAGAATATTTCCTATTCAGTTGAATATGAGTTTTGGGCATGTTGAGCCCCACCACTGGGGTTCAGGATTTTTACAAAGTTAAATGATCACCAATGAACTAAATAAATTCTTATTATTCATGTTTAGAAGAATGAGTATTTAATTTATTTATTAAATTTATTTACAAGTTTTAGTAAATACATGAAAAATATTAATTGACGAATATTAAATTATTCAAGGGTCAATTAACATTTATGGGAGCGATGATTCGAGTTAATGACATTATTATTAACACATAGTATATTTTAATATATTACAAGTGAGTGATAATAATATTTATGACTTAGACAAGTAGTCATAAATGGTCTTTGATAGTGGATTATGTATTCGAGGGCCCGGTAGGCAATTCCGGGTAATTAATTAACCACAATAAATATTAGACAAGAAGAGATTTCTATTTACTATTCCTGGAGATTCTCTCTTCTTTTCTCTCTCACATAATCTATAGAGAGATGCTCTAGTTCCATGGAGTATGGATCAAGCACTCTCTCAGGCATCGCTATTGAAGCGGTGCAGTGATCGTTGGAGCGTCGAAGGTGTCATCGCAATTCCGTGCTAGTACCCGAATTACGACGAACAACGCTCCCACGGATTCCTTGAAGCATGTGCGGATTATCTAGAGGGATTCAACTTCAAATTCTTCGAGCAGTGATCACCAACAGTGAGTAGACATCGTGTGTGGATTAGGATTTAAACCAGGTATTTTAGGATTTAATTTTTTGCTTAAAATCCTCCACGTGTGGTCCTCGGCTAAGACCGAGCCGCTCATCTCCGACGTCAGCAAGTTTACGGCGACCATCGGTGGAAATGTTTTAAAAACCCACCTATTTGGGGCTTCCGCTGCATGCCTGGTTCCAACACTTGGGGCTCAGTCTTCCTTTATTACTGAACCTTAAGACACCCTTCCCTAGAGATACTTTCATAAAGACATGATCTCCCACCTGGAATTCCAAATCCTTTATCCGATTGTTAGAATAAATCTTCTGCCTACTTTGGGATGCATTAATAACGGATTGGATTGTCTTCACCTTTGTCTTGGTCTCTTTAATAAGTTCTGGGTCTAAAATTTTCCTCCCACCAATTTCATCCCAACAAGTTGGAGTTCGACATCTCTTTCTATATAATGCTTTATATGGATTCATTTGAATACTTGTTGTTGGAAAATTCCATTTAAAAAAAGTATTGATCCCACATACATTGGAATTAAAAAGATAATGACATAATCATGTCTTCTATAGTTTGAATAGTCCTTTCAGACTGTCCATCAGTTTGGGGGTGATAAGTAGTACGCATATAAAGCTCAGTATTCAAAGCCTTCTGGAGACTTTTCCAGAATTTTTATGTAAATCAGGGATTCTGATCAGACACAATCGATAGAGGTGCACCATGAAGTCTTAAAAAATCATTAACATAAAGTCTTTCCAAGTGCTCAAGTGGAAAATCCTCTCTTATAGGAAGGAAATGTGCTGATTTTGTGATCCGATCAACAATTACCCATATTCTATCATTCCTTCTTGGTGTATTTGGTAATCTGGTAAGAAACTCCATTGTAATGTTATCCATCTTCTACATAAGAATAGGTAGAGGTTTCATCACTCCTTTAGTATTTTCTCTCTCTGACTTCACTTTTTGACAAACTAGACATCTTGATGTGTAGTCAGTAATTTCCTGCTTCCTATTATCCCACCAAAAATATTCCTTCAGATATCTATACATCTTGGTGTTACCTGGGTGTATAGAGAAATTTGAGCTATGAGACCCATTTAATATTTCCCTTTTTAGCTCAGGCACTAATGGAACACATTACCTCTTCCAAAATTTCAGAACTCCTTCTTCATACACAAAGTCACCCAGTCTCCCATCCTTAACTGCATTAATTTTCTTGTGCAAATTCTCATCATCAGATTGAGATCTTTTTTTCTTCTAATTTAAAGATGGTTTAGTAATTATTTGAAAGAGGAGTGATGTTTCCCCTTCCTTAACAATTACCATATCCATCTTCAATAGATCCATGAATATAGGATATCTTTCAATCCCCATTTGAGTCAGAAGGCCATGATATTTCGTACTTAATGCATCTGCCACCTTATATGACTTTACTGTGTGGTAGTGTATTGAAAAATCGTAATCTTTGAGTAACTCGAGCCATCTTATTTGCCTCATGTTGTGTTCTTTTTATGTGAAAATTTATTTCAAACTCTAGTGGTCCATATAAATCTCACATCTCTCTCCATAGAAATAACGCCTCCATATTTTTAGAGCAAAGATTACGGCTGCTAAATCAATATCATGAGTTGGATAATTTTCCTCATGATTCTTCAACTTTCTTGATGCATAAGTAATAACTTTATCATTTTGCAGAAGGACACAACCCAGTCCATTCTTTGATGCATCACTATATATTAAAAAATCCAACACGTCCAGATGGTAGAGTCAAAATTAGAGCATTGAACAATCTTTTTTTCAATTATTCGAAGCATTAGGTACATTCTTTTGTCCACACAAACATAACTCTTTTATGTGTGATCTTGGTTAGCGGGTTAGCCAGTCGGGCAAAATTCTGAATGAAATGTCGATAGTAACCTACTAAGACAATAAACTTGCATACCTGAGTTATGTTTTTTGGCATGGGAAAATATTGGATTGCCTTTGTCTTCGTAGGATCAACAAGGATTCCATCAATAGAGGAAATATGTCCTAGAAAAGAAACTGATTGAATCCATAATTCACACTTGTTAAACTTCCCAAATAATTTATTTCTTCTAAGAGTTCTTAGAATAAACCACAAGTTATTCTCATGGTCTACATCTCTTTTTGAGTATATGAGGATATCATCAATGAATACCACAAAATATTTATCAAGATATTCCTTAAGAACTCTATTCATTAAATCCATGAAAGGAGAGGGTGCATTTTTCAGTCCAAAAGGCATCACTGTAAACTCATAATGCCCATACCTGGTCTGAAATGTTGTCTTAGGAATATCTTCATTCCTCACACACAACTGATGATATCTGTATTGAAGGTAAATCTTCGAAAAGTATTGAGCTCCATGAAGTTGATCAAATAAATCATCAATCTGGGGTAGAGGATACTTATTCTTTATTGTAATAGCCTTGATTTACCTGTAATCAATGTAAAGCCTCATGGACCCATCTATCTTCTAGACAAAGGGGATATGGGTTCCCCATGGAGAAACACTTGGTCGAATAAATCCTTTTTTAACTCAAATCCTTTAGTTGTTTCTTTTTCTCTTCTAATTCCACTATGTCCATTCTATAGAGAGTCTTTGATATAGGTCTTGAATCAAGAATTAAATCAATAGAGAACTCAACTTCTCACTCAGGATGATGTCCAGGTAAATCCTTTGGAAATACATCAATATACCCTTGCACTATGTACACATATTAAATTTGAATATTTCATTCCTCACCCATAGATATTGGTTTATCTTGATATCCAAGTATTGAATTTCTTAGAGCCACTAGGGGTGGTTCTAGATAAGAATTAGGTGGAAATTTTTCTACCCTAAAGAAAAGGGATTCTACACCATTTTCAATAATTTTAACTTCCTTCTTTTTACAATAAATCTTCGCATCATAATTTTACATCCAATCCATGTTGATAATTATATCAAATTCATTCATTGGAATGATGATAAGGTTATCCACTAAACCACTTTTTGGTGTCTAGAGGGGGACTAGTTGACATGCCTTTGTTGTAATGATAAATCCCCTGGGATTTTTGACTAACAACTCCTTTATTAAATCAAATTGGACATATATAATTTTCTTAGAAAACAGAGAAGTTATAAATGAATGTGATGATCCAAAATAAAAAAAAGTGTTGGATAAGTTTGATGAAACAATTAAAGTGCCTTCCACCACGTCATTAGGAATTTCAACCTCTACGATTGTAATCGCATAGGATCTCCCTTGTTCTATTGTCTTTTTCTGAGGCATGTTTCATTGGTGCTTGGGACTCTCATTGGCATAGTTTCCCATATCTCTGCAATTGTAGCATTGAATATCATTGAATTTTTCTTCCCCTTTCATTCATCTGACTGATGAACCTTTTCTATACAGTTATAGCAGACTCCCATTCCTTTCAAGCATTTCCCAAGATGATCTTTCCATAGTTCACACATAATGGGAATAACATTGTTCCCTTTCTCTTCTTTGGTTCTTCGCCTTTTCCTTCTTTTTATAAGATTACCACTACTTTTATTGGTTCCCTTTGAAAAGATTTGATCTAGTAAATTATTTCCCTGTTTTGACGGTAATTGATACAATTTCATCATATGATGAAAATGTTTGAGGAGCCACTACCCTTAGAAGACATGGATTATGACCTTCAGAGAAATTATCAATCTTGTCTACTGAGTCATGTACATAATTTACGACATACCTGGCCAGCCTTGTGAAAGTAGCCTCATACTCTGCAACACTGTCTTCTTCCCTTTGGTTTAAGTAAAAGAATTTCATCTTCATTTCAGTTCATTGCTCACGAGGGAAATATTTTTCGAATAATATTTCCTTAAATGTTCCCCATTCCATATCATCTATTTATTCTTACTCTGTGGTATTCTGAATCAAGGACCAGCATTAATTAGCGTCGCCCTTGAGACAATATACTACCAGTACTACGATTTCATTTTCATTACATCTTAATGCCATGAATATCTTTTCAAGGGACTTGATACATTTCTCAGAAACCACTGGGTTTATAGTCCCACTAAAATATGGGGGCTTCTACTGCATGAAACAATCCTACATAGGTGTTGAATTATTATTCGTTACAACCTGAGTATGTTGTCCCAATATGGTCATGATCTGATCTACTCCAACATTGACTGTGTTGACTTTCTCAGTAGGGAGATCACTACCTTGCCCCCATGTACTGATTCCCCGTCTTCTGTTAGATTCCATTTATAAAAATTGGATACACTAGATTAGTTTATGAATCTCAAATAGAAAATCACTCAACATAGATTGAAATTCTATGCATATCTTTTCTTATAAACATGGTTTCTCTAAGGTTAATTTACATTAAACTCCTTCATAATGGATTGTAAAGAAAATGTGAATTATCCTAAGAATATCCCATGGGAGTGTCGTAACCAAGAGTGTAGCAAGGCCCATTTTTTGCATCAGTTCCTATTTGAGTCAAGCTCATAGTGGTGTTTTTGGGTATTACCCCTAGATACATCTGTTCCAGAGCCGCCTCTACCTGCTCGTATCCCGACATGGATGTATTGTCTAAAATATCCACCTAATCTATTCCTAACCTAAAAACCAGGGCATTCTTGTACATTTATCCTCAAATAATACATAGGTATTTGTTACCTACTATACATTTCCTACTATAGTTTCCATGTTTTTTACTAAACTCCTTCTAATACCAACTGTAACACCCCGACCCCTCTAGACTGGAGTTGGTGCATTACTTGTGATATTGGTATGGTTAGAAGGAATGAAAAATCCCAAAGGATCAATCAATTTAGTAGTCTTGAATAAACTATATACATAGTTTTAACACAAATTACATTGAAAAAGGTTATAAAATACAATACATAACAAAACAAAAAACTGAAACCACATGAACTCAATAAATGAAATTCTCTTCATCACCTGTTGAAAGTAAATAGTGAAAGGGGTGAGCTCAAATGCTCAGTAAGGGTTAAAAATTACGGAAGCATGAATACAATAATAAGTGAATCATAATCATTCTGACATAGTCAATATGGCATGGTGAATAAATGAAAAACTAATGTCATTAATAAACTGATAATGAAACCGCATCCATAGATTTTGTCATTGTGAAAACCTCATGAATAATAATAATAACTGATATTGAATAAAGAGAATTATTATTAATTGGACATCATGTATCTAGCACATGAAACCATAATACTGTTAAAACAGTTTAGTTCTGTGGGTAGAAACCCGTCTGATTATTGGAAATAAACTAGAAGTGTTTGTCTCCAACTGATTTGTCTCATGAGAACTACCGATGCATTGAGGGGCTATAGTGGGCTCCACGCACCTCTACATCCAAATAATTATTTATACATTGATTCAATATAAGAAAAATATTCCTTTTCAATATCCTTATAGAGTAGAGGATAGGGATTCATCAATATTTCCATATTTAAAATTATTTTCCAAATGAACACCATATGTAAAATGGTATACGGTTTAGACAAAAAACATATCCATGACATGAAATCATCGATATTTAATATTAGTATAATTTTATAATGAAAATTTATCTCAAATGGGGAGTAGTTACACAACATAAGGATTATTAGGTGCACAATAAAACGTTAGTCGCAATAAAATAGTAGTTGAGACAAAATCTCTTACCACAATGTAATCGGTCGAATCATATGACCAGAACATAATAAACCTCAAATGAATCACTTAATAACATGAATATAAATAGAATCATGTTATTATATATCAAATTTCAGTACACATATAGCACATAAAATAAATAAGTGGTGAACAATGAAAATCTCACAGAAATGAAAGTGAGATGAGAAACCCCTTACACACATTTCGGCATAGTAACAAGTGTTATTACAAGGGATTAATGAGATTTAATGAGGTATTACAATATTTATATGTCACAAGGGATGTATGGGGGTAGTGAAAAAACATAACCCATCATTTGGAATTTAAAATAAAAGGGCACAATATAGGAGAGATTCTTGAACAAATGTGAGAGAGAGGATCCCTTACCTTATGCTCGATGGTGTTCTTGATTGTTCTTAACGACCTGAATAATCAAATTTATCATCATTATTTAATATTTCCAAAACTTTATCAACATAAAATTGATATGTTATGACCTTATTAGGTACATTATTGGCCTTTTTTATGGTTTTAGAGATTACATTTTATTGTTTTGGTAGCATTTTCTTCTTTGGTTTTCATGATCCGTTTACTTGTATTCATGAATGGATGTTTGTTTGAAATATGGTCAAACATACATAATTGTTAATATAAATTATTAGTGAAATTAAATAGATATAAATTATTTTATAATGATTCTGGAAATATACCATGAGGATGACTCATTGGATGAGTTAAAATAAACGCTTGGATTTGGCTTGGCGGTTTTGTGCACAATAAACTTTTTTTTGTATTATTATTCGATATTATGAATGTGAAAAGATTACAGAACATTAATCAAGATAAAATACATTTATTATGACTTGGTTCGACCATTGAAAAAGTTTCATTACTAGTATTGAAGATAGTAATGAAAATTGAAACCCCGTCTTCCTTGAGTGTGATAAATTTACACATCTCTGACTGTGTTTGCATTTATTGTATAAAAGGATGGAAAACAAGATATTATGATGAAATATTCCATTTGAACAATGAAAATATAGTACATGTAAGGTATGTAATTATCATGGAATTCGGATGAGGGGATGTTAGAAGGGAGAACAAAAGAATGGAACTTTATAAAAGAAATTGAAAGAAAAGAGAAGGAAGGATCACCTCTTGAGTACTCCTTGAGAATCTCCATAAAGACTTTTTTTGACCTTTTGGTGAGACCAGTAGGTCTTGGACGTGGGGAGTGGGCTGGAGAAGAGTATTTGGAAAATGTTAAGAAAGGCTTGAAGCCTGAGTGGTGTCGGAGGAAGAGGGGGTGAGGGGTCGTTTATATAGTGGAGGGGAGAGGGGTTTTATTAATATAATAATAATTAATCTATTATTCCCTCTCAAGAAAACAAATAGTTAGTATTCCATGACCATTAATGGTAATATATGCATGTGACATCGAACCAATTGGACTTACATCAGCAGATCATCATCAATGACTCAATAAATTCCTTATTTAGCATTTATCGTAAATTATCACATTTTACTGTTAATAAAAAAATTTAAGTATTTCATAAAAATACCAAAAATTCACTGTAACCATTTTTTCGACGTCTAGAATCCAAAAATTAATACCATTTTTAGAAAATAATTTCCTAAATTTGTTTTATTAAATATTTAATTAAAATCATTATTTAATCGAAAAATATAAACACTTAAAATATTCATCTTTATTTTTAAGGTGCATGAGTTCACTTATACACTCAAGGGTATGGATACCATTCATAAAAGTCATATTACTATTCATAAAGGTAATTTACTATTAATAAGGGAGGGTTCCTATTCATAAGGGTAGGTTACTATTCACCTAAAATTAAGTTATTTCTATCAGACTCTAAATATCATCTTGAACACAACCATGTATGTCAGATTTTTAAAATTCAAATCGCAGAGTTGTAAAATTTATGTTTAATGGCTAGGTTATGGATATCTCATATAGGTAACCATGTATTGTTCCATATTGGCTTAGTGATTCATGAAATATGGACTATAACTAGAATATATTTAAGAGAAACATACCATGAAGTGTATGGGTTGCTACAAACCAAAAGTGAATCATGCCATCATGTTCTGATATATCCATGATGTGGTTAGGATAGAGAGTGTAAACCATGACTTCGAGAGAACATGAATGAGGAGGGAGGTCAACAGACTTGGAATCCATTGGGCGTATTGAGATAGGAGAGGACTCTCCGGGGGATGAATTTTCCTTTGATTGACAGTTGTCTTGTAGGCGGCATATGTAGAGCCACCGGGGCATGATGTGCATAGTCCAAAAATAGTGTCTCCAAGACACTGGCCTTCCATTTGATATGGCTATGGAAGATTATAGGGATTCAAGATCTCTTAGAGCACGGAGTTTGAGGTATGTAAGGATGGTATCCAGATACATTGGGGACATTCGTATTGTGATTTTCTCATGGACTTAGGTTTCCATTAATTATATTTGAATCATACATAGGGTGAGGCATTCGTCACATCTTTGGGGTATCCTATAGTTTGAAATCATACGGCCAAGACGTGGTGTTATTTATGGGGAAGGGAACTGTGACATTCCTTTTAATGTCATGCTGCTAAGACCAAATTCCTAGATTGGAATACCACGATGTCATGGTGGATCTGTCACTGAGATCCCTAAGATCACACGAGCTATGCTCTGTGTGAGAAACAAGGGATTGTGACAATTCTAGATCACAACATAAGAATAGAAAAATCAGTCATAGGGATCACTTAAGGCTGAATCCAATTCTTATGTAGTTTAACGTCATACACCAAGGATGATTCTGGCCATGCAGTTTTAATGTCATGTGGTTAAGACATTATGTCATGTAGTTTAGAGTCATCCAGTGAGGACATTATGCTGTCCAGTTTAGAGTCATGCAGTGAGGAAATTATGTTGTACAGTCTAGAGTCATGCAGTTGGACATTATGTTGTGCAGTTTAGGGTCATGTAGCAAGGACATTATGATGTGTAATTTGGAGTAATGCAGCAAGGAAATTATGCTATATAGTTTAGAGTTACGCAGCAAGGACATTATGTTGTGCAGTTTAGGGTCATGCAGTGAGGACATTATGTTGTACAGTTTAGCATCATGTATTGAGGACATTATGTTGTGCAATTTAGGGTCATGCACCGAGGACATTATTTTGCCACGAAGATCATTAATAGTTTTGAGTGAATCGGGATATCCTAGAATTTCTTGTACATGATTGATGATAGAGGGTGTAAACCATAGTCCCGGGGGGAAACATGGATCTGGAGGAATGGCATGGGGCTTGGATTCCATAGGACAAACCGAGGAAGGAGAGGAATCTCTTGAGGACTAATTTTCCTTTGATCAATGGTCATTTTGTAGGTGATAAATGCAAAGCCACCGGGGCATGATGTGCATAGTCAAACAAACGTGTCCATAAGACACTGGCCTTCGAACTCAGATGGCCAAGAATGCCAATGGGGATCCAAGCCTTCCCGGAGTATGGAGTTTAACCAACAGAAAAGACATGTATGGGAATGTAAGAAATACCCAGATAGTGATTAGCTATGAACTATTAGAGATTCGACATAGATCTAACTCATATGAATAGGGGAGGATGATCTTTTGACTTCTTATGAGTGGGGGACATGTGCGAGATCTTGTAATATTTATAATTGGGCCCCACGTGACTCTTGAAGAATATCATAGTTTGTTGTCATGTACTTAGGACCATTCCTGGACTCCCCGTATGAGTCTGACCTACATATGGATAAATGGGAATTTTTATAAATAGTGGTTGGGTTTGGATGCCAGATCAGGGCATTACTACGTATCCTGCAAGGGAAAGAATCAAGACACACGTAGTTCTGAACATTCCCTACAATGTTTTAGTCCATGTGTAGGGATATGAGAGGGATTTGGGTTGTTGGTAGGGTTTGGGTCGGGATTCTAATTCCGGGAATCACTAGGTATCATGCAAGAGCAGGAATAAAGACGCAAGTAGTTCTAAATGTACCTTGTACTGATCTAACTCGAACATAGGGGTAGGGGAATTTTTTTTCATTTGTTATAGATTTCGGGTCTACCATATTTCTCTATAACTTGATTAAATAAGGGAATCCTTACCACTGATCCTAATTTCATGTGATTTATACTCGATGTGAGAAACAATGAGTAACTAGAGTTTCCCTCGTAAATATTGGGATATAGAGGACATGATAGAGGCATTTTTTTGGTTGGGGGATGGGACTAGATCAAGTACTGATGCATCACTACATATCCCAGTAATGAATGAGAATAGAGTTGTATATAGTTCTCTGAGGGATCATTCATTTTATCATCATTCAATTTGGATGATTTATGTTATGTAGTTTAATTCCTTGTAGCTTGAAAATTACGTTGTGTAGCTTAGAGTTATGCAGCAAGGATGCTAGCATCCCAGATTAATGTCATGTTGCAGGGAATAATACCATACAATTTAAAATAATGTGGTTAGTATGATAACTTAAAGGTTAGGGTTGTATAGTTTGGGCAATGAATGGGCGTTGCTGTTACGCGAAGTAATTCTTTAAAAACATTGCATTTGTGGGAGCAATGATGAGTTGTTTTTCCATTGATATCGAGGAGTATCCTCCATTGGAATAGACCATATGTATGGAATATGGCCCCTCCCACTTTGGTTCAATCTTGGGGATTCTTTAGGAGTATCAGTAGGTTTTAGAGTGCCAATACCATCTCTCCTTCCAGGAAAGACTGAAGGCGGTCCTTTTTATTGAAGGCTCGTTCGATCCAATTTCGGTAGACTACCAAATGGTTCCATGGATGTAGCCTTTTCTCATAATGATTTTCCACCCCATCAAATCATCTCTTGCATTGGTAATCCAAGGATAGTTGATCGAAAATGGCCACAGGAAGTGATGGAACTTGAATTTCAATAGGAAAAACCACATATTACCCACATACTAGTTAGTACGAGGTTTCCTGTGTGGAAGTGCGGGTTGTGGTCTGGTTATCTAATAAAGCATGAATGATCTTATCTATCCATTATTTCGTATCCTTATCAACCATATTTTGGAGTATGTTGGGAAAAGTCTTGTTTAAAGCCTCCATCTGCCCCTTAGCCACAACATGGTAGTGGGATAACAGGTAAGATTTGATTCCACACTCATGTTATAGCCTGTCCAACTCAACATAGTAGAATTTGGTGTTAGTGTTCCATATTATTGTGTGACGGAAACCAAATCGGGTAATGATGTTGTCCTTCACAAAGCTAACGATGATTTTCACCCCGACTTCTTTAAGGGGTATGGCTTCATCCAATTTGAAAAATAATTCGGTTTTTATGAGTATGAACTTGAATTGTCTGGCTGTGGCAGGGGGATATGGTCCCACAACATCCACACCCTAGGTGGAAAATGACGAGGAGTACATAGCTATGTTAATTAACTCTGGGGGTTGATGAATAAAATTAGCATCAACATGGCAGGAATGGTATTTCTCGGAGAATATGGAATAGTCATGTATCATAGTGGGCCAATAGTATCCAAGCCATCATATTTGATGAGAGATCATGATTTCTGATGGTGTGCTCCAAAATCTCCATCATGCACTTCTTTCATGACGGTAGTTGTTTAATTTCCATCAATGCACCTGAGAAGGACTCTATTAAGGCCTCATTTATAGAGATCCTTTTCTTGGATTACCCTAGTGTACAAGTGAAAGTTTAATGCCTATCTCTGGATCTGTTCTCTTCTATCCATATTAGGTGGGAGTTCCCCCTTCCGAAGGTAATTTACAATGGGAGTCATCCTGCTAGTTGTGTGACCATAAGGCTCACAAATGGGTCTAATCTCATTGATCTCCTCTATATTTTTCTGAATAAATGACCAGACCATCCGATGGTGTGCTAAGATAAAATCTATTTCATCTCCGGTCGGTATCATCCAGGGTTGTGGCAGCATTTTCCAATGCATCATCTTGAGAATTTTGTGACCAGGGGACATAGTTCAACGTTGGTTCTGATGAAAATTCTTCCATCAGTTCTTGAACATGGTTCATCAAGGGGGGAAATACTTCTTTTTTAATGGAATAGTCACCATTGACCTTCTTGATGACATGTTCTAAATCACCTTTTATCTTCTGGTGTTTGTATTGTGCATGAAGCTCCAGCTCTTGGCTCTCAATGAGGGCATGGTATTCTGCTTCATTATTTTTACATCCCTCCAAAGGAAAGAAGGAGTAGGGAAAGATGGCCTTTTCGGGGAATAAGAGTATAACTCCCAGCCCCACTTTTGAGATTTGGATCCACTTATCCTTATTATGATTATATAAGAAACATCAAAGTACATTTCCCATGTCTAGGGTTCCTCTTGGATGGAGGACACTTCTTCATCTGAAAGTTTGACATCCAACATGGTGGTTTCTTCTAAGGGGTTCTCTGCCATGAATATTGCTAATGCATGGAATTTGATGGCCTTCTGAGGCATGTACCGTATGTCAAACTATTATAGGATGATTTCCCATCGTGATAGGAATCCATTTAGCTTGGGACAGTTTCGAATATATTTGAGCACGTTACAGCGGGAGACCATGTAGACATTGTGGTGCTGCGGATAATGCCTGAGTTTCTGAACTGCAAATATTAGGGCTAGCAGTTCTTCATGATTATTGAATATTGAGTCTCAACATCAATCATTGTTCAGCTAAGGTAATATAGGTTGTTCTCTCTAATGGCATCATTATTCTGTGCGACGAAGGTGACTAATGACAATTCCAAGGTAGTTATGTAAAAAATGAGTGGTCTCCCCTCATCTGGAGGCATCAGCACCAGTGGGCATAGGATATATCATTTGAGATTCATGAATTCTTCTTGAAAATAATTATCCCACTCATATGTGAACCATATCATTATCAACTAGGTAAAAGGAAAACATTTACCTTCAAGGTTGGCTATCATTTGATGGATGTTGGTCATGTGTCTCTGGAGACCTATCAACTCGGTGATTTTGTGAGGTAGGGACATGCCAAGGATGGTTTTTTTCTTATCAATGTCTAATTTGATGTCGTGATGGATTATAATGAAGCAAATAAATTTTCCATAGTCAATGATGAAGGCACACATTAAGGAATTTGTCTTTAAACTATGTTGTCGCAGTTTGTTAAATATAGTCTGAAGACTGGTCAGGTGTTTTGAGAATTATCATGATTTAACAATTGGATCATCGATGTAGCACTCGATAAAACTTCCTAGGAAGGGCCTCAAGATGCGGTGCATGGCACACTGATATGTAGCACCGACAGTTTTTAGACCAATGGGTGTCACCCTATAATAGAACACTCCCTAAGGGGCTCTTATAGTATTAGATTCTTTATCTACATGGTCCATTCAGTTCTAGTTGTATCAAAAATATTTTTTCCCTGAAGAGAGTGACTCATATCCAGTTGTTTCATTTATCCACAATTCTATGATCAGGACTGGGAAATATTCTTTCAGGAAGTGCAGATTAAGGTCCCTAAAGTCAATGCCGACTCTAATATGTTCGTTATTATTTTTTTTATAGGGATATGGTTTCTAGCCAGATATGATATTGTAATTCTTTTATGAATTTGTATTTCATCATCTTGTCAACTTCAGCCTCTATTTTGGTATAATGTGTTGGGTGGGTCATTCTTATGCTTACTTATAGCCCCAGTGATCTTTTGGTAGACCTAGATGATGAGTAGAAACCACAGGATTGAGGCCTAGAATTTATGTGTAGATCTATAAAAACACATATCAATTATTTTTTACAAAAGGAGGTATATGTATCTTGTTCCTGGATAGGCATATCCATATTAATCAATGTGGGTCACGAGTCATATTCGGTGCCCAGGTTTATCTCTCTAAGTTCATCGATTATAGTGGAGACACCTACTTTGAATGCGGGAGGGGAATAATTGAGGTCTTCTTCTTCTTCCTCTTCTTATTCTTCTTATTTATCATCCTCTTCATCACCTTCCTCCTCTTCTGTTGGTAATAGGATTTAGGAGGTGAACTCTCTGGTTTTGGGAGAGAAATCATTTTCTACCTTAGTGAGTAAGGGGGGAATGGATTGGGGTCCTTAGGATGGGTCAGGAGAATATTTTTTAGGGCCTTCCCCGACATCATAGGAGATAGCCCACTCTTCCATGTCTTTGGACTTCACGTCCGTAATGGAAATCATGCAAACAATTGAGCCTATCTCTAGTCTTGAACTTATGCATTCAACTTTGTTGATGGGTAATACATACTCTTCCCCGAGCTATTGGAGGGGGTTGGGAGGAGCCATTTCCAATCCATTCGGGGAAGTGATGCAGTCAACGTCGTCAGCCAAATACTACTTCTCTTCTAGTTCATAGAACTCTGCATCGATGTAATGGGATTCACAGTATTTTAACATGAATTTATTAGTGTGCAATGTCCCATTTTTTCCATTAGCACAAAATTTGACACACTAATGGTATGATGATGGAATCACAGCATGCTAATATAGCATGGTTGTCCCTAACAGGACGTTGAAGGAAATATTTTTTTTCACTACTAGGAACTCAAAATCTGACATGAGTTCTCCACACCATGTTTTAATCTTGATTCCTCTCAATGTATTTTGTTCGATTTTTTCATATCCCAACATAGATGTGGTGTAGGATGCCAAACTATCCTCATCATAGACCAACTAACGAAGTGTTCACAAAGGGATAAGGATTGATCTAGATCTGTTGTTGATGAAAATCCTCTGGACATCAATTCCATTTATCTCTCCAGACTCATATAAGGGTTTGATGTTCCCTTTCATGATGGTGTCTTCATCCCTATCTATAAAGGTGATGACGGTGTGACATTGTTCAGGATTGGTCTCTGTCTGATAGACTTAAATTGCTACTACTTCGGCCTCAAATTCATGGGGACTTATTAAGGCTTTGATGAGTTCTTCCCTAAGGTCTACAGATAGTTTGAAAGCATTTAGGATTGATAGCATTGCAGGTAATAAAGCCAACTTTTTCTGAATATCATATTTCTTATCTATTGTTTGTCGCTTCCTGGCTCAGGGATGCACTTTATTAGACACTTTAGGGGATAGAACTTTGGACGTAGATGGTCTGGACTCTGTGACATGAGCTGGTGGAACTACTTTCCTTTCTGGGTTTGGATAAACTGGTTTTCCTACATTACTTGGAAGATTTGATATTTGTTCTTCTTTTGACAGATACTCCATGATTACTAGGCTCAAATTTCATCCAGTAGGGGTGGAGAAACATTCTAGTTCCGGTTGTGTCTGCTGAATGGTCCTTCCGTGATTATTTGCAATTTTAACAGTTTGAGTTAAGGTGTGGCTGAGAATTTGACTCCTTCCACGATCATGACATCTAGAAATCCCTTGTCCTATGACGCCTATTCCTCTGGATCTCCGATTGGGCAAAAGAAATTTGGGTTTGTGGCCATAGTATCCTTCAGAGAAGGGGTCCATCAAGTGAATAAAATTAATGGAGCTAAATATCTGTTCCTGATCTGAAAATGTTTCTGTCTGACTGCCTCCAACGGATGTTTCCATTTTTCGGGGTGGTACCCATTGTATCATTTTCCGGGGTGGTTCCCATTATACCATTTGGTAGAGAGGTGCCCCTTTTAATTTTTGGTAGGGCGGTTCCCATTGAACCATTTGGTGGCGCGATGCCCATTGTACCATTTGGAGGGACAACGCCCAATGTACCAAGTCTGTTGGCATGAAGTCCGGAACTGTCAACACTAGATTTAGCTTCGTTGTCACCCCATCTTTTTTTTCTCATGCTTTCTACCCTTATAGCCATTAGAGGATTGTGGGGTTGAGGATGAAGTTTGTGTTGGATCGGGAGCTATTGGGGGCATGGTCAGTTGTTTCAACTGCACCTGGAGAATTTCATGAACTCGATTGAATATCTTTCGTGTCATCCAATTGTCAAATTTTTTCACCTTCCTTATGGTGACTTTTTTTAATTCTTATTCCTCTTTTGAGTCTGAGGTGGAAACATATGCCACTTGTGAAGGCGATGGGCCCTACTTGACATGCATAGAATCCACCATGTTTTGTAGGAGATCATTCAAGATGAATCATTCCTGGATGGTGTGTCCCATTATCTAGTGATAGAGACAATAATTTAGATGGTCATTGAGACCCACTTAATCAGCTCTCTTTGTCTCCGGTAGCAAGAGTTGGTTGCAATTCATGGCGGCTATGAAATAGCTGCGGACCTAGTCATCTCGTAAAGAGTAGACTATATTTATTCTTTAATCGAATTGATTTATTTTAGTACCCCTTATCACATATTGCTGAGGAGGGGTGGTCTTTGGTGTCTAGGGGGTCCTGTATGCTCCGATGGAGGCCTCAAGACTGGAGATGGTGTAGGGGGTGGCTTAAGCCTGAAAGAAGTTGCTTAAGCTTTTCCAATTCTTTTTCCATGGGTTGATGGGGCCACATGGGACTTGATATTGGTCTGATGTAAGGAGTCTTCTCTCCTTTGGTAAATACTATAGAATTCTCAGAACCAACTTGTGTACTTCACTGGGATGAGCGGTGTTCGTAATTCATCATTAAGATTATCAATGCACATCGTGAGCATTTCATCCTAGGGGAGCGGTCTATTCAGGGAATAAGCCAGGCCTTTCTATATGGAAATTAAGATAAAAACTCTCACATTCCCTCGCTACATGAAGTTCATGATATCACAAACCATTTTCTTAGGCAATGTCGAATTGAACTGGAAGAGAAACTATTGCTAGAGGTCCTCCCTCCATGTGATTGAGTTAGCTAGCAATCTAGTATACCATACAAAGGCTGAACCCTGCAGGGTTCGCATGAAGCATCTATGTTTTACTGTTTCTTATTGATCCAGAGTGCCCATCATGGGGTCATAGTATGATTCCTAGTGAATTAGATATTTTTCTTGGTCTCCCAATCCATTAAATAGTGGGAGTATTGGTTTCTTGAAGTTCGGTTGTGGCAGAACATTGCTCTCCCAATCAGGGTATGGTTTTCCCTCTGGGTTTATCATTGCATGCCACCCCACCATGTCTTCTAGTTGAGCTGTTAGTTGCTTGATGGTATTCAAGATCCCATGATGCATTTCTTGTCGGGCTTGAGCTTGGGTGGGTGCAGCAGCGGCCAAAGCCGGGTGTACTGATGATGTTGGAATTTGGGTTGAATACCCAGCGAGGGGAATCCTTTGTGGGTTTACCTGAATATGCTCTGGCTACCTTACCACTAGAGGGAAGTTTTTATTTCCTTCTAACGTCGAATTTAAGTAGGTTGATGGTCTCGGTGCCAGGTGAGATGGGCCTCTATGATTTAATTCATTCATTGGGATGAGTTTCTATGGAAAGGAACTTCTCCTTGGAATACCTGTTGATGTTCCTCAAGGGGAACACATTCGGCAAGATAGCTCCCTCACTACAACTCGATATTAATTCACCTGTTATATTTCATTTCTTCCTCTTGTTTGGTGAATATTTTCTCATGAGTGAGGGACACATTCCTATGGGGAGGAGGTGGGTCATAGACGACCTAAGATTAATTATTCTTCTTATTGGTATTTCGTGAGGTATGTTATGATAGATTAACTGAGGGGGTTCCTAAATTTATGGATTATCTCTAGTTTTGGGTATGCATGCTATCAGGCTTGGTGTGGGATGCCTCTATGAGGGAACCATATTCTCTTTCATCCTCTCATTTTGTATCATTTATGGTGAGATCTATGGGGTTGACGTTTACCATGTTCATTAATTCATACCACATGGGGGGTGGTGTACCTGGTGAAGAATGGTAGGAGGGATTTATGAATCCTATTTTGGATTTTCTCATTCTATTTTGCTGTATTCTTTGGGTTTATTTGCGATGATTGACCAGAAGGGATCCCTGATCAGACCTAGTAATTCCCCTTCAAGTCTGAGGGTGCGATCCACAAGATGGGGTGGACTGAGTGACTTATCTGCTCATCATCCTTCCCTGGCCGGGTAAGAAAAACTACCAAAGTGTTGGAAGTTGAGGTAAAATTTCTCCCATCCCTGTGGGCTGGGGACGCTCCCATTCATCCGTTGATGCACTAAGACCAAGATTTGTTGGTCTTACAGGAGAATTAGGAGTTTAAAATTCCTCCAGCACATTGGGTTGGGGTTGTTCCCATATTGTGGTGGTAACCGCCGCTATTACAACCTTTTCAACTTCAATGTATTTCATGTGGGCATGAGCAGAGTATGGCATTGGACCTAAATGGGATTTATGGGATTTTGAAGACATGATCAATTCCTGCTAGTTGGATTAACTTATGCGGGAAGCCTACTAGATATTCTAGGTTGCCTAGCTCAATAGCTTTTTGATGTCATTATCTCTTCAAACCTGATGATTTTGAGACTTACTCCAGGTTTATTTTTGTTGAGTATCCCATATTTTCTGAGCATAGATTTCATTTGATTGCTGCCTCAGGGTAATGACATTGTAAGATTTCATTCTCAGTGAGGTTTGCTGGATGAGAGGCGGGGTGATGTGTAAAGCTCCATGTTCTCCCCATCCATGAATATGAAATCCAGTCGACGAATCACCAATGATGAAACACAACTGGTTCAATGTATGGAGTAAATCTAATTCAAGGTTTTCCCTTCTCCTTTCTAATTGTATCTTCGGTGTAGACGAGAGGGCTTCCTAGTCGATTAGACGGTGAATCTCCCCTATCATTTTTACATGGTCTACGTTCCCTTTGATGGGAAATAACATTTCTTTTAGCTGTAAAATAGTCATCCATATATTGAGGAAAATTTCAGGCATACATTCCCCAAAAAACTCCCCTGGTATGTTGAAGAGAAATGTGGTTGTATACTAATACATCACTGATATATTATCCTTATCTAGTTGTATTCCAAGAGCAACATATCCTACTATTGTTCTTTTAGGGACTCCACTACTTGATAATCCCAGATTGAATTCTTATTAATAATTTTGTTCCAAGCATCCGGGCTAGTGGGGGCCTCATTGTTATGTGAAAGGCGAGGGGGAGTCTCAGAAGATGACTGTGGCCCCATACCATTACCTAGTTGATAAAGGATATCACTCATCATAGACGGAGTGCCTGATATTTCTAAATCCATCTTTCCCAGTTCCTTAGCACAGGAGGGATTTCTCACATTTGTTCTGGAAAGTGGAAGCCCTTCTTTCCAGTATGAATTTTTACTGTGATGAGGATCTCTGCAATTGGTGCGGCAATAGAAAGGGCTACCATGGCAACTTGATGCCTGACCACAGAGTGTTTTCATGTATCATATACCCTGGGGAGCACCTTCAGGGTGGGCTACAGTGAGGGGAGGACCTTTTTGCCGCTTAATGTCACAGAAGAGAGGACCTTCTCTATGACTTCTATGATGATAATGACTACTATCGTAGATTGATACCTGACTATAGGTAGAATTTCTGCAGTGTACATCCTAGGGAGGTCCTTCATGATGAATTTCAATGAATGGAGGACATTCTCATTGCTTGATTTCCCAAAGTTAAGGACCTTCTCGATGACTTCTATGATAGCGAAGACTACTATAACAGCTCGACGTCCGACTACGGGGATAAGAATATTTGCAGTGTATACCCATGGGAGGATGAATGAAATGGGAGGATCTTATTTTTTTTGATCTTTAGGTCAAGGGGAGGGCTACCCTAATGTGCATTGGGAGATAATCTCTCATGATCAATCATCAATCGACCACGGAGTAAGCCCATGTGGGTGCTCTAGGGAGGACCTCTAGAGCTACTAGTAGTGACATTACGAGGATGGCCTTTGAATCTACTACTGTCACTTCCCTAATTTGGTAAATAACTAATAGGTTCTTGAGCTTTTATTGATATATGTTTGAGGGTGTTAAGAACCCCATCTTCCAGCAGAGAAGGATCATGTTTGTGCCCTTCATTTTCCAGTTTCCTTTGGTGCATTTCCTTTGCGAAGGAGGTTCCATAGTCAAATGGTCCCAACAAGTGATTTCATAGGGTCAAGTACCTATGAAATTAGTCCACTTAGGATATCACCTCCCTGGATGGTCTCCATCAGGTTTATTTTTGGATCCAAAACACCCAATTTCCCTGGTATCCATGATTCTTGGACTTGATTTCCAAAGGCAAGTGTTTATTAGATGATGATTTGGCCAACGACACTTAAGGACCCCATTGGTTGAGAGGATGTGATATCGGGCTTACTGCTCCCCTTTTGGGGGGGGGATTAATTCTTATTATGGGACTCTCTTACAGATTTAAGTCATTTTAATATGTATATGAATCCTTGGTTCATTTCTGAAGAGTGTAACCATGGACTACCCCTAGTTTGTAGGATCATCATAGGCATGCATGGATTTGATGCTACAGTGGTAAGGCTGACTTATGCCGTGCAATAAGGCACTCTAAAGTTTATCATCATTCAGGGGGACGAGGGGTGACTTGATGCTAGGATCAAACCCATAATATGGGTTTCCTACATATCTTAAATGGAGGAATCATATCCCACATAGTTTAGGAATCTTGGGAATTACGCAAGGGAGCTTCCCATTTGAGGGGACATGGTTGGGTGGACCCTTTTAAAAGGGGACCCCTTTTAAGCTCAGGATTTCATGCGGGAACCTACATATCCTTGTTTGACCAGGACTCAGAGTTCTTATAGTTCAATATTTTTTTGGGGAATTACACATGGAAGTTTCCCATTTCAGTGTTCATGATTAGGTGATCCCTTTTTGGAGATCACCCTTTTTGAGCTCGAGCCTTCAAGAAGGTGGCCTATGTATCCTGGTTCAAATAGGAATCAGAGTTCTCCTAGTTCATACTTGGTTTCAGGATTACGTATGGAAGCTTCCCATTTGATAGGTCATAATTGGGTGAACCATTTTGGGAGAGAACTCCTTTTGAGCTCGGGCCTTCAAGCAGTCATCCTATGTATCCTTGATTGCCTAGGAATCAGAGTTCTTGTTGTTTAAACTTGGATTGGGTCTTACGCATGGAAGATTCCCATTTGAGTGGTCATTATTGGGTGAGCCCTTTTGGGAGAGAACCCTTTTTGAGATCAAGCCTTCAAGCAGATGCCCTACGTATCCTGGTTTAACCAAGAATCAAAGTTTTCGTAGTTTAGACTGGGTTTGGGGATTATGTGTGGAAGCTACCCATTTGAGAGGTCATGTTTGGGTGAACCCTTTTGGTATAGAACTCCTTTTGAGTACATGCCTTCAAGTAGCCGTCCTATGTATCCTGGGCTGACTAGGAATCCTAGTTCTCATAGTTCATACTTGGATCGATTGTGTGGATGTTGGGATCATCACATGTCTATAAGCCCATGTGTTTCATACTCGGTGTGATAAACAAAAGGATGTGAGATATCCGAACAACCCCATATCTTCTATCGCATAGATAAGAGAGGGCAGACCTATGGTAGAAGAGGCCAATGCAATTAGAGAAGAGGGAACAGAGCGATGAACCTTTTAACGTGGGATGACATTGGAGGTCATGCAACTCAACCCTCGAAATTTGGGGACTTACATCAGTGGGAGCACCCTATAACGTGTTTTGGGAAAGAGGAGGAATGTTGACTCGGTCAAAAGGAGGAGTAAAAAAGATTCCTTCGACTAATAAGCATTCCTCATTGAATGGAAAATCAAGTGATCACCCTCAATCCCTAGAACTAGGAGGATCACGTCTGCGCCCAATGGTTGGACTCTAGGTTAACATGGGAACATAGACTAATAGACATCCCTGGAGTTCGAACTGTTGTGGGAGGATCCATCGTGGCTCCGTATACCATGGGTATGTAGACTCATAGTGGTGTGTTGATGCGCCCGATGATCCGATCATACAGGCATGATTGATTTGGAGAGGGCTTTGGCCTGAAGTTGGGGACTAGCTTATGTGGGACTATGGAGTAATGGATGATAATGGAAGGGTGATATTGGAGGCGGAAGATATAATACCTAAATATGGTCCATTCTGCGTACTGTTTTCTTAGGCAGGATGGGGAGAACTCTGTATACCATAGTGGTAGGTGGGTAGAGGGGTTGTCCGTGTATCAAAGCAGTATGTGAACTTGGGAACATCCCACCACATACCATAGTTGTACGCGTCCCTGGATGCATTTTTTCATGCCAATTCGGGTTCCATCTACGTACTGATGCAGTATGCAGCGCTGGGTTAAATTTTCATTGTGATTCACTAAGAGGAAAACCATATCAAAGGAGGGTCTTAGGGACAATCATTCATGGGGAGTTCATCCATGAGTAATATGTGGTTTTTGGATTCACCAATTAGGTTCTTGTTTCTCTAATTATTATTATGTTTCATTGTTTTATGGTTCACGACTTGTTATACCTGTGAAAAATGTGGTTTTCTATTCTGGATTCACTAATGATTTGAGACTGAAGCCAGAATCCTGTCTAAATTCTTTTTCCCAACATACGGGGTCTCTTCTGTGATGTATTCCTCCTTCCTTTTTCAATTACTTTTTTTGATCCTTTTATAGATAAATGGGGAAATCATATCTATGGTCATGAAGCCCCATTTGCGGAATCCCATAAAGTGATATCTTGATCCATAGAAGACTCGGTCAACAGAGGTTTAAGGTGTCTGTGGTTCACAATTCATGGTTCGTCGATCCTTTCCAATTTTACTCATATACGAACTACTGAGTCGACCAGAAGGTATGAGGATGTAAGTCATGTGCTTTATTCCCTTAATGACGAAGTTTTTGGTCAGCTGGGTTTGCTAGAAATCGCTCTGCGGTCCAACACCTCACAGGTTGTTCTACATACTGGTGGTTTGTGTTTCATGTAGTCTGCAAACCCTTCCTAGTGATGGTACGTGGGTCACATAAAAAACATCTTGAGAAATTTAATTCCTTCATGTTTATTCGGAAGTTTTCAATTCAATTTGAGTCCATTATCTTTACTAGACTTGTAGGAATGATTTCATCCTTCTACAAAGTGGTTGTGGGAGTCTTTTCTTCCCTTTGCAAAGTTTCTCGGACCCTACACTAGAACATAATACTCTATCATTGTATAATGAGAATGATTATGAGACCAATTACCATCAGAGGAATGGTTTTAACTCATCAAAAAATCTATCAATCTTACTTCGTGGGTTATATATGTAGTCTACATCATTCCTTTATAATCTTGTGAAGTTAGCTTCATACTTTGTAACATTCTCATCCTCCTTTTGCCTAAGGTTTCAAAATTTTATCTCCATATTTTTTCATAGATCACGAGGAATGTTTTTTTCTAGGATGAGTAATTTAAATTCTCTCCATTCTATATTTTCTACCTCTTCATCCTCCTTCATGTTTTGAAATAATTACCACCATTTATTGATGATAGACTACATAAAAACTTTTTCCATTTCATTACTTCCCAAATAAAAAAACATTTCTAAAAACCTTATCTATTGCTCAGCCACAAATGGATTTTCTGCCCCATTGAATGTTTGAGTTTGTTATCTCATGAAGTAGTCTAACATTGATCCTCCATGATGTGGATCAGGTTACAACACATGGGTAAGTTTATTATTCATAACCTGAGTCAGTTGTCTCAGTATGGTTATAAGTTATTCAGTACGAGTTGTATCACCAACTCCACTATCATTATATTTCATAGGAGGGAAATCTTTACATGGATTACATGTGTTGATACAGTTTCTATTCCTTAAACTAGGTTCCATTTATAAACAATATCATACACTATATTAGGTTATGAATCATAATGCATAATTCCAAACTAGTAAAATAATTAACACAAATTGAAAAATTTATGCATATCTAATTGATAATCATAAAAATTGTTTCTTTGGGTATATATTTGCTCATAAATTCATCATAATGGTTTGTAAATAAAATGTGAATTATCCAAAGCATGTCCCCTGGGAGTGTCAAACTAGGTGGGCAGTAAGGCCTGTTGTCGTGTAGTAGGTTACCCCAAGTCACGCCCGGAACACATTATCAGAGTTGTTACTCTTATATATATCTGATGCAGAACCATTTCCACTTGTAGTTTCCAGACATGGATTTATTTTAAAATAATACCCACATAATCTCTACATTACCCAAATTTTATGATGTTCTTATACACATATCCTGAAAATCTATCTGGGGGAAGTGTATCCATATTAAAGTATTTTCTAAATCTAGTTTCCATGGTTTGTATTAAAATTTATCTAATACCAACTGTAACACCTAAAACCCATTTTCCTAGAGTCGGTGCATTATTTTATTTTATTAGAATGATCACATGAAATAAAATCCTAAAGGACCGATTAGTTTAGTAACCTTAGAAAAACTAGATACAAACATAAGTTTTACATTACATCATAAAATTAAAAACAACGTAGTATCTCCTTTGAAAACAGTCATATTCCTTATACTATCCATACATGTCAGTTATAATATACTTTACATCCTGTGGTGAATAAAACATAAGAAAGCGGTGTGCTCAGATGCTTAGTAAGGATAAACAATATAGAGAAAGCTATCATAAATAAGAACAAACTGTTAAGGTAAGGTATAAAATTGAAGCACAAGACTTTAAGACAGAATATTCAGAATAATATGGAAATAATAAATATAATAATTCCATTTAAACACTGACATAGATATTATAGTAGTCAAATAATCACATGTAATATCAATAACTAATCACATAATGAGGAAAATTCATAGTTTTGGACATCATAACCATATCATGAAGGCCTCGTGCCAAGACCATAAATTACCATATCATCACGGCCTCATTCCAAGACACTAGTTGGTCTCACGAGACCTACCGATGCATCGAGGGGAAATTGCAGGACCCACCCATCACTTACTAAGTGCAATGCATTCCTCTTATGAAAGGGGTAAAATATAACACAAACATTCATATTAAAACTAGCATACGAAATGTTAATACTTTAACCATAAACCATGAATGGTATTAAAATAGCACATCCACAGTCAAATATATCATAAACCCTTCAATAAAATATGGAATATTATATCATAACAAATAAACCTCAATTAAGCATAAAATCCAACAATGGATGCTGACATAGATGAAAATAATCTAATAAAATCAGTAAAAATATTTGATAGAAATATCCCTTTTTAAGATGAAATAATTTAAAGGCCAAAAAATTGTAAATGAAAAATTAATTTTGTAATTAACCATGTTTTATTTTAAGGGAAGAGTCAAAATGTTAAGGTGTAATGATAGTATAAATAGTTGCTCGTACCGTATAAGTTAAAAACATTGTTTTCATAATTTGTCGAAAAGTTCATAAATTACATCATGTTGAAAATGGTGGAAAGATTCCATTAAAAATGTTTTATAAAAAATAAAACATGGGTAAAAATGACTTTAAACAATTTTGGGTCATATTTTGATATTCATCTTTATGAAACATGTACATGGATGATAAATGTGTCCCAGTAGATACTTCCATACAAACAACCTTGGATAATAATGAGATTTTAAAATTAACCCTTACCTTGTACATTACTTTATTCAAGGGTGCGTTAAACTCTTATTTAATGGTTAAATCATGTTATTAAATTATACCAGGATCATATCCCTATTTATGATATCATATATGATCTTCTTATATCATTTTGTTAATAATATTTCAGTATAACCATTGTTTTGGGTGTTAACTGCTTTATTTTCTTACACATGTTTCGATTTGTATGTCTTGTTTCTTATGCATAGGATATATTTTATCCAAATTCAGAAATATATTAAGTTCATAAATATTATATTTTCTCATCATATTAATTTTATAATCATTTTTTAATGGTTAACATGGAGAATGAATCTCACCGCATCACGGAGACAGTCGGCCAAGCGTACAGACAAGCGACGATATCATTCCCTTGATAGTTCAATGGTATGGAATTTTATGGTATATTAATTATACAGAATTATTATCATATTATATTCATTATTTATACCTATTATACTCATCATTATACCCAGCCAAATAAATTAGTGTTGAATAACAAATTACACCACGATGTGGAGACGTTAAGTTGTATGTATGCACATATAGTGATATTGTTATTCATTGGTTGGATAAATGGTGGAATAAATTTGTTACATAATAATAAAAAATATATAATCATTTATAGATACTAGATTTTTTTTACTTCGGTATGGAAACAACATAGGAAGAGGAAGTAGAAGAAGAAAAGAAATTGAATGTAATTGGTAAAATAATTACTTCTTTTTTGAGCATCTTATTTTGATTTGCAAAAAGGACTCCATATGATGGATTTATGATCAAAATATGGACTCAAGGATGATGCAAGGGAAGTTGGAATAATTTTTGGGTAGATATTTTCCATGTAAAAGGGATCTAGAGGTGACAATAAAAGGAAAAGACTTGTTCTCTTTTATAAGATAGGGGAGGGGTACATTTAGAAACACAAAAGTATTAAATTATTATAAATTTATTTTCAAATTAAAATATCTCCAAAGTGAGTTATTTAAAGGATAATATTATTATGGGTCTAAATCATCCCAACCAATGATTTTTATATACGTTTAGTTCACAAAATTAACCTTATCATTTGGATTTAACCCTTAGATAAACAGATTAACTCTTACCATGTTTACTTTTCTTTTTGTAATATAGGGTAAATATATTTACTATAAAATTCCAAATTAACAACAATTAGATAATTTATGAAATATTTAAAATTATCACAGTTTGTAGGAATAATATTAGTTTTTAACGAATTTTATAACATTTAATAAAATATTATTTCTTTTAAAGTATCATTTAGGTCAATTTTCATACAATTCAATATTTTCATTTTTAAAAATATATAACCAACATGATAACTTCAAAAAATATTTTAAATATGTCACTAACATTTCTATTGTATATATAAAATTATTTTATGTCATCAATTAAGAAAAATTATATTTATTTTATTATTTTAAATATTATTTAATTGATTATTCCTTTAAGAATTCAATTACTGCATCATTATTGTGTCACAATTTAATTTAATTATTTATTTTATAAAATTATAAATTAATTACCATTATGTAAATATAAATATTATTGTTCTAAATAATATTTATATTTGACCATATCACTTATATAACCTCATATAAAAAATGATATAGTTATTAAAATTTGAATATGACATTTTTAACTCTTCTTTAAATATAATATGTTAAATGTCCTAATCTAAAACAAGTGTCTTAAAAAGAATAATATTTTAGATATTAGTTTTATTCTTGTATAAAAACACTTATCCAATAAAATTAGTACAATTGTTAGGGTAATATTATATTAATATAAAATTATTTTGACCTTTAATTGCTCTATTTACCTTAAATCGTGGTAAATAAAAACCAAATATTATCATTCACCAAAAATTATTTTGATCCTATTAGAACAAATTTTTCATATTAATAAAAACTATGTATTTCCTTTTTAATAAACTTAATTAACATAATTGGTAAAATTACGTTTAATTCAAATCTCGTACATGTGGCTAGAAGTCGGGTTCAAGAGACATTCAAAAGTTCAAAAAAATTTATATCTAATTATATTATAAAATTATTCTAATGAAATATATTTTAAAAATATATGTATTATTTATCTATTTTAAGATTAAAATAAATTTATAGTAAAATGATTATTTAAATTAAAAATCCGAGTTTTTAACAACAATGCAGTATTTTTCAGTATTCTTCAGAAATTAAATCATTTCAAAAAAATACTAAAAATCCACCCTAATCAATTTAAATGTTCAAAATTAAATAATTATGTCAATTTTGAAAAATAAAATTTATAAATTTAATGATTTTTTTAATATTATTTATACCCACTTTTCAAACGACTAGTTTGATAGGTCATGATGCGCTCGAATTCGGTGTTGAATGCACTGCAAGATATTAATTTTTTTTTTAAAATAAGCATACCATGGATTCTTGGGGAATTAAACTAAATGAATAAAATAAAATTTGATATTTGGTGCCTTATTAAAAACCCTGTTTTGATTCCCAATATTTCCACACTAAAATTAATTCAATGTCCTCTTCTATAAACTACATGTGTTCTGGATGAAGCTTGTTATTAAGATCCACCACAAGACTCATCATGCATTCTATTTTATTTAGAGTATCTAATAGAACTGCCATAAGGAGTAAGAGGAACTCCCATCAACAATAAATTTATAGCCAGGTAAAGATCAACCATCAATTCTCTATCCATCTCATCCATTTAATGAGTAATCATTAGTATGAAAACATGGGACTGGACATCAAATCAAAGACCCATCTAAAATCATAGAGCCTTCATCCTATCATTAGTCACTACCTTAGCAGAAAACTAAACATGTTCTGAAAATTGGTTCGCATACTGAGTTGCAGTCCTATCCCTCTATTGGTGTACCGTCCTGGCCTGGCTCACCATCAACCAGAGGCCGGACCGGTTGTCACATGGCCTCAAACGCGTCTCCCCGTATGGCAGAGGCTTCTGACTAGTAGTGAGGGACTTAGGAGGTGATAGCGGGGAGACTATAATCTCTTATCAGAGTTGGACAATGGTATCTTATAGTAAATAACATTCAATAGTGGAAGCAGTAATAGATAAACAATGAAAAAATAACAGCGGAAGACAAATAGTTATCGGTTTTATAAAATGTGGCCAAAGCCAGTTAACATGATACATGGATGATGAATGATACAATGTGAAAATAGGAAACAATACAAAATTCAAACAATACAATGTAAAAGAATAACGAAAATATAGCAAGGCCCAATGGGTGTTCTCATGAGCATCCCGAGCTCCCTCTTGGTCCTTTTCTCTTATCCCTAGGTACAAGCAACACACAAACCAACCTAGGTCCTGCAAATAAGAAAGGTCTACTCAGGTACCCCAGTGCAATGGTAGCCCGAGTAGGGTGTGATATATAAATCTCAGAAGGCCAGCGCCACCGGTGTCTAACCTAATCCAGACAGTGTGTATGTAAATAAATAGTGAGCAGTCTAGCAGGATTCAACAAGAAGGTCAACATAAAATAAAAACACCCGTCCAGGTTTCCTAAAGGAAACGTGACAGCTTTACCAGCTTCGTCTCGTTGCTGGGATCTCAGTCTGATCATTCCACTAGAGCCACCTATGTAAATATTTATAAAATATGGCTTGGGGTAAGCATGCCTCCCACAATTAGCTGAAGATAGTGGGCACGAGGTTAGATTGCCTCTCGTCCCTAGTATACAATGGCAACGAAGTAAGATTGCCTCTCGTTCCTAGAAGACAATGGAAAGGGGTAAGAATGAATCCCTTCCATCACGTTTATAATATTGTCATGGGGTATAATTGCCTCCCATACAAACATGTAAAACATCACTAGAAGTCAACTGGAAAGGGGTAAGAATGCCTCACTTCCAGACATGTACTATCACACTGGCATGGGGTATAACTGCCTCCCGTCCATCACATTTATCATACTGGCATGGGGTATAACTTCCTCCCATATATCACATTAATAATACTACACATTCATCATCAGGTTCATATCACAATGCATAAGGAAGTACCTCTTATTCATTTCAAATAAACATTCCACATTCACAAACACCCATAATAAATTATGTTACTCACTCAAAAACATAAAAATAAACACCAGGATCATGCTCCTACCCTCTCTATTGTGTTATTCAGTTAAAACCTCATTTATACTTATCAAACAACACATAAGGCATTACCTCTTATGCGCTCTAATTAACCATATAAAATTCACAACCCAACCCATTAAACTATGTCATCCAGCATACTTTTTCTATTCAAAGTCATTTTATCCAATTTGCCTAAACATAGAAAATTGGGAACGAGTTCCCCATGAGATTCATTTCATCTATTTGAAACCATCTCATTTAATCGATTCTAATCAAATTCATTTAACCCCCTTATCTCAAGGGAAATTACAGTCCAAGGGTTCAAGTGCAAAGTGAGGCGTTATGGAAACATAGCATTTTCCCACTTGGGAAAATTCAACAAAGAAGAAACAAGTAGCCAAACATACAATTCAGTAATTATCACAAAGGAAAGGCAAATCAGGAAAGCATAAACTTATACTTCCTAATTTTTATCTTGAAGATAGTGAACCTCTAATTGAGGGGTTTTATTATTAATTCTTTAGTTTAGTGACCAACAACCTCTTTTATCTTTTTCCTACAGTTCACACAATTTTCACAGAAGCATTTGATTGACTAATCATCCATAATTAAAATAATAAAACAATGAATTATTAAACTCTTTAAATGCTTCACTTTAAATTTAAGAGGACGGCGAGGGACCCTACCTCAAGGTGGATCCATCCATCCACTCTGGCTCTTGGGGATTTCTAAATAAGAGCCACCTAAGCTCTAGAAAACAAAAACCATTCCAACAGCCTAACACACTGGGAAAAACCTAACAGGAACCATAAAACAACTAAAGATATTAATTAGAATCTATGAATAAAAAAAAGGGTAAAACCCTTACCTCAGAATCAAACTGGTGGACCAAAAAGACCACAATCCGCCTCGCCTTCAATGGTAGACATCATACGTGCACCCACGAGGTCCCGAGGGACCTTTCGCATCCCCTTACCACAAAATAACCAAACTAAAAAACAAAATCAACAACAACCCCAAAACTAGGGTGTATGGCCGAATGATATTAGGGCAAAGGTAAGCCCAAAAATTGGCCAAGAAGGGGAGGAGACTAGGTAAGAGGGATTACCTTAAAGATTCGATGAAGAAACCTCCAGAAATCGGGAGGAACCGTAGGAAGAAGGGGAGGCCGCGGAGGAGGCTTGCGTGCAGCTTGAGTGGGATCCCTCCCTGGGTGAGGGTCTGTCCGAGTGAAAGGGGAGGGAGTTCTTAGTTTATGATTTAATTATTTTTCTTTTTATTTTTAATTTTAATTACATTTAAAATGTTTTAAAAACCCAAAAGGGTACAGCGCATGGTTTAACCCGCAATGTTTTCCAAACCATGCGCAAACTGTGTGGAACCCCACTGGACACCCAGGGCACCCTGCACGGGCTGGCCACACGGTTTGGGGAAGCCGTGTGAAGTCTGTGCGGACTCCTATGCCTCCCTATTTTAGGTCGCACGGTTTGGGAAACAATGCGCCAACCGTGTGCCTTCTGTTGTTCTTTAAAATACCAACCTCCTTCAGGTATGACACACCTGAAACACCTCGAGCCACTCGGGACACTTAACGGGCATTTGCCCATGTCCAAAAACATTAAAAAGAAGGGTTCAAGTCTCCAAAACCTCATTCTGAAGCCCAGTTCTAAAAATGACCGATTCATAAATTGAAAAAGTTCAATTTCCCCCACTTTTAACCCATTTCAAAATGCGGGTCATTACAACCTTCCCACCTTAGAACTTCTCATCCCCAAGAATCCATCAGGAACAACACACAACTCACTCGACCAACAAGGGTAGTGAACCTTCGTTCAAACGATCGAGTTACGTTTCCAAACATCCCACGCACCAAGGAACATCCACTAAAACACATGACAGTTAAGTCGTCAACATCCAAGCCAACACTCGTTTTCCCACTAAACCAACATGAAAGATCTTACCTGAGACCATTATGTAGTATCGAAATAATGATGTAGATTCTCAATATACAAGAGGTGTGGGGGGTGAATTATACACTTTAAAAATTCCATTGGAACCTTTAAAGTTAGTTACAATTAACTACGTTTTCCTTAAGCAAAGGAAAGGGATAAGTTTTACAAAGATAAACTAAGAAAATTCACAACACCTCTACCACCAAATGAAAACATGGAAAGAGGAATGAAGTTATAAACTTCAAGTCCTATGTACTTGCATATAACAGGAAAGAGATTCCAAAATTAGGTTCCTGAAATATGGTGCCGGAAATTGAAACTTAACAAAAGATTACAATATGAGATTCTACATTAAAGCATATAGAATCTATATAAAACAGAGTACAAGTAAGGAAGTATACGAAAGTTATAATTTCCTTATAATACAAAAACCAGCAGAAAAAAACGAGTCGTAAAACTACAAGTAACAAGATATAAGTCTTTTAACCCAAAGAGAAGGGTATCCAACAACCTTGGATAAAGGTCCCTTGAATTATAATTTAAAGCAAGTCTGTCTTACCCACACCAAGGTAATCCCTTGATACGAAGATCGGAGTCTCTGTCTTGCTATCCCTGCAAGCCCTCAACTTCAAGGTAGTTGGAAACCTCTATCTTCCTCAACAAGGAAGACCTCAACTTCAAGGTAGTCGGCACCTCTTTCTTCCTATCCCCGGAAGTCCTCGAATGTAATCACCAACATTCGGAGTCGCACGAAGAAAAAAACGAATGAGCGGTTCAATACTCACAAGGCATGAAAATATTTCTCTCTCCAGAAATCACCTTAGTAGTGTGTGGTATCTATATTGATAAACTTCTCTATTATATTAATCTCTTTCAAATGAGCTCTTATTTATAGGCAAGGACGGCCTCCTTTCCAACTGTCATATTTTCCTTAAAAATCAGAGGGACCTATACACGTGTAACTTAACCAACGGTTAGTTTATAACCTAATAGACAACATCGTTTTATAACAAAACAAGTGTAACAGAATTTATGACATCATTTTAAGTCTAACTAAAAAGTTCGGAGTGATGGTTTGGAGTGTAAAAAAAATATCAAAGAGTAGACAAATTATAAAAATGTAAGAAAAATGAAAGTTCAGAGTCTAACCAAAAATAATTTTAGGAGTCTAAATAAATTTGGAGTGTATAAAGCAAAGGAGATCAGATTCTGTTTAATAGGTGAATTCGGAATGAGAATTCGGAATGAGAATTCATCATCAGAATTCTTAATGAGAATTCATCATCAGAATTCGTAATGAGAATTTGTCATCAGAATTCATAATGAGAATTCGTCATTAGAATTCATAATGAGAATTCGATGTCGAACTTCATGAGAATTCGTATCCAGAATTCAGAGTAGAACTTTATCAGAGTTCGTATCCGGAATTCGGAGTAGAACAGAATGCTTCATATCAAGGTTTCAAACGATTCTGAGAATATGGATGTGAATCCGAAACTTATACATAAGAAATATATGAATGAAAATATGATAAGGATAATTTTTATTACAAAATCGATCTTCCTTATAAAATCGACTTTCATATAAAAGCGATTTTCCTTATAAAAGCGGTTTTCCTTATAAAAGTGATTTTCCTTATAAAAGAGATTTTCCTAATAAATGAATTTTTTCTTAAAGAAAGGTGTTTGTGATTTTCAAAACAAGAAGAAATGGAAAAGTCATAAGGAAAACCTTATTGACTCATCAATCTCCCCCTTTTTGGAAAGCACAAACATCCTTACGAAAAAGAAAGTCTAAGAAGAAACAAAACATTAAGGCTTATCTCCCTTTGCTTATGGATGTTGATAAATACGACTAACTCCCCCTTAGGCTTTGAAACTCTAAGGATCGTATTATTGATTTCCGTAATGATATTTCATTAAGAATAATAAAGTCTTATTTAATGAAAAACTCCTCCGTAGATGAACTCTATTAGAGTTGGTTTTCTTTTCCACCCTTTGTTAAGATTCTTTTTTCCCCTTTATTAGGGTTCTTTTCCTTCTCCCCCATTGTGATTTTCAAAAAGAATTCGAGGGAATGGAAAATATAACAAAGTACCTGAAAAAATAGCAATAACAAAAGAAATGAGCGAGGACAATTTTCATTCTGTTTAAAGACTCAACAACAAAGAAGTTTAGATACCACAAAAGATCGGATCTGTCTATTTTGGATCTATTTCTTTCACTAGGAGACCCTTAAGAATAGTCTTTATATTCTTCAAGTCTTTATGATCTTCCTTGACTTGCTTCTCTATCACAACAATTATTGCATTTTGAGCTTCAATATTTTCTTCCTGGGATTGAAGATTTTCTTCCTGAGCCTTCAAGATTTGTTCTTGCTTTAACAGCTTATCTTCAAACTCAATCTTATTATCCATTTCATACTTCCAGTTTGAGAAACAGAATTTAGCTTCCCATTCAGATCACAGACTTCTTGAATCTGGAAATTCTTTTCATCTGTCAACTTTTCATCAAAGGACGAAGTCAGTTCATTTATCTTCCTGTCTTCTGTCTCAAAGGCATCCTTCACATTATCTTGGAATTCATCAAAGAGCCTCATCTCTTCTACTGTCTTCCTCGACCAACAAGTCATCCTCTTGCAAGATCTTCTGTGGGCTTCATAGCCGACAAAGAAAGTTTTGAACTGAGCCTCTATCTCAACACACTTGTCCATAACCATGGATACGAAGTCTGTTTTCTGATTCAAAGCATGTTGGAGCATCTGGCATCTTGAATCAATACTTGAGAAAGTCGGAATAGTACCTACCAACTTCTTTAATGACTGAACAAAAAAGTCATGCCCCAACGAAGATGACTCCGAATCCGAGACTTTGCTTGGATAATTTTCTTCTTCAAAAAGATAAACCTTCTTTTTAGAAGAATCACCAACTTCCCTTCTCTTTACAACCACTGAGCTCAGGGTATCAACAACAAGTTGCTTTCCCTTGTCCCTTTTTGGAATGGAGTCCTGTTCTGGAGTTCTCTTTTCACTGCCAGACACTAGCACAACATTGTCTTCATTATCATTTGCTTTTTGAGCCCCATCCTCTACAACCTCCATTTGAGCAATATCATGTAGAAGTTTTTCTTCCTCTGTAAGATAAGATACTTCTTCTTCTCATTCCTTCTCATCCTTCCCTGGATTGACTAACTTCTATGATTCAGCTTCTGGAGTTTGGAGTGACAAATGTTCCAACGGTGTCCCCTTATAATCATCTACTTGCTTCAAAACATCTCCGGTTTCACCACTTCCTTCAGCATCAACTTCTTCCTCTTCCACTTGCTCAATCTTCTCTAATTCCTCAACAAGATTAGAAACTACCTCTTCCGGAGCGACAAAGTTTCTTCCTGGAGTCGTAGGTAGAGATTCCAAAGAAAAAGATCTCGGAACAGGAATGTTTGCTGAAACCATCTCATTAAACTTCAACAAAGTCTGAGCTACCTCACCTTCAGACTTCTTCTTCTTAAGATTCTTTTCTTTCACTTGTTTTTCTAGCTCATCCGTAGTTATTTCATTCAAGGCCTTAGCCTCTGCATGATCCAAGCCAAACTGAGGCTCCCCTTGCGCTCTCTTCTCTTTGATTTCCTTCCATTTACCAACTACTTCATCTGGGTAAGCTTTCTTCTTCTTCGGGTTTGGAGGTGTGGAATGAACTTCCTCAGATTTGGGATTCTCTGCTTCACCTTCAACTTCTTTCATCTTTCTCTTCCTCACTACCTTAGAGGATTCAGGTTCAGCATCTTCCGGAACCGTTTCTTTTTGAGAAGTTAAATCAACAAACTGACCAGTCTTCTTGTCTAAGGATACATCTATCCTTTTGAGAGTACCATCACCCACCAACATGATCTTGCAAACTCATGGCTTAGACTTTCAAGCCTCTTTGAAGGACTCAAGGCACCGAACTATCAACTTTGAGAGGATTTCTTGATACATTATGATATGAGCTCTCAGATTCCCTTTCTTAACATTCTCAAGGGTAATAAGAATGTGTTTCATCAGATTAAACTTCCTTAGATTTATCAGAAAATCTAGAATATAAATCTCACTCTTATTCAAACTATCTTTGTCACCATTTCTCAGTATGATAAGACCTTGTACCCATAACTCTAGAATATGGAAATTCGTAGATAGAGTAGAAATCTTTGGATCCTTGTCATCTGACAGTTCGAGAGTCTCCAATGCCTTTTCCTTGTCGAAGCTTCCCTTTGAATCTGGAAACACATGAGATTTGAATTCGGCTTCTCCTTCATTGTTCATCCCTACCAAGATGGATGCCTTGGCATACGAAAGCTTATAAGTCTTACCATAAGACTTAAAAGACAACTTCTCCCTTCTATCTTCCTTAAGGAAAGAGACTGTCTCATAGAACTCTACAAGAAAATCTGAATAAACTTCATCTTGATTTCTGGGCTTGGACACAACAACATCTTCCCATCCATTAAGCTTTATGTTCTTAGATATAAGAGAATCATAGTTGTTGAAGAAATCAGGATGAACCAACCTTTCTCTATACACTAACCACTTCGAAATCGGCTTAGAGGAAGACAAGTCTTGAGAAGCTACTTCCACAGACATTCGGATGTGAAGACTTCTGAGAAGTTCGGAACTGAGATTGATGATGTTCAGAACAACATTAAAATAGAGAGGCAGAGCTTTGGGACGCTGGAGCTTGAAAACCGATGTGGGACAACCATTTGGGGTCCCCTTTATATTGGCAATGAGAAAACGGTTCAACTCCCTCGGTTGATCAAACGGTTGTGACAAGGTGAGATCAGATCTGACGCTTGAAAACCAATTCTCAAGAAAACTTTAATCCGATCTTTTGAGGTTTTTATTAAAACAAATATTTAAGAAAACTATAATCTGAAAAAAATATATAAGAAAATACCAGCAAGTAAAGTATGATTACGAAAACTTTGAGTAAGGAAATCATACCTTTCAGATTAGCTTAGGAGAATTATTCGTAATGTGTAACATAAAAAAATGACTATGAAAAATCATTATTACGAAAAGACATAGTTCGCAAAAATCACTACGAAAAACTCAACGAAAAAAAACATTACAGGATTTCCAGTATGAAGATTTCATTACAAAAGAATAAAAATGAAAAAAATCATTATGAAAGTCTCGGTACAAAAATCTCATTATGGAAATACCAATACAGAATTTTCCATTCCGGATGTTTTCAATACGAAAATTTCTATTCCAGAATTTTTCTATACGAAAATATCCATTCTGAAAATTTCAGTTCCGAAAATTTCCATTCTGGAATTTTAGTTCCGAAAAGTTTGAAAACAAACCTTGAAAAACTTAGTTACACTAACAATCAAATGTACTCCCCCTGTGAAAAAGAGTTTATTCCTGTAAGGAAACTTTTTCAACTGAAAGTTAATTAAGAAGGATTACTTTATGGTTATCATTCCTATCTTCTGTTTAATGTATTCAAATCAATCAGAAGGCAAAGATTTTTTGAAAATATCAGCAAGTTGATCCTGCGTTTCGATAAAATGAAGAATAATATATCCTTTTTGTGTGTGATCCCTAAAAAAGTTATGCCTAATATCTATGTGCTTTGCACGAGAGTGATGTGCAAAGTTCTTACTCAGGGCAATGGCAGTTGTGTTATCACACAAAATTTGAGTTTTAGTAAAACTCAAGCCATAGTCTGTGAGTGTGTGTTTCATCCTCAACACTTGAGCACAACAACTTCCGGCTGCTACATATTCGGCTTCAGCAGTGGATAGTTCTACAGAATGGTGCTTCTTGAAGGACTAAGAAACTAATGAATATCCTAAGAAATGAAAAGTTCCGGATGTACTCTTTCTATCCATTCTACATCCACCAAATTCAGCATCAGAAAAGCTTTTTAGAACAAAATCATTTCTAGAAGTATAAAATAATCCTAGATCCATGGTTCCATTAAGGTAGCGGAAAATTATTTTTACTGTCTTTAAGTGAGATTCCTTAGGATTTGATTGATATCTTTCACATAAGAATACTGAGAACATTATGTCTAGTCAACTAGATGTTAAGTAAAGTAAACTTCCTATCATATCTCTAAAAGATTTTTGATCTACTGGTTTACCAGTTTCATCAAGATCAAAAGAGTTTGAGGTACCAATGGGAGTACTTATACTCTTAATGTTGTCATAACCATACTTTTTGAGAATATATTTAATATACTTATGTTGAGATATGTAGGTTCCTTCTGGTTTTTGAGAAATTTTAAAACCAAGAAAAAAAGTTAACTCGCCCATCATACTCATTTCAAACTCAGATTTCACTAGTCTTGCAAAAGAGTCGTTTAAAGATTACTGAGATGAACCAAATATGATGTGATCAACATAAATTTGAAAAATCAAAACATTTTTCTTATCTTTCTTTATAAAAAGGGTTGGATCTTCTTTTCCATTAACATAGTTATTTTCAAGCCAAAATCCAGTGAGTCTATCATACCATGCTCGTGGGGCTTGTTTAAGACCATACAGAGCTTTAGTAAGTCTAAAAACATGACCAGTATGTTTTGAATCTTCAAAGCTAGGAGGTTGTTCAACAAAAACATCCTCTTGAACATAACCATTAAGAAAAGCACATTTCACATCCATCTAAAAAAGATTAAAATTAAAGACTGCAGCAAAGGCAAGTAGAATACGGATAGATTCAAGTCTAGCTACTGGAGCATAGGTTTCTTCATAGTCTATTCCCTCTTCCTGATTATAGACTTTAGCAACAAGTCTAGATTTATTTCTTACTATGACTCCATTTTAATCACATTTATTTTTAAGGACCCACTTTACTCCAATAACATAAGTTTCCTTAGGTATTTCAACCAAGGTCCAGACTTTATTCCTTTCGAATTCATTTAGTTCATCTTGCATGGCTTTGATCTAATCATCATCACTAAAGTCTTCATCAATACTTTTAGGTTCTAATTGGGAAAGAAATGCCAGATTTTCTACTTCATTTATTAAGGAACTTCTAGTCCTTATAGGTTGATTTACATCACCAATAATACTATCACTGGGACGATTTTTAAGAAACACCTGATTTGTGTTTTGAAAAGCCTGTTCATCAACATAGGGTAGAATGTCTTCTCGGGTAAATGTTTCAGAAATATCTTCTTGAACATTATCCTTATCAAAAGGTTCTTCTATCAAAGGTTGAAAATCAGTTTTTGAAAACACATCCGAGGATGTAGGCTGGGGTGATTTAAAAACAAAAGGATCAGACTCATCAAATTTTAGATGCACTGTTTCTTCAACAGTACAAGTATTTTTATTAAAAACTCTATAAGCCTTAGAAGTTGTGGAATAACCTAAGAAAATTCCTTCATCGGATTTTGGTGTGAATTTATGTAAGTTATCTTTAGTATTCAAAATGAATACCTTGCAACCAAAAACCTTGAAGTAGGATAGTATTTGTTTTCTACCATTCCATAACTCATAAGGAGTTTTATTAAGAAAAGGTCTAATCAAAACTCGATTTATAGTATAGAAAGAAGTACTTACAACTTCAGACCAGAAATGTCTAGCTATAGAATATTCACTCAATATGGTTCTAGTTATCTCTTGAAGATTTCTATTTCTTCTCTCATATACACCATTTTGTTGAGGAGTTCTAGGTGCTGAAAAATTGTGAGTAATACATTTTATACTACAAAAAGTTTCAAAATCAGAATTTTGAAATTCTCCTCCTTGATCACTACGAATAGTTTTCAATGGAAGGTTTTTCTCATTTTTAACTTGATCTCTAAAACTTTTGAAATAAGAAAAAGATTCAGACTTCTTTTCTAGTAAATAATCCCATGTAAATCTTGTGTAATCATCAACTAGAACAAACACATAGTATTTGCCTCCAATACTTCCAGTTTGTGTTGGACCAAAAAATCCATGTGCACTAACTGTAATGCATCAGTTGTTGAGACTTCATTGACTGATTTAAAACTATATTTATGTTTCTTTCCATATTGACAAGGATCAAAAACTTTAGAAGAATAAAATCTAAGCTCCGGTAGATCCTTAACTAGTTTCTTCGTAGTGAGTTTACATAGGTTTCTAAGGTTACAATGACCTAGTCTTCTATGACATGACCAGGAATGATCTTCCATTACACTTAGGCAAGGTAAATCTTGGCTCCTGAGGTCTTCTAAATTAATGGTGTAAACATTCTCATGCCTATTGGCTGAGAGAATAAATTCTTCCTGGGAATTGTGAACTAAGAACTTATCATTCGTAAAATTCACAAGGTAACCTACATCACATAACTGAATTATGCTAATGAGGTTGTGCTTAAGTCCCTAAACAAAAAGAACATTTGAAATCAATGTTTTACCTAAAAGAACAATATTACTAATACCAACAATCTCTCCCTTGGAATTATCTCCGAAAGTTACCTTTCCTCCATTCATTTTGATAATCTTTTCAAAATAGCTTTTGTTACCAGTCATGTGCCGGGAACATCCACTATCCATGTACCATGTATTGTTGCTGGTACTCTCTTTAGTTTAGTGAAATCAAGAAGAGAATTAGACTTTCGGAATCCAAATATGTTTGGATCCAAGATTTCCAGACAATAAAATTTTAGGTACCCACATCTTCTTAGAGAAATAAGCTTTGTGAATTAATAGATATTGGGTTTTGTTTAAGGAACAATTCTTTGCCCAGGGACCACCACATTGACATTTAGTACAAAACGGGGCACTTTGAGGAACAAAATAATTATTACTAAAAATTGGTTTCGCAAGGGTATAACCAAATCAGAATTTATTTCTTAAAGGTCGTATTTGGGAATAAATTTTATCAAAATTTTCCTTACCATGGGTAAAGTTTGATAAAAACTTCTTTAAGGAAAAAATTTCAGAGTTGAGTTTTATAACCATGTTTTTATCCTCAAAATCATTATATTTAGAACTAAAGCTAGGCTTGAAAACATTTTTCGTATAAATTAATTTTTCTAACTCTTTAGAAAGTTTGTTCTTCTCAGAACTTACTTCCTCAAGATTTTTTGAAATACTTTCAAAATCAGCATTTTTTCTATCAAGATCTTTAGAAAGATCTGATATCTCTTTTGTAAGAATATTATTCCTAGAGTTTTCCTTATCTTGTTTTTTATTGAGTTTGTAATTTTCAATTTCAAGAAGTTCAGCAAACCTAGAAACATGTTCATAAGTAGGTAAAGTATTTTCTTCATCAGAAGAGGATTCTTCATCAGAAGAGTTATAATACTTACTATCATTAGAATTTAAAGAAACATTGGTCAATGATTCATCAATTCGTACCTTAGCCATAAAACAATGATTATCAATAGTTAATCTAGTTATAAGACCCAGAATCTTCTGTCCTGAAGATTCATAATCAGAAGATTCATCTGAAGAGTCACCACCACTGGAACTCCAGGCATCACTATCTTTCAGAACCTTCTTCACTTTGGCTTTATAATAATTCTTTCTATTCCTATCTGAATACTTTTCTTTCCTTTCATTTTTTTGAGCAAAGGGAAATCTGGTCTAATATGTCCAGCTCTCTTGCATTCAAAACATGTGACTTCTCCATCTTTCCTATCTTTCCTTTCCTTTTTCTTATACTTGGATTAGAAATTTCTCTAGCCAACTATCTTGTTCATCATTCGAGCAAAATTTTCTAACTCATTTTATGATATTTCACTTTCACAAGAATCTGATTGAACAACCATCTTCTTAGACATGGATCTGGTTACTTTCTCAGGAGTTTTAGCTTTCATATGATTTAATGTTGTTGTAAAAGCCACAATACCACTCCCATTTTTCTTTTTGTTGTTGTCAGCATCTCTCTTCATTCTTGTTTCATGTTGGAGAAGAGTACCAAATAACTCATCAAGAGAAATTTGAGTGACCTTCCTGTTCTCATCTATAACGGTTCTTTTGGATTCCCATTCATTAGGGAATGATATCAATTATCTTATCCACAAGTGCTTCATCATCTAAACCATTCTCTCCCATAGTCTGTAAGTTGTTGTCAATAGTCATAAATCTCTGTTGAACTTTACAAATTGGTTCACCAAATGGAAAATTGAAACCATGGTATTCATCTCTAAGCATAGCTCTCCTAGTCTCAATTACATTAGAAGTTCCAAAGTGTGTAACCTCTAACTTCTTCCAGATAAAATTAGATGATTCACAAGAAGAAATTTGGCTATATATATTTCTATTCATTGAACATAGTAAAGTATTGCGTACCTTATAATTGAGTTGATACTCTTGCTTTTCCTAGTTAGTAAAAGTTCTAACTTCCTTATCAGGAATTTTATAATCACCAGTAAGAATAACAAAGTTTTACACTCCAGTATTGATAACAAAATTCTTCATTCGATCTCTCTAGTACTCATAGTCATTACCATCAAATATTGGTGGTTTTGTAGGATTTATATTATCAATGGAACCAACATTGATTCCTGCCATACTAAAAAACCATTGGCACACAAACATGTTAGTAGAAAAAAAAGTTCGTAATAACAAAGTTCGAAATGACAATGTTCGAAATGAAAAAGTTCGGAATGGGAAAGTAAGCAAGAAAAACATATACTTGAGTACAAGTATTTCATAGACCTTCTCTGATACCAATTGTCGGATCAAAATAATGATGTAAATGTTCAATATATAAGAGGGGGGGGGGTGAATTGTACACTTTAAAAATTCCTTTGGAACCTTTAAATTTATTTACGATTAACTATGTTTTCCATAAGCAAAGGAATGGGATAAGTTTATCAAAGTTAAACTAAGAAAATTCACAACACCTCTAACACCAAATGAAAACTTGGAAAGAGGAATGAATTTATAAATTTCAAGTCCTATGTACTTGCATATAACTGGAAAGAGATTCCAAAATTAGGTTCCAAAAATATTGTTCCGGAAATTGAAACTTAACAAAAGATTACAATATGAGATTCTAGCTTAAAGCGTATAGAATCTATATGAAACAGAGTAAAAGTAAGGAAGTATAAGAAAGTTATAATTTCCTTATAATACAAAAACCAGCGGAAACAAATGAGTAGTAAAACTAGAAGTAACAAGATATAAGTCTTTTAACCCAAAGAGATGGGTATCCAACAACCTTGGATAAAGGTCCCTTGATTTATACTTTCAAGCAAGTATGTCTTACCCACACCAGGGTAGGCCCTCGATACGAAGATCGAAGTCTCTGTCTTGCTATCCCTGCAAGCCCTCAACTTCAAGGTAGTTGGCAACTTTTGTCTTCCTCAGCAAGGAAGCCCTCAACTTCAAGGTAGTCGGCACCTCTGTCTTCCTATCCCCGGAAGTCCTGTAATGTAATCACCAACATTCGGAGTCTCAAAAAGCAAAAACTGAACGAGAGGTTCAGTACGCACAAGGCATGAAAAGATTTCTCTCTCTAGAAATCACCTTAGCAGCGTGTGGTCTCTAGATTGATCAACATCTCTATTATATGGAGCTCTTTCAAATGAGATCCTATTTATAGGCAAGGTCGGCCTCCTTTCCAACGGTCATATTTTCCTTAAAAATCAGTGGGACCTGTACACGTGTAACTTAACCAATGGTTAGTTTCTAACAGAATAGACGACATCATTTTATAACAAAACAAGTGTAAAAGAATGTACGACATCGTTTTAAGTCTAACTAAAAAGTTCAGAGTGAAGGTTCGGAGTGTAAACAAAATATCAAAGAGTATACAAATTATAAAAATGTAAGCAAAATGAAAGTTCGGAGTCTAACGAAAAATAATTTTTGGAGTCTAAATAAATTCGGAGTGTATAAAGCAAAGATGATCAGATTCTGTTTAATATGTGAATTCGGAATGAGAATTCGGAATAAGAATTCGTCATCAGAATTCGTAATGAGAATTTGTCATCAGAAATCGTAATGAGAATTCATCATCAGAATTTGTAATGAGAATTCGTCATCAGAATTTGTAATGAGAATTCAATGTCAAACTTCATGAGAATTCGTATCCAGAATTCGGAGTAGAACTTTATCAGAGTTCGTATCTGGAATTCGGAGTAGAACAGAATGCTTCATATCAAGGTTTCAAACGATTCCGAGAATATGGAAATGATTCTGAAACTTATTCTTAAGAAATATATGAATGAAAATATGATAAGGATAATTTTTTTTTCAAAAGTGATCTTCCTTATGAAAGCGATTTCCTTATAAAAGTGATTTTCCTTATAAAAGCGATTTTCCTTATAAAAGCAATTTTTCTTAAAGAAAGGTGTTTGTGATTTTAAAACCAAGAAGTAATGGAAATGTCATAAGGAAAAACTTATTGACTCAACACATTCCACAAGAGAAATGATCACATCATCATCTCATCAAGTAACCAAACAAAGGTTCTTCCCATCATAGATTTTTCACGTTAAACGTACAAGACTCAAACCACAGCTCCACCACCTTTTGAACTTTCTTTTAAAATCATGCTCTAAGCATTCCAACGATGCACCTAGATTGATTTTGAAAAGATCAAATAGTCGATTTCCCCATCGACCTCTAAACCCAAGCTGAAAAGTGTCAAGACACTCCTGATGACTATTCAAGAAGACACATGACTTAGATGGCCGAAGTTTTATAAGCTGAACAACAATGCCCTCTCCCAAGGCATCCTGCATTCGCCATGTATGTTCACTGAAAAGCTCATACACGACTCTTGGTGACATCTCAAAGATCAAACCACGAACGAAACCACACATGCAGCATGCAATGCCGAAAGGGAACAACCAACCAAGCTCATCAGCTTTTTAAAACTTCAGCACGGTGTAAGACCGACACTCTCTTAGCGCATCCAGAATGAAAGCAAGATAGGGGACAAGATTGTCGTGTAGGAGAGTACACTAAGAGGATTGAAAACATATTCCAGTTATTTATTCACAAAAACATGAAAGGAGATCAGTCGAACTACCCATGGTCGACTCTATAGTAGAAACATAGATTCACCTTCCGACACATCAAGATTTCAACCAATCACGATGCCTCTTCCCACATGAGGCATTCATCGATCAACCTTACCACCAAAACCCAAAATCATTCGAGCAAAACCCGACCATTTTCCAAGATGGTCCTTCTTGGAATGTTTCTTCTACCCGTAAGGACATGCTTTACTCAACTAGCACGATTCTTCCAACCATAGAAGGGTCGGAGTCATCGAAAGGACAAAGCCAAGTTGCTCATAAGAAGACTTGTTCATAATTAACTGAATGGTCATGCGTCGCTTCTCCGAGCCATGATCACCCTGTCAAACGTACATGGATACCAAAGAAACAATACCGGTGTGTCAACCACCCGAGTCTTCTAAAAATCATCCCGAGCATTGGGACAACTTGATTCTCAAATGCTTAGGTCACTCTACCACGGAGATGACCCGAGACCGTACACAGCAGTGCAATAGATATATCCAAACATTGTATTTCCCCATACGACCCTTCGCTTGGAAGATGACATGTCAAGTCATCCATTACTGTGCAAAAAGAAAGGGTCAAATGACCAACAAAGAAACCGACCAAGCCAGAGCCATGTCTAACCAACTGATACAGAGCATTACTCGATGCTCAACCCCTTAACAAGATAAAAAGAAGAATGACCACTCGTCCGAACAAGGTTGTCAATATAACTAGAAGTCCTTCATGGGACAACGATACTCGAACAGTGCCAAACTTCTAGAATGTTCACCGAACTAGCCAAGCACATAAGCTCTAAGGGCAATACCTACCACGAGATAGCCCATCACGAAAAACAAGAGTCAACCAAAGCACATGTTCACACCCAACCAAAGTCATCAGGCTCAAAGCCTAACATTTAACGTCATTGCTAAAAGAAAAAAGACTACGGAAAATGCGTAAGGTTCCATTCCAAGGAACTCACCAGAAAGACTTAACCTACCCACACACTGGGTCTCAACAGAAGACACCACTACATGTTCCTATTTCCAAGCCCATTATATTTATCCACATTAACCATTTAATCATTTTAAAAGATTAAATTCAACACATCAAGTACCCCTTTTCCAAACAAAAAATCACTAGGCAGTTGATCATTTTATCAAACAGGTCAAAGCATAATAGAAAAGTTTCAACCAACTTTTTTTAACCACTAGGTGACCTACGAGGGTCCCAACTAGCCAAAACATTTCATATAAAAATCAAACAGCTTTTACACGTATAAACATCACAAAATTCATCCTGCCATTTAATTCCTTATGGGTTTCCGTTTCCCAACCCATGAAGCTCCCACACACTCCATAAATTGATAATTGGCTACCATTAAACAAAATAGATCACATTTCGAAAATTAACATGCTCAAATACAACGATCCAATCATAATGGTGGCCACCTACCAATCTTCAAAGCTCCCATACACATTATAGTTTGGCATTTGGTTCTCTTTAATCAAAACCAATTCCATTTTACAATTAAATCTTTAGCAGTCCTTTTTTGGAAATCCGATTACAAAGGTTACCCTTTCCCAGCTATAAGGCGACCATACACCCTTAAACTGAAAATTGGATCTTGTCGTAACCACAGTCACTTAATTTAGAAAAAGAATCAAATTTAATTTTTTTGATCAAAAATAGCATGTTATCATAAGCAGTAACATAGAACATGCTATATCACAGAAGCATAGAGTAAATACCATAGTACCTATCACAATAGCAGACATTACTAATGCATCCAAGATGGCATGGCATGTAATTTCTAACAATGTGCCTATACAAAGCATGAGATGGCATTCCCTCATGTCCTCAGGTTCCAACAGAATTAAAACCCAAAATTGCATCAACAATATCAACGGAAATCATTTGTGTCACCCAACTGTGAAATAAAATCAAATGTAATAATCAAAATCATTAAAATAATAATTTCATTCGAGGCAATTTGGATTTTCCCTATGCACGGGGTGGAAAATCCCAGACACAACTCATTGTCAAATTCCAATTCCATCATATGCTTGTCTAATGTCACCAAATAGTAAAAACAATTAGCAGAGAAAACTCCTCTGATACCTCTTTGTAATGTCCCGGCCCGACTCACCATCAATCGGTGGCCGGACCGATCTTCACATGGCCTCAAGCGCGTCTCCCCGTATGCCAGAGGCATCCAACTAAAAGTGAGTGTCTCGGGAGGTGATAGTGGGGAGACTATACCCTCTTATCAAAGTTGGACAGTGGTATCTCAGAGTAAATAACATTCTATAGCAGATGCAGTAATAGATAAACAATGAATAAACAGCAGTGGAAGACAAATAGTGATCATTTTTATAAAGGGTGGCCAAAGAAAGTTTACACGATGCAGGGTTGATGAATAATACAATGTGAAAACAGGAAACATTACATCATGCTTACAATACAATGTAAAAGAATAATGAAAAGACAGCAAGGCCCGACGGGTGTTCTACTGATCATCCTGATCTTCTTTTCGGTCCTTTTCTCCTATCCCAAGGTACAAGCAAAACAAAAACCAACCTAGGTCCTGCAAACAAGAAAGGTCTACTCGGGTACCCTAGGGAAATGGCAGCCTAAGTAGGGTGTGAGATATAAATCTTAGTAGGCTGGCACCATCAGTGTCTAACCCAATCCAGACAGTGTGTATGTAAATAAACAGTGGGCAGTCAAGCAGGATTCAATAAGAAGGTCAAAATAAAATAACAACACCCATCCAGGTTTCCCAAAGGAAACCTAACGGCTATACCAGCTTCGGCTCGTTGCCGGGATCTCAATCTGATCATGCCACAACAGTTACATATGTAAATATTTATAAAATATGGCATGGGTAAGCATGCCTCCCACCCTTCATCTGAAGATATCAGGCATTAGGTAAGAATACCTCTTGTCCCTAGTATACAATGACAACAAGGTAAGAATGCATCCCATTCCTAGAAGATACTGGGAATGGGTATGAATGCCTCCCTTCCATCATGTTTATAATACTGGAATGGGGTATAACTGTCTCACATCCAAACATGTAAAACATTACTGGATGTTAACTGGCAATGGGTAAGAATGCCTCCCTTCCAAACATGTACTATCACACTGGCATGGGCTATAACTGCTTCCCATCCATCACATTTATCATACTAGCATGGGGTATAACTGCCTCCCATCCGTCACATTCATAATACTACACAATCATCATCAGTTTCATATCACAATGAATAAGGCACTACCTTTTATTAATTTCAAATAAACATTCCACATTCACAAACACCCATAATCAATTATGGTACTCACTCACAAACATAACAATAAACACCAGGATCATCCTCCAACCCTCTCTAGTGTTCTATTCAGTTAAACCGTCATTTATACTTATCAAACAACACATAATGCACTACCTCTTATGCGCTCCAATTAACCATATCAAATTCACAACCCAAACCATTAAACTATGTCATCCAGTGCACTTTCCCTATTCAATGTCATTTTATCCAATTTTCCTAAACATGGAAAATTGGGCAGGGGTTCCCCATGAGGGTCCTTCCATCTAGTTTCCACCATCTTATTTAATCCATTCTAATCAAATTCATTTAAACCCCTTATCTCAAGGGAAATTATAGTCCAAGGGTTCAAGTGAAAAGTGAGGTGTTATGGAAACATAGCATTTTCCCACTTGGGAAAATTCAACAAAGAAGAAAGAAGTATCCAAACATACCATTCAGTAATTATCACAATGGAAAGGCAAAGAAGGAAAGCATAAATTTCTACTTCCTAATTTTTATCTTGAAGACAACGCACCTCTGATCGAGGGGTTTTATTATTAAATCTTTAGTTTAGTAACCAAGAACCACTTTTATCTTATTCCTACAATTCACACGATTTGGAAAAAAGAATTTTATTGACTAAGCTTTCATAATTAAAATACTAAAACAATGAAGTATTAAACTTTTTAAATGCTTCAATTTAAATTGAAGAGGAAGGAGAGGGACCCTACCTCAAGGTGGATCCATCCGTCCACCTCGGCTCTTGGTGCTTTCTAACTAAGAGCCTCCTAAGATCCGGAAAGACAAAACCATTCCAATAGCCTAACGCAAAGGAAAAAACATACCAAGAACCTTACAACAACTATAGATATTAATTAGAAGATATGAAAACCAAAAATGGGTAAAACCCTTACCTCGAAATCAAACCAGAAGACCAAAAATACTGCAATCCACCTCTCCTTTAGAGGCTGACATCATACGCGCACCCACGAGATCCCGAGGGACCTTCCACATCCCCATACCAGAGAAGAACCAAAGGAAAAAACAAAATCATCAACAACCCTAAAACTAGTGTGTACGAATGATTGAGATTAGGGAAAATGGAAGCCCTAAAATCTGTCAAGAAGGGGGGAGACGAGGGGAGAGGGATTACCTTGAAGTTTCGACGAAGAAACCCCCAGAAATTGGGAGAAACTGGAGGAAGAAGGGGAGGCCACGGAGGAGGCTTGTGCGCGGAATGAGGGGGATCCCTCCTTGGGTGCGGGTCTGGCTAAGTGAAAGGGGAGGGAGTGCTTAGTTTAGGATTCAATTCATTTTATTTTTCTTTTTAATATTAATTACATTTAAAATGTTTTAAAAACCCGAACAGGGTATGAGACACGGTTTAACCCGTACGGTTTGCCAAACCGTGAACAAACCGTGCGGCACCCCAATGGAAACCTAGGGCACCCCACACGGGCTGGCCACACGGTTTGGGGAAACTATGCGCAGGCCGTGCTGACTCCTTCGCCTCCCTATTTTAGGCCGCACGGTTTAGGCCGCATGGTTTGGGAAATAGTGCACCAACTGTTCTCCTTCTATTGTTCCTTAAAAACCCAGCCTCTTTCAGGTACGAAGCACACAAAACACCTCGAGCCACTCGGGACACTTAACGAGCATTCACCCGTGTCCAAAAACATTAAAAAAAGGGTTCAAACCTTCAAAACCTTGTTCTGAAGCCCGGTTCTAAAAACGACCGGTTTTGTAATTGAAAAAGTTCAATTTCCCTCACTTTTTAACCCGGTTAAAAACACGGGTCATTATAGTTGGGGGCTATGAAAATACATGGACAACATTAACACCATATATTCTAGATAGAACTGCTATGTGAAAATAAATCTAAATTCTTTCCACTCCAAACCCTCATGTTGCTTTATTATAACCATCTAATCTCACCCCCTCATGCTAGGCCCTTTAAGCATAATGTTATCACACTTAACATTTATATCATCTAGGATTTCCCATAACTCGAAAATTATCTCAGTATTTTTCAACTAATCATATACATATTGACGGGTTTTCAAGGCTTGGAAGGCTAGTGGTTTCTAGTAAAGAAACTCCTAATAATGATCTATATATTCATCCCGTATAAGGTCCATAACTATATCCTAAATGGGAATAGGTTAAGGATCCTATCTAAAGGATTTGAAATCATGTACCACTCTCTAAAAGAGGTTTTGATCAGCTGGAGACTTTTCTTATTGTAGTTCATTTCCATATCCCTCCTACAATCTATTCAAATGTCTTCTTAAGGGCATGGTACTCCAAAACATCAATTGAAAACACAAAAACATCACCAATGGTAATAATATAATCATCTCAATCAATATATGTAGGAATAAAAATTCCAAAAAATATAATTCAAATAACTGGGATTTGCAAAAAAACACTAAAATCAAATTGGGGAAAACTATAATTGGATGAATTTATTCATGAAGGAAACGTTTCTCAAACACCCTTGGTAACTTTAAAATTTCTAGGATAAGATCTAAAAAATTACTCACTTGTAACAACCCTTTAATTGTAAAAAATACGACCTCTTATCTACTTGGACATCCCAAAATAAATAGCAATATCATGTAATGATGCAAAAACTACATCCCTCAGATGCCACTTTGTCACGAACAAGATTATTTAACCCGGAACACTGATACCTGATTCATTCCTAACATAGACTGACGTGTGTTTCTGATCCCCATTGGTTCGATACTATCACATGAAATCCTATAAAAAATTAAAATGAAAATAACCATAAATAGATATAGATAGAGGTACTCTAAATAGTCCTCAAAGAGAAAGGTACCATAAACTAATTGAAAAATCCAAAAGTAATACATCATCCAAAAAAGAAATATACCAACATTGAGGAAAGATCTCACAGTCCTCGGACAACAAGTGGACCATAAATCCACTAGCCACAGCTGTCACTATGCAATCCAATGAATCAAGCACATCCACCACCACCAAGTGGTGCTTTACATTTTCATGGACTTGGCATTACAAAATAAAAAGACTCCCGAAGGTAAAGGGAGGGTGTGAGATAAATATCCTAGTAGGGTCCCACCATGTGATCCATAATCAATTTCATGATAATTAAATCATTTATAATTTCAATATAAATAAAATAATTCAAGAAAAATAATTTTCATATTTTAATCCAAAACATGTTTTAAAATCAACAGATGGTAGATATATCAAAAATGGGCTTAAATGAACATTTTTCAAAAAATAGATTGTCTTGAAAAAAATAGTTCTATAAAAAATTAAATGTAAGATCAAATAAAACAAAATAAAGAACCATTTTAATATTCCATGAGTTATATTAGTTTCATGATATATCATTCTCTCACTGCTTAATCATAAATCATGGATAAATTTTATGTACACCTGTCTCGAAAGCATAGGACAATGGGGCTATTTAATCAACATCCCAGCAGGGAAAATCATGTCAAAGTAGGTTTAGCTAAAATTTTCATCGTCAATCCATTTATATGGAGTTAGAGTCCTAGAGTGATTTTCCAAATCACCCACTAACTAATATGAATCACATGTGACTCAATGAATTAGTCAATACTGTTAAAATTATTCATTTCAAATAAATTCATCTTTCACGGTTCAATAGCATAGTTTCAAGTTCAAAATGTCTTTTCAATTTCAAAACAAAATCATTGGTTTTCGTCAAATCATGACATTGAAAATCATATTTAATTTAAATCCAACATCCTAAGAATCAATATCATATCATTTTATCATAATTATTTCCTTCCCAATCTATCTTTTTAAATAAAATCATTGAATATTTCAAAAACACCCAAAATGGGGGTTTATTTATAAATATATTCCCTTAAAATCAATCATCAAATCCATTTTTGTTCAAAAAATATAAAATATGTTTTAATTTAACTTTTAACTAGTAAAGAAAATATGGTTTAAAATTTTTTGGAAGAATAATTACAAGAATACCTACCTTTAATCACAAGATTAATTGATCATACACATAAAAACAAGAATTCCAATGGAGAGTTGAAGGTGTGTAAGATGAAGAAGTATACCTATAAAAATATCACATCAGATCATGTTTCCAATCCATCAAAATCATCAGGATTTTTTTCTCATAAAAAAGGATAGAATGAAAAATGTAGGATTATATTTAATGGAAGGTTTTCCCATCAGATAAGGATAAAACACATCCACTAGTACTTCAATCTAAGAAGAATATAGGTTGGAGTTTACAAAACACTACTTGGGGCCTTCAAAAGACAAAATGTAAAATGTGGTTTGAGAGGCTGGAATATAAAAAAATATTTTGGAATTTATGTTTGTAAAAAAATAGACCACACTATATCCCCACATGGACACAACATAGAGGGGTGAAAAATAACCCAACCATGGTGAATCCACCCCAGAACACGTTGTAGCCCCTCCCGGTCCATTGAAATCATGAATAAACCCCACAAAACTCAACATGTATACTTTACATGGGTTAAGTATGTGATGAATCCCATAAAAAAACCATATAAAACATCAATATGGTAGAGGCACCATATCCACATCCACACCATATCTCCCCTCTGCGCTGCAGCCCTATCTGAAAAGGAAGTAGCCTCAAAAGCCTCCTCCTCAAAGCTCTACACCATAGCTGAGTTCCTATATCATAACCATACACACTCTATAGTATATTCCCTAACATCTATGGCATATCCCCCTTGAAAAACTCCTTAATTTCCCAGAAACTCTAGAAAATGCTGAACTACAACTAAAAAAAGGAATCAAAGAAAAGGAATAATTAGTACCTGAAATCATTAACAAAACATGACATGGAGGTTCACCCTTGTACCGTGAATATTTTATATAATATGAATCAATGATTCTGGTGGATGGGTATGATGTGAGATATTTCTGACTTAGTTTCCCTTTATTGTACCAATGATAAGGTCAAGGCCAAGCATAAAAAACCTTTATTTTACTTCAACCTCTTTTAGCACCAACTTGGAAGTGAGATTATATTTTTATGGTTTTCATGGTTGGTCTATCATTTACCACTAAATGGAAGAATGTGATATGGATTATGATTGCTCGGATGAACAATTAATCTCAATTTATTCTCATTGGAGATACAACCCATGTTTAGTATTTGGAAAGTCTCTATGTGAATGAGGTTATTGTTGGGTATCGGGACTCCGCAGTGGTAGCCGGTGAGCCGGGATTTTAAAATGTTTCTGCTTCACCGGAGTGACATAACCCTGTCAACTCTGGTGATCTAGTCCCGACTTAGTCCAAGGATCTCACATGGTTCTTTAGGAGCACAAAATTAAACTTGAACATTTACCTTATTCAGAATTAACGTGTAGGACACCGGCAATCGTTGCTCAAGGACTCCAACGTCGAAGCCCTCAAGATCTTCCACACATGCCTCACAAATCGGCTTGCGCATCGTCCATCATGATCTGGGTGCTAGCGTGGATCTTCGACGCACACTTCGACGCAGCGATGATTACCAAAAAACTAGCGTCTTCGATCTGTGAAGGCCAAACTTGAAGAACATTCTAGTTTGAGAGAGTCTCTCTATAGAACTCAGGAGGAGAGAGAGGCTCTCAATTCCAATAGATGAATAGTTTCAAGGAGAGATCCTCTCCCTTAATATATATAGGGAATATCTAAAATACGTGGTAAGGGTTATCGGCCCCCCGTGTATTAAACATTCACTATATATATTATAAATAATTATTTATGACAAATTAAATTATGCCATAAATAATATTTATTATTTATCACTGTACTGAAATATATATATATATATATATATATATATATATATATTACGTGATAAACATGAGTCTAACTCGACTTGCACCTCCTGATAATATTAAACGAATTCAAGATATAAATATATGTCCGATTAATATTTATCTATGTATTTACTTAATCACTCGTAAATACATGTTATAAATAAATTCAATGAATTATTCCAAACATCAATAATAAAAGAATTTATTTATTACTTGGTAATCCATGGGACTTGGATAATACCCGGAACCTGTGGTGGGGCCCACCAAGCCTTATAATCCTATTCATCAGAATACGGAAGATTTTCAAAGTGCTTTTGTGTGTGAACCTGTAGGCCCTTATCTCAATAGTAGTGAATAATATCACCGACCTAGAGCGGGGTCTAGCAACCCATTGAGGCCCCTATAGAGATAAGGAAAATTCAAAGCAACGACTGCCTTCCTACGATCACAGCCTGTGTAATCTAATCTCTTCGTCATCGATATCTCAATAAAGCAGAATGAATACTTAGGGTCATCATTCTTTATTTTCTTTATTTTGTTTGATGATTTTTCCAGACGGTCTTACCTTCCATTACCATGGACATGGATTTAATGAAGGTTCAACCATCCTAATCAACCAGGCCCTAGATATCTCTTCCTAATATCAGAAGTGACAAATCCTTTCTTGATCATTCAATCAATGCCATGCCATTAATGAAGTACCCGATATAAACTACCTCACCACGACTTGTCGCCATGGTTTTCACCTTATATCAAATGTACATAATTAAATGACAATAATTGATAATAATCTCAAGTCAGGAGACCATTACACATGTTCGTAGATAGGAACGACCAATGACACCAGAAACATGTGATGTTCCTATTAAGATGGGATGTCCTCATGATTTCGATAGCTAGAGATCATCAAGTGAGAACTTCATGAGATGAAGTCTCAATGCTTATGAGCCCCCAGCACCTGATGGTCACACATCATCTGTGTCCTTTCAGAATGATGTAACTGGACCATAGGACGTTTCATTACGATTATTGTCATGGAATCTCAGGGTTCTCATTATTGCCTGGGACCTGTTATAACCATTTGATGCGACAGGTATTCTAAGGACATTTCCATTAATAAAATGGATGAGGAAGTATCTACACTATCATGGAAAGGTAGACACATGTATAATAACAAACTGAATACATGTAAAAGTAATGAAAGTACAAAACAAGTTGGGTCTAGGGAACCCACTTTCAACACTCCCACTTTCACTAGAGCCAACTGCTAACAGGTTTCAATCTTCTTTCTCTCACATGTGAATCATGCTTTTGCTGAGAAATGGATTTAGTCAGGGGGTCTGCCACATTGTCCTCTGTGGCTACTCTGCTAACTGTCACTTCACCTCTTTGAGTAAAATATCTCAAAAGATGAAACTTCTATAGAATATGCTTTGTCCTTTGGTGAGACCTGGGCTCTTTGGGAAGCACCACTGCAGCAGTATTATCAAAATATACTAGAAAAAGGTCTACACTGCTAGGTACCACACCAATGTCTGAGATAAAGCTACGTATCCAGACTGCTTCCTTTGTTGCATCGGAAGCTGGAATATATTCAGACTCTGCTGTAGAATCAGTAACCACAACTTGCTTTGAGCTTCCCCATCTCACTGCACCACCATTCGGGGAAAAGATGTAGCCTGACTGCGATTTCATATCATCATGATCTGTCTGAAAACTAGAATAAGTGTATCCCCTCACAACTAGTTCCTCATCTCCTCCATACACGAGGAAGATAACCTTAGTACTCCTCAAGTACTTAAGGATAGTTTTAACAGTTGTCCAGTGCAACTCTTCTGGATTGGCATGATATATACCCACCATTCTTAAAGAAAAGGCAACATAAAACCTAGTACATAGCATGAAATACATGATAGAACCCACTACCGAAGCATAAGGGACTCTACTCATTCTGTCAATCTCCTCCTGTGTTTTTGGAAACATTTTCTTGTAGATATTTACACCATGTTACATAGGTAACAATCCACTCTTGGATTGTTAAATATTATAACTTTTGAGTACCTTGTCAATATATATACTTTGACTTAGGCCAAGCATCCTTTGAGATCTATCTCGATAGATCTTGATCCCTATAATATAGGCTGCTTCACCTAAGTCTTTCATGGAGAAGAATTCATTTAACCAAGTCCTAACTGACTGTAATACATGCACCTGGTTTCCCATGATTAATATGTCGTCAACATATAAAACTAGGAAAACGATAGCATTCCCTTCAACCTTTTTATAGACTAAGGCTCGCTTTCATTTTTGACAAAACCAAAATCTCTTATGGCCTCATCAAAGCGTACATTCCATGATCTGGATGCCTGCTTCAATCCATAAATGGATCTCTGCAACTTGCATACTTTATTGGAATTCTTTGACTTAACAAACCCTTTGGGTTGAGTCATATAGAGGTCTTGAACCTACTTTCCATTTAGAAAATCAGTTTTGACATCCATTTTCCAAATTTCATAATCATGAAAGGCTGCTATTGCAAGAAATATTCTGATGTATTTAAGCATTGTCACTGGTGAGAAGGTTTCATCATAGTCAATGCCTTGACGTTGTCTAAAACCCTTTACAAACAATCTTTCATTAAAGGTATTAACCTTACAATCCATGTCCATCTTTTTCTTGAATACCCATTTGCATCCAATGGGCTTTACATCAGCTGGAGGGTCTACCAAAATCCATACGTGATTTTGGTACATGGACTCCATCTCAGAATTCATGGCTTCTTTCCATGTTGTTGCTTCATTGCCTTCTACTGCTTCCTTGTAGGTTATAGGTTCATCATCCTCAAGGATTATCGTGTCACCTGACTCGGTGACAAGAAAACCATAATTCTCTAGTTCTCTAACCTCTCGCGTAGACCTACACAGTATCTTTGTCTCAGGAACTATTTCCTCTTCCACTTGCTCTTGTGGAGATTGTTCCTCTACCAACTCTTGTTCATCTGGAGCATTAACTTCATCGAATTCAATATTTCACTCTCTATTTCTATTAGAAATGTGATCCCTTTCTATAAATTTGGCGTATCTTTCCCCAATGACTTTTCTATCTAAAGGGTTATATAGGTAGTATCGTCTAGTTTCCTTAGGATAACCTATAAAGATTCACATAGTGCTTATGGATGCTAATTTGTCACTTGGTTAAGTCTTGACAAATGCCTCGCACCCCCACACATGCATGTGTGTTGGATTGGGTTTCTTTCCATACCATAACTGATATGGAATTCCATTTGTAGCTTTAGTTGGTACTCGGTTAATGGTATATGCTGCTGTCTATAAGGCGTATCCCCAAAAGGATAAAGGAAGAGTTGTATGACTCATCATTGATTTGAACATGTCAAGAAAGGTTCTATTTCTCCTTTCACTAACACGATTCCATTGTGGTGTATAATGAGGATTGAGTTGGGATACTATCCCACACTACTTCAAGTGATCAATGAAAGCTTGGTTAAGATATTCTCCACCTCGGTCTGAGCGACGTGCTTTTATCTTCATACCAAGTTGTTTTTCTACTTCATTTTGGTATTCCTTAAAGAAACGAAACAAATCTGACTAATATCGCATTCAGTAGATATAGCCATACCTACTATAATCATCTTTAAAAGTGATGATTTATAGAAAACTACCCCTTTCCTCTACTGGAAATAGACCACATACATCAGTATGTATTAATTCCAGTATTGCATTAGCTCTTTCTCGCTTTCCTGAGAAAGGTGCTTTGGTCATCTTTCCTTGTAAACAAGATTGACATACATCTAAGGGTTCTAACTATACCGAGTCTAGATACCCTTATTGATGTAATATTTGTAATCTCTTCTCATTTACGTAACCAAGTCTGAAGTTCCATAGGTGGGTATTATTTGAGTCATGTTGGTTATTTTTTTCATTGATAGCCATGATTGGTTTTTCTAGTTCTAATATATATAATCCATTGTTAAGATGTGCCATACCATAACATATGTTATCCCTATAAAAGAGACAAATTTTATTTCCAAAATAGAAATAAAACCCCATAGTGTCTAAACATTACACAGAGATAATGATTATGGTAACAGATGGTACATAATAGCAATTTTTTAAAACAAGAACCAAACCAGTTGGTAATGTCAAGTTATAGTCTCCCACTGCCATGGCTGCTAGACTTGCACCATTTGCAGCTCGGAGATCCACTTGACCTTTTTCAATCTTCATAACCCTAATTGGTTCCTATATATGAATACAAATGTGTGAGCCACATGCTGTATCCAATACCCAACTTACAGATAAAGATAGATTGAATTCAATGACAAAAATACCTGAAGTAGAAGCGTCGACTTGCTTCTTCTTTCCAGCTCTGCAATTCTTTTTCCAGTGTCCTTTCTTGCCACATCCAAAGCAGACATCTTCTTGCTCATTGCTTTGCCTCTAAATCTTTGGCTTCTTTACAATACGATGCATTGGTGTCTTTGTCCTTGACTTGGCCTTAGACCCCTTTTCCTTGCCCTTGTTTTTCTTGTTCACCATAAGGACATATGTATTGGTGTTTTTCATGTCCTTATCAACTTGGAAAACTAAAGCCAAAAGATCCGGAAGCGACTTTGTCAAATCAGTCATATTATAATTGACAATGAAAGTAGAGAATCTTGACGGTAAAGAGGAAAGAATGAGATCCACTACTAGTTCTTGGTTTAGTTTGAACCCAAGGGCATCAAGCCTCTCAATATACCCAATCATCTTGAGTACGTGAGGACCAGATTGGTGCGCTTCTTCTAGCCTGCACTTATAAAGTGCACTTGAGATCTCATACCTTTCTTTCCTAGCCCTCTCCTCATATAGTTCTTGGAGATGTGAAAGAATCTTGTAGGCGTCCTCTTCCTCATGCATTTTTTGCAATTAGCTGGACATGGATGACAACATGATGCATTGTACATCAAGCACATCGTCTACATGATTTTTCCACTTATCTTTTTCCGTCTTGCTTGCTCCTTGAGGAGGATCAGCAGGAATTGGGGATTCCAGGACATATAACTTCTTTTCTTGGCATAGTACTATGCGCAAGCGCCTGTACCACTCCTGGAAGTTATTGCTGGTCAGGATATTTTCTTTATCAAAGATTGATCGCAGTGATAAATTACTAGTGGTGTTGGTGATTTCCATTTTGAATCTACATCAGATAAACATTTAGCAGTTAGTACTTTGTCTTTATTACCTTTTTTAAATTTTATGATTAATAAATTATTATATCATTTAATGTCTCCCACTATTTTAACGAACCTAAATATCCCTCACCATTAGATTCGGAATACTCTATCTCTTGAGCATTCTAGTGGAAAGGATCCTCGAAACCCCATTCGTAGTCTAAAAGCTAGGGCTATGACAGTACTTTAACTGTTTCAAGGTAGGATCTATGCGGGCCAACCACTTGTTCTTGTGGTTCCTTGTGTAGTTGAGTAAAGTCCCATATTTTGGAATCTGAACTTGATTCCCTCCACTTATTGCCTCTAAAGTGATAACAATTTAGCTAAGGCTATTCCTTGACTACTCACTTTAGTTATGTCGACCCATTTCTCACATGGAAACGCCCTGGTAGTAAGGGGCACTCCCAACTGAGGCTGATGAGCACCCAAACAGCCGGTTTTGTTTAGATGTGAGAAATGGAAGGCATTATGACTTAATATTTCTTTGAGGGATTTTTAAATATTAATTGAAGAATATAATCCTTTTCTATTTATTATGATCAAACTGGGTTGTGGCGCTCACAACGGAACATTCAAAAGAAAATTTATTCGTCACAACTTTATGAATTTTCTCTTGTTTACTATCCTACGTGATCATGCAATAATCATGCATTCACATAAAATAATAAAATGTGCATAAAGTAAATCAAGCATTCTGACTGGTCTTGACCATTCTATAATGATTGATCAATAACTGATCAATCATCACCTAGGGGTATCCGTACCTAAGTCGATACATGACTCGTGTCACTGTTGGCCCCAGTGCAAAGCATCCAACTCCTATCTGGACTACCACCTCATTTTGGTGAGGTCTGCCTCTTGGATCATCATCGAATAAATAAAAATATACTTGCACGCAGGCGAGGGGGTTTGGGGTACAAAATACAAGTGGTGCAATGGACACACATGCCCTTATACACATTTTAATTAAAAGAAGATTCACTGACCGTCATTTATCTAATTAAATATTGCAATCATCATATGCATTGAATAAATAATTAAATAAATAAATACATGCCAGACATACATAGGTTGGTCAATATCTCATGACCAGTTGAGGTAAAAGTGCAATAAAAATTAAATTGCAATAAATTTAAATTATGCGAGGGTGTTCTAAAAAATTAAATGAATTTTATTAAATTCAAATAATTTATTTTTATCGGTTCCATTTGTTTAATTTAATATTAATTCCAAAAATTAAATTTAATTACACCATAAATTTAATTCTACATTTAAATTTAGTTAACATTTTCAGATTAAAATAATTTAAACCCCTAAATTAATTCAAATTAATTGAATTTAAAAAACTAAATTAATTAAAATTAATTCAGTGCAGGTAACCTCTAACCGGAGAGGAGTCCGGGGGGACTGCGTACCGCTGTGAGATGTCATCCTGGAACCGCGGTGTGACCGTGGCGTGACCACGGCGTCCGACGATTCCCGTGACGGCTGCATCTACCGGCAGCCCGCTACTCCGGTGAGCCAACAGAGTTGCTGTCCAGTCTGGCACGGGCTCGGGTCGGCCGGACGGAACTGGTCAGGCGTGGTGGAGGAGCCCGGCGAGGGCTCGGGGTGGCCGAAGGGTGCCGGTCCGGTGAGGCCCGGAGGAGGAGGAGGCCAGCGAAGCTCCAGGGCGGCCAGACGGAGCCGGTCCAGCGTGGCCTGGAGGAGGAGGTCGACGAGGGGAGGAGGCCGCCGGGCAGGGCGGTCCGGCGAAGGGAAGCCGGCGTGGCAGCCAGGGGCCGACCGGAGGCGGCTCGGCATAGGGTCGGGGTGGAGGGCGCACACCGGGTCGAAAGCGATGAGGTCGGCCGAGGGTGGTCCGGCGAAGGCAGTCCGGCGAAGGGGAGTCCGACGCGAGGTGGGTGCGCCGTGGAGATGGACCTACAAAGGGGGAAGAGGGAGGCCTAGGGTTTCGGCCTCCCTTGGTGCACCACGGGAGAGAATACCTGTAAGGGTCTTCCTCCCCTTTCTTTTTTTTTATTTTTTTATTTTAGACAAAAAATTTCCAGCCACTATTTTTTTTAAACAAAAGGAGAAGACCCCATTTTGGGGTATTTTCCACTCTCATTTTTTTTATATTAAAATGAGGAAGACCCCCATTTTGGGGTCTTGGGATTCTTCCTTATATATATTTTATTAATATAAAATTATAATAAAATGTTTATTATAAACATAATAAAATATTTATTATAAAATTTTATAATTAAAAATAATTTTTGATTTTAATTCTCAATTTGAGTTAAACATCAAATGAACCGAAAACAAGCGAAGTCGATCCGACAAAACTTTCAAATGATCGTATGTTGATCATTCGAAATAAAAACGACACGCGGTCGAATCCGAATGAACCGTTTTAACACCCCACAATCAAATTTAATGCATTTTAATGTTTTTGACTCAGAAAAACCTTGCACTCCCTCTGATACCACTATTGGGTACCGGGACTCCGCAGCGGAAGAAAGTGGGCCGGGAATTTAAAATTTTTCTACTTTACCGATGTGACATAACCCTGTAAACTCCGGTGATCTATTACCGGCTTAGTCCGATGATCTCACAAGGTTCTTTAGGATCCCAAAATTAAACATGAACATTTACCTTGTTCAGAATTGACGTGCAGGACGTCGAAGATCATTGCTTGAAGACTCCAACATCGAATCCCTCTAGATCGTCCACAAACGCCATGAAAATTTGCTTGCACGTCATTCGTCAAGATCTAGGTGCTAGCGCGGATATTCGATGCACACTTCGACGCAGCGATGATCACCACAAAACTAGCATCTTTGATCCGTGAAGGTGGAACTTGAAGAACTGGCTAGTTTGAGAGAGTCTCTCTCTAGAACATTGGAGGAGAGAGAGGATCTCACTTCCAATAGATGAATAGTTACAAGGGGAGATCCTCTCCCTTAATATATATAGGGAATATCTAAAATACATGGTAAGGGTTCCCGGCCCCCTTTGTATTAAACATTCACTATATATATTATAAATAATTATTTATGACAAATTAAATTATGCCATAAATAATATTTATTATTTATCACTATACTGCAATATATATATATATATATATTACGTGATAAACATGAGTCTAACTCGACTCGCACCTCCTGATAATATTAAACGAACCCAAGATATAAATATCTGTTCGATTAATATTTATCTATGTATTTACTTAATCACTCCTAAATATATGTTATAAATAAATTCAAAAAATTATTCCAAACGTGAATAATAAAAGAATTTATATATTACATGGTGATCCATGGGACTTGGATAATACCCAGACCCCTTGGTGGGGCCCACAACGCCCTATAATCCTATTTATCAGAATAGGGCAGATTGTCAAAGCGCTGTTGTGTGTGACCCTCTAGGACCTTATCTCAATAGCAGTGAATAATATCACCGACTATGAGTGGGGTCTAGCAACCCATCGAGGCCCCAATAGAGATAAGGCAAAGTCAAAGTAACAATTTCCTTCCTATGAACACAGTCTATGTAATCTAATATCTTTGTCATCGATATCTCAATAAAGCAGAATGCATACATAGTGTCATCATTCTTTATTTTCTTTATTTTTTTTGTTGATTTGTCTGGACGGTATCACCTTCCACTATCATGGCCATGGATTTAATGAAGGTGCAACCATCCTAATCAACCAGGCCCATGATATCTCTTCCTAAGCTTGGAATGAACAAATCCTTTCTTGATCAATCAATCAATGCCATGCCATTAATGACGTATCCGATATAAACAACCTCAACACGACTTGTCGCCATGGTTTTCGCCTTATATAAAATGTACATAATTAAATGGCATTCATTGATAATTATATCAAGTCAGGAGACCATTACACATGTACGTAGATTGGAACGTCCAATGACATATGAAACATGTGATGTTCCTATTAAGTGGGTCTGTCCTCATGATCTTGATAGATAGAGATCATCATGTGAGAACTTCATGAGGTGAAGTCTCAATGCTTCTGAGCCCCCATCACCTGATGGTCACACATCATCTGTGTCCTTTTAGAATGATGTAACTGGAGCATAGGACGTTTCTTTAAGATTACTGTCATGGCATCTAAGGGTTCTCATTATAGCCTGGGACCTACTATAACCATTTGATGTGACATGAAATCTAAGGACATTTCCATTAATAAAATTGATGTATAAGTATCTACACTATAATGGAAAGGTAAACACATGTATAATAACAAACTGAATACATGTCACAGTAATCAAAGTAAAAAACCAGTTGGGTCTAGGGCACCCACTTTCAACATTTATCAAGTTTCACAAAGTTCCTTTGAGTATAGACTCCGATAGTGATACTTGATTTTATTCTCATTTTTTGAGATTCTTCTAGGATTCAATGGGATCCAAGATTATATTGACGACATAATTTCATCTAAAGATGGATGGTCAGACAAAACAAGCTATACAGATTCATGAAGAGATGCCTCATGCTTGAATTCTTGACTTTGGTGGATCTAGGGATGTCCATTTGGAACTAGTTAAGTTTCTCTATAATAATATTTAATAGTTTCCAATTTGGATGGTTTTTTAATACCTTTTATGTCCAGACTTTTAGATCAATGTTGAGTTGTTCATAGATTGGTAAAGCATCCTTTTTGGACCTATTTTGGACTACGAAACAATGATGAAAATTCCTTTTTTTCATCAAAGGATGGTGATGACACTAAGATGGTATAAATCCAATTTATATTTTCAATTTAGAACTTTGGAGTTTTTTGTTAGTGACTAGGTGTTTATATTTCCACCCCGTTTGGGTAACCGATTGATTGGAAAATAGGAAAATCTTACACTATGATTTATGGGTCCTTTTTAGATTATTGAGAAGGTTGGAAAAGTGGATTAACATTTATACTTCAAAACATAGTTTTTATTGATAAACAATGTATTTATTATATCAAATATTAGGAATCTTCTTTAGGACTTTTCACATGTCTCGAGAAAGGAAGGCCTTGATGTGGAACCTGATTTTTATGTGATGGATCATCCAGTGAGGACTGTTAATTCCGAGACATAGGCTCTTTGTGGAAATTATACACCTTTTTTCCATGTTCTATGGAATCATGGTTATAATTCAAATGAGACATGGAATCATGTGGAAATATTGAGATAATCATGGCCTCATCTCTTTGACTTGGAGTCCTCTTTACAATATTTCGAGTGACAAAAAGTTTTTATGGTGGGGAGGTTGTAACATCATGTAACTTGTTTTCCATTATTTTTCACCCTAGTTTTTATATTTATTTATTTGAAACTTTTTTTTGAGTTTTTTGGTGAAATTTTTAAAATTTTGGATGTTTTTTGGATTGAAAATTATTGGCTCACTGTTAGGGAAGACTATGCGGTTTGGCCCAACAAACCACGTACTATGTCTTGGTGCAGTCGATGTGGGCACATGGTTAGTCCAAACTATGCAACCACCCCCTCCAAACCATTCACCCTTAGAAAGAGGGATTTTAATGTTCATAACATGTTTATTTTAACTATTCATCCAAGCCATGCACCCTTTCAAAAATCCCTATAAGGGTGCATGGTTAGGGTGGACGGTTACTATTAACCATGCGTCCCAACTAGGAATCTGTGTGTGTGGGTTTTTAATCCCCAAAAATTTCAATTAAAATCTTAATCTCCCCTATTTAACCCCCAATCACCCCCTATTCGACCCAAATAGATTCCTTGGATTTTGGAGGTTGTCTAGATGATTTATTAACCCCTCCAATCACTTCTCTTACAATTTGATGTGTTAGTGGAAGATATTAATCCCTCTTCGGTGTATGGTTTATTTCTGGATTTTCACTGTCGTATATTTATATACCTATTGAGAGGGGTGAATCCTCACATTTTTTATCAATTAGATCATGGTTGTTATGGATCTTATTTTAATGGTATCAAATTATATTGTTTGTTCTTATATCCTATTCACCTTATTATCTCCATTGGAGTTTCCCATTTCAGTTGTTGATTTGTTTGATTGAGTGATTAAAGTTAGGTGGTTCCTTATGGTTTTACCCTATATTTGTAACTATAAATTAATTTATTGAAATTAAATGAGTTTTAAATTTATTTATAAGACCTGAATTTGATATATTGTTTGATTTAAAAAGGGTATGGAAATTTTTGAAATATAAACGAATATCAGTGGAATTTAAATTATAAGGTAGATTTTTATAAGAAATGATTGATTTAAACAATACATGATTTTAAAAACTAATTTAACATTGATTCTTGATAAAATTGGATTTAAATGAATGTTGATTTAAAAGGCATGAATTTGATAAAAACCCCTGATTTGGTTTTGAAATTGAAAAGGAATATTGAATAAGAAATTTGGCATCTAAACTATGAATGATGAATTGATTTGAAATGATTAATTTATCCATGATTAATTTATTTATTTATTAAATCACATGTGAGCCTGGGTATTTTCGGACAATCATGTTGGGACTCAAACTCACTATAAATATATCAACGATGACACTCTAACTAAACCTACTTTTGTATGATTTTTCCATGATTGGATGTTGATTGATTAGTATCATTGTCCTGAGTCTAGGGATCTATGAACATATACTTGAGTCGTGATTGATGATTGAGTGGTGTGAGGATCTGAGAGCTTGAAACTAATGTAACTCAAGTCATATGACCATGTCTTAGTTTTTACTTGATTATGAATTATATTGTTTAAAAAAATAATTTATTCATTATAGTTTGTTATATAAATTTTTTATATAAATCTTTATTTATGCATGTTTTTAATTATATTACATCTACTTTATTTGAAATAATATTTTATATAAAATATTTAAATGATATGAAATTACTTATTTAATTAATATTGTATGAATTAATTGTTTAATTGTTATTGAATTGATTATGGAACACTTAGTGATACCATACTGGGTAGTTTTTGTCCCACAACACCATTTCCTTCATGAGTTTGTATATATTGTTATGTCAACTCCTTTGAAAGGGAATGTTCTTCTTAGAGGTGGTGGTTTTTCTTGATTTGGGGGGATCTGGAGCGATGGTAGTGACTAGTGGGGCTATGGTCCACTTATTTCACAAGGATTGTGAGACTTTCTCTTGATGGATGTTTTGGTTTACTTTAGTCTATGTTTTACCTTTGGACATTTATCTTTTTGATTTTGGTAATTTTATCCTTGATGAGTGTTTGGAATACTAAATTTTTATTTTTTTTGATTTTTTTGTACCTTGATGGAGTTTCTTGTGGAAAAAATGTTCTCTTGGATCTTTCATGAGAGTCTAAGTTCTAGTCACCAATCCATGGGGATTGAGAATTCCCCTCAGGCTATGACAGGTTCATCTTAGGTATCCATATACCATGTTTTTCGGGATTTTTTATGATAGGGAGTTCCACAATTCCCCCTTAGTAGTATATCCAGGCATAAAAATGTACCGTGACCTCAAGAATTGTTTTTTTGTCCAGGTTTGAATAGGAGTATTGATGGGATTGTTTTATGGTGCCTCACATATCAATAGTTGAATTCAAAGCATAGATTTTTAGTAGGTTTGTCCAAACCCCTTGATATTACTAAGTGGAAGTGGGTTTTCATACTTATGGTCTATGTAATTGGACTTCCATGATTATTGATAGGTCTAAATATTATTTGGGTGTTAATCAAATGATTAACCATGTCAGATCACTTCATTACTATCAAGGAGCAGAGTTTGGTGGAGAGATTGAAACACTTTTACCTGGAAGAGATCAGCTGGTTTCATAGAATAAAATCAATGATAATTTTATTTAAGGAACATGATTCACATCTCATGGATATTGTAGAGGTCTGTGGTGACTCCGTTGTGGATGAGTGCAGTGTTCCACCATTAAATATATGTCTAGACTGAGTGAACCATTCATGTTCTTTAGGATATAGTAGGAAATTGTTTTATATATATATCACAAATATAAAAGGATCACATATCATAAGAATAGATTTCACACACAAAACATTACCACACCACAATTAGAATAACCCATTTAAAGTCCTTATATGAAATACCATTAAGGTCAACCCTATGCTGGATAGTGATTTGAATGTTTTTGATGAAGGGTCTATATTTAGTATGATTACTGATATAGAAGGTTCAGGTGATCCATGAGTGGATGCTAATATCTTCAAACAATCATATATATTATGTGTATTTCAACATAGTAAAAGACATAAGAAGTATTTGAATAAGTAACTATAGAAAATATTCTCATAAGAGTGCTTTAATAAAGGGTAAAAGAATATTTTATGAATTTAAGGACATAAGAGTGATTTAATAAAGGGTAAAATAATATAGTGAGAAAGTGTGTTTTAGAGTGAGAAATAATAATCCTAAAAAGAAGTGGGTGGTTTAGAAGTTCCCTTATCTTAGTCCTTGAATTTCTTGGTATGCGCACCTAACATCAAGAATAATCAAATTAAATTTATTAAATAAATTATTTATAACATTTTCAAAAATATTTAATGTTTAATTATTATTTTATATTATATTTGTTTCATTTATTACATAGTGTTTTTCTCACATTGATTATTTGAGGTTGTTTGGTCAACATCTTCAAAAATGATTCTGTATTTTGATCATGGTAAAAGTTATTATCAAATAGTTTCAAAGCCTCTAGGATTATAGAGTTATATTTTCATTATCATTATAGTATAATTAAATTTATATACATTTTATGGTTTTTATAAAATATATTGAATCTAAGAAAGGTATCTTGGTATGCTTTTTTACGATTTAAATTACTATAAACAGTATTCATTTTTATTATTAATAAGTATCCCAATTTGATTTCTAGAATTTTAATAATGTTATCCATATTTTATTTATTCATTTAATAAATTTCCAAATCCATCCATGTAAGGATTTAATGGAAAATGAAACACATCATCTATGGAGGAGGTGAACCGGCCATAATATGGGTGATCATTTCATTTTCGAATTAAAGAGAAAGAGAAAATTGGATAATTGATATTGCATTTAAAGAAAAACAATTATCTTACATATGGTATTTATTTCATTATATCATTATGAATTAAAGAGATTTATTGGATGTATAAGAAGAAAAAAACTTGAAATAACTCAGTTTAGATAGTTACCTCTTCCTTGGATATCCTCCTTTTGATCACACCTTAAGCCTTCTTGGATTAGTCTTTTTGTGAGAAAAAAACCTCTAGGGCATGGTAAAATGTGTTGGGGAGAGATTTGGGTGAGATAAAGGTTTTATTATTGGTATCGAAATGGGATAGTGAAGTATGATATTTATTAGGGGGAGGTTTGTCTTAGAATAAAATATTATATCTTCAAATAGTGACCCAACGTGATATTAAATTGAAAGGGGATTGTGAATTAATAGTAAATGATCGAATAAAATATTCATCTAATTTCTAAAAACATTAAAAAATTGTTTAGATACACTATTCCCTAACCCCCTCCCACAAAATATTCCACAATGAGGAGACAGAGAGATGAGGACGCCCGAGTCACGCCTCATGTAGGACCCAGATTGGCGATTATCACTAGGGGTATAAATATCTCATTGTTTGGGAGGCATTACACTCTATAAAGGAAACAAGATCAGTATATAAGATTAATCACTAAAAATATCATTAAAAAATTGAAAAAGTAAACCTAAAACCATCCCAAAATGAATTAATAATGTCAAACGGATACATATAAAAATCTCCAAAGTAATTACCCAAAGAATGGTCTATTGGTGCAACTCAACAGAAACTCCAACCCAACTAGTAATGTTCAGATCAATCCCCAAAGTCCTCCTAGAATAATAAAAATTAGTTTATATACATGGTTTTATCATAATAGGTTTACTCAATAGGGACATAACTGTGACACCCCAAGCTTCCACTATACGCTTCTCTTTCAATAATGCAACAGCTTGCATTGTACGCAAGTTTGAGATTCTAACACACCGTGACCAATCAAAGTAGCAGTTATGAATAGTATTACCCAATTTTTGAAATTATATAAATTTTATATTTCAAAATGGACTTCATTTTTGTATTCGGAATATCGAAATTATCCTAAGTAGAATTTTTGTAATTTTATGAGAACTTCCAATTTTTTATGAATAGTAAAAAATACTTAAAAACAACTTTTTTAATCAAAATAATTTATAGTGATAAATTATACTATTGAAAGGTTTTAAAGTATAATTATAATATATTTTTACCATTTTATCCAATGGTGGTCATTAGAATTAATTTCACTTTGAAATTGGACACAAACAATTGTCAATCGTTTGATATATATTGTTTCTTAAAAACACGCTATTTGTTGTGACAGTGGGAATTAATTATAAAATTAATTAATGAAACTTATATATTTTTAATTTTGTAAAATATACATCATTTTTGAATTCGGAATATCAATTATAACTTAGGGTGAAATTTTGGCATTGTTCTGAAAAACAACAATTTTTGATGAATTGTGAAACCACTAAGTGGTAGTTAAAAAACTGATTTTTCATTTAAATGAATCATTACCACTTCTATGATTTGATTTTCAAAAATCCGACATACATTATTGTCATTAGGAAGTAAAATATGGTTCAATGGGATTAAAATTATTTTTTTTGTGAATAGTAACTTTTTAGTTTAATTAATCGCGATTAAAGGTAATTAGTGAAATTTAAGGTAAAAATGATATTATAAAAATATGAAAATACCCATATAGTTTTCCTACCCTTATTGTATTAGTAATTTATGACCAAGGCAATCCATGGGTCAACTTTGGGACCCCATGGAACCACTTGGGTATGAAAATGACATTAATAACTTTTTATTTATTAAAGTAAAAATAAAATCGACACAAACATGTGTTGTTTTACTAAAACAATTAGTACATGGGGTTATATAAGTTAAATTTTCGACTATAAATATTCATTGGAAATATAAAATTATTTCCTACATCATGATATTTTTTATATAATTTTTATACATTAAATAAATTAAATTTCTTATGACACCATGATGATACAACGATTACCTCATTAATTCACGGCTTAAATAAAATGAAAAGATAATGTAAAATATAAGACTTACACTTGTAAAAAACCTATTGGATGGGTATATTTATAAACCTTATCCCCTTATCCTAGAAATATATAATTGTGGGATCTTTGAAATCCGAAAAGTACTTCATAATAATGTAACAATTCATTACTTTTCAAGAGTGCCCCTCTTCTCCTCTTATAAAAGGCCCCCACCACTACCACATTATTCACAACTTCAAAGCCATTTTTCTTGGCCAACCTCTGCCCAAATACGCTTTCAACATGTCTCTATTACTCCTAGATGCCTCACATTGGGCAAAAATTTTCCCAAGGAAGCTTTTGGCTCAAATCAAAAAAGAGTTACCTGATTTTAAGGTAATGTCTTCTCTTATGTTATTTTGTTTTATGTTGCTTCTCCAACCCCTTAAACTCATTTTATTCCTTTCTTGTGTAACAAAAATAGTATCTTAAATATACTAATATATTTTTATGAAGAGTATTTGATTTACACTTACACACACCTCTGCCTAATAGTTAAAGAACATACTGTTTCTGTGGGTGGCGAAATACTGCCTCACGAAATGATGATTGTTCAATATTCTTTTAACACCTCTAATGGTGGCCATTAATATGAAAATATTTATATATATGATATATATTTTTTCCTTATTCTTCTGTATTTCTCATTTATGGAATACCTTTATGATTTCCATTATGGGTAAACACGATAATTTTATTTTCGGAAGTGCGGACTACCGCCCCCTCAAAGTGATTTGAATCGTTAATTCCATATGTGGGACGTATAAAGGATGGTGTAAATGATACTATAAATGATATTAATTATATTATACCTTTATATAATTATAATCTCATTCCATTAAATACGAAATATAAATGAAAGTAGCGTTCATGCTTACGTACGGCTTACCATCTCTATGAACGGTACATTTCATTTCTTACCTCTAAATGTTACGTAATGTTATGAATGAATGTATATACTGGATATATATGATATATATGATATCTACATCATGAATATAATTCTGGATATAATGGATATTTTACCACATTAACAACTTGCAATTATAAGAAATTTTTTTTGACTCAAGTACCAAAGATCGACAAAACGACCGTTATTAACATAAATAATTACATAATGTTCATAACATGGTAATAAGTGATAATAAGAATTAAAAAGGTTCTTAAGAAATTATAAATTATCTATAGTTTATTATTCATGAGGTTAAATAACGATCGAGTCAAGTCAGACACAGGGTAAGGGAACTTCTTAACCCAATTTCCATTCTTTGGGTTAATCTCCTACTTTCAAATTATGTCATGATATTATTATGTCCTATCTTTTATTTGTAATTTATTATTTGTACCTATAGTGAATACACATAATAAATCTATTTTATTTAAAAAATGTTCTTTGTAAGGGACTTCGTCTCAATCTTCTTTCATTGAGGCATATTTTGTTTTATAAACAACTTTCTTTTATACGGTGTATAAACCCCTTTGACTTTTACGTTTATTCAAAAGGAATCTTTTTATATGAAGCGTTTTAATAAATGAAAAAAAAGAATTTTTTTTGTCTTACGTATGTGGAGACAACGGCTTTCCACCGCCATGACCATTATTTGAGTTTTGGATTCCTCTACATGCCATAACTTTTTTAAAAGAAAAATAATTACAATGTCTTAATTTTATTTTATTTTGTTTTTGAAAATGGGTTTAAAAGTGTTTTTTATATCAATGTGTTGTATTGATGTCTTGTGATTGAAATGTGGAAATGTTATGTTTCTTTTATGCTTGTTTTATGTGATATGATTATGTTATGGTTTATGATATGTTTAAACCTTTTCATATAAGGAATGCATTAGACTTAATAAATGACGGGTGGAGCCCGCTATAGCTTCTCGATGCATCGGCAGGTCTCATGAGACAAAATAGTGTCTTGGCAAAAGGCCTTGACAAAATATTATTTGTAGTCTTGGCACGAGGCCTTGGCTATGTGGTTATGATAGTCTGGAATTATGCATTCCATTATTATGAAAGTGGTTATTGATATTTCGTGTGATTATTAGACTAGTAGAATATCCAAGTGAATAAGTAAATGGCATTATTTCATTTTATTTTTTTCCATATTATGCTGAAGTTCAAGTTTAAAAGGCTTTTGGTTTAGTTATACATTGCCTTAAATGTTAATGTTTATTTAGGAAATCTTCCGCTATATTGTTATCCATACTGAGCCTCTCAGCTCACCCCTTTCAATGTTTTAATTTTTCTAGGATGTGAAGAAGTATTTTAGGAATGACCTTTAGGGATAGTCTGAAGGCGATATGAGTGTGGAAAATGGAGACTATGTTATTGTAGTTTTTCACTTTATGATGTAATGTAACATTTATGAATGTATCTAGTGTTTCCAAGGCTACTAAACTAATCGGTATTTCACGACTTGATCTTTGTGATCATGCCGATGTTACGCAATAATGCATCGACTCTGGGTAACTGGGGTCGGGGCATTACAGTTGTTATCCGAGGCTGTTTAGTACTATCCTTGGAAGATAGATTTAGATAAACTCTGCTTTGAGCACATATCCCTATGATAGACTTTGAGGATTAGTATAGAAGAACTTCTACAATTTTGGTATTATAGTGATTTTGTGAGTTTTCCAAGCAATACATCCCTGTCTGGATATGAGCAGGTAGAGGTAGCTGTGGCACAGATGTACTTAGGGGTAAAACCCAAAAACACCGCTTTGAGCTAGACTCGAATGGGAACTACTGCACGACAACGGGCCTTGCTGCACTCTTGGTTATGACACTCCTGGGGGATATGATTAGGATAATTCTCATTTTCTTTACAATCCATTATGAAGGGTTTATGAGTATATACTTCATCAAAGAAAAAATACTTATTAATATGGATTATATCCATAAACCGTTCAATTTACGTTAAGTAATTTACAGGTTTGGAATTATTCATTGCAGTTCATAAACTGACCTAGTTTATTCCATTGTATAGAAATGGCACCCAGTAGAAGGATTTTGAACTCCAAAAATATGTATGATCCAAAGAGTAATAAGGTTAATATCTTTAGAGGTATTAATCCAACATTTAGAAGTTAAATAGTCTCCCATGTATTCTCAACATATGAAGAAATAGTATCATGTGTTAATAAGATAAGTAAATAATTCTCTGAGTCCTATGGATTTCAAGGGAAGAAATAGAAGAAAAGGATGGAAGAGAGAAAGATGGATAAAGGGAAGAGGAAAAAGAATATTTTTCCAATATGTGATAACTGTGGGAAGAAACACCATGGAACTTTCCGGAAGGGAATGGGAGTTTTTTATAAGTGTGGAGAAAAAGGACACTGAGTGCGTGACTTCAAGGGTAAGAAAAAGTTTTCAAATGTACAATGCTTCATCTGAAAAGAGTGGGGACACTACGCAAACCAATGTCCAAATGATCAGTGTATGCCCCAAATGATGCTATTGTATAATAATCATGTTATGATACTACAACAAATGAGGAGGAATGATTAGATTTATTATGTTGTTATTAAATAATTGTTTCATTTGAGTGTTGTATCAATGATGTACTGGTTATAATAATTATCGAGTAAATAAGGATTGTACTACAGTAATATTTCATTAAGGACTTGAGATTGGGTGGATCCAAGATAATTGACTCAATAGATGGTCAAATTTTTGTAACATATATGGTTGAGAGAAAGATAAACCATAATATGGTTCTGATATCGAGATAGTGATTTTGGAATAATACATGATTCATTTGGGTAAATTATATTGGATATTCTTGACTTCCTTGAATATGATTAATGATTTCTATAAATTTTTGGATAGAAGGATTATATCTAGTATTCTATAAGGAATAAGGGATCATGAATGTAATCAATAAGGATTTATGGTAATTCAGGATGTTGTAGTGTTTAAAAGAATATATGATGAAGGTATTCACATGTTTTTACGCGAAAAAAGGGATCTTCATTGTTTTTACCTTCCTTATAAAATTTGGACTGTGAGTTTCGATAGAGGTATTTTTGGATAACTATAATGTTTGGAATGGATTAATTTGAACATTGAATAGTATTATTTAAGGTTAAAACATTTCTGAAGATTATTTTTGGAATATTATAATACTATAGTTTTAGGAAAAGGACAACCTGCAGGTCGGGCGATAGCGCGTCGCGTCGGACAAAGCTGCAGGAATCGAACACACAACCATAGTGCGACAGGGCTTTATTACCTACCACTAGCCTACAAGAATTCCATGGTTATTACATAATAGTTTTCCTAATCTAAATTGTATGTGATAATATTTGGAACCATGTACGATTAGGATAAATATAATATTTTTGAGTTCTATTATATTTTTGAGTGAAAGATGGGTTTGTGGTAAAATTTTTTTAAAGAAAGTATACATGACAATTATGTATATTTCCTTACATTCTTAGAAAATCTCCTACATAAATTCCTCAACGTTATGAAAGGTAACTTAAAACAAAAACGTTGTCTGTTAACTTTTCCTATTGGGGAATCAATGATCGTTTAACCAATCACAAGTTTGTGATTTTCTTGTAGTTAAACTTTCTCCTAATCATGTTTTATATAACTCTCTATCAGACCTTGATGGTTTTTTTCCTTCATATCCGTGTTTTCATAGAATCCTAGTATTGGCTATCTCGGGTGACCTTTGTACTTCTATTTCTTTCTTCTAAATTTATATTTTTAGTAACCTTATTTCTGATGTGGGTTTTCCACAAAGGTATTTTCTATTTTGAACCTTTTATTTTCAAAGAAAAATTTCAAATTGTGAGGAAACAATTTATTTAAGGAGGGGAGAATGTAACACCCTAAGATTCTACTATACGCTTCGCTTTCAATAATGCAATAGATTGAGTTGTACGCATGTTTGAGATTCTAACACACCGCGACCAATCAAAGTATCAATTATGAATAGTAATACCCAGTTTTTAAAATTATATAAATTTTATATTTGAAAATGGACTTCATTTTTGTATTTGGAATATCGGAATTATCCTAAGTTGAATTTTTGTAATTTTATGAAAACTTCCAATTTTTTATGAGTAGTGAAAAATACTTAAAAACAAATTTTTTAATAAAAATAATTTATAGCGATAAATTATACTATTTATTGGTTTTAAAGTATAATTAGAATATATTTTTACCATTTTATCCAATGGTAGTCATTATAATTAATTTCACTTTAAAATTTTACATAAACAATTGTCAATATTTTGATATATATTGTTTCTTTAAAACACGCTATTTGTTGTGATAGTGGGAATTAATTATAAAATTAATTAATTCAACTTATATGTTTGGAATTTTTTAAAATATACATCATTTTTTAATTCGGAATATCAATTATAACTTAGGGTGAAATTTTGGCATTGTTCTGAAAAACTTCAATTTTTGATGAATAGTGAGACCACTAAGTGGTAGTTAAAAAACTGATTTTTTTTAAATGAAATATTACCACTTCTGTGATTTTATTTTAAAAAATATGACATACATGGTTTTAATTAGGAAGTAAAATTTGGTTCAATGGAATTAAAATAAATTTTTAGTGAATAGTAACTTTTATGTTTAATTAATCGCGATTAAAGGTAATTAGTGAAATTTAAGGTAAAAATGATATTATAAAAATATGAAAATACCCATAAACATGTCCTAACCTTATTGGATGAGTAATGTACGACCAATAAAATCCATGGGTCAACTTGGGGACCCCATGGAGCCACTTGGGTAAGAAACTGACATTAATAACTTTTTATTTAAAGTAAAAATAAAATCGACACAAAATGTGTTTTTTAATAAAACAACTACTAAATGGGGTTATATAAGTTAACTGTTCGACTATAAATATTCATTGGAAAGCTAAAAATATTTCCTACATCATGATATTTTTTATATAATTTTTACACATTAAAAAAATTATATTTGTAATGACACCATGATGATGCAGCGATTACCTCATCAATTAACGGTTTAAATAAAATGAAAACATAATTTAAAATCTAAGACATACACTTGTCAAAAACCTATTGGATGGGTATATTTAGAACCCTTATCACCTTTTATTATAAATATATAATTTTGGGACCTTTTAAATCCAAAAAGTACTTCATAATAATATAACAATTCATTACTTTTCAAGAGTGCCCCTCTTATTCTCTTATAAAAGGCCGCCACCACTACCACCTTATTCACACCTTCAAAGACATTTGGCTCCGCCATCCTCTGCCCAAATACTATTTCAAATTCCCCCTATTACTCCTAGAAGCCTCACTTTGGGCATAATTCTTCCCAATGAAGATTTTGGCTCAAATCAAAAAAGAGTTACCCGGTTTTAAGGTAATGTCTTCTCTTATGTTATTTTGATTTATTTTTCTTCTCCAACACCTTAAACTATTTTTATTCATTTGTTTTGTAATAACACAAGTACCTTCAATATAATAGGATAATTTTATGAAAAGTATTTGATTTAAACTTACACACACCTCCGTTTAATGGTTAAAGAACATACTGTTTCTGTGGGTGGCGAAATACTGACTCACAAAATGATGATTGTTCAATATTCGTTTAACACCTATAATGGTGGACATTAAGATGAAACTATTTCTATATATGATATATATGTTTTACTTATGCTTCAGTATTTCTCATTTATGACATACCTTTATGATTTCCATTATGGGTAAATGCGATAATTTCATTTTAGGAAGTGCGGACTACTGCCCCCTCAAAGTGATTTGAATCGTTAATTCCATATGTGGGACGTATAAAGGATAGAGTAAATGATATTATACATGATATTAATTATATTATACCTTTATATAATTATAATTTCATTCCATTAAATACGAATTAGAAATGAATGCAGCGTTCATGCGTACGTACGACTTACCATCCTCATGAACGATGCATTTCATTTCTTACCTCTAAATGTTACGTAATGTTATTAATGAATGTATATAATGGATATATATGATATATATGATATATAAATCATGAATATAATTATAGATATACTGTATATTTTACCACATGAAAAACTTTCAATTATAAGAATTTTATTTTTGACTCATGTACCAATGATCGACAAAACAACCGTTATTAACAAAAATAATTACATAATGTTCATAACATGGTAATAAGTGATAATAAACATTAAAAAGGTTCTTAATAAATTATAAATTAACTCTAGTTTTTTATTCAGTAGGTTAAATAATGATCGAGTCAAGTTGGACACAAGGTAAGGTAACTTCTTAACCTAACATCCATTATTTGGGTTAATCTCCTACTTTCAAATTATGGCATGATATTATTATGTCCTATCTTGTATTTGTACTTTATTTATGTGTAGATATAGTGAATACACATAATAAATCTATTTTATTTAAAAAATGTTCTTTGTAAGGGACTCCGTCTCAATCTCCTTTCATTGAGGCATATTTTTTTTATACACAACATTCTTTTATACGGTGTATAAACCCATTTGACTTTTACGTTTATTAAAAAGGAATCTTTTTTATACGAAGCATTTTACTAAACAAAAAAAGGATTGTTTTTTTTGTCTTATGTATGCGGCGAAAATGACTTCTCCGCCACCATGACCATTATTTGAGTTTTGGCTTCGTCTACAAGCCATAACATTTTTAAAAGAAAAATAATTACAATGTTTTAATTTTCTTTTATTTTGGTATTGAAAATGGTTTTAAAAGTGTTTTTTTATATCAATGTGTTGTATTGATCTATTTTGATTGAAATGTGGAAATGTTATGTTTTCTTTATGCATGTTTTATGTGATATGATTATGTTATGGTTTATGATATGTTTAAACCTTTTCAAATAAGGAATGCATTGGACTTAATATGTGACAAGTGGAGCCCGCTATAGCTCCTCGATTCATCGGCATGTCTCATGAGACAAACTAGTGTCTTGGCACGAGGCCTTGACAAAATCTTATTTGTAGTCTTGGAACGAGGCCTTGGCTACAAGGTTATGGTAGTCTGGAATTATGCATTCAATCATTTTGAAAGTGGTTATTGATATTGAATGTGATTATTCGACTAGTAGAATATCCACGTGAATATGTAAATGGCATTATTTCATTTTATTTTTTTCCATATTATGCAGAAGTTCATGTTTAAAAGGATTTTGTTTTAGTTATACATTTCCTTATATGTTAATGTTTATTTATGAAAGCTTCCGCTATATTTTTATCCTTACTGAGCATCTGAGCTCACCCCTTTCAATGTTATAATTTTTCCAGGATGTGGAAAAGTATTTTAGGAATGACCTTGAGGGATAGTCTGAAGGTGATATGAGTGTGGAAAATGGAGACTATGTTATTGTATTTTTTCACTTTATGATGTAATGTAACATTTATGAATGTATCTAGTTTTTTCAAGGCTACTAAACTAATCGGTCTTTCGAGACTTTATATTTGTAATCATGCCGATGTTACGCAATAATGCACCGACTCTAGGTAACTGGGGTCGGGGTGTTACAATAACCAAGGCCTCAAGTTCACGTGTGAAAAGATTATGTTAATCCGCTAGAGAGAAAATAGCAGAACCAACAAACACCTATACACATCATCTAACTAAACAATGACTCTATAGCATCCCGTCTTTTTATAACATAACTTTCATTCCATTACACAGAACTGAGGATCTTTAAGGTTTAGTGTCTTGGAAACAAGGAACATAAAACATGAAACCAAAAAAAACATTCTTCTTAAACAATTGAAAGGCTTCTCCTCATTTTCACCCTAGGCTCATTACTGCATCTCATAACCTGGGGACATACATCAAAAGAAAGGGTGAGCAGAAGGCCCAACAAGGGAACAAGTGAAACATTTTACATATGAACTTGAGATACATCAATAAAGTCATGAAAAGAACTTTAAGGCATGAAAATGAAATCATGAGGCATATCATAATAAAAATTAAAATTTTTCATAACTTGAAGATGTGGCTACATCATTTAACATAGAAAATCATGAACATATCACCAAGGACCATCCCCAAGGTGTCATTTGAAAATTACCAAGGTTATTCACCAAGGTATCGTGAAAATTGTAATCTCTAGTGGTTACATCATTACCCAATGCATTGGAGCGCTATCAGGGTGCACCCTTAAATTTGCCTTTATTATCATGTCAGCCACATATATCATCATCAAACATTTCATAAATAACACATATAGCATAAAATAAATGAGTTTCATTTGATAATCACAACGTTTTAAAAACTGCTTTAAAGACATGATCTTTACGTCACTTTAAAACCCACAGAAAAAGAAGGTGGGTCTCATGTATGTAAATCCCAGAATTTAAAATAGAACATTTTGGTATATATGTGAATACCCATTTAGAAGAAATATCTTTGAGTATTCACTTAATAATATAAAATAACTTTAGAAAAAAAGAGAGAGACATTTTGAGATGGAAATTCTGCAGCATAACGGCTATGTTACGAGGTTTTAGAAGACATTAAAAAGAGAGGGAAAATGGGTCAAACATTCATAAATGACCCATAAAACAGTAGATGGACAAAATAAGAAGGATAAATTATCATGGTAATGAAATTTCAAGGAAATACCATTTGAAATGAAAAACATGGAAGGAAGAAAAAAAATTAGATTTCTCTTATTAAAGTTCGGCAGCCTAACGGCGTTACATAAACTTCAACAAAATGATTTGAAATGATCAAATAGGGTCTCTCATCATGTGAACATAAGAGTTCAGTATGATAGATATAGAGATAATTCCCCAAAATAATTAAAAAGGAAATTGAAAGACTTGACATGAAAGTAGAACTTTCAAAAGAATGACAAGGGTGAAAGAATCCCCAAAAAAATTCGGCAGCCAAACGACGCCACTTTAAACTTCAAAATACTGATTTGAAGAGATCAAATGGGGTCTCTCATCATATGAAAATAAGAGTCCAGTATTATAGATATAGATATCATACCCCAACATAACAAAAAGGAACTTGAAAGAATTGACATGAAAGTAGAACTTCAAAACGAGAAGGGTGAAGAACCACTTAAAAATTCGGCAGCCTAACGACGCCACTTAAAACTACAAAATACTGAATTGAAGAGAACAAATGGGGTCTCTCATCATATGATCATAAAATATCAGTATGAAAAATTTAGATATCATACCCCAACATAATAAAAAGGAACTTGAAAGACTTGACATGAAAGTAGAACTTTGAAAAAGAGAAGGGTGAAAGAATCCCTTAAAAATTTGGCAGCCTAACGGCGCCACTTAAAACGTCATAAAACGAAATAATGAGAGTAAGAGGGGATATATAATTATATGAACATGAAAAGGGAAGTAATAGGAGTATAAAATAACATCCTCCAACATAAGAACATGGAGCATAAAAGGAATTACATAAAAGAGATCACTTGAAAAGAAAGAGCGGGGTCAGATCCCTTACCTTAAAACGTAACTCTTAAAACTCAAAGGTTAGGACCTTGAGTGCTTGGGGGCACCTTGGGAGGACTTTTGGGGAGGTAAGGAGACCAGAAATTCGTTGGGGGAGAGTGGGGATTCGAATGGATGAGAGGATGGCTTGGTATTTATAGGGAAAGTGAGGGGACAAGGCATTAATGGCCAAGGGACACCTCATTAGTGGTTTTGGAAAAACCATGAGCTTTCCCATGGTATTTGCCCATGGTATTGGCCACTTGGGACACCTAATACCTTATATTACTATTCATAAGTTGTCCATATTGATTACATGCTTAATACATCATTTAATGATGTCATTAAACACCCGTAACTTAAAAACTGTATTTTCACTATTCATCCAAAATTCAACTTTCTCAGAATAGTCCCAAAATTTCACTTTAACCAAATATAAATGCTCTGATTTCAAAAATGAAATCCAGTTTATAAAAATAATTTTCTAAATATTTTTAATTAAATTTTTAATTAAAAACACTATTCATCGAAAATTTATTTTTTTTAAGAAAAATCCCCAAAAATTACCTTAACATAATATCGATGCTCTAAGTTCAAAAATGAAGTCCATTTTATAAAAATAATTTTCTAAATATTTTTAATTAAATTTTTAATTAAAAAACACTATTCATTCGAAAAAACTAATACATGAATAATAATTTATGAAACCGTTATTTAACCATTTTATTGAATCACATTACTTAATCAAAGTGCCTAGATTCTTTAAATACTTTCTTTAAGTGAGATTACTAATCCATTTAGACACATTATTAATCCTAATCATAAAATCACTATTCATAATTTACTATTCATCAAAAATAAAGTTGATCTTATTAGACTCTAAATTTCATACTGAACATAATTGTAGAAGGCCATTTTTCCAAAATTATTACACATTTTTAATTATTTAGGGTCTACATAAACATATTTAAAATATCCTTTTTCTAAAATTCATCAAAAATATGCATACTATATTTATCCGGTCATTTGAAAATTCATAAAAGAAATCAAAATTTTTATTTAAAACAAAGGATTACACAAGACTGTTACGGTCTCCTTACATAGCCCCTTATCACACCAGCATAGGACCTAAGTGTAAGGTGTGCTAAGATGAGAGAATCCGAGGGAGGCTCGGCCAACATCGCACGAGTAGTAATTTCTATCAGTTTTAACTTCTCGCGAAGGCGATCCCGTTCTAGCTTTATACGATGAAGTTCAGCTTGGGTTTGGTCCAGAGCAAAGCCTAGTGGTGCTACCTCCTTCCCAAGTTCTGTTAGATGGGCTTCGATTGGTCCAAGACTACTAGGTGAGGCCATCGAATCTTCTTTCTATATTAATTAACCAAGATTGCTTGTATTTAGAGACAATAGTAAAAATGTTTAGTTTTTAGCGGTCATATTGACCAATGGTCAAATAACAGTCAAAACCCAACAGTCTCATTTTAATTATACTCATGTTATCAAATGAAACATTTTTGTTGAGTATAAAAATAAATTAAAATAACACATAAAATTAGGAAACAATATTTATTTAAAATTCCGGGTCGTTACAATCTTCCCCCCTTAAGAAATTGCGTCCTCGCAATTTTTTTAAAATTGGGTTTTGAAATTTCATTGAAAGTCCCACATCGGAAAAGGAGTCAGTAAAACTATTACTTTAAAAGAAAGAAAGGGAAGTACAAAGGTCACCCGAGTTAACCCACACTAGGATTCCATGTAGGAAAACATGGACATAGAGGAGAAAACCAAGGGTCAAGTTCTGAGGGAGAGTGATAGAGAACATGATTAGGAGAAAGTTAACCATAAGAAAATCCCAAACTTATGATGTGTGTAAACGGTCTTTGATTACCTAGTAGGAAACTTAAACCAACAACATTTTTGTTTTACGTTTCTTTTCATAATTTTTAGGAATTCATTTACTACATAGAACAAAAACATAAGAAAATATACCTACCTTCAAGTAGAGTTTCATCCTTTAATAAGTCCCTACCAACAGTAATCTTTTCTCCAAATTATGAGACTTCAAAAACACTTGGTCTCATAAAAGCACAAGAATCATCTTCTAGAGAATCACATAATCTATAAAAGATTAACTATCTATTTCTTCTATCTTTAAACATTATCCCAAAAACAGAAAGGTTAAGGTAAAAAAACTCTTCAAAAAGAAAGAATCCCATAGGAATGGAAACTAATTTTAAATCTCCAAAGTTCCATGGTACTACCCAAAGTTCATCCTAGACCATTCCATAAATAACGGTCCTTAAAATTCCTCAAAATAAACCAAACTAAGATTGAAACCCAAATACAAGAAGGATTTGATAACATAGTCTTCCAAAACAACTTCATTGTTCATCTCCAGACAACATCAACCACTCCTAAAATCTTATAACAAAAGAAGCTAACCTAAACATATTTTACCCAAGATAGGTTAATCATTCCCATAAGTAACCTAAATTACTATAAGTCCACCTTAAATTCATCAATTCTTCAAAATATAAGTCAACATTACTCCTCAATGAAAATACTATAGTAATATATTTACCTCGATCATATAGGGTCCCCAAAATAGTGAATGTCTTCCAAAATAATAATCATCTTTTAATCCCCTAATCATCTCTGTCATATTAATACGGAAATTGTCGCATTTCCTATCACATTGGTTGTTGGGACACGTTATTCCATTTCCCACCATTAACTAAGAAGATAAAGTATAATTAGAGGCTTAAATACTTAACCAATAATCATGAAAAGGAACTTAAAGCATATAAGGATAACTTGTAGATGAAAAGTATACCCTAACTTGTGATCCCCTAGGTTCCCATATAGGTTATCCATGATCATATATTCTTTTGTGAATCTTTATTTTATTTTATCTTTGTTCCTTTAACAATGGTTCATACCAAGCTTATGAATTTACAAAAGCATATCCCCCGGGAGTGTCGTAACCAAGAGTGCAGCAAGGCCCGTTGTCGTGTACCAGTTCCCATTCGAGTCGAGCTCAAAGCGGTGTTTTCGGGTTTTACCCCTATGTACATCTGTGCCAGATCCACCTCTACCTTCTCGTATCTAGACAGGGATGTATTTGCTTGGCAACCCCTTACTCAATACTCACCAAAATACCAGGAAGATTTCCTATATTTAAATTTTTCTATAGGGTTCTTCCTAGTGTTTTCACATCCTAATTTCCACAAATAACTAAACCATCCTTTGATACCAACTATAGAATCCTGTCTTTTTATAACATAACTTTCATTCCATTACACAGAACTGAGGATCTTTAAGGTTTAGTGTCTTGGAAACAAGGAACATAAAACATGAAACAAAAAAAACATTCTTCTTAAACACTTGAAAGGCTTATCCTCATTTTCACCCTAGGCTCATTACTGCATCTCATAACATGGGGACATACATCAAAAGAAAGGGTGAGCAGAAGGCCCAGCAAGGGAACAAGTGAAACATTTTACATATGAACTTGAGATACATCAATAAAGTCATGAAAAGAACTTTAAGGTATGAAAATGAAATCATGATGCATATCATAATAAAAATAAAACTTTTTCATAACTTGAAGATGTGGCTACATCATTTAACATAGACAATCATGAACATATCACCAAGGTCCATCCCCAAGGTGTCATTTAAAAATTACCAAGGTTATTCACCAAGGTATCGTGAAAATTGTAATCTCTAGTGGTTACATCATTACCCAATGCATTGGAGCGCTATCAGGGCGCACCCTTAAATTTCCCTTTATTATCATGTCATCCACATATATAATCATCAAACATTTCATAAATAACCCATATAGCATAAAATAAATGGGTTTCATTTCATAATCACAACGTTTTAAAAACTGCTTTAAAGACATGATCTTTACATCACTTTAAAACCCAAAGAAAAAGAAGGTGGGTCTCATGTATGTAAATACAAGAATTTAAAATAGAAAATTTTGGTATATATGTGAATACCCCTTTCGAAGAAAGAGCTTTGAGTATTCACTTAATAATATAAAAGAACTTTAGAAAAAAAGAGAGAGACATTTTGAGACGGAAATTCTGCAGCATAACGGCTATGTTATGAGGTTTTAGAAGACATTAAAAAGAGAGGGAAAATGGGTCAAACATTCATAATTGACCCATAAAACAGTATATGGACAGAATAAGAAGGATACATGATCATGGTAATGAAATTTCAAGGACATACCATTTGAAATGAAAAACATGGAAGGAAGAAAAAAAATTAGATTTCTCTTATGAAAGTTCGGCAGCCTAACGACGTTACTTAAACTTCAACAAAATGATTTAAAAAGATCAAATAGGGTCTCTCATCATGTGAACATAAGAGTTCAGTACGATAGATATAGAGATAATTCCCCAACATAATTAAAAAGGAACTTGAAAGACTTGACATGAAAGTAGAACTTTGAAATGAATGAGAAGGGTGAAGGAATCCCCAAAAAAATTCGGCAGCCTAACGATACCACTTAAAACATCAAAATACTGATTTGAAGAGATCAAATGGGGTCTCTCATCATATGAACATAAGAGTCCAGTATGATAGATATAGAGATCATACCCCAACATAACAAAAAGAAACTTGAAAGAATTGACATGAAAGTAGAACTTCAAAACGAGAAGGGTGAAGAACCACTTAAAAATTCGGCAGCCTAACGACGCCACTTAAAACATCAAAATACTGAATTGAAGAGATAAAATGGGGTCTCTCATCATATGATAATAAAAGATCAGTATGATGAATTTAGAGATCATACCCCAACATAATAAAAATGAACTTGAAAGACTTGACATGAAAGTAGAACTTTGAAAAAGAGAAGGGTGAAAGAATCCCTTAAAAATTCGGCAGCCTAACGGTGCCACTTAAAACTTCATAAAACGAAATAATGAGAGTAATAGGGGATCTATCATTATATGAACATAAAAAGGGAAGTAATAGGAGTATAAAATAACGTCCTCCAACATAAGAACATGGAGCATAAAAGGAATGACATAAAAGAGATCACTTGAAAAGAAAGAGTGGGGTCGGATCCCTTACCTTAAAACGTAACTCTTAAAACTCAAAGGTTTGGACCTTGAGGGCTTGTGGGAACCTTGGGAGGACTCCTTGGGAGGTAAGGAGACCATAACTTCGTTGGGGGAGAGTTGGGAGTCGAATAGATGAGAGGATGGATTGGTATTTATAGGTAAAGTGAGGGGACAAGGCATTAATGGCCAAGGGACACCTCATTAGTGGTTTTGGCAAAACCATGGGCTTGCCCATGGTATTTGCCCATGGTATTGGCCACTTGCGACACCTCATACCTTATATTACTATTAATAAGTCGACCATATTGATTACATGCTTAATACATCATTTAATGATGTCATTAAACACCTGTAACTTAAAAACTTTATTTTCACTATTCATCGAAAATTCAACTTTCTCAGAATAGTCCCAAAATTTTACTTTAACCAAATATCAATGCTCTGATTTCAAAAATGAAATCCAGTTTATAAAAATAATTTTCTAAATATTTTTAATTAAATTTTTAATTAAAAACACTATTCATCGAAAATTTATTTTTTTAATGAAAAATCCCCAAAAATTACCTTAACATAATATCAATGCTCTGAGTTCAAAAATGAAGTCCATTTTATAAAAATAATTTTCTAAATATTTTTAATTAAATTTTTAATTAAAAAACACTATTCATCCGGAAAACTAATACTTGAATAATAATTTATGAAACCGTTATTTAACCATTTTATTGAATCACATTACTTAATCAAAGTGCCTAGATTATTTTAATACTTTCTTTAAGTGAGATTACTACTCCATTTGGAGAAATTATTAATCCTAATCATAAAATCACTATTCATAATTTACTATTCATCAAAAAATCAAGTTGATCTTATTAGACTCTAAATTTCATACTGAACATAATTGTAGAAGACCATTTTTCAAAAATCATTACACATTTTTAATTATTTAGGGTTTACATAAACATATTTAAAATATTCATTTTCTAAAATTCATCAAAAATATGTATACTATATTTATCCATTCATTTGAAAATTCATAAAAGAAATCGAAATTTTTATTTAAAACAAAGGATTACACAAGACAGTTACGGTCTCCTTACATAGCCCCTTATCACACCAGCATAGGACCTAAGTGTAAGGTGTGCTAAGGTGAGAGAATCTGATGGAGGCTCGGCCAACATCGCACGAGTAGTAATTTCTATTAGTTTGAACTTCTCACGAAGGCGATCCCGTTCTAACTTTATACGATGAAGTTCAGCTTGGGTTTGGTCCAGAGCAAAGCCCAGTGGTGCTACCTCCTTCCCAAGTTCTGTTAGATGGGCTTCGATTGGTCCAAGACTACTGGGTGAGCCCATCTAATCTTCTTTCTATATTAATTAACCAAGATTGCTTGTATTTAGAGACAATAGTCAAAATGTTTAGTTTTTAGCGGTCATATTGACCAATGGTAAAATAACAGTCAAAACCCAACAGTCTCATTTTAATTATACTCATGTTATCAAATGAAACATTTTTGTTGCGTATAAAAATAAAATAAAATAACACATAAAATTAGGAAACAATATTTATTTAAAATTTTGGGTCGTTACACCCTCACTATGGCTCGTACACTAAATCACACATCCAATATAATAGTATAGAATCAATATCATTAAAAATAAATTCACCAAACTACTTCTTCCCCATTGATTTTTCAAACTCAATCCCCAACGTCAAACTTCATATGACCCCATCCCTTCCATGCATATGTAATCACAACACACCCTAACCGCAGACACCTGGGATACACATTACATCACTTCACATCATATCTCACCCCTAGACACTTAGTCCACACATCACATCACATCATATCACATGTCACCAGTATAAACATAGTCCACACATCACATGACATCACATCACATCTCACCCGTAGACACATGGGCCACACATCACATCACATCATAACAAAAACCAGAGAAGTAGGGTATCATAAATGTTAAGGATATAAACCTCATTCCCTCCTACTACCATGCATGAAACCCACTTCATATCACATCACACCATACCACATCTCACATAGAGATACCTGGACTAACACATCACATCCCGCCTGATGACACCTGGTCCATCACATCACTAATGGGTAATCTCCAACACCAACTTGTACCACTACTTTTAACGGAAGAGAAGGGGAGATGTGGAAGCTTTCCGTCCGTATCACTACCATCCAATATGTTGGGGAAAACACTCTAAACTCATCACCTTTGACAATTTTCATGGTTATCCAACTCGGATGGAGTGGATATAAAATAACATAAACATATCTAGAATCTAGATAAAACACAATACCCAAACCATGTGTTCACATCAACAACACTAGTGCACACCACATCACTACTGTGTTGCACATATCAATAATCTCATCCACTACAACCATTATATGAGACACACCACCCAACCAACTCACAAGAAACAAAACATTCCACTTTCCACTTTCCACTTATAGGTTTCACCAATTTTATTCGTTATCTATTTCATTTCTTATTACACTACTCTTTCTTTCATTGAATTCAAATTAAGAAAATTATCACACAATTTTTTCTAGTCCACCATGCTTATTTACCATCCTTTTTTGTTTCTTATATCATCACATTTCATCCCATGGATAACGAGGAAACTAATATATCCATTCCACACAATAACATTCCTAACTCACACAACCACCAACATAGCACCACACATACTCGATGGTCATCACATCACATCATCAAATCCGTCTCACAAAACAACTGTCGTATAATGCAATCAACACATACAAAACAACCCACTACACAACAACCACTACACCATAACCACTCTACCACAACAACTCTACCACAACCACTATGCCATAACCACTACACCACAACCACTGTGCCACAACCACTACACCACAACCACTATTACACAAACTCATTGTAAAACTACCCACATCACATCCATGCTAATCAATATTTTAATTATATCCCCACACACCACATAGACATCTGGTTATCTCTATCATTGTACAACAAACCAAACCACATAAGGAAAACACACAATATCAACACAAACCAACTTCCACAATTATTCAGGGGCATTGTCACCTATCGTATTTATTTATTGTGGGTATTATCACACAAAAAAGATGTCTAGGGGAAACTAATTTTTCTCCTAATATTCATTATTTAAAATTCTATTCAGGGTATGATCAAACAATAAGATTGTAATTGTCATTATAAAATAATAGTTATCGGACAAACATTGACCTCAAAAACTTATATTTTCAGAATTGGAAACAAGCATGCATAACAACATAAAAAAATGTCTTTAAATGAAGTAATGTATGTGATAACATACCATAAGCATCATTTTAAGACATTCCAATTAATTATCTAATTATTCAGACCCTTATTATCAACCCAACGGAAAAACATTCATATCTCATATAGAGCACATAAACAGATGAGATTGAGGACTCTCGAACTCAATGAAGCTTTCAGATCCAACTACACACAACACAGTGAAGAAGAAACTGCCCAAGAAACCACAACCACACATGGAACTCACATATCTACACAACACCAATGGATTTTCCAAAAGGATACCAGCACACACCCCAAACCAAAACTGCACAACAATAATGGATCTCCGAATTATAAAATAAGTAAACCCATGAAAAAAAGAGAGGATAACTCACTATGGATAGCCAACGGGAATCCACCGAAACCAATAGATCGAAGTAGGAGGAAAATGGATAGAACATATCCTTAGGGTTCCTAGGGATCATAAAAAATGAGGGAGAGAAAAATAGGTATGACCAAATGAAATGAAATTGGAAAAAATTGATATAAAATATCCCAGAACCTAAAACTTTCAGATCATATAACACATTCACGATGTGAATTACCATTTTTCCAACATCCCTTGAAATTCACATCACCTTGGGTTAGATTAATTCCACATCATGAATTCACCTTTCAATGTGTGAATCTATTTCATGATTTACACCTCATATAATTTTTTTTAATTCTCCAACATCAAAAGTTGTGAATCACCTACTCATTTCATGTAAGCACCTCTATTTCACCCCCAACCACCATGAAACCTTCTCTAGACTCCCCTGAAACACCCCCAACAACCAAAACTAGAATATTTATAGACTGAGAAGTCATATACCATTAAATTAACTTCCTCTTATATGATTCTCAACCTCAAGAATCCAAAACCAAGCCTGAAAGGAAGGGGTCCAAACAACCACCCTGTGGGATACCTCTCAAGGATATCATTACTCCTCAAGGATTCCACTAGCTAAATACACCATCCAAAATACCCAAAAAACACAATACATAGCTACATCCCCACATCTTATTGGGAACAGAACTATATAATATTGTACTATCCACAACCACCAAATTTTCGCATAACCACACCAACCTCTACATTGCCCAAACGAACCACATTCACAACCAACACACTTATATGATCGTGGGTTTTTATATAAGGTATATTTCTTATTAATTTCATTTTAGATGATTAATTATGGCAAATGTGAATAACCTTTGAGTCCATGGGGGTATCAGTAGTGTTTTTGGATTTTTCAGAGCTTGGAGCATGAGTTTTGGAGAAAATAGGAATACCACACTGTAAGTAGAAACCTTGAGGGGAAGTTCTCATGGTTACTACAAACATTAACAAGTTAGATAGTGGTGAGATATATGATAAAATATTTTTAAAACTATGTGTATAGAGGTGCATGACCATGCAGAAGTAACTGTAGGTTTCGATAGATATTTTTGCATTGTTTTAGGACGGTTTGTCAAACCGTGCGTAATGAGTGTGTGACCCAAGTTTTTTTTGAGTAAATTACCAAATTACACATAAACTTATTTTATAAACTAAAAATATTCTTCTTATTCTATAATGGATATACTTTATGTGTGGGAACCTCCTTTGAAGGCTAAATCAAATCTTTTTTCTCTAATCCTCCATCAGAACTTAGAATCGAGCATTGGCGGTCTCGTTGGATCTATTTTGGTGAGTACTAAAATCCTTTTGTGGTGTTTTTAATTAAAATTTGGATAGATTGAGTTATTTAGGTACAACATAATATGCACTATTTCTGAGTTTTTATCCTTCATTTGTTTTTCTCATAATCTATGCCAAATCAGGAGATGATATTGGACAAGCACTATACTACGGACCTACGGTAGGTGGTATCATGATTTTCACTCAAATTCAAGGTGTTTATATGATTGAAATTGTGTCTCAGGCCAGATTTTCCAGGAAAATCCTTTTAAATTGAAATTTAATCCATGATTAAAATGGATAGGCATGACCTATGAAATTATTGACACCCATTGATAATTGATTAATGGTTATGAAACTTGAATTGGAATAACCCATTTCGTTAATTGTTTAATTAACTATACCACCACGGGTGGAATATGTTTTTAAATACCTTTTAGGTGTTCTATTTACCTCTTTCCATGGGATGTTAAATAATAAATTATAATTTGAAATTTGAATTGATTAAAGGAAAGTGAATGGAAGTCCGTGTCCCTTGGCTATGGCCCTATTATTTCTTTCTTCAGCACAAGTTTCTTCTTATATTGATATTACTCGTGTGAGATAATTTAGATGATACGTCTTCAAATCTTATCTCATTACTTAAGACACCTTATGCGGTTATGTTTAACAGAAATTATTAAATTATATTGAATTAATGATTATTATATTCATTGGGTGACATATGGGTACATTTTTGAATTTTATGGAAGAACACATTTGGTTATTACTGTACATATTCCTGAAGGATACATGGACCCATTAGTTGACAACCAAGAATGGGATCAGAGGATTTACTATTATATTCCCAAGTAACAAATGGATTCCTTTACGGACTTCCAAGGATGGAATCATATGGAAGTTGATTATATATGCCATGGGTGACACTCGGGCTCCCATAAAATACATCCAAGGAAGGACTCAGTGAGCATTGATGTTAAACCACGCGTAGAGAAATTCATGGGTTCTGATGAGAATAATCATTGATGGGCTTGTAGGGTGTTTGGTTTATTATATTATTGGGGTAATACCTAGATTCCAAATAAGGGATTCCAAGGATGGGAACAAGTTCTTAATTGATTAATTAATGAAATTATTTACACAATGTGTCTGCTAAGACAAAGAACAAGATTGGATTTGTTCAGTTTCTCAAACCTTATTGATGTCCTGGTTAAGCGTCCTTTGATCACATATCCTTAATGAGGGAGATTAGGATACATTCCAGGTTTAGATACTTAATTATAAAATGATACTGATTAATTTAATGATACTGATTAATTAAATGAACTATTCCTATTAAAGGAGATAGGAATGACTATTTATTCATAGAAATTCAGGCAAAGTCCAAAGTAGGTAGATGAGGGAGGGATTCCATGGGATCCTAGAACCTTATGGGTTTTTTATATACAAACCCTCTTTTACATATTCTATTATTGTACGCAAATTATTGTTACTATATATTCACTAATTGGATGGAATTACAAACCATTAGTGGTGGCCTACTAGGATTTTATCTCAAATACTACTTGGGCTTGCTTTGGTACCAAAGAATATTAGACGACTACAAGTATGAGTAAGGAAAATCAGCATACTATCGGTTTCTGATTGCTTCATAGGATCATGGGAGCGCATGACCGAGCTAAGTCTCATGATGCTAGATGGTGATAAATCTTTTAATCTTTTTTTAATACATGTATTTTACTAGATATTTATATACCTTTTTTGGATTAGTTATAGACATGACATGACATATCATCTGTATATGAGTTTACTTCTGGCATTGTAGAAGATATATATATATTTGGATATTTAACTTCTGTTAAGTTATCTATTTTATGATTGATCTTTTTCTTCCCTTATTGAATCATATTATTACAACCTTTGTTTTATCCTCTAATAAGTGGTAATAGTGTCCCCACAAAAACGCCCTAGTCCCCCACTGTTATTTGACAGCCTCTATCATTTTAGGAGATTCTCTTGAGTTCATGTGGCCAACTAGGCTCAGGGCACCATTTAGTGGAATATGGGTCTAGGACATTACAAAGTGGTACCAGAGGTGTTTTTTTCTTCCTTACTATTTTTCTACAATAGATAGAGGATTCAGAGGTAAATGGGGTTTTTAATGAGTTATGTCTAGGAGTAGCTAACCCACATATAGGAAAAAGACAAATTTCCTTGAATATAATTGATGTTTTCTAGATTTTGACTATTATAGTTGATTGGATTCCACTTTTGGGTGATTCCCTTGACTTGTGATGTTATCATTGATATTATTGTGGGTTAAATTGTGTTTCATTTCTATGAAGGGAGGGTATTCCATATCATGTATCATTTTATTCACTTTGTAGGATTCACATGCCAGGTATTATTCCATGCTATATCGGAAGAATTGCTTGCTTGTGTGATGTTAAGAAATGTTAAATGATTGATACACCTACCATTGTGATTGATATTATGTGTAGGTAACTGAGAAGACATGATTGATACTTAAATTTTTTAATGTAACATAAATAGTGATTTCCTAATTAGGCTATAGTAGAAACCCTAAAAAGGCAATTTTGGAATGTTGAGTCACAGACCATTAGTCTCATGGACTAGAACATGTTATGGTGTGGATTAAGTGGATGTCATATTTCAATTCACGAGGAGTAATGTCCCTTATGGATCGAAAGTTGTAAATCGTTTTTCTATCCATTTAAAATGAATGTGAAATGAGTATGGAAATGAAATATAAACTGTATTTATTTATAGAAGGGAACATAACCCATACCCAACCTTAGTAGTGGGTAGTAGGTATTATCTCTTGATTTCTTATGATCTATACATTACCAAGACATGACTCTTGAAGCAAGAAGATGGGTGTGGTTCCTGTATATGAAGGCTTTCAGCTATCCTATTTTAATATCTTCACTTTAGAAGCTATTGAATATAGATATGAGGTTTTTTCTTTGAATTTGTAGTGATATTCCACCATGAAATCCTCAAGTCACATGCCAAGAGGGAGGCGGTGAATATGCTTTGTAGGTGGTGGGGAATGGGCTACAAGTAGATACTTCAGTAGTTCTAACTGAGGAACTAATGATTATATCGAACATAAGTTCTAAGGAAGAGTTTTGTGAAGTATTTATGTAAAAATCAATGAGATCACTTGTATTAAAAAGAGTAGATGTTAAAAAAGATGCGACTAGAATAGTACCTTTAAAAATAGAAGGTGTGAGTCTCTTTTTCTTAGGTGCCAGTTCTACTGGGTATATGGGTCCTGATCTATGACACTGTGATTCAGCCTAGCTACCCTGAGTATATCCTATCTACTAAGAGAACCTAGGTATGATAGAGCCCATGATTTCATGAACTTAGAGAATGTCATGTTATTAGTTATTGATTATTCATCTAGTTTTAAATAGACCCAAAACATCGCACCTATTTTTATGGGTGGAAAGATATCTAAATTAAAGGAATTTGAGGATGGTCTTAGGTATGATATATGATAAAAAATGAGTGTCTTTTATCATACTACCATGTATGGAATAGTGAATCAGTTTCTAATTAGAGAGCGTAACCTGAGATAGGATGGTGGTGCGAGCAAGGTAATCTCAACACCTAGATCTACAACAACATCAGTCAGTTGTAGAAAGCATCGTCTGTAGATTCTTTATAGTTATATTAGTAGCTAGAGAACATACACCAGTAGCATGGTGAGGATCCACCAATATGATAGACTAGGACATACGAGACTTCAATGCATGAGAGTCCTAGTTGAGTGCTGATATTGAGGCAGTATGTCCATCTATAGGGATTTTTAGAACGTTTCCTTCGACAACTAGAGAGATAAGGTCTTCACCAACTCAACATGCAGGATAAAGGTCGGTAAATTCCCGTCCGTTAAGGAGTTGGATTGAAACCAGATGATCAGGTCGAGGTGGTTTTAGTTGTCATGGTAGTCAAACCCCATATTTTCAGCGACAGTAGAGAGGATCTGCTCAGTGTATCCATGCTTTATCACAGTGTTTTAGATTAGGGCACATATACACAGTGGAAATAACACCTAAGGATAATAGTCTTGAACCATCTATTGTGTGAGGTACTATTTTAGTGTCCTATGTTCTAGAATATTATCTTTTTAATATAGGTGCTTCTAATATCTTTATATATGTTCTTATTTTGGAGAGACTTTGGCTTAATGTTCATATTTCTAATAGAGTTATTATTCTTGAAAAGCTTTTGGGGATTCGAATAGAGGGAGTAAATTCTTTCAGGGAGTAACCCCTTGATATTGGAAGGTGTCACTCCATATGGAACCTCTTTTTCCTCATGATTATAGGTTTTGACATAATTCATAGGATGGGCTTATTGGCTCTCCTTCAATATTTCATTGATTTCTATTGTTGAATAGTGACCTTAATATCACTAGAGTGTGGAGAGTTTATTCAAAAGGTTGAATTGGATGTCAAGGCAGGCAGAGGTGGACCTAAACATCATGGGATGGGTGGAATGACAACTCAAATTGTTATTTTATATCTGGATGAACAAGGAACACATCAAGAAGATTTCCCTCTGGTGGTTTATCATTTCAAGTTTGTTTTTCCGAATGAATTTTCAATATTACTTCAACTGAGAGAGATAGAGTTATCTATCGAACTAGTTCCACGAGTTGAACTGATATTCATTCCGTCTTATAGGCTAGCTAAAACAATGATAAAATATCTAAAGAGGTAACTAGATTATTTTGAGGGAAAATAGTTTATCCAACCCATTACATCTCCAGGGGGTTCACTGGTCGTTTTTTCAAAATGAAGAAGATGGTATCCTTAGGGTATGTGTGGATTACATAAAATTGAATCAACCAATGGTTATGAATTTTTATCATCTATCGTGGATATATGATCTCATAGACAAACATTGGAGAGTTCGGTTATTGTCAAATATTGATTTGATATCAGGATAGAATCATTTGTATATTTGACTTGCATATATAACTCATAAACAATTTATTGAATGTGTGGTCTATAAGAGTATCTTGTTATGACTTTTGGTCTGATGAATGTGCCAGCAGTTTTCATGGAAGTGATGAACTGATTTTTTCATCCTTATCTAGATTCATTTGTAATGGTTTTCATGGATAATATCTTAGTGTATAATCACAATCAACAAGAAGATTTGAACCATATTTAGATCATATTGAATACAGTGATAGGGAATTAGTTACATGTTAATCTAACAAAGTTCCACTTCTGGATTAATTGGATTAACTTCCTAACTAAGTCGTGTTATCAAGGATACAGGAGTATCAATTAACATAGAGAAGGTGAGAGATATTGTTTCTTCTGATCATCCAAAGAACATATTGGACATATATAGTTTCTTGGGGATAAGTGGATAATAAAAGCACTTAAAATAAGACTTATCATGATTAGAAGTGCCATTTAAAGTCTTAAATAAGATGGGTGTGGAGTTTTTATGGTCATATACATGTGGGATATCCTTTCCGGTGCTGAACGGATGATTGACATCAACATCAATAATGACTTTTATAGAGCCTAGAAGGAGTTAAACTATTTACTACAACAAATAATGTACTGGTATTTGAGTTGTTATTATACATGGGGATAGATTTATGGAGTATTAGTCTCAATAGTCGAGGATACGTAGAGGTAATAACTAATGCATGATCTCGAGTTATTTGTGGTAGTTCATGATTTGTGTTTTTGGACACATTAATTTCATGGAGATCATTTTATAATGTATATAGACCAAAAAAGACTCAATTACAAATTTACACAGGGTGATCTAAATCTGAGGTAGTGAATTTGGGTTTAGTACCTATGATATTTTGAAATAGAGCTTCCCTTTATGCCTAGAAAGGGTAATGTAGTGGTCAATTCACTAAGAAAAAGGTATCATATATAGGCAAATTAGGAGGCCAGTGGTGAGTATAAACTTATGGATTTTTTCTTAGAGATGCATATGGAAGTCTAGGATAGTCATGGGCATACTTATCTTCCATCCTTAGTTGAAACCTCTACACTTCTAAATAGACTGATGATGAGGAAGCTATCAGATTCTGAGGGCTTAGTCCTATGGTAGAGTGTGGTAGGTGAGGACCCACCTCCAAGTTGGACCATAGGCACAGATGAAATTATGTATATATATGGTTGCATATGGGTTTTAGTAGACATATGTTAGGAGATTTTGCATGAATTTTCTGCTTCATTTTGGTAAATACTTCTTGGTGTCACCAAAATGTATCAGGGTTTACATCGTTAGTACTCATGGCCAAATATAAAAATAGATGTATATGGTTTTTTCATGAGGTGTTCCACCTATTAACAGGTGAAGGTGAAACATAAATGACCAAATAGTATTTTACCATAGTTACCTATTAATGAGTGGAAATTGGATGATTCCATGATGGATTTTTTGACTATATTTTTGAGTTCTCCTCGAGGTAATGATGTTTTTTTTGGGTTGTCATGGATAGTTTCATGATGGGTTCTCACTTCCTATCGATCAATGAGATCTTTTGTGTTGATGTGATTTTTATCTTGTATATCTGTGAGATAGTATGACTTAATGATGTCCATAATTCTTTTATTTTAGATAGGTACATCTAGTTTAAGTATCATTTCTTGAAGAGTTTTTTGAGATACATGGGTATATAAGTGCTTCTATGAATGGCATACCACCCTCAGACTAATGGCTAGTTAGAGCATACGATTCAAGTTCTTGCGGACATGCTATGAGCATGTATCTTATATTTTAGGGGCTCTTGGGAGAGGCATATACCCCTAGATGAGTTCACCTACAATAATATTTATGATGTGACTATATAGATGGAACCATATGAGTCATTGTACGGTATTCCATGCCGATCACCCCTGTGATGGTTAGAGGTAGGAGAGGTTGCTATTATAGGACATTATCTTGTATAGGAGACTACAGAGCATGTTCAGTTGATTCGAATGTGTATGGATACTTTAAAATATCATTAGAAACATTATTTTGATTGATAAAGATGAACTATAGAGTTTAAGGTCAAGGATGTGGTATTTTGTTTTGTTTCACAGAAGTTGGTACACAAACATATCAGGAGAGAAGGTAATATTTCACCATGATATGTCAGTCCATTCGAGATTCTTGAGAGAGTTGGGTTGGTAGGAGATCAGTTATAATACCTCATAGGCACTGATCCATGCACGACCTCTTCTATGTATCTCTGTTGTGCCATTAACATGCAAAACCATATCATTATTTTCATCCTGAGGAGGTTGAGTTATAGGAAGATGATTCCTTTGAGGAGAATCTGATTTTTATCTTTGACAGAATCATGATGGTTCTCTGAGGTCAGTCAGTTCCTCTATTATGGGTGTTATGGAAGCACATCTACATATAGGATGAGACTTGGGAGTGGAATAATGGCACACATTCTTAATTTTAGGTGTTTTATATCATGATTCATGACCACTGTTGAGAGGGAGATTTGGGGATGAATTTCTTTAATAGGGGAAGTTTGTAAGACCCTAGGTTTGTTGATGAGATACAAATATTATTAATTTTATTTCAAATGAATAATTATGGCCTAATGTGAATACCCTTTGAGGTTATGGGGGTATCATCAGTGTGTGGGGATTTTTAGAATCCCTGAGACAGAATTTTGGGGAAAACAAGTAGGCTGCACAGTTAGTAGAAATCAAGCAGGGTAGGTAACATTATTACTACCAACTGTGCAAGGATTGATAATGGGGGTGCTACATGCCACACAGTTTGTCAAAACATATTGATAAAGGTGCATTCCCCTTCCATAGAACCTTTAGTTATTAACAATGGTGTTTTTAATAGTTTTCACATAGTTACTCAAACCGTACATAATAACCTTGCAAGGTGACCCTTCTTACAGTAGTGGGTGGATGGTTAGCATAGTGTTTGTCCAAATGTGCTTTCAAACCATGTAACCCATGTATTTTTGGGTAAATTACCAAATTTTATTTAAAATTATGTTATAACCTAAGAATATTTTTTATCTTCTTATTCTCTAGTGGATAGACCACATACGTGGGAGCCTCATTTAAAGGCTAAATCATAGCTTCTTCCACCAATCCTCCATTTGAACTTTAAATCGAGCATCGTCAATCTCATTGGATCTACATTGAGGAGTAATACATTTATTTTGTTCCATTATTCATTTAACTTCAGATTGACAGAGTTATTTATGTGTTAGAAAATATTCCCCATTTCTAGGTTTTTTGTTCATTATTCATTATTCTCCTGATATGTGTCTAATCATGAGCTGATATTGGACGAGCACTCTACAACGAACCTACAGTAGGTGGTATCATGCTTTTCCCTCAAAGTTGAGGTGTTTATATATATGTTGCTTTATAACGTGCCTTATTTTCTGAGGGAATACTTTAAAATGCAATTTAATCCTTGATTAAAATGGATAATCCTAACCTATGTAATTAATGAGACCCATTGATAATTGATTAAAGGTTATGAACCTTGAATTGGAGCCACCCCTTGGGTGTGTTGTTTAATTAACTAGACCACCATGGATGCAATATGTTTTTGAATTCCTTTTTAGTGTGATGTTTACCCATTTCCATGGGATTTTAAATAATAATTTTTAATTTTTAATTTTAATTTATAAAATGAAAGGTAATGGAAGACCATGTCCCAAGGCTATATCCATGTTATTTATTTTTTAAACATGAGTTGCTTCCTAGATTGATATTTCCCATGTGAGATAATTAAGAGGCTATGACGTTTAAGAGTACCACATGCCATGAACCACCTTATGTGTTGAGTTTTAATTGAAATTATTAAATGATATAGATTGAATTCTTGTAGTATGCCTTGGGTGAAACATAGATTAATTTATGAAATTCATGGATGGAATCATTTGGATGTTTCCTTCTTTATGTCCAGGTGATACCTGGACTCCTTGGTCGACTATTGAGGAAGGACTCAAAGGATGTAATATTATATTCGTGATTGAAACTTGGACTCCTTTATGGACATCCAGGGATAGAATCATAGTTTAATTGATTATATACCCCATGGGTGACACTTGGGCTCCCATAGAGGACCTCAAAGGATGGACTTAGTGAGCATTGATGTTACACCACACTACGAGCGATACATGGGTTATGATGAGGATCTCCAGGGACTAGATTTTATGTTGTTTGGTCCATGATATTCATGGAGTGAAACCTAGATTCCAAATAAGGGATTCCAAGGATGGGATCAGGTTCATAATTGATTAATTAATTAAATGACTTTTACGATGAATCTTCCAAGACAAATAACATTCTCTAATATAGTCAGTGTCATACACCTTATAGATGGTATGGTTAAGAATCCTTTGATCACATATACTTCATGGGGGATGTTGGGCTACATTCCAGGTCATTACACATATTTATTAAATGAGAATGATTAATTAAATGAAACATCCTTATTAAAGTAGACATGACTGACTATTTATTCAGATACATTCCACAAAGGACAAAGAAGGTAGCACAAGAAGGGTGTCAATGGGAACCTAGAACATTAGGAGTTTTTTACATATATAACTTATTTTATATATTTTATTACTACCTACACACTGTGTTATTATATATTCACTAACCAAATGGAATTAGACACAATTGTTGGTGGCCTACTATGATTTCATCTAACATCCTACTTGGGCGGAGAAATTGAACTGCTATAGGTATCTGATTGCTTCTTAAGAGTAGGTGAGAATATCAATTAGTTGATTATCATGATTCTAGTCGGAGATAGATCTTTCATTATTTTTTCTTTTGGCAACATGTATTGTATGGGAAATCTGTATATATATTTTGGATGATTTGTAGACATGAAATGACATATCATCAATATATGAGTTTACATTTGGAATTATTGTAGATATATCTATCTTTGAATGTTTATATCCTATTTACGTATCTATTGTATGATTGATATACTTCTTCCTCTATTGAATTCATTGATTTCTACCACTATGTTATACTATAATAAGAGGTCATACTCTACCCCTAGACTCAATATAGGCCCTCACTACTAGTCAAAAGCCTTTAGCATTTGGGGAGACTCTCATGAGGCCATGTGGAAAAATAGGACCAAGAACCTTTCAATGGCATCCAGTCCTAGGATTTCACAACACATCACTACATAAAGCACATAAATCAGAGAATTACATCCTCCATGTCAAGAAATTATCCGATTTGGGTTGTGCTAACTCACCTGCATGGGTTTAATCACATAATAGTATAATGTATGTCAATTAGGATTGAGGTCCTCACATTTTCATATTTTGTGGGTTTTATTACACATCACACATCGAGGGAAAAAGAATATATCATGACATAGAATGATATGAACATCACATCACATTAAAAATTGGAAATGAAAAACTCAAAACAGTTTTGGGTATTGGGAATGAATCAATATCTCTCACTCCCAAGTACACTCCTCCAAGACACCATGCCTCCATAAAAAATGATCCAAGGGAACAATCCACCAATGAAACACCTCCTATCGAAAATATTATATCTCTATTGTCTGCTTCGAAAATTTCATGTCATCCTCAATTTCCAATTCTCCCTATTCAATAATGTGGGAGTCATCAAAAAGGTACTGTCAAATTAGGATGCATAGAAGATATCATGGATCCTCTCCAACTATGGTAGAAATGCAAACTGATACACCAACACAGCCCAACACCTCAAAGGAAGCAACAAACCTGGGATAAAGCTTACTTCCCCTTCCAAAACTCCATTGATCACATAGAGGGTAGAATCTAAAAAACAAATTCTCTCTAAAATTTAACTCCATGGGACTACACCTATGATCATCATAGGCCTTATGACAATCATGCGCTGCCCTCATCCACTCATGAACCAACAAGATCATCTCAGTCATTTTCTAAACCACATAAGGCCCAACAACTATGACTCCCCAAACTCCATCAAACGTAATGGAGAATGAAATGGACCCCTATAAAATGATTCAAATGGAGCCATACCAATGGGAGAGTGATATATATTATTGTATGAAAACACAAACAATGGGAGGTTTCATACCAAACATACAAAAAATTCCAAGACACATGCTTGCAACATATCCTCCAGTGCCAGGATGGTCTAATCTTTCCCCTCAGCTGTATGAGTGTGGAAAGCAGTGCTACGGCACAACTAGGATCCAAAGAAATGCTGAAATTAAATCAAGAATCATTGGGTAAAATGTGGTTCCCAATCAGATATGATTTTATTTAATACCCTATGAATCCTAAGCATATCATCCATATAATGACTAACCAAAATATCTCAGACACTCAACTCACGGATCGCCAGGAAGTGAGACACTTTCTTCATTTTCTCCACTATCTCCCAAAATGCATCACATGATCCTTGAGATCAGGGTAACCCTATGAAAAAATACATAGATATTTCCTCTCATTTCTACTCAAGGATATCCATGGACTGAAAAAAAATCCCAGAACACAGTGCTCTACTTTCACCTACTGTAAAAACATACTTTTTTCCACAAACTCTGGTAATGATCATTTCATACCCAGCCACCAAACATATCTCCTCAATCCATGATATATATTAATCACACAAACATGTAACACTAAAGGTATGTTGTGAAAATCATAGATAACTCCCTCATGCATTGGATTTGGAAAAAACAACCTCCCTTGGAATAACACCTGTTTCTATTCAACATCTGATCATCCCTTTAGAGCATCACCTTGGCCAACATGATCATGCATCACCTCTACCTCTGAGTCTCAGCACAAAAACTCCTCCACCTTCCATGTCAAATATGAAAGTGCCCTAGTAGGATGTGTGTATAACTCAAAGGGGGAGGGGTTGAATCAGTGATACTTTTTATTTTATGCTTCACTTTAATTGAGACAACATTCAACTCCTGTTAAATATTCAATTACCTTTTAAGAAAAATTCAACCACACATCCAAATAAACCCAAGTATTTAAAAGATTCAATTTTTAATAAGAATAACTACGTCCTTGGTATGGTTTGGAAATGATCCAATATCATACAATCCACAATAAATCAATCCTTGGATTACAACAAGTTGGATATACCCTTACACTCATTGTTCACTATGTCAACAATTCCAATAGTGTATGTGCACCCTCTTAGAATAAATAGGTTAAGAAAATATTTTTGAAATGACACATGTTACCTATTATTTTTTTAAATTCCAAAAATGTGTTCAATTGAAATACAATTCATCACTTTCTTATAAAAAAAGGTAATAACTTCTTGAGAGTTTTTATAAAAAACTCAGTCTCATTTTTCTTGGGTATGATTTTCTAAGACCGATTCTTCCAACTATGATTCTCCCTATTATGATTCATCCATTCCAATTGTCTTATCATAATAAAATAGAAATGAATAGTCACTACTTAATTTCCAAAGCTTGATAGACTCAGTACTATTCTTCATAAGTCTGAGACCCTAAATACAGAAATCCCAAAGCCTATTAATCCCGTCCAATGTGATAATCAGCCGAATAAAATTGGCAAAATGAATGTGATAATCAATAGAATACGATAATCACTGTGTATGATTATCATCTAAATACCACATTGTGATGTCTCTTATCTTTAAATTCAAGCCATCAATTTTTTTTCAAAAATATTGAATACAAAAACTACTTCTTCTCTCTAAAACTCAAATCTTCTCCCTCATGAATAGAACATTGGTCATCCACAAAGTACAATGTACTTTTCACCATTTATAGGTGGACCTTAACATTCTTTAGTAGGAATACCAAAAAATTTCCCCCTTAATCAAATTCTCCTGAATCTTAATTTCCCATAAAATATCGTATGAATTTTTACTTCTTCAACTATTCTATAATATTCTCGATTCTTCTTTAAAATTCACCTTCTTCTTCAGAAATTCAATTGAATTTCCAGTCTGATTTTAATACATGGGTATGATTTTTTGAAACTGATTTATTTAATATCAAGATTTGTATCATTTGAAAAAATATATATGAGGGAATAGATACCACTTGAATGCTGAAAATAGTGCTCTATATTAATTTAATGCAATTATTCTTTTGAATATCAAGATCCCCCTTGATTTCAGACCAATAAAACTCTGTATCCTTTTCTCTTGAACCACATACAAAAAAAACATCTTATTATCCTCTTATCTTGACCTATTTGAAAAACAAAATATCAAATAAACCTTTTTTAAATGGTTGACTACATTTTTGATCTCATTCTTTCCTTATCTTTTCATCTATCGACATTAATCAACTCCTTCTCTGAATACGGTTGTACAAAGTATGATATTTTTAAGTTCAATTGGCCTAGATATGATCATTTATGAACATGATCATATTGAGTATGATATTTTTCTTTCTGAGCCTATGTACGATCATCATGGGTACGACCATATTTTCATTTTTTAAATAGTTTGGGCTGAATCCTCATTTTATTATTAAATGAAAAAATTATTTTACTTTTTTTCTACCTAGATACAATAAATAGGGGTACAATTCTGTTGGTCAGAGTAGGACACTCAAGAGTGGGTTAAATTGAGTTCCTATAAAAATTTATATTAAAAAGTATTATTTGAAATCCCACAAAATTTCAAATTCAATTGACTAGTTATCCATTAGTGAATTTTTAAGATCTTGATTATTAAATTAATTTCACAAAAGTTTGATTAATAATCAGTTATATAAATTTGACAATTAATACAACTTTTGAAAGTAAACTGCTGATTCAATAAAATTATAAACACTTTCTATGAAAAACTATCAGAGTTCAATTTAGTTTTATGTGATAAAAAAGAGTAAAATTAAAAGTAAAAGCATAGACTAAATGAAACAAGATTTACAATCTCAAGAAGAGGCCTAATCCAATCCACATGGTGATAAAATTCCACCATGATTTCTAAATTAATAAACAGTTTGATCCACACCCTGGATTGGTGTTCACAATAGCACACACGTTGTCTAGGTCACACAACCTCTACCACAATTCTTCATGGGTACAACCTACCAGGTCACACAAGGACCTCTTCCACACTTATCTGTGGGATTAAAAAGGTGTATGAAGATATGAGTGGAAGGATATCTTGTATCCTTCAGTTTTAAATAGGACACAATGTTTTCTTTATAGACAGATACACACACTACTCCAAAGTATGTAAAAATGCACATAATAGAGCAACTAAATACGAGAAAGGATTTAGAAGGCTTTGTGTGTCATGAGAGGCAACTCTGGACTCTTCAGATGTAGCTGAGATGAGGATTGAGTCCTCTTCTATATGTTCACATGAAAATAGAGTGTTGTATTCTGGATTCCAGGTACATGTATGGTTCTGTAGGTATATTATTCTCATTCATTGATATGCTGAAGTAGTTTGTCAATTCGATGTATATATTGATAGAGTTAGCCTCATGTGTTTTTCATTTTGTTCTCGAGTTCATATAGGTTGCATGAGAGTCATATATGTTCTTCTGTATGTCTCTCATGTGGGCACACCACACTACTTATTGATTCACTCCTCAAAATTATTTTATTCTTGATGGACGACAGAGAGCATTATCTTTCTATGCGCATTGGTTCATCATATCTCGTATTGTCTGATAAAATTCCTAAAAAGGATTATTAAATATTTCAGTATCATTAAATGAGTCAAATATGACCTTTAGAAATAATTTTAATAAATGAAAACTTAAACAATTCTATCAGTGACTCCTTTGTCGGTGATTTAGTATATCAGTGAGTTTTCTGGTCAGTGAGACATGAGTCGGTGAATCGTATGTCGGTGAGACATCAGTAGGTAAGTCATCTGTTGGTGAGACATCATTAGATTATTTTTATGTTTCTGGGACATCAGTCGATGATTTTTGATGTCGGTGATACATGAGTCGACGATTCGTCCTGTCGGTGACACGTCAGTCGGTGAGACAACACTCAGTGACTCCTTGCATCAATAAGTCATTTGTCTTTTGGTGTCTCATTTCTTCCGTCGGTGTCAGTGACTCATACATAGATAATTGTATATGTTCTATCTATCTTATAGTATAACATTTTCAAACTGTGTTAATTTCCATAATTACACCAAGATAATTAGTTATATCCTTATTTAGACTAAAACTAAAATAATTAATTATATTATTGAAATAATCTTATATACTAGATAAGCTTGAACATGATTTAAGATCTATCATGAGGTAAGATATATGTGATTAAGACATGATTTGTGATAATTAGGTAAGATATATGTTATAATATATGACATTATTATTGATAATTAAAAACATTATAGTTATAGATAGTGGCCAACAATCTCATATGGGAAAATAATCTCCCCATTTTTTATGATCACAAATCATGACATTACTAAGAACAATTTGAGAATGATTAAAATGAGAAATCTAATGAAAATTTATCAGATTAAAATAAACAATGAATAATAATGCATCAATTTCTCCTCTTTTTAGGTAATGAATAATGCATTAATAAGGCATAGTAATGTTCTACCCCTTTTGGGATTAGCAAAAAGTGGAAGGTTAAAATCTAAAACAGATAATTAGAATCAGTGAATTGTTAGTCATAATAAAATTACACTGAAATAAAAAGAGTACAAGGACTCCGCCCTATCAAACAGAATAACTCCATGCTACTTATTATGGTTAAGGGTTTCCATCCCATTATTAGATTGATCACTGGTAGGCCTAATAGGTGGTGGATGGGAAACAAAAGAATCTAAATGAATCATCAGTGGAGGTAAAGGAATTCCTACTAAAACAGATGGTTCCAAGATTGGTCTGTGTTGTGATAGCACCCAATTTTGAGTTTGTTCTATGATAATAAGAAGGATTTGGGTTAAGTCTTGAGCACCAGACCTTGGAGATGAAGTCATTGGCAGAGAAGAGTGAATATTAGTAGTTTCTGGAACAACTATGGCTTCACTCTAAACATGGAGCAAAAATTTTAGAAGCCTAAAAATTACAAAATGATTTATCCTCCATACTTCATTGATTTTTTGAATTCATCATTTACCTCCATAAATTTATCTAGGAGAGGATTGAAATCCTTTATTTTCTGAACTTGGTCCTTAAAGGAAACAGTCACATGAGGTTATCTTAGATTTTCCACTAAGTATTTGAAGTGACTGGGGAGCTGATTCATGGAATATATCTTCTTAAAATACTAATTGACTTCATTGGTAAGCTCTTCCTGAGTCTAAGAGGCTTCCTTGGTATAAATCATGACCATTTATTGCACATTTTCAATAATAATTATTCATGTTTTGCGAGGGGTTCAGAATATTTACCACTTGGAATTTCTTTCAACTCTTTCCTAAAAGCATCTTTGATAGCTTCCAAATCTGTGGATTATGTAGAAGCAGTTGAGGATGAAGCAGATTGCAAAATTTCTTTTACTACATTTCTCAGTTTGTAAAAATCAGGAGCTTTAAGATGAGAAGAAAGATCTACAATTCATATCATGACACTCTACATTATAGTCATGTACTCAATGGTTAAAGCATTGATGCAAGTATTTAACTTCTTCATACCATTCCCGAGATTGGTGTTGTTTCCTACAATGGTTTCGACGGTTATAATCAAATTTGGTGAAATTTCCTTTATCCCCATCATTGATACTGAAACAACACCATCATGAGATGCACTTGTTGTGGCATCAGTAGAACAAAAATTCCCAATTTTCCTTACAACATCAATCATAGATCATATAGCTTACATGTTATCATTCAGATCAGTGTATTCTCTTCTAGCTTCATCAATCACATATATCACCTGAGACTGTACTAAATTTTTTACTAATGAACATATGTCTTCCTTGAATTTTTCTAAATCGGCCTTAGTGACATAGTCACTAGGAAGGGTCTTAGACATAGGTTCCCTTGAAACAGATACAAAAAATTCATCATCTGAATCTTAATAATCTAATCCCGGGGGAATATTCCTAGGATTCATTGCCCATTCAACCATTACATCATCATCCATAAGAGTGAGGGAATCAAGCCTGACTCATCCAATTTGATGCTCCTCATCAGCTTGATCTTACCTTTCTTGAGGCTCCCTATCAGTGTAAACCTTCTTGGCAGCTTCCTCCCACTCAGTTTGACGTCTCTTCCTTACACACATAGCTTGAGGAGTAGGTACCAACTGTTGATCATGTTGATGTTCCACAGGAGCATCCGCCACAATTCTTTCAGCTTTTCAATCTTCACGACCATCAACACCACCATTGTTAGCATGATCTTGTCTAGCATCACCTTCATCACCATTTTCTTGATATCGTTCCCCTTCGTCCTTTTCTTCTACCTCTTCCTATTCTACATCATCTTCATTAATTCTACAACCATCAACCTTTATTTATTCTCATTGATCCCCATTTTCTTCTTCTTCATCCAAGTCATTGGATTCATATTCCGCACTACCACTTGACCGCATTGTCATGAAAAATCAAATTTATTATGTTTTTAAGGTATATTTATTATCTATTAAAGTCCCTAGGTTGTCTCTCAAGGAGCGTTGATAGGTTTTGAGTGTGTATTTTTAATAAGAATAAAATAAGAGGGGTGATTTTGTAAACAATTTTAGGAAAGTGAATTGATTTAAAGAGATTAATAGTTGATAAATAAAAGTGGTGTTTTATAATTATGATATAAGGAGGTCACTTTAAGTTCACTACACATATTGGATAGTTCATTGTTTTGAAAATTTCACATTATCTTGTTTAATTCTTTGGTTGAGGGTGGTCAAGTTTTTGATTCCCCTCTTGCCACTCAAAACATTGCACAAAGTACCAACCCTTTCCAAAAAATTCATGTTGTCAAGGTTTGGACTTCAAGAACATATTAATGGCTAACAAATAAAATTAATATCTTTTGTATGTGTGAGAGGAAGATGATCCTTGTGTTTTCCAATCAATATAACCAAAGTTTCCCACTTGAAATTTAAAACCAATAGGTGTTGAAATGAAAAGTGGATCACTTAATTAAACCCAATAAATGAATTCATAGGAGAAACATGTTTAGATAAAACATAAGTGAAATAATCCACACATATATTATACAAAACCAGTATAGTATCAAGTGTCGGATCTCCTCCCAGGAATGTGTAGCTCCCTCGAAATGATCATCCACCATTTAGCACACCATCGAGAGGAAAAGAATCCTCGGATGGAACACCTTCTTCATTGTTGATCCCCGTATGAAGATAGGGACCTCTGGAACATCATGGATGAGGAGAGGACTCCTTTATGTATATAAAATACCTTAGGTTTTCCTCCTGGTCGAACTTACAAATAGGGATCCCAAGGTTCCATTTTATTGGAAAATGGGAAGGTTTTTTTTAGCACATAGATTTCATAAAACCACTTGTCACATGGGTTTAGACCTCCAAACAACCTTATCCATATTTGGAAAAAAGAAAAAACATTTTATACCAACCTATTGGATATCTCCACCAAAATGTTGGCTCAATTTGGACAACTAGAGCCCATGATATGGACAGATCACAACACACCACTTTTGACTTCATGTAGATTTGGTATGCTGGACAGATGAGTTCGGCTGGGTAACCAGATAGCCGAACGAGTATTATATTTCTTTATATGAAATTTATCCCAATATATTTTTTACCAGCCTAAAAAATGTAAGCCATTTTGAATGCACGGTTCAGTAGAAGTGTGCAGATGAGTCCACTAGTGTGCACGGATCCCTCACAGATTGGCCAGTTTTTCTTAGACATCATCATGGGTCCTCCAAATAACCTCCACCTTAAATGAGATTATCAAAAAAAGTATCATTTATCTTTTTTATAGTGATAAACACAAAATAAATTATTCAAACATGAAATGAAATTCTTTATTATTTTTATAATTTTCAATACAAAACTAGTTTATCACCGTGGTGTAAAGGTGAAAATGAAACAGTGAATTGTATTGCGATCACACCCCCACACCTAAATATTTACACTCCTGGGAAAATTCATAATTCCTAAAATTATTCATGAAGATATTTACAAATTCATAAAGATTTAAAATTCAAATAAAATTTAATTCCATATAGAAATGTGATCAAATCAAAAATCACACCAAGGAGTTATTCTCAATGATCATTGAAACAAACATCTCAAAAATTATATCCTAATGAAATTCCAAGAGATGTATGATACCAATCAAAGAAAATAATTCAAAAGTTAATCATGTCACAAATTCTCCATGCGTGTGGGTGACAACCATTTCATGTTATACTTTCCACTTTTTATCAACTAAATATAAGTTATTTTTTAAAATTTTCTACTTATAAGATACTTTCCCCCGAAATTTCCCCGTATCCTTTGCAATAAAATTTCAAGACCTTGTCACCTTAGCATTCCAAGAAGTCAAATCATAATCTCATGACATAGATATCCCCATATGTTGTATATTTCTTCACTCCCCTCATTTATTAATATTTCTAATGTGGTAATTGGATCAAATCTCAGACTCTTATCCGAAGCCATGTTTGATATCCTAATGACACTAATTGTAATAGTTATAACAAGATCAAAGTTTGAGGAAGGGTGGTTGTTGACCTTCCCAATACATAACCGTTTTTAATTTTTTTTTATTTTTTTGAGGGCATACAATAGTCGTATAATTGGTACACATTCATAGGTCAATCTAGTGTAGTAAATAAATAGATCGGATAAGAAATGAACATATTGAAAAATTATTTTTGAATGTAGAGAAAAATCAACCTATCTTATATTTACCTTCCATTAAGTAAGAAATTTTCATATTTCGTCGTTGGGTGGAAAAATATGTAGAGAGATTAAGTAACCCAATTTTTCTTGAAAATATTCACAAAAAGGGAAAAAAATTTCTCAGTTGTTTCAAAATGATACCACCATTTATATCATCGACAAAGAACAAAATTTCAAAATAAAGTCACACCACAGTATTGAATTCTTGCTGAAATGCACATTTCATCAGAATATTTTTTCATTGATAAAACAACATGAAATACGGTCATTCCACATGCATATTAAATAACTTCTATGATTAAATGGGAATCAGTTTCCAAGATAATGTGGGCATAAGAAAAAGTAATATTCTGGCACAAAAGTGAGGGAGAGGGAAGGGAAAAAGTAACAATACAATTCAGCAAGCTAAAAAGTGAAAAAGAAGAAAGATGATGAAAAATCCTAATTAACTCAGGAATATAACTGTCCCCCCACACCTAAATTATGTAGTGTCCTCATGGTAAGAAAAGCGAATGTGTAAAGGAAGGATAAAACCTGGTGAGTTTAATTCAAGGATTTCTTCTTGAACATGGAGTTTCTCTATTGGGGACTCTTGAATGGATTCATTGATGTTCTCCAAGAACTTCCCATTGACAGTGAATGTTTTCTTGGTTTCTTTATCTTGAACCTGGACTACACAAAATAAAGAGACATTAGTAAAAGTGTATGGTCCAAACAAGCATTAACAAAGCTTACCTGAATGCTAATTCAGCCTTGAAATGTAGAGGAGGACCTTCTGACCAGTGCAGAAAAGACAATGAAGGATGATATGTTCATGGGAAGCCTTGGTACACTCCTTATAAATCATGGAGTTCTCATATTCATCTCTTATGATTTATTCAAAATATTGGATCTGAAAATTCCATTGAGAACCCGCACCAGAATGATTATAATGGCATTGTTTGATGGCCCAGTAGGCCCAGTGATCAATCTCAATAGACAGTGAAAACTCTTTCAAAACACCAAACGATATGGTGACATGCCTATGGGAGTCTTAAAGGCAGTATGGTAATCCCATAATGAATCATTGAGTTTAATACTCCAATCATGTCTATTGGGATGAACCGTTTTTTCATGAATTTGTTTTACCTATATATTTGACACCTCGTCTTGACTGTTGATCTATGGGAGATATGCAATAGACACTCTATGACAGACCCCATACTGACACAAAATTTATTTCATTGTTCATTGCAGAAATGAGAACCCTGGTCACCGATGATAAACCTAGGTAAGAAAAACCTACAGAAAATTTGGGATCTCAAAAATTCTACAGCTACCATAGAATCATCAGTCCTTGTATCATGTGCCTCTACCCATTTGAAAAAATAATCCACTACCAAAAGAATGTAAAGGTTACCAAAATAAACCAGGGAAGGTTCCCATAAAGGCATTGCCCCAAACATCAAAAATGTCATGGAAGAGCAAGGTTTTTTCTAGAATCTCATTTCTTTTAAGGACATTTCCCATTCTTTGATAGTGTGGAAAATATTTACAGAAGTCATGTGCATCCGAAAAAATGTGGGCCAAAAGAGACAAGAATCGAGGACCTTGTGAGCAGTCCGTTGGGGACAAAAGTGCCCCCCACAAGCAAGAGTGTGTCAGAACCTAATGATGGACATAAAAATGCTATCAGGAACACAATGCATAAGGAAATGATAACTACATGTGCGCCAAAATTAGGGGTCATCCCAAATGTACCAATGAGACTCATGTATTAGACAGTCGACCTGGTTTTTGTTGAAATCAGTAGGAATGTTAGATGCTACCAAATAATTTACAATTTTAGCATTCCAAGGAATAACATCTTTCACTCAGTAAAGTTTCTCATCAGGAAACATTCCATTTATAGGAATATAAGAGGACAAGTCATTGTTCGGGGATGGGTGGATCCTACTGATATGGTCAGCCACCACATTCTCTACTCTTTTTATCTCTAATTTCTAGATTGAATTATTGAAGGAGGATCATATAGTGAATGAGGTGTGTTATGGCTTCTGGTTTCTTAAAATGATACCAGAGGGCTGTATGGTCATAGAATACAATGACTTAGACCCTAAAAGATATGACTTATATTTATCCATGGAAAACATTATGGCAAGGAATTGTTTTTTAGTTGTGGGGTATTTTTCTTGGGTAGGGTCCAAAGTAAGTGAGGCATAGGCAATGACATGTTGAGATCGATCAACCCTTTGTGATATGACTGACCCAACTGCATTGTTAGAGGCATCACACATGAGATCAAATGGTAAATCCCACTGATGTGGTTGGATTACTAGGGGTGACGTGAGACTCCATTTTTACTTATTAAAAGCTTCCTCACATTATTTATTCAAAATAAATTGTTTTTCCTTTTGGAGTAACTGGGAGAGTGGGAGTGTAATCCTACTAATGCCATGAATGAAACGACGGTAAAATCCAGAATGACCTAGGAAATACCGCACATCCCTTACATTTTTGGGGAATGGTAAGGAAGAAATGAAATCAACTTTTCATTTATCTACTTGAATACCACCACCAGAAATGACATGCCCCAAAACTATACCTTGTCAAACCATGAAATGGAATTTCTCATAATTTAATACAAGATTCCTTTCAATACACTAACGTAGGACTAAACCAATACTACTCAAACAGTCATTAAAATAGGAGCCATAAACAGTGAAATCATCCCTGAAAACTTCCATGAAATTATCCAGGTAATCTGAAAAAATACTAACCATACATTGCTGGAAATTAACTAGAGCATTGCACATACCAAATGGCATCATCCAATATGAAAGTGTGCCAAAGGGGAAAGTGAAGGTTGAATTTTCATGATACTCAGGGGAAATATGGATCTGAAAGTATCCATAATACCCATCAAGGAAACAATAGTGGGAATCACCCTCTAGCCTCTATAGAATTCGGTCAATGAATGGAAAAGGGAAATGGTCCTTCCTAGTGTGTTGGTTTAATCGGTGATAGTCTATATAGAAACGCCAACTATTCTACACACGAGTTGGAACGAATTCATTGTTTTCATTTTTGATTACTATAATGACAATTGTTTTAGAAAATACATAAACTAGACTGACCCATTGGCTTTCCGAGATGGGGTAAATGATTTTTGAAGAAAATAAATTTGATACCTCCCTTTTCACAACTTCTAGGTGGTTTTGGTTAAGTCGATGTTGTGCCAACCTCACTAATATAGCCTCATAATTTAATAAAATATGATGAGTACAAATTAATGGGATAATACTTAGAATATCAGCAAGTTTCCATCCCAAATCTTGTTCATACTCCCTCAAAATTTCAAGCACTCGTAATTCATGCTATGGAGGGAGTGAACTAGCAATGATTATAGGCAACTTGTTTCCATTCTCAAGATATGAATATTTTAAATATTGAGGTAGTTTTTTTTAATTCCAATTCAGGGGGATTTTGGATTGATGGGAGTGTGTGTTAATGTGAGAGGTCATTGATCTCATCTAACTACTCAATGGTATCATCCTCGGATGAGGAATGATCTTTTACAAGCTTATAAATATCATCGATGGTTATTGGATCCGTAGTGTTCAGGAAATAATCAATCAATGAACATGCATGACACTTTTCTATACCACTATAACAATCAATGCATAAATCATTTCCTAGAATTTATATCAATGAAGAAAACTCATAAAGGGGATCAGTGGAATGAAATGATGTTTTTTCAAGGGAAGGGAGTACATCAATATAATTAACAGAGAGAGAGGAATGTTATTCTGAGAGGTGATTCATGGAATCAGGGATATTGAAGTGTACAATGTCACCACCAAACATTATTGATAATGTAAAATTGTGGACATTAATTATGGTTTTGGTGGTTTCCAAGAAGGGTCTCCCCAATATAATCGGGGCATGTACATTCATCTTATCATCCTCCATTTTAATCATATAAAAGTCAGTAAGAAAAATTAAATTATGAACCCTCACAAGAACATCCTCTAACACACCAGAGGTGTGGGTGGTACTCCGGTTAGCCAGTTGATTAATAAATCTAGTGGGATTCAGTTCCCCTACCGACAATGTTGAGTAAATAGAGTGAGGCATCACATTCATAAAAGCACCTAAATCTAGAACAACATTAGAAAAAGGACACTCCCTTATGGTGCATGAAATTGACAATGTTCTGGGATCATTGCACTTGGTGGGATGTGATGACACTATCAATGCAGAAAAATTCCTCCCCAAGCTCCCCTTCTCATCGCCTCTAATTCTCCTTCGGTGTGTACACATCTCCTTTAGAAACATGGAATATCATGGAATTTGTTTCACAACATCAATTAAGGGAATTTTTACCTGTATGTTTTTGAAATTCTCCAAACATTCCTTATCGAGTTCAGTTTCCTTTTATTTTCTATGTTCGGTGGCCCTTTTTGGGAATGGAAGTGGGATTGCTGGGATATGTGACTCATCAATAGACACAGTCTTTCATCTAGATGGGATTCTCTTAGGACAATGTTCCACCTCATTTGGAACATTTATAGTAGTTGGGATGGTGGTTTATTTTAGAGGGGATGACTCTAGTGGACGAGTCATTTGGATTTTTAGTTTTTTTCCCATTCTGAAGGGTGATGGAACTGACATTTTCTTTATTTCTAGGGTTAACTTCTATTTGAGACAGTAGTTTACCCAACCCATGCATCTGGATTTCCCCCACCGAGTTGGAAAGTTGGCCTAATTGAGTTTTTATGTCTTGTATGTAAGCCTGGGTGGTTTTTTGGAATTAGATATTATTTTAAACCATTTGTTTTATCATGTCTTCTATGCTTGGATCAGGTTTTGAACGGGTTTGATGGAAAGGCCTTTGTTGTGGTTGATGATTTCTAGGTGGTGGTGGTTGACTACTATGCCCTGGTTGGTTCCATGGTTGTTCAGGTTGGTTCGAATACCCCCCCCCCCCTTTAATATAGGATTGGTTGTATTTCTACCCAGGATTAGATGGATAGTATGTTTCTAACCTAAAGGGTTGGTTATAGGGGCGACCTGGAAAGATTGCCTCACATCTCTCAGAAGTTTCTCTTAGTTGGGGGCATTGATCTGAGTAGTGGGTGTTAGAAGAACATTTACCACAATGGATGGGAGGAGGAGATTATTATTTCCCTTTCCAAAGATCATGTTATCGAAGAAGGGTCCTTACCTCTTCGAACATCATGTCCACCTTTCTCTCGAATTCAGTACTTTTCACCTCATGGACACGTCAAATGGGTACATTGGACCTTGAACCAAATTGTTGAGTGCTATAAGCCATGTTCTCAATTATGGTCCTTACAGCGATTGGGGTTTTATCAACTAGCACAACACGTACTGCAACATTAATCATATTTCAGTCAATAGGAATTAAACCTTCATAAAAATACTGAATTAAATTTTGATCACTTATTTGGTGGTGTGTAAATCTTGAACATAACCATTTAATTAATTTTCAATATTCATTTAGTGTTTCCCCTTCATATTTAATTATACCACATATTTCTTTCCTTTTAGTTGCAATTCGAGAGGTTGAGAAATATTTTTCAAGAAAAAGACGTTTCACATCAGCCCAACATCTAATTGGTGAATTAACATAGTTAAGCATGCCTTTTGCAGTATCTCCCAATGAAAATGATAATGCTATGATATTTACTTATTCATCATCCAAATTTTCTGGTTTTGATGCAGAACACATGGTATGAAATTTTTTAAGATGCTTGTGTGGATCTTCTCAAGAAAGTCCCTGGAATCATTGTAATAAATGAATTAAACCATATTTATGTTCAAAATTGGGTGCCTCGCCTTGCATTTGAATGTAAGTGGGATGGATATAAACATCTGGTGAGGTTAATTATTTTAGTGTTCTATTGTTTTCAGCCATTTTAATCCAATTAATTTCAGGTTTTGATTTGTTTCTAAAATAATATTGGTTTAGAAAATTCTAAAGTTGTGGTGTGTCCTCCTTCAAAGTGTTGTCTTGTGCATATCGAGGTCACTGACGTAAGATCCTCTCCGGTTCAGGAACCAAAGGTGGTAGGTCTCCAAGAGTAGAATGCTTCATGCACAGAACCTATATAAGAAATAAATCATAACACAAATTTATATTAAAAGGAAGAAGATAAAACAAATAAATATTCAAAAAAATTACAAAAATCTTATAAAAACATGAACTAAAACCAATGTCCTCACTGGAAACGGTGCCAAAATTTGACCCTTCTATCATGACACATAAAATTGATTTTGTTTTTAAGGTTGATTTATAGTATTGGGAATACCCTAGGTCATATCTTAAGGAGCGTTGATAGGTTTTGATTGCGTATTTTTAATAAGAAAAAAATACGGAGTGATTTTGTAAACAATTTTAAGAAATTTAATTGATTTAAAGAGTTTAATAGTTGAAAAATAAAAGTAGTAATTTTTAATTACAAGATAAGGATATCACTTCATATTTACTAATCATATTGGATAGTTCATTGTTCTGAAAATTACACTTGGTTTTGTATAATTCTTTGGTTGAGGGTTGTCAAGATCGTGATTCCCCTCTTGCATCTAAAAACGTTGCACAAAGTACCAACCCTTCAAACAACAATCATGTAGTCAAGGATTGTAATTCAAGAAAAAATTAATGGATAAAAAATAATAATAATATCTTTTTAATGTTTGAGATAATGAGGATCCTTCTATTAACCAATCAGATCAACCCAAGTTTCCCACTTGAAATTCCAACCCAATCGGTGTTGAAATGATAAATGGTTCACTTAATTAAGCCCAAGAAATGAATTCATAGGAGAAACATGTTTAGATAAAATATAAGTAAAATAATACACACGAAAAATATACAAAACTAGTAGCATATAATGTGCTGAAACTCCCTCCCAAGTATGTGTAGCTCCCTCAAAATGATCATCCACTGTTTAGCACGTCATCGAGAGGAGGAGAAGGCTCGGGTGGAACTCATTATTCATTGTTGATACCCTTATGAAGATAGGGGTATCCAATGCTTATTGGATGAGGATATGAATCCTTTGAGCCTATAAAATACCATTTCTTTTCCTCCTGGTCGAATTTAGAAATTGGGAGCCCAAGGTGCCATTTTTTAGGAAAATGGAAAGGTGGTTTCTGCAAATAGATTTCTTAAAACGACTTGTAACAAGTTTTGAGCCCTCCATACACCATTATATCGCTTCGTAAAAAATAAAATAGTTTTATAAACACCTCTTGGATATCTGCACATAACTTTTGGAAGAATTAGAAAAAATAGATCCTGAGATATGGACAGATCACAAAACACCACTTTTGACTTCGTGCAGATTCGGTTTGCTAGAAATATCAGGTCAATGGGGACACCATATGGTCGAATGAGTATTATTTTTATTCATATGAAATTTATCACAATAAACATTGGATCATCCCACAAAAGGTCTTCCCATTTGGATGCACGATTTAGTAGCAGTGTGCGGATGAGTTCACTGGTGTGCATGGATCCTGTGCAGTTTGGCCCATATTTCTTGGACATCATCATGGGCCCTCCAAATCATCTCCAACGTCAATGAGATTATCAAAAAAAAGTATCATTACCCTTTATAACAGTGATAAAAACAAAATAAAATATTCAAACATGAAATTAAATTCTTTATTATTTTTATAATTTTTTGTACAAAACTAGTTTTGCATAGTGGTGTAAGGGTGAAAATGAAATAGTGAATCACAGTGTGATCACCACTCAATTTTCGTTCCTATTAATATTCATCATCCCTTAAAAATTATTCTTTTGAAGGTAAGGGAAAATGTGGACTAGGTTGTCCATAGGTTACCTCAGGAGGAATTACAAAAACATCATGATCACTCTTTTCATCAACATGGGATCCTTCCCTGTCAGCTCCAACATCCTCACCTCCTTGCTCATCAGAATAAGTTTCTTCTTCATCAGGACCCAATATAGGGTCCCTAATATCTCTTGGTATGGTAGGGTGATCCACATGATTTAATATTTAATAATATTTTTCTACATCACCAACCCACCTTCTCATCAATGGATTCTAATGAATCTTCATTCTTATATATATTTCCTTATTCAAACAAAAGGCACCATATTTTGATAATGTTTCATCACTATCATCCACACAACCCTTTTCTTTCAACAAAGAATATATCAACCTAGGGTAAAGCAAAAATTTTTCCTTATAGTAGGGTTTGATCATCTCACTTATGTGAACCATTAAATACTTGTAAATATTCACCTTAAATCCATTTTTTAGTTGATAAACACTGTAGACATATTGGTACTTCTAAGAAGAAAATTCCCCTTTCCTGAGATAAATTTGGTGACGGATGTACTTTAATAATATTTTGTACTCTCCAAGAAGATTAGTAGAAACCAACCTTTGTGGGTCTTCATTTTCAGTAAGTTCATTCAAAGCTATCCCAATGACGAAAATATCACTCTTATGTGGAGAAGTACATTGATAGTCAGCAAAATTTTCTCCATAAGGAAATTTGAGACATTCAGACAACTTCTTTGAAGAGAAAGAAATCATCTTTCCTTTTACCATTTATTTTATCTAATAGGAATCACTTACTTCCAGAAGAAATTCAGAATTCATGTTGAACTCATGCACTATATTTTGATAATAATCTCATCCATTTTCTAAAAACCACTAAATCCATCCCTGATTCTATATACATTCAACAACAGGGACTGTCTCTCCAAAAACCATTCTGAAAACACTTCTGTTTCCAAATTTTATATACAATTGTCCAGTGATTGATTTACAGGACAAGAATATCTGCTAGACTCTCCTTTCATCTTTTTACCAGGAATTGACTTATAGGAGTATCCTTTGGTTGGGTGCTTCACATTTACCATTTTGACAGCTTAGATGAAGGATGAATGGTGAATGGTTGAGGGTAGAGTGAGCAATGATGATCTCAAGGTAAGTAGTAGTGTGGAAGAACTCTAGGATATATGATTTAGGGATTTAATCGAGTGAAAATCATGAAATCCCAAATCGGGTTCCATAAATAATCAAAATAGTTTTGTTTTCATTAAAAACATAAAATATTTAAAATACTGACTCATCAGTGTCGGTATGACAAAAAGTTCGGCATGACAGATGTTTCAGCATAATAATGATTGCATGTCTGGGTTTTCATGATAGATTTTAATATTTTTTACAAAAGTGAAGGACTATAAAAAACTTATATATTAATCAATCCTATCTCATGTCTGATTTAATTTATTCGTTCAGAGTTCATTATCCTAGTGAATATGTCAGTAAGATGATATTCAGTACCAATAAATTATAATTTTGTATCACTATTTTGATAATGATCTATCAAAAAGTGATGTCCCACATCAATATGTTTTGTTCTAGATTGAGAAACCGAGTTCATAGAAATGTTAATAGCACTGATATTGCAACAATTTATAATTTCATGTCTAAATTGAAATCCATAGTCAAACAGAGTGTGATTCATCCACGAATTATGGTCAGAAAAACTACCAAAAGCTATGTATTCAGCTTCGGTTGTAGATAATGAAATAGAATTTGGTTTCTTACTACACCATGAAACCAAAGACTTTCCCAAAAAGTGTCATGTTCTAGAGGTTCTCTTTCTATCTAAATTTCATCCATCAAAATCCACATCAGAATAACGAACTATATCAAATGATTTTCCTTTAGGGTAAAACAAACCTAAATTGATAGTATGTTTTTGGTATTTGAAAATTCTTTTAACAAAATTTAACTAATTTTATTTTGGGTTAGCTTGAAAATGGGCACACATACACACACTAAACATTATATCTATACTACTAGAAGTCAAGTTGAGCCAACATCCAATCAATCATATGTAAGTGGTTTAATAAACATATTTACCATCTTCATTAAGATCCAACATACAAGTAGTCATCATTATTGTGTAACAAATTTTAATTTTATCAAATCCAAATCTTTTTAAAAGGTGTTTTGATTATTTACTTTTATTTAAAATGATACCTTCTTTTTTTTGAAAAATATGAAATTGAAGAAATAATTTATGTTTACCCATCAAACTCATTTCAAATTCTCTTTTCATCTATTTAGACAAATAAATACATAAATAATTTCTTGAATATTCAAATATAATATCATCTACAAAAAATTTAACTTCTAAAACATATTTATCAATTTATATTATAAAAAGAGTAGGATCAGTAATTCCTTTTCTGAATCTTTTAGTAATGAGAAATGTACTTAGTCTATCATACCTAGATCTTGAATCTTGTTTTAAACCATATAAATCTTTTTTTAATTTGAAAAAATTATTTTGAAAATGGGGGTTTGTAAAACTTAGGGGTTGTTCAAAAAAAATCCTCAACTATATACCCATTTAGGTATGAACTTTTTACATCCATTTGATAAAGGTTGAAACTAATATGGCATTATGAGAAAGCATGATTATGATTGCCTCAAGTCTAGAAACATGTAAAAAAAATCATAGTCAATGCCTTCTTCTAGACTATACCCATGTGCAACCAATATGAATTTATTTCTAACAAAATTACTTGATTTATCTACTTTGTTCCAAAACACACACTTAGTGCCTATGATCAAGGTGTCTTTGGGTCTATCCACAAGTCTCCAGACTTTATTTCATTTAAATTGATTAAGTTATTATTGCATATCCACCACCAAAAATTCATCTTTACTTGAATAATTTATGTTTTTAGGTTCATGTTGTGAAAAAAAGGTTTGATGTTCAACTTAGTTTCTAAGAGAAACTCTAGTTTGTGTCCCTTTATCTACGTCTCCAACAACAGCATCTAAAATATGGTTCTTCCGGGTTCAAGTTAGTCCAGAAAAAGAGGGGATAGTAATTTTAGGTCCATATATAGTTTCAGGTTCATCATGTCCAGAATCTGAAGAATTTCCAGAAATGTTTGATTTAAAAGATTGATTAACAAGATGAATATTTGATTTTTCATTTATTTCCAGATTTGACATATCCTCTTTAAGGTTGTTTAGGGAGGTCACATGATCATGGTGATCTGTTTCATCAAATTTTATATGCATATATTCTTCCACACACTTGGTTATTTTATTGAAGACTCTATAGTCTTTACAAGAGGTTATGTAACCTAGGAATATTCCTTCATCATTCTTGGATGCAAATTTGTGTAGATTGTCCTTTGTATTAAGGATATATACATTACATCAAAAAACATTTAAGTAACTAACTTTGGGTTTTCTATTTTTCAATAACTCATAAGGATTATTATTGAGGATAGTTCTAATTAAAACTAAATTAATTATGAATCAAGTTGTATTCATAGACTCAGCCAAAAAGTAAACTGATAGATCATATTTATTAAACATTGTTCGGAATATCTCTTGTAAATTTCTATTTCTTCTTTCCACAACTCCATTTTTTTGAGGTTTCCTAGGGGTAGAGAATTTATGACTATATTCATTGTGTGTGAAAAATTATTCAACGTCTTGATTTTCTATCTCAGGTCCATGATCACTTCTTAAGGACTTTATTTTTTGTCCAATTAGATTTTCCACTGTTTCAGGATACTTGGTGGAGTATGTACATGCATCAATTTTGTGAGATAAGAAATAATTCCAAGAATATCTATAAAATTCATCGACAAGAACATAGACATAGTGCTTCCCACTAAAACATGAAATTCGATAGGGTCCATTCAAGTCCATGTGAACCAACTCTAAAGGATTAGAAGTTGAAACTTTTTTCCATTATTTGAAAGATGACTTCTTTGGTTTACAGTCTTAACAAGGATTATAGGCATTTCCATTTGAAAACTCAATTTTGGGTAGAACCTTCACTAGCCCTTTTCTATAAGATCTCTAAGATAGTGTACATTATAGTTTCCAAATCTACTATTCCAACGACATGAATCATTATGAAAGGAACATAACTAAGAAAGATTTTGAGAAACTAAAGAATCTATTTTGGAAACATATATATTTTCATTATTAAATGTAAGAAATACTAATTCATTTTTAGAGTTAAAAACATTAAAATGATCATTTTCAAATTTAATATGAAATCCATCATCACATAATTGTGAAATACTGAGAAAATTATATTTCAATCCATCAATAAAAATTACATTATAAATTAAAAATGAGTTAGAGTTACCAATCTGTCCTAAGACAATTATCTTTCCTTTATAATTATCGAAAAAATTGGCATATCCTCCATCAATATTTATTAGGTTCTTGATGCATGAATATTCTCATGTCGTATGTCTTAAAAATCCAATGTCCATGTACCACTGACTCTTGCAGGATCTCTTTAAGCATTATTCATACAAAATAGTTCAAAGAAGAATGGATTTTGATGCCCAGATCTTTTTGGGTCCAGTAACATTATTAATCATTGATTTAGATACCCACATATTCTTCATGGGTTTTTTATTAAAACTATGTAACAACTTTGAAAAATAGATGCCATTTGGTCACAAAAAATTATAGGTAGTAAAAGATTTTCTAGAACTGGAACTAGTACTAGAATTTTGATTTTTAGGTAGAAAAATAGATTATCTAGATTTAGTTACAAAATATGTTTTATAAAGATTTATATATACAGGATGATATATAATACTAGAAGTGTACTTAGAAGATATCTGTTTACCAATAATTTGAGAAAGATTATTTTTACCATGGGTAAAATTTTCTAGATATTTCATCAATTAATCATTAGACATTTTTAGTTCATTGTTTTTTTGAGCAGTTGAGCATTCGTTTCCTTTTCAGTAGTATTTTTAGACATAATATTTACTGTGATAGCATTATGTTCATTTAAATATTTATACTTATATTTTAATTCATTACATGTATCTTCAAGAATGTTATAATATTAAAATATTTCATCACTTTTCATATTTTCAGAATCACTTTCATCTCCAGAATAGTAATAATTATGTATAGGAGAATCTGGAGTTACCTCAAACATTTTTTTTCATAAAACACATAATTTCAGTGTCATCTATCTCATCATGAGATGATGTTGATTCACTGGTGATATCTTTAGAGGCACTCTTGGTGGCCTTCATTGATTTATTATACTTCTTGTCTTGGTTTTCATACTTCCTTTTGAATTTTAATTTTGGACAGTCATCTTTGACAAGCCCTCTCCTATTATATTCATAGAAGAAAATATAATCTGATTTTTCATTTATTCTCTAGACCTTTTTATGGTTCACTTGTTATCATATATTCCTTTATAATTGGGATTCCTGAAGAACTTATTCTTCTTATAGAATTTCATGAATCTTATATCTAGTTTCGCCATCACTTCATCACTATAGGATGTTGATTCATCCCTAATAATGCTTTTAACACAGGCTATCAGCTTCTCTTTTGCCTTATTCTTAGAGGCTTTAGACTTAAATGATACAAATCTTCTCTTAGGATCATCTTATTCTTCCTCTTAAATTTCATATCTTCTTTGTATGTCATCAGTTTTCCAATGAGTTCTTTGATAGGTAGTTTGCTGATGTCCCATGATTATCTAATGGAGAAAAAAGTTTATCTGTATCTATTAGGTATGAATCTAAAAGTCCTTATAATTTTTTTGTTGGAAGTAATCACCTTTACCATAGAGATCATGGTTCTAACTATATCATTGAACCTGAGATACATGTCACAAATAGGTTCATTAGGCTTCATCTTAAAGTTAGCATATTTAATAGTATATTAATTAAGCCTGATTTCCTTGACATTGGTTTTTACTTCATGTGAAACTGCTAAGGTGTCCCAAATTTCAATGGTAGTTTTACAAGAAAATTTTTTGCTGAATTTCTTATCTCCTAGTGCTCAATATAAAGAATTCATGGATTTATAGTTATTATTATAGACATTTTTAGCAGTATCATCCCATGTATTTCTAGTAGTAGTAGGGATCACATATTCAATCTCTATAGCAGACCAAATCTCATATCCTATACTCTTTAAATGCATTTTCATATTAATTTTCCATTGATCATGGATATTTCCATGGAAAAATGGGGGTCTATTGGTAGAATAACCATCCATCCTATTTTCCATAACAAAATTTTCGAAAAATATTTTAATGAGATAAAAGTTTAGTATTAAAATAAATTTTAACATATTTTAAATAAAACTAAAATCAGAGCTGAAAAAGTTTAAAAAATCATTGAAAATTGAAAATTAAAAATCCTTTGATACCAAATATTGGTCAGAGTAGGACACTCAAGAGGGGGGGGGGGGGGGTTAATTGAGTTTATATAAAAAAGTTTGTTAAAACGTTATTATTTGAAATTCCCCCAAATTGAAAATTCAATTGACCAGTTAGCTAGTAGTGAATTTAGAAGATCTTGATTGTTCGATTAATTTCTCAAAAGAGTGATTAGTTCTCAGTTATATGAATTTGATAATAAATGAAAATTTTGAAACTATCCTAATGAGTCAATACTATTATAAACATTTGCTAAGACTAATTATGAAATTTCAATTTAGTTTTAAGAAATATGTGATAAAACACAGTAAAATCAAAAGTAAAAGTAAAGAGGAAATGAAATAAGAGGTTCTGTATCAAGCAGAGACCTAATCCTCTCCACTTGTTGATCACCTGCCACCAAGAATTTTAAATTAATAAATAGTTTCATCTATACCCTGGATCGGGTTCACAATATCCCACAGGATGTCCAGGTCACATGACCTCTACCATGGTTCTTCATGGGTACAAACCATCAGGTCACACAGGGACCCATTCCACACTTATCCATGGGAGTAAAAAGTTGAAAGAAGACATGAGTGGAAGGATATATTGTAATATTTAGTTTTATATATAATACAATGTGTACTTTACATACCGATACATGCACTTCTCAGAAGTTTGTAAAAATGTACACAACAGAGAAAATAAATATGTGAAAGGATTTAGAAGGCTCTGTGTGTCTTGAGAAGCATATATGGACTCTTAAGATATAGCTAATATGAGTTTTGAGTCATCTTCTAGAATTTGAGACAAAAACCAGAGTGTTTTATTCTGGATTCCAGGTACAATTATGGTTCTGGGGGTTTATTCTTCTCCTTCTTTGATATGTTGATGTAGTTTGTCAATTCAATGTACAGATTTAATGTGGTTTCCTCATGTGTTGTTTCTTTTGTTATTGATTTCACATAGGGTTCATGAGAGTCATGGATGTGCTTTTGTATGTCTCTCATGTGGGAACACCACACTACTTATTACTTCTCTCTTAAGAATTCTTTCATTCTTGAGGGCTGATAGAGATCATAATATTTCCACGTACATAAGTTCATCGTACATCTTACTGTCTGCAAAAAGTCATAAAAAAAATTATTAAATATGTATGTATCATTAAATGAATCAAATATGACCGTTAGAAATAATTTTAATAAATCAAAATTTAAACAGTCTGTCAGTGACTCCACTATCGATGAGTCAGTATATGGGTGAGTCATCCTATCAGTGAGACATTAGTCAGTGAAACTTTTGTGGCGAGACATCAATTGGTGATACATCATTGGCGAGTCGTCAGTCGATGCGACATTAGACAGTGAGTTTTCCTATCAATGAAACCTCAATCATTGATTATTCATGTTAGTGAGACATCAGTCGGTGAGTCATCCTATAAGTGATACAGTAGTCGATGACTCCACACATCGGTGAGTCATTTTTCTATTGGTGTCTCAGTTCTTCTGCCGGTGTTAGTGACTCATAATTAGATAATTATAGATGTTTTATCGGTCTTATAGTGTAGCACTTTCATAATGTGTTAATACCCATAATTACACATAGATAATCAGTTATAATTATGTTTAGACTTAAAAAAAGAAAATTAGTTATATGATTGAAATGATCTGATTTACTAGATAAGATTTGACATGATTTAGGTTCTGTCATGATTGAAGATATGTGACTTGTGATCAAGAAATTATTTTTTATAATTAGGAATGATATATGTTATAATATAATTCATGATATGTGATAATTAAAACCATTATACTTACATATAGAGGCCAAAAACCTCCTATGTGCCAAAAAACTCATTTTCAATTGGCAGCATCTATTTCTTCTTTACTTCCACTTGGATACGAGCATTTAGAAAACAATAGGTACCACCACTTTCTACATTTGTTTCACTAAGAATGTATAACTAGTCCTCCAACAAAATTATGAATTATATAAAATAAAAATCAGCATAGAATCATTACATTTATTTTATCATAGTTACATAGACACCGATTCTTCATCAAAATAGACACTTCTTTCACATATAATTTAAAGTGAATATGATGAAAATTTATTTCTATAAGGTTAAATTCCTCATGCGACAAATTATCTAATTCTAGATAATGATTAATTACTCATTATGATATTTTATCATGTCAAACACAAAGTGTGTTTGATCAGAACCACTTCTTCTAGAATAGATTCTCATTATTATGATGGAAAAATGTGAGTCCTATTTTTTCAGAAAATAATGGTCATAATGATTTACACCAAATACAAAGAGATGTAATGTTATTTATTAAAAAAATATTCATTGAAAAAAAATACAAACAACTTCATACTTCATCTTTGTCCTAAAACTCTCCTCATTTGGATTTTTTTCAACAATGTTTCATAAATAATTGAAATTTGTATCCCCAAATAATGGATCAATTTCCAACAATACTAAGCCTACATGAGCTAACTCTATTTAGGAAAAAATAATAATTAAAAGAAAAACCATATTTTCCAAAAGAAGGGATAATGAAAACTTCTTCATGTTTATTCCTCTGTTATACTTCAACTATCCTAGAATAAAAAACAATTTCTTTTCCTACAACCACTCAATCAAATAGTTAGAATAGTTCACTCCCAAAACAATTTTGAGTTCACAACATACCCACAACTATCTCTTTTTACATGATATACATTGATTTATGAAAACAATTATCCACCTTGACAAAACAATACAAAGATAATTTGAGATAGGGGACATAATCATATACCTCATCCTTGAAGAGAAAGAGATTAGACACTCATGTTCATTCTCAATTTAGAAAATGATTCATTCGGTAAATGTTTTGTTAATATGCTAGCAACTTGTTGCAATGATAGAACATATTCCTGCTTCAATTCATTCTTAGCCACAAGCTATTTGATGAAATGATATTTGATATAAATATTTTTAAATCAAGAATTTTGAATAGGATTCCTGGTGATATTTATTGAGCTTTTATTATCACTAACTAAGAGCAACCATAACCTCACTTCAATAAGTAAATATTCCAATTGATTTTTCATCTACATAATTTGAGTAGTGGATTGAGTAGAAAAAACATACTCTACATTAGCCGTACTGAAAGTTACTTAATTATATTTCTTTAAATGTCAACTAACACAATTATTTCCCAGAAAGAATACTCCACACATGTAGATTTTCTATCATCAAAATTTCCTACCCAATCTGCATTTGAACACCCAAACAAATCAATAATATCTGAGTTTCAATACCTTATTCTTAATTATTTAGTTCCTCTGATGTATCTAATAATTATTCATCAAGAAAGTAAATGTGATTATTTTGGAGCACTCTAAAATTATACACATAAGTTAACAACATAAACAATTTTTGGTCTATAGGTAGTCAAATACAATAGGCTTCTAATCAGCTTTTGATATTATTTTTGATCATCTAATTTTACTTCTCCATCATTGGATAACATAATTCCCACTAATATTGGTGTGGAAATAGGTTTTCAGTCCTCCATGATAAATCTATAGATATGTTCTTTAGCATACTTTTTTATGAAAGAAAAATGTATTATTCATTTTTCATGTTTTTTAAACCAAGAAAGTATTTCGTTTCCCCCAAAATGGACATTTCAGATAACTTTTTCTTTCCTTTATATAACCTTTCACAACTTATTTCATCATTCCTAGCAAAGATAATGTCATCAACATAAACAATAATAGTTAGGGAATACTCTTGAATTTGTCTGATGTAGATATTGTTATCCTCACTTCCTTTCCTGAAATTTTTATTCCTTAATAATGTATAGAATTTCGAATACCAAGCCCTTAGAGATTATTTTAGGCCACATAGATCCTTTTTCAATCTTTACACATAACATTCATCTTTCCCAGCAAAATATCCACAAGGTGGTTCAATATAAACTTCCTCTTCAAGATCACAATTCAAAAATGTAGATTTAACATCCATTTGAAAGATATTGTAGCCTCATTGTGCAGTAATATAAAGGAAGATTCAAATTATTTCAATTATTGTCTCCAGAGAAGAGTTTTCTTCAAAATCAATTCCATAAATTTTTTAATACCGTTTACACACCAGTCATGTTTTATTTCTTATCACTTCTCCTTTTTCATTCATCTTGTTCCAGAAATCCCATTTTGTGACAATCATGTTTTTTAAGGATAGGGTATGATTTCCCATGCATTATTCTTTTTTATCTGATCCAACTCTTCATTCATGGCCTGAACCCATTCTTGATGCTGAAATGTTTCTTTCACATAATTGGGTTCCACTTTTGAATATAGAGAAGTATGTGTAATTGAATTGGTTGTTCTTCTATTTTGTACATTCTGATGTTGATTGCCAATAATATTCTGAGCCTCCACATTCTTCCTCATCGAAGGATTAGATTTTCAATTATCTTATTCATCGCTTGAAATAGTTGAGTCTAATTCTTCTTCATGAGAAGGTCTCCAATTATTTGTATCCTTATCAGAATTGTTTTCTTCAACTTTATCAACTTCCTTGTTTTCTTGATTATGTTTCTCTTTCTCACATTCTTTAGTCACTTTCACATCAACTCAATCAACAATTCTTCCTATTTCTTTATTGATGCATCTATATCCTCTTCCTTCTGAAGCATAGCTATGAATGATTCCATCTTCATCTTTTTTCTCAAACTTTCCATATTTTCCACCTGTCCATTTTATAACACACAGAATCCCAAATAATATAAAGTGCTTAAAACTTGGAGTTTTACCAAAAAACAATTCAAAATCAGTAATACCTGATTGAGGCCTATAGAAACAATGTTTTTGAATATAAATAGCATTAATCATGGCTTGACTCCAAATGTAATGAGAGAGACCATGTTCAAGTAACAAGATTCTTCCCATTTATACCAGGCTTATGTTCGTTGTTTTAGAAACCCCATTTTTTGGGAGTGTATGGGGAACTATACTCATGATAAATTCCATGATTCTCAATATAGTCTTCAAAATTTTTTCTTCTATATTAACCACTATTATCTTTTTAGAACTTCATCCCTGAATACTCACATTATTTCGTAGATTTCCATTTGAATCTCTTAAACATTTTTAAAGAATATTATTTTTGATTCATATACATTATGTAAGTAATATGAGTAAAATAATCATTTAAATTAAGTATGAAATTATATCCATTTATTTATTTTTATCTCATTGTCCCACAAATATTGGAATGAATCATCTCTAGGGGTTGTCTTGAAAAGATCTCAACTTTCTTATGAACAACATTTGTAATATTTCCTTTCTAAAAGATAGTGAAACACCGATCTCTTCTTCTTGGAAAGTAAAGAATTCCTTAAAAAATATCCCTTTTAGATTACTTTCTCATATTTCATTGATACATATTTCCAATTATTTAATGCAATAACTAATTCTATTTAACCAATATTGTCTAACAAGATTTCTATATTTCACCCACCTGAAACAAATTTCCTTTTGTATGTTGGAATCTTATAAAAATATTTCCATATTCTTCATTTTTTAGAACAAACCCATCATTTTGGAATATAACTCTATTACCCACCTCACACAATTATGAAACCATTAGAAAATTGTGTTTCATCCCATAAAAATAAAATGTTTTGTTGGATTTCATCTTTTGTTTGCCAATAATGGTTGATCCAACACCTTTGATTTTCAGGGATTCATCATTTTCAAATGTCATTGTGCCTTCTTTAAAATATTTAACACTCTTCAAGAATTTCAATTCTCTTTTTTGTGAGAAGAAAACCCTTTGTCAAGTATCCAAAGTAGTTCTTCCTTTGAAGCATTCAATGTAGTTAAAAAAATAATAGATTTTTATCCTTTTTTTCTTTATTCACTTTCATATTGTGAGTATTGTTAGGTTTTTTTGTGCCTGTAAAAAAAACAAGAAATCCTTATTCAAAGTTTCTAGTTTCTTCACATATTTCAAAAATAGTTTCCAGGGGTTGGAACTAATTTTCAATCTTCGTTTCTTTCTTTTTAAGATTCTTCACAACAACATTCTCATAATTGTTTCTTTGATGATATTGACTCCCCCAAAACCTTTTATATTCATAACGTAAGGGAAAATATTAATCTCATTGTTTAAACCAAAACTTAATTTCCATGTTTCTGAATCCCCCACAACACCAGCAATAGACATATAATGAGTATTTTCCTCTAAAACTCCCATAATGATTGGAAATATGAATAAATTTCTTAGACACCTTCTTTTAATTGTTTTCAACCTTAATATAATTAGAAGTATTTGATTACTTTTTCGGATCCAGATAATACATTTTCAGACTAAGTATGTTTTTAAACTTTTAAACTCTTTACTTTGGCCATATACATATCATTTTTTAGATTTTTTATTTTTAGAAACAACTCCATATTTATTCCCAACCTTTGAAGGTAAATTTTGTTGAACCTTATCTAGTTTCTCATTGCGAGAACTTTCACCCACTTCAATGATAGAGTTTTTGAAACTTGTTATTTTTAATTCAACATTAGAAATTTTTTTTAATAAGTTCTAACTCATTTTCTTTTTCTTTAAACTTCACCTCCAAATGCTCATTACAATTATTTTCTTCTTCAATAGATTTCTTAAAATCGTCAATCTCTTTTAACAACCTCACTTTATCTTCAACAAAACATTATTGATTTCTTGTTATAGAGTATTAATCTTCCAACAATTTTTTTATTTTCTAGCCTTCGGATCTGTCTAAAACATTTTTCAATTCTTATTCCAAATATATTTGAAGTTGAGTTTCTAGTTCTTCAAAACTATTTCCATCAAATTCTTCATCATTAATTGTTACAATAAAAGTATTATCAATACCATACTCAACTGATTTTTCTAATTTTACATCACTTCCTTCTTCTTCATAATATTTATATAATAATCTTTTTATTTTTGGAATTTAAGAATTTCATTTTTCCTTATGGAATATGATTTTCATTTGTCACCATGTTACTTCCAAAATCTTCAGCATTTTTTTTCACCCCTATCCTTTTCTTTATTTATTCAAGGAAAATTAGCCACAATTTAACCAATGTTTCCAGATTAAAAACATTTCAAGGGATGTTTTTCTTTGTATTTACCTATTCCACTTTTCACAATTTAAAAAAACAAGGACAAAATATCATCCTGATTTTTACATACCTCATTTTCATAGTAGGATTCACTAGCTTCATCTTAAATAAGAATATTCTTTTACATTTATTTAATAGAATCCTTGAAATTCATTCCTCTATAATTTTTATTCTCGTCATATATTTCTCCCATCTCATTTCATAAGTTGTGAGAGTGCTATGAAAGTTATTAGGAGATAATGTTTCAGGTACTCATTCTTACAATGAAGAATCTTTTGTATCGAATGTTTCAGGAAGGATTATCAATATATTTTAGAAAAATGTAGAGTCATCTAGATTTTCACCAAGACAACTAATAGTACTCACAATTTCATTTACACTATTAAATAATTCCTCTACAGATTCATGCTCACCCATCTTAAAATTTTCATATTTCCATCTCCATATTTGTAACTTTTCCATCTTTACTTTTTTATTTCCTTCATATATTCTTTTTTAGTTTATCCCATATACCTATGGATGTAGAAATACCTTTCACCATTAATAATTTACTTCTAGGAAGTGATGATAATATACCATTCCTGGCCATTCCATCATTCTCTCGATTCTTCTTATCAATAGATGTAAGACGAGTTTTGAAATCAATCAGAGGAAACTCATTTATTGTAGCTTCAAGAACATCATATCAAATAGACTTAAGATACGGAAACATTCTGAATTTCCAGATATGATAATTATTTCCATCTAATATTGGAATACCTTTATATTTCACACAATTAAAATTTTTTATCAGTAAAGAATAAGTGAAGGGAACCTACCCTCTGATAAAACTTTAATGTTCCCAGTCAGTATGATTGTATCACTGAGAGGGGGAGGGGAGAATTAGTGATAATTTTTATTTTATGTTTCACATTAATTGAAACAGCCTTCACCTCTTAATAAATATTGAATCCCTTACTGAAAAAAATTCAACAACACATCCAAAGGAACACAAGTATTTAAAAGGTTTAATATTCAATAAGAATAGCTGCATCCTTGGTATGGTTTTTAAATAATCCAATAACATACAATCTACTTGAAATAAATCCTCAGATTAAAACAAATAGGATATACCCTTACACTTATGTAGCACGATGTAAATAATTCCAATATTGTGTGTGCACCCTCTTAGCACAAATAGGGTAGTACAATATTTTTTTAAAAACACATGTTAACTTTGCTTCTTTTCAATTCCAAAAATGTATTCAATTGAAATATAATTCTTCACTTTCTTACTTAGAAGATGGTAATAACTTCTAGGAATTTGTTATAAAAAACTCGGTCCAACTTTTTTGGGTACGATTTTACCTATCTGATTCCTCCGATTACGATTCTCCCCATTACGATTCTACCATCTGAATTTCTTCTCAAAATACAATGGAAATGAATAGGAACCACTTCAATTACTGATCTCGATAAAATCAGTATGATTGTTCCTTAGTTCGAGAACATTAATATGGAAATCCAAAGGGATATTAATCCCACCTGATGTGAGGATCATCTGAATACAATTGATAAATTGAATACAGTAATCAACTACATATGATAAACACTGAGTATGATTATCTGCTAAATACAACATTATAATGTCTCTTCTCTTTCACATCAATCCGTAAAAACTTTTTCAACAAAAGTGAATACGGGAAATTATTTTTCTCTCTAAAACTCAGAGCTTCTTCCTCATGAATAGGACATCGGTCACCCACAATGTACATTGTAATTTTTTACATTTATAGATGAACCTTACCATGATTTGAAGGGAATCCCAAAAAAATCACAAATAATCAAATTCACCTTAATCTAGATTCCCCCTAAAATATCATGTGAATTTGGCTTCGTCAACTCTTCTCGAAGAATCTTGATTATTCTTTAAACTTTATCTCCTTCTTAATACTTTCATTTGAATCGTCAGTCTGCTATCAATACATGTGTCCAATTTTCTGAAAATGATTTCTTCAATATGAATCTATATATGAATTGAAAACAAATGTATGAAGAAATTGATACCACTTGACTGGTGAAAATAGTGATCTATATTTTATAGAATATAATCATTATATTGAATTTCAAGCTCCCCCATGATTTCACATCAATCAAACTACTTCTCATTTAATCTTGACCCACATTAGATACCAAACATCATCTTCTCCTATTCTCATGACCCAATTGAAAAACTACAATGCAATTCAACAATTTTGAAATGGTTGACTACATTGTTGATCTCATTATTTCTTCACTTTTCATCCATTAGCCTCAAGAAATTCTTTCTCTAAACACAATTGTCCAGAGTATGATCGTTCTAAGTATGATTGTCCTGGATAAGATCATTTCTGAATACGATCATACTAGGTATAATCTTTTTCTTTTTAAGCCCGAGTATAATCATCATGTGAATGAAAATCTTTTTATGCTTTAAATGGATGATCAGACACAACAATAAATTGGAACTATCTTTTTATTTTTTTCCACCCATATATAATAAATATAGGTATAATTTCTTTTCAATCAGAAGAATCTCTTTCTTCTTAACTTCTACTTGGATACGATCATTTTGAAAACAATCGGTACCACAAATTTCTACCTTTCTTTCACTAGGCTTGTAAGATAAGTTCTCTAATCAACTTATGATTTATATGAAATAAAAATCGGCATCGAATCATCACATTTATTTTATTATATTCACATATACTCTGATTCTTCATCATAAAATCCGCTTTTTTCACACCTAATTGATATTCAATATGATGACCATTTACTTCCAGCAAGATAAATTCTTCATGTGACCGATTATCTCATTCAATAAAATGATCAATTCCTCATTACAATCATTTACCATACTGAACCCAAAGTGAGTTTAATAAATTCACTTCTTCTAGAATAGCTTATCCATGTTATTATGGTAAATGTGAGTCAGAATTTTTCAAAAAAAATGGCTAGTGAAATTTCCACCAAATAAAAAGAGAATTGAATTTCTTTTTTCAAAAACATTCCGTAACAAAAAAACACAAACACCATAATTATTCATCTTGTCCCTAACAAAAGATGAATCAATGGTTATCCAAGGAAGATAACCATATCCACTTATCTCTCCAATTTCAAGATGCATCACTATAAGCTCATCCATTTCTTTCTAAACATCCATAGAATCTTGGGCCACATCCTCTCGGGGATTTCGAATCAACACATCGATAACTGCATTATCCTTCCCTAGAGTGTAAGAGATCTAAAAATTGTAATCCTAAAGAAACACCACCAACCTATTATAGAATATATTCAAATCAATCTAAGAGGATATATATCTCAAGATCTTATGGTTAGTGAAAACCACAAAACACTTATCGATGAGGTAATGTTGTCACAACATTAACTCAAACACAATTGATTCCAACTCTAGATAATTGGTGAAATAGTTATGCTCTTGGGAATGTATCTTACAAGACCCATAAAATATCATTATTCTTTTCTACATCAACATGAATCCCATTCGTGGATATGATGCAACAAAAAAAATCTCAAACAACACACCCTCCTTAGGAAACCGAATAACTGGAGAACTAACCAAATTCTCTTTTAAGAAACTGAACACTACCTAACACTGATATATCCACTAAAATCCTATTAATTCCCAATAAAGGATTTTTTTGGGATAAAAATTGAGGTAAATTGTGTAAAAACATCCTATAATATCCTATAATACTAAAGAAACTATGAACCTCATCCATATTCTTGAGTACATCCCAAGAAACAACAACTTCAACAATACATGGTACCAATAACACACCGTATCGAGAAACCTCATGTTAGTGGAAACACACCTATCACATCAATAATTCATACTTGGATAACTTACGATAAATCTGGTGGTGTCAAAGGAACTTCAAAACAACTCTGAGATTCTCAGCATGATCCTCCTCTGACTTCTAGTAGAACAAGATATCATCGATGAAAACAATGATGAAATGATCCAAGAACTAATGAAACATAGTTTTCATAAACCCCATGATCATGGATGGTGTGTATTTAACATCAAATGATATGAATAAAAACTCAATGTTCTCATACCCAAATTTGAAGGAATCCTTCTAAACATCCCCATCCTTCACCCTCAACTAGAGATATCCAGACCATATATCAATCTTACCGAACCATATAGATCCTCTAAAATGGATTAATGGAACATTGGTCCTCATAACAGGGTAACGGTTATTGGTAATCACCTCATTCAACCTTCGATATTCCATTAAGAACCTCATAATACCATCCACCTTTTTGGAGAACAACACTAGATCACCACATGGTGACACACTGGGTTGGATGAAATACATCTACATTAGATGATCCACCAAAAATCTCAACTCATGCAACTCCATGGGAATAATATGATAGGGATCCATCAATATCATAGTTGTGTGTGACTGTAACTCTATTCAAAACATGATATCATATTGAGGGGGTAGTTTTATAACCTCCTTTTGGAAAATGTCCAAGAACTCCTCCACAACCCTGGGAACATTCATAACCTAAGCTTGTACAGATATCTCTTCCAACTCTGAAAAAAGAGTCTCCACTTTCCAATCACTCAACTAATGACCTCGCTCACTAACAAATTCCAGCCACTGACCCTTCCCCCATCTAAAAATGAAACTCTTATATGAATGAATTTGATAACTGTACAAATGCAATAAAACCAATCCATACAAAGGATAATATCATATTGATTTATCTACAATAAGAAATCCCCCACTGACTAGTGTATCCTCATCACCAGTCTACATTCCTAGTACATGTCAAACAAGGAATCTTGACCTCTGATTCATATAGACCAAATATATAAACCAAATATGGAGTAAAAAAAGTGTTTGATGATCCTAAATCAAACAAATCAAACACTAGGGTATATGATAAATTGATCATACCTCAAACAACTACCAACACTTCTGGTGTTGTTGCCTCTAATGCATGCATCTGACCATGCCTAGATCCTCTACCTATCTAATTATAGCATAAAAGATTGTTCTATGGCATGGGTCCTTATGTAATAGGACAATAATGAGGCTTCACTCTACCAAATATTCCTACTCACAGCTGTTGAACAACAACATGCAATTTGTTCCACTGGAACAACCTCATAGGCAACTGCTACTCTTGAAAATTGGCCTAACCACCCATATGAAACTGAACTACCTGAATAGTCAAACACTAAACCTGGAAGTGTCTGTATCTCCTCTAGATCTGGCACAAAAATGAAAACACACAAAAAGGTACTTGAAAACCACATGTCCTAAACAGTTAAGAAAGAATCTTTCGTGACTGGTTCCCTAATGAACAAAACCCCGACTGCTTGAAAACCCATGGCCTACTACCTGATGTTCTTCTCCTTGAAATGGAATTTCAGTGAACCTACTGATGATCAACTCTAAAGGTGATCATACATTAAATAAACTCAACCTCTTTCTTCACCTCTAGATACATCAGGAGAATAAATAGCAATACCACATACCTGATCACTGGGCACAAATATACCTCCAGACGTCATGCTCTTGACTCCTCATCTGGGAAATCTTCTATATCAAATTTCTATTGGTCCTTGAAATTGATCCCAATATCCCACACCCTCATAATCGAATTCTGAAGGGATATAATTTCCTACCTCTTGGATTACCTCAACATTGATGATAGAAAATCTAACCAGAACTACCTCTAAAGATCGGGCCCTAACACATATCCCTCCTTGTGGACACCAAGAAATAACATCCACCATTGAAGTGTATATCCCCGCATATGACTGACTACCAATAGTACCGAAAAGTCATCATGTTCATGGATTAGATCGAAAGAAATTTTGATATCCGCCATACAGTTCTCTATCTCCAAATTTGAGAAACTCTTCTTATACTTACTCAAACGCTATTTCTAAAATCCAAAAAAATACCACTACCATGCCTCATCCTCTTCTATCTGGTTAAACCTATGATGACAATCTTGATCAGCCTGATGAACCTCAACATCCTAAGAAACTCATAGAAGAGGAACATAATTCATTCATAAAAACAAGGAGAACATCATAATTGTGATAGTAAGGAATTTTCTCAAAGATTTTTTATTTATTCATTTTATTTCCCCAAACCAACCATTTTAGACATGAACATATACAATCATGATGCATGTACCTCTCCTAGGTGAATACAACACAAGAAGGTTCAACTCACATGGTCATCCAATATTGTCAATGATCGGGTAGTGGATCATGGTGGGGAGGGGCTAAAATCTCATGTCTTATCCAGCATCTCTGGCCTATGTCACACACCATAGTAAACTGGTAGTGCTGCCATACCAACCCATACAAATATCACTATTCTTAACTCCTAACTCCATCCTATCTCTAAACCATCATCCTCTAATACCACTCTATCATGACCCCATACTACCAAAGATACCATAATGATAATAGAGATATAATGATCCCTTATTCTCGACTCGATCCAGCCTCGGGTGGGAAAATAACACCTAGGGTATAAAAATATTATAGTATTGGAGGTATTACCCTCTATAAATGAAAAAGGATCAGGGATAGAATAAAGAATCACCAAAAAACTCAAATAGACAATATAAAGGTAAAAAAACATCTCATAATTAATGAATAATGTAAAGATGAAAGATATATAAGTCTGGAAAGTAAAAACCAAAAGAAAGGTCTATGACAGTGACTCAACTGTAACTTTAAACCAGTAGTAATGTCGATATCAATCCACAAAGTCCTCCTAAAAACTAAAAAACTAGTTTATATACATAGGGTGATAATAAAAGGTTTAATCAGTTGGGAAATAACCAAATCTTCATGTCAACATGTGAAAAGAGCATGCTAATGCGCCAGTGAACAAATATGAGAACCAACAAGCACCTATACAGGTTATCTAACCAAACCCATCCTCACCATTTCTCACACAAAAAATTGATCATCCAATATAATAATATAACATTAAGTTAATAAAAAATCAATGGACCCCACTATTGTTTCCCCACTAATTTTCCACTCTCATGACCCAGCATCGAATGCACTATGCTTCCATCCCTTACACACATATCATATTACAACACTTCCTTCCCACAAACACCTGTATCACACATTACATTACATAAAATCATTTCTCTCTTGTTGATACATGTTCCACACATCACATCACATCACATAACATATTGTCTATTGACACCTAGGCCACAAGTCACATCTCTCTCATAGACACCTATGCCACACATCACATCACATCACATATTGTCTATAGACACCTAGGCCACAAGTCACATCTCTCTCATAGACACCTGTGTCACACATCACATCACATCACATCACAACCAGAGCCAGAGAAGTAGGGTATCATAAACGTGGAGGACAACAATCTCATTCCCTCCTCCTATCATGTAAGACCCCCATCACATATCACATCACACAACATCATGTATTACCTATAAACACCTTGTCCAACACATCACATCCCACATAAAGACATGTGGGTTGTCATATCACTACTGGGTAATCTCCAACATCAACTCGTATCATTACAGCTGAGGGAAGAGTGGGGGGGAGTGGTTATCCATCCATCTATATCACTACCATCCAGGTTGTTGGAAAAAACACATAGAACATAACACATATGATATTTATTAAGGTTGTCCACCATGGGTGGGAAACATGTAAAATGACATAAACGTGCATAATATATCAATATAAAACAATACCTGACATATGGGTTCACCTTAATGACACCGGCATACACTGCATCAGTACCATGTACCCCACATCAATTGCCTCAATTAATGTCACCACTATATGAAACACACCACACTACCCCCACACAATCCACACAACATTCCACTTTACACTTACAAGTTTTTTCTCATATATTGATTATCTATTTCATTAGACATTTCACTACTCAATATTTCATTCAATTTAGCTAAATTTAATTATCACATGTTTTTTAGTCCATCATGTATGTTTACTAGCCTATTTTGTTTTGTATATCATCATAGTTTATACCATGAGAAACTAGGAAACTAATGTAACCATGCCACATAATAACTAGCCCAACTCACACAATAGCCACCATAGCACCACATATCCACCACCATTATCATGTCACATCACCCAATAAATCTTACAAAAAAACACCTTAAAACGCTATCATCACATACCACAACAAATCCACTATGCCAAAACCATTAGGCTACAACCATAGCACCACAACCACTACGCTATGACCACAGTACCACAACCACTACAACATAACCATTATTCCACAACAAATGCACCACTACCACTATTTAACAAGATTATCACACAACATCATTCAAATTCTTGAATCACATCAATGCTAACCAACCACTGCATCACATCCCCACACACAACACAACACAAACAATCCCCTACATCTCTGTATAACATCCAAAACTATGTAAGGAAAAAACAAAAAAACAACACAATCCAACTTCCAAAATTATTCAGGGGCATTATCACATATCTTCTTTATTTATTATGGGTATTATCACACAAACCAGATGTCAAGGGGAAAACAATTATTAGAAAAATATATGTTCTTTAATATTTTATTTAGGTTTTGATCACACAAAAATACTGAATGTGTCAATATAGTATAACAAATATAGTGAAAACAAGGCCCCAATAGTTTTTTTTTTGGTTTTAGAAACATGAACTCATAAAAACATCAATAACATGTATCAAAGCAATAAAGCATGTGATAACTCCCCATAGCCATAAATTTTAGATATTCCATTTAATTATCTCATTATGAAAACCTCTAATATCCACCCAAGGGAAAGAAAAACCATGAATTCCTCACACATAGTACATGAACAATTGAGAATGAGGATTCCTTACCTCAATGAAGATTTCCGATCTCATTGTGCATCGTAAAGTAAAGAAGAAACTACCTAGAAACCACCACTGCATAAGAAAATCATGGATCAACCTAAACTGCACCAATGGTTTGTCAAAAATGAAACCCATACAAACCCTATAACAAAACATCACCACCACATCATTTATTCAAATAATAAAATAAGGAAACCCATAGGTAAGAGAGGATAACTCACCATGGATCGCTAATGGGAATCCACCAGATCCAATAGCTCAAAGCATGAGGAAAAGGACTGGAATATCTCCTCAGGGTTCCTAGGGTTCATTTGGAATTAGATAGTGTGAAATTTATGGATAAATAAAAAGGAATCAACATAAAGGGTTATAAAATGACATTGAACCCGACACTTACATGTCATTTAACAAATTCATGAACTGAATTCCCATTTTTTCAAATTCCACTGAAATTCACAATGGCTTGGCTCAAATTAAATAAAAATCATGAATTCACCTTTCATAACATGAATCTGTTTCATAATGCACACCTCAACCAAATATAATCCATGAATTCATCATCTTTATAATCCATAAATCACTTATTCTTGTCGTGTAAACCATTTATGACTTGAATTTCCCTCGGCACCTCTATTGCACCTCCAACCACCACAGAAAATCCACTAGCCTCCTCTAAAACACCTCCAACACCCAAAACTAAAAAATTAGTAGATTGAGAAGGCATGTACCATTACACACTATTATAAAATATGATACTTATATAGTGTTTCACTATTCATATTTGTATATTATTTTGAATTTTTTTTATCTTAACCATTTCTCAGCTATTTGTTAAAAAAATGACACCAATTTTGTTAAAATAATTTTATAATTATGAGAAATTTAATATTTAAATAAAATATTTATTTATTAAAAAAATTGAATTTATAGCACATGATTAATTTTTGGACCCTTTGAAAAATCACATATGGTTTCAAAAAAATATTCCATCATTTTGATGGAAATGTATGTTATATAGTGAAATAGTTTTTTGAAATTTTATTTTAATTTATTATAAAAATTTATTTTAATAATATATATTACAAAAAATACGATTTTCCATTATTTTTGTTAAACATTTATTTTACCATATTTACCACTTTTCAAATAAGTTATTTTTATTTTTATTTATTAATATAACAAAATATTATTTTAATATTCTACCTAAAAGTATCTAATTTCACCCTTGGATTTTATTGACTGCTTGATTCCAAATAGGGAATCAAATGCATCTGCATATTTAAAAAAAATATAGTATTTGGGTAAATACTCTTTCATTTTTTTAAAATTTCTCTTTAACACTACATAACCCCTAGATTCACAACCCCTTATCACAACCCCACAATCCATCTGGGTAAAATGTCGGGAATGTCGATACATTCATGGGCTGGTTTGGCCATCATTGATCAAGTGGAAATATCCACTAATGGGAACTTCTCTCATAGACGATTCAGCACAAGCTTCAATTATTGATGTTCTTGAGATTTTTCATGTAAAAACCCCAATGATGTAAACGACCTCTAAATGTTTGAAAAATTTGCTTCATAAGGGATAGGTCTATTGGCTAAGGTCATTTTCCCCCTTCTTCATCAATTAGATCTTATTATTACCCTTTATATACAGTAATTTTTAAAGTCGCTTTATAACATCTACATTACCAATGGTCATAGTGATCAATGGTTATAATCCACAATATTCATATTATAACCATATTTATTCTCTAAATGTAATGTTCAGAATTAATAATATTTTATTTTTGATCTTTATTATCTAGTGTACGTTTTTTCTATACTATGACACAAACATGTTTATTCAGAATGAAATCTACATATACAAACATTTACATCATTACATTCTTCTCCCATTTATAAATTTATTATATGAAATTTAATTTCATACTCTAAAATGAAAATATATGATTGTACTTCTGTTTCATTTCCTCTTTAGTTTCCCATGTTTCCTCTTCATAATTATCGTTTCACCAAACAAATTTAACAATGTGATTTCTCTTTTTTGTTCATAACTTTGTCTCTATAATCCAAAATTTAAAATTACTAATTATTTTAGGATAGATCATGCTTTTACGATACCACCTGTGGATTTATTTAAAATGAAGGATCTAGTATGTACTTTCTCAATAGGGATATAATTAACATTTACTTCACATGATATAGGTTTAGTGGGAGGGATAGTGGACATGGCACAACTCCAATGTAATGAATTATAAGGTCCAATATATCTAGGACTTAGCTTTTCTTTCTAACCAACCCTATTGAGTCTCTTCAATGGATATATACAATGGAACACATGATATATGAAAAATAAATCTAGTCCTTAGCGATGATTATCAGTATAGCTCTTCTATCATCTATTTACTACTTTTATGTGTTACTGAATGGAGAAGAACTTTTCTTCCCTTTCATTTTCCAGTTTAGGTATAAAATACTTATGTTCTCCAACTTCTTCCCAAAATTTTGAAGTTATTCATTTCTTCCCATATATTGGTTTATAAAGTTCCATCTGAATTTTTGATTACAAGATATTATTGTACGAGAACTTTACTATAGGAATATATTGATCTCATCCTCTTTTAAAGCCCATATATAAAGCTCGAAACAAAATATAATTTTTTTTGGATATTCTATTTTTTTTGGAAATCAGTATGGAGTTGATATGCCAAACTTATGTCCAACTCTATATTTAAAGCATGAGGAATAATCTTCTAGATCGTTGAACTGAACGTCCAATATCAATTAAATACAAACAATAGTGGTGTTCCATGAAGCCCTACTATTTATATACTGTATAATATTCATGATGATCGAGTGAATAGTCCCCTCAATTGTTGGTTAAGTGAGAAGTATTTATAAGAAATACCCAAAAACCCATATTTAATTATGTCCTTTGAAAGTATTTTGATAAATAATGAAAAAAATACATGGTTATTTTCTTCCACTTCCATGAAGGTATAGGTAATTGTTTCATTATCCCCATGGAATTTTTATTTTGTGCCTTAACTTGTTGACATACTAGCCACATTGATGTATTTTTAGAAAAAAAAGTCATATTGTCTCACTAGTAGTTCTCACAGAGGTCTCTATAGATATTTTTTTTCCTTAGGTGGATAAAAAATATTGAGTTACGAGCATCCTTAAATAGTTCTTTTTTTATCTTAGGTTCTAACAGTCCACCTAGTCATGTCCGAAATCTATAAACTCGTACTTTATCAATTTTTAACAAATATTATTTTATATTTATTATAACATACAACTTCTTATGTATCTCTGCATCATCCCTTTGAGATTCCATAGTATTATCCAAACTTAATGGTTGAGCAATTATTTAAGAAATATAGGATATAGTTCCTTCTTTTATGATTCACATGTCTATGCTTTTCATTTCTGAGAGGATTGGATTATTATCATTACTCATTATAGATAAGGTTATATGATCTTTTCTACTTATATCATTTACCACATTATTATCATTCCCATGATGGTAGTTGATTGAGCAGTCGTAGTCCTTAATCAGGTATATGTAATTTTAATGGAACATATTGAGCTCTTTTTATTTGAATATATACTTCATGGTCTTATGATAAATAAATAAATATATTTATATTTATATTTTTGTCTGTGTGTGTTACAATTCACCCTATATATCTAATTCCATACAATATTCAATGAAAATATTAGTATATCCAACTCCAGATCATGCGTTAGATAATTTTTCTCAGGTAAATTCAATTGCCATGAGGCATAATCTCCCACTTTATCATTTTTCATGAGTACACACAAAAATACATTCTTTGAATCATCATTGTATATCACAAATTCTTCCAAAGTTGTGGGTGTTGTGAGTAAAAATTAGGTGAATAGAATCTTCTTTAATTCGTTGAATGAATCATCATATTCATCGGTATTGAAAAACATTACTCCCTTCTAAGTTAGCTTGGTCAGCAGGTTTTACAATCATGACAAGTTCCTCAAAAATCATTAGTAATACAAGAATAATTTTAGAAAACAATGGATCTCCATTATAAATGTTGGTTTGGGTAATAAATTAATTATTTTTTTCTTCGATGGATCCAAAGATATCACCTTACCTGTAATTACATTCCCCAAGAATGTCACTTTATCCATTGTAAACTCACATTTAGTATACTTTTCATATAACTTACCATTTCTCAAATTCTTTTTCATAATATTAAAATTCTCCTCAGTTCATTCCAAAATTTTGTATTATATGTGAATAACATCTATAAATGTAATGCCCCGACCCCAGTTACCCAGAGTCGGTGCATTATTACGTAACATTGGCATGATCACAAAAGATCAAGTCTCGAAAGACCGATTATTTTAGTAGCCTTGGAAGCACTAGATACATTCCTAAATGTTACATTACATAATAAAGTTAAAAAACTACAATAACATAATCTCCATAGTCCACACTCATATCCCCTTCAGACTATCCCTGCAGGTCATTCATAAAATATTTCTTCACATCTTGGGAAAAATAAAACATAGAAATGGGTGAGCTTAGATGCTCAGTAAGGTTTACAATATAGCGGAAACATTCATAAATAAACATTAACATTTAAGGAAATGTATAACAAAACAAAAGCATTTTAAACATGAAATTTAGAATAATATGGAAAAAGTAAAATGAAATAATTCCATTTACTTACTCACATGGATATTATACTAGTCGAATAATCACATGCAATATCAATAACCACTTTCAAAATGATGGAATGCATAATTCCAGACTATCATAACCACATAGCCAAGGCCTCGTGCCAAGACTAAAAATAATATTTGGTCAAGGCCTCGTTCCAAGACACTAGTTTATATCATGAGATCTACCGAGGCATCGAGGAGCTATAGCGGGCTCTACCCGTCACTTATTAAGTCCAATGCATTCCTCACATGAACATGTTTAAACATATCATAAACCATAACATAATCGTATCACATAAAACATGCATAAAGGAAACATAAAATTTCCACATTTCAATCACAATATATCAATAAAACACATTGATATAATAAAAACACTGTTAAAACCATTTTCAAAATTTAAACTTGGAATTTATTTTTCGTTTAAAAAAAGTTATGGATTGTAGAGGAATCTGAAACTCAAATAATGGTCATGGCGGCAGAGAAGTCGTTGTCACCGCATACGTATGACAAAACATTTATTTTGTCATTTAGTAAAAATGCTTCATATAAAAAGATTCCTTTTGAATAAAAGTAAAAGTCAAAGGGTTTTATACACCGTATAAAAGAAAGTGGCGTATAAAACAAAATATACCTCAATGAAAGGAAATTGAGACGAAGTCCCTTACCTCGTATCCGACTTGACTTGATTGTTCTTTAATCTCATGAATAATAAACTATAGTTATTTTCTACTTGCTTAAAATCCTTTTCCAATTTCATTATTACTTTTATATCACTTATTACTATGTTATGAACATTATGTGATTATTTATGTTAATAACGGTCGTTTTGCCGATCTTTGGTACTTGAGTCAAAAATAAACTTCTTATAATTACATGTTATTCATGTTGTAAAATATTCATCATATCCATAATTATATTCATGATGTAGATATCATATATATCATATATATCCAGTATATATATTTCTTTATAATATTACATAACATTTATAGGTATGAAATGAAATGCACCGTTCATGGAGACGGTAAGCCGTACGTACGCATGAACGGTACTTTCATTCCTATTTCGTATTTAATGGAATGAAATCATAATGGTATAAAGGTATATTATAATACCGGTATAATATCATATATAATATCATTTACTCCATCCTTTATAAATTCCACATATGGCATTAACGATTCAAATCACTTTGAGGGGGCGGTAGTACGCACTTCCTAAAATGAAATTATCACGTTTACCCCTAATGGAAATCATAATGGTATTACATAAATGAAAAATACAGAAGCATAAGGAAAACATAAACATACTATATATCATATATAAATATATTCACATCTTAATGGCCACCATGAGAGTTGTTAAAAGAAGATTGAACAATGATCGTTTCGTGATGCAGTAATTCGCCACCCACAGAAACAGTATGATCTTTAACCATTAGATGAAGGTGTGTGTAAGTGTAATTAAAATACATCTCATAAAAGAATCCTAGTATATTTAATATACTGGTTTGTTACAAAATAAAGGAATAAAAATACATTAAGGTGTTGGAGCAACAAAATAAAATAAAAGAACATAAGAGGAGACATTATCTTAAAATCGGGTAACTCTTTTTGATTTGAGCCAAAGGATTCCTTGGGAAGAATTCTGCCCAAAGTGAGGCTTCTAGGAGTAAGAGAGGTAATGTGAGACAGTATTAGGGCAGTTTTTGGCCGAGCCAAATGGCTTTGATGGTGTGAATAAGGTGGGAGAGGTGGGGGCCTTTTATAAGAGGAGAGGAGGGGCACTCTTGGAAAGTCATGAAATGTTGCATTATTATATAATGAGTTTCGGATTTTAAAGGACCCAAAATTATATATTTCTAGGATAAGGTGATAAGGGTTCTAAATATACTCATACAATAGGTTTTTTATATGTGTATGTTTTAGATTTTACATTATCTTTTTATTTTATTTAAATCGTTAATTATTGAGGCAATCGTTGTATCATCATGGTGTCATAAAAAATTTAATTTATTTAATTTCTAAAAATTATAAAACAATTAACATGATGTAGTAAATCTTTTTATCTTTCCAATGAATATTTATAGTCTAAATGTTGACTTATATATCCCCATGTAATAATTGTTTTAGTAAAAGAACATATGTTTGTGACAATTTTATTTTTACTTTAAATAAAAAGTTATTAATGTCATTTTCTTACCCATGTGGCTCCATGGGGTCCCCAGGTTGAGCTATGGATTTTCTTGGTCGTCCATGACTAATAAAATAAGGGTAGGACAAGTGTAATGGTAATTTCATATTATTATAGCATTATATTTACCTTAAATTACACTAATTACCTTTAATCACGATTAATAAAACATAAAAGTTACTATTCACCAAAAATTATTTTCATCTCATTGAACCACATTTTTCTTCCTAATGACAACCATCTATGTAGGATTTTTGAAATTCAATACACAGAAGTGGTAAAGTTTCATTTAAACAAGAAATCAGTTTTTTAAATACCACTTAGTGGTTTCACTATTCATCAAAAATTTATGTTTTTCAGAATAATACCAAAAATTCACCCTAAGCTATATTTGATATTCCGAATTCAAAAACGATGTCTATTTTAAAAAATTCAAAACATATATGTTTCATTAATTAATTTTATAATTAAATCCCGATGTCACAACAAATAGCGTGTTTTTAAGAAACATTATCAATCAAAAGATTGACAATTGTTTATGTCTAATTTCAAAGTGAAATTAATTATAATGACCACAATTGGATAAAATGAAAAAAATATATTATAATTATACTATAAAAACACTCAATATTATAATTTATTACCAAAAATTATTTTGATTAAAAAAGTTTTTTTAAGTATTTTTCACTATTCATCGAAAATTGGAAGTTCTCAGAAAAATACCAAAAAATCAACAGAGGCTAATTTTGATATTCCGAATCCAAAAATGAAGTCCATTCTGAAATATAAAATTTATATAATTTTAAAAAGTGGGTATTACTATTCATAACAGCTACTTTGATTGGTCGCGATGTGTTAGAACCTCGATCTTACGTACAATGCAAGCTATTACATTATTGAAAGAGAAGCGTACCATGGAAGCTTGGGGTGTTACATTCTCCTCTCATTAAATAAATTGTGTCCTATCAATTTTAAATTGTTCTTCAATAATTAAATGTTGAAAATAGAAAATAACTTTGTAGAAAACCCATATCAGAAATAGGGTTAATAGAAATATTACTTTAAAAGAAAGAAAGAGAAGTACAAAGGTCACCCGAGATATCCCATACTAGGATTATATGAAAACATGGATATGGAGGAGAAACAAACCATCAAGGTCTGATGGAGAGTTGTAGAAAATAGGATTAGGAGAAGGTTATCTACAAGAAAATAACAAACTTGTGATTGGTTAAGCGGTTATTGATTCCCCCGTTGGAAATGTTAACTGACAAATTTTTTGTTTTAAGTTACCTTTCATAAAGTAGAAGAATTTATTTAGGATATTAACTAAGAACGTGAGGAAATATACTTACTTGTCATGTAGACATTCATTTTTTAATTAATTTTTACCACAAACCCATCTTTCACTCCAAAAGGTAATAGAACTCAAAAATATTATATTTATCCTAATCGTACAGGGTTTTAAATATTATCACATACCATTTAGATTAGGAAAACTATTTTGTAATAACCAGGGACTTCTTGTAGGCTAGTGGTAGGTAATAAAGGCCTGTCGCACTATGGTTGTGGGTTTAATTCCTACAGCTTTGTCCGACGCGACGGGTTATCCCCCAACCTGCAGGTTTCCTTTTCCTAAAACTATAGTATTATAATATTTCAAAAATAATCATTAGAAATGTTTTTACCTTAAAAATTAATATCCAAAGGTCAAATTAATCCATTCCAACCTTTATAGTTATCCAAAATACCTCTGTCCAGACTTTCTCTAAAAGGTCTCTAAATTCCAAAATCAATTGTAACATCAGATTCCCCAAACAAAGTACAGTTTCTCTTATTGTCACATACTAAAAATATGATTTCCTTCATCATATTAAAACCGTAATGAAAACAACAAGTACTGGAGTACAATCCTTATATATATCACATTATTCATATAACCAGAATATAATCCTTGAGTCCAAAAGCACCAATACATTAATTATTCCACTTCAACTGTAGTAACAACATATGATTGGCCTTGATCCCTTTTTTTTCTGAGGTAATTTTCCCTGACACTTAGGACATTCATTTGCATAATGCCCCATTTCCCTACAATTGTAGCATTCAACATTGATAGCCTATTTCTTTCCCTTGCAATCACGAGCCTGGGGACCTTTTATCCACATTTATAACAAACTCCCATTAATTTTAGGCAAGTACCGGGGTGATTTTTCCCACAATTATCGCATAATGGAAAATCATTCTTTCCCTTTTCCCCTTTATCTGTCTCTTGTTCCACCGTCCTCTTCATCTCTTGATTTGGTTTATTGTCATAAGATATAGAGAATGTCTTTTCTGTCTTGATAGCACATGAGACAATACCATCATACGCCGAGAAAGATTGTGAGACTAAGGTTCGAAGGAGAAACGGTTTTAACCCATCAAATAAATGATCAATCTTACTTCTTGGGTTACATATATAATCTTCTACATGCCTCGCTAACCTTGTAATGTTAGCCTCATACTTTGCGACATGCTCATCATCCTTTTGTCTCAGACTCAAAAATTGTCTTTACATATCTCCTCGATGGTCACGAGGGAAATATTTTTCTAAGAAAATCTCTTTGAACTCCCTCCATTCCATATTTTATACTTCATCATCTTCCTTTGTGTTTTGTATCAATGACCACCATTGATCAGCTTCTCTGGTGAGGCGGTAAACAGCCATGATAACCTTTTCCCTTTCACTACTCCCCAAGGCGTGGAATATTTTCTCTAAAGAATTTATCCATTACTCGGCTACTAAGGGATTTTTACACCCATTGAATTTTGGTGGTTGTTGCCTCATGAAGTGGTCTAACATTGATCCTCAATTTTTCGGATCAGGGTGCTCCATACGAGTAAGGTTATTATTCATAACTTGAGTGTGTTGTCCCAGTATGGTGATAAGCTGATCAGTACTAGTCATATCACCAACTCCACAATAATTATCCTAGGCAGGAGGTAAATCCCTACACGGAGTGCGTGCATTGATACGGTTTCCATTCCTTCCACTAGGCACCATTTCTAAACAATATCATAAACTAGATTAGTTTATGAATCGAATAACATAATAAAAAACTTACAAAACACTTAACATAAATTGAACTATTTATGGATATAATCCATAATCATAAAAATGTTTTATTTTAGGAAGTATATAGTCATAAATACTTCAAAATGGTTTGTAAAGAAAATGATAATTATCCTAAGAATATCCCCCGGGAGTGTCGTAACCATGACTGCAGCAAGGCCCGTTGTCGTGCACCAGTTCCCGTTCGAGTCTACCTCAAAGCGGTGTTTTCGGGTTTTACCCCTAGGTACATCTGTGCCAGAGCCACCTCTACCTGATCGTATCCAGAAAGGGATGTATTGCTCAGAAAACTCACAAAATCTCTATAATAACAATATTATAGGAAGTTCTTCTATACTAATCCTCAATGTTTATCTTAGGGCTATGTGCTCTAATCAGAGTTTATCTAAATATAGCTTCCAAGGATAGTACTAAACTGCCTCTGATACAACTGTTAAATCCCTGACCCCAGTTACCCCGAGTCAGTGCATTATTACGTAACATTGGTATGATCACAAAATTTCAAGTCTCGAAAGACCCATTAGTTTAGTAGCCTTGGAAACACTAGATACATTCATAAATGTTACATTAGATAATAAAGTAAAAACACTACAATAAAATACTCTCTATAGTCCACACTCTTATCCCCTTTAGACAATCCCTACAAGTCAGTCATAAAATATTTTTTTCACATCCTGGGAAAAATAAAACATAGGAAGGGGTGAGATCAGATGCTCAGTAAGGTTAACAATATAGCGGAAACTTTTATAAATAAACATAAAAATTTATGGAAATGTATAACTAAAACAAAAGCCTTTTAAACTTGAACTTTAGCATAATATAGAAAAAGTAAAATCAAATAATGCCATTTACTTACTCACATGGATATTATACTAGTCGAATAATCACATGCAATATCAATAACCACATTCATAATGATGGAGTGCATAATGCCAGACTATCATAACCACGTAGCCAAAGCCTCGTGCCAAAACTACAAATAAGATTTTGTCAAGGCCTCATGCCAAGACACTAGTTTGTATCATGATACCTACCGATTCATCGAGGAGCTATAGCGGGCTCCACCCGTCACTTATTAAGTTCAATGCATTCCGCATATGAACAGGTCTAATGATATTATAAACCATAACATAATCGTATCACATAAAACATGAATAAAGGAAACATAACATTTCCTCATTTCAATCACATGATATCAATAAAACACATTGATATAATAAAAACACTGTCAAAACCATTTTCAATATTAAAACGTGGTATTTATTTTTCATTAAAAAAAGTTATGGCTTGTAGAGGAAGCCGAAACTCAAATAATGGTCACGGTGGCAGAGAAGTCGTTGTCGCCGCATACGTAAGAAAAAACATCCCTTTTGTTGTTCAGTAAAAACGCTTCGTATAAAAATATTCATTTTTAATAAAATTTAAAGTCAAAGAGGTTTATACATTTTATAAAAGAATGTTGTGTATAAAACAAAATATGCCTCAATGAAAGGATATTGAGACGAAGTCCCCTACCTCGTGTCCGACTTGACTCGATCGTTCTTTAATCTCTTGAATAATAAACTAGAGTTAATTTATAATTCCTTAAGAACTTTTATCAAGTTCATTATTCCTTTTATATCACTTATTACCATGTTATGAACATTATGTTATTATTTATGTTAATAACGGTCATTTTGTCGAACGTTGGTACTTGAGTCAAAAATAAACTTCTTATAATTACAAGTTGTTCATGTGGTAAAATATTCATTATATCCAGAATTATATTCATGATTTAGATATCATATATATCATATATATCCTGCATATAAATGCATTTATAATATTATATAACATTTAGAGGTAATAAATGAAATGCACCGTTCATGGAGACGGTAAGCCGTACGTATGCATGAACGCTACTTTCATTTCAATTTCATATTTAATGGAATGAAGTCATAATGATATAAAATTATATTATAATTCCCATATAATATCATATATAATATCATTTACTCCATCCTGTATATGTCCCATATATGGAATTAACGATTCAAATCACTTTGAGGGGGCGGTAGTCCGCTCTTCCTAAAATGAAATTATCACATTTACCCATAATGGAAATCATAAAGGTATGACATAAATGAAAAATACAGAAGAATAAAGAAAACATAAACATAATATATATCATATATTAATATAGTGACATCTTAGTGGCCACCATGAGAGGTGTTAAAAGAAGATTGAACAATCATCGTTTCGTGAGGTAGTAATTCGCCACCCACAGAAACAGTACGTTCTTTAACCATTAGATGAAGGTGTGTGTAAATGTAAATAAAATACTTCTCATAACAACATCCTAGTATATTGAATATACCGGTATTGTTACAAAATAATATAATAAATAGATTTTAAGGGGTTGGAGCAGCAAAATAAAAGAAAAGAACATAAGAGGTGACATTAACTTAAAATCAGGTAACTCTTTTTGATTTGAGCCAAAGGATTCCTTGGGAAGACTACTGCCCAAAGTGAGGATTATAGGAGTAACAGAGGGGTTTCTGAGAGAGTATTTGGGAAGAGGTTGGCCGAGCCAAATGGCATTGATGCTGTGAATAAGGTGGTAGAGGTGGGGGCCTTTTATAAGAGGAGTGCAGGGGCACTCTTGGAAAGTCATGAAATGTTACATTATTATATAATGAGTTTCGGATTTTAAAGGTCCCAAAATTATATATTTTTAGGATAAGGTGATAAGGGTTCGAAATATACTCATACAATATATTTTCAACAAGTGTATGTCTTAGAGTTTACATTATCTTTTCATTTTATTTAAATCATTAATTAATGGGGAAATCGTTGCATCATCATGGTGTCATAAAAAATTTAATTTATATAATGTCTAGAAATTATAAAAAAAATTCCATGATGTAGGAAATATTTTTATCTTTCAAATGAATATTTATAGTCTAAATGTAATCTTATATTACCCCATGTAATAATTGTTTTAGTAAAACAACACTTGTTTGTGACAATTTTCTTTTTACTTTAAATAAAAAGTTATTAATGTCATTTTCTTACCCAAGTGGCTCCATGGGGTCCCCAAGTTGACCTATGGATTTTATTGGTCGGCCATGACTCATCAAATAAGGGTAGGACAAGTGTAAAGGGAATTTCATATTATTATAACATTATATTTACCTTAAATTACACTAATTACCTTTAATCGTGATTAATAAAACTTAAACGTTACTATTCACAAAAAATTATATTCATCTCATTGAACCAAATTTTTCTTCCTAATGACAACCATGTCTATCGGATTTTTTATATTCAATACACAGAAGTGGTAATGTTTCATTTAAACAAGAAATCAGTTTTTTAACTACCACTTAGTGGTTTCACTATTCATAAAAAATTGAAGTTTTTCAGAACAATACCAAAAATTCACCATAAGCTATATTTGATATTCCAAATTGAAAAATGATGTCTATATTACAAAATTCAAAACATATAAGTTTCATTAATTAATTTTATAATTAATTCCTACCGTCACAACAAATAGCGTGTTTTTATGAAACAATATCAATCAAAAGATTGACAATTGTTTATGTCCAATTTCAAAGTGAAATTAATTCTAATGACCACAATTGGATAAAATGATAAAAATATATTCTAATTATACTTTAAAACCACTCAATATTATAATTTATCACCCTAAATTATTTTTATTAAAAAAGTTTTTTTTATGTATTTTTCACTATTCATCGAAAATTGGAAGTTCTCGGTAAAATACCAATAATTCAACAGAGGATATTTTCGATATTCCAAATCCATAAATGAAGTCCATTCTAAAATATAAAATTTATATAATTTCAAAAAGTGGCTATTACTATTCATAAAGGCTACTTTGATTGGTCGCGGTGTGTTAGAACCTCGAACTTGCATACAATGCAAGCTATTGCATTATTGAAAGAGAAGCGTACCGTGGAAGCTTGGAGTGTTATAATAAAGGATACCCTAAATTTTAATAGTTAATATCTCATGAATATTCATTAATTCCATGAAAATTGTTAGATAATTTAGGATTCTGAAAGGATTTATTATGAACTTTTAATGTATTTACCTTGTTCGAAATGTGGTCTTGGGAATACCCGCTTTCTTTATCTTCAATTTATGATATCCCAACCAAAATTTAACTGTATAGAAGTATTGGTCCCCACATAGTTGATCAAAAAATACACTAATCTATTCCAAGGTATAATTTTTATTTATATTAATCTTATTATTTTTGAGATAATTAATAAATGGGGGGATTGAATCATCCTACTTATTGAAAAATAGGACTCACATTCCACATAGTGTAGCACTAGGGTGTAGAAAACCCTCTATTGATTCTCTTATAGTTTCTTCCACATTTGTTCTAGTTCAATGGGGGTCATTCTATTAGGAATCATGGATATAAGAAGAACTCCATGTATATGATAAATTGACAAATAAACCTCTAGTTCAATTGTAAGATTGGAAAACTCTTTGGGTGATACATCAACATATTCCATCCTAATGGGCCTATCCACAATGATGATCCTTGTAACAACCCTGAATCAAGTAACCTGAAGTCGGTGTCTACTTTATTACATTGACACTAGATAGAAGGTATCACATCCAAAAGGAAAAAAATAGTTTATTTGTCTTGTTAAACAAGACACATACTTGAAATTTACATAACGTTGTAAACTTAAAACAAAATATCGTTTTCTTAGTGAATTCCATTATTACACTTAGGATATCCCTACATATTAATCGAAAAATACTTCTTTATATCCTGTGGAAATTAAAATATAAGAAATGTGTGAGGTCAAATTCTCTATAATGTTAAGCTCATAGAGTTATCTATAATGAATAAATAATCATAATCAATATGGAAAGGTAAAACACTAAAACACACTCCATTTAATTAATAAAAATAGTATAATATGGAAAAAATAAATGATTATCAAATAAATTCATAAAAAGGATCACAAAATCTTGAAGCATATCCATAGATATTATAATTAATAGAATAATCACATGGAAATAATTGATATCATGATAAGGTAATACATAATTTCATACTTCTGAAATATACTATTAGGACCGTTCACAAGACAATTTAAATCTATGGGTAGAAACCTGACTAGTTTGGCCAATGAATTTGTTTCATGAGACCTGTTTATGCATCAAGGGACTATATAAAACTAATTACCACATATCACATACTATGTTTGATTCATTCCTCACATGAAATTTTTTAAACACAATCAACATAAGAATTCATATTGAAAAACTAACATATGAAATTTTAATATTAACCCTAATCAAATAAACATAATAATAAACCATTCAGAATAATATTGTGAATTGGAATAAAATTTTACTTCCTCAGTAAAATAGTTCATAAAACATCCAAAAATAATAATAATGTTGATATCAATATATCAGATACCCAATGGATCATAAGTATAATAATGGTGTAACGTTTTTGATGAATAGAAATACCATAAAAGAGTCATTAAAAACATTCTTGAAGAAAACAACCCTTGCACTTTGAAAATCACCTTTTAAAACAAAAAATTCACAAAACATTACGAAAATAATTTTATTTGAAAATAACCTTTGAATCCTATAAAATAGTATTTAAAACATTGAGTGGCCATGATGGCGGGAAATTCTTTTCATTCTATACAGATTAAAACACAAATTTATTTCACATTTTTCGTAAATGCCTAAGAGACCTTATTTTGAAAACAACATGAATATTCCTTTAAACAAATTTAAAAAGAAACAATTGGTGCTATTTTCTTTAATAAATCATTGGTAAAATGTTAAAAAATTAATACATTTTTATAAAGCATTGATTTTGATAAAAATATCATTTCGCTCGATGAATGAAATTAATTCATATTTTCTTATGAAAAATCATCTGAAACATTATGAAAAAACTAGGGGGAAATGGTAATATTAATTTTAAATTGTCATAAATAACCAAAGTATATGAAAATAGATTGCGTTTAAGATAAAAATATCAATTAATTTCTCTAAGGTATGCCTAAATAAAAACAATCTGAAATAATGATGAGATTATGAAATAAACTCTTACCACTTTGGTAACTTTTGAATCACAGTCCCCATTAAATAAATAACTTCAAATACCATGAATATAAATAGAATAATGATATAAAATATCCAAAGGGTCAGTATATACATCACAAAAAGGAATAAATGGTGAATCTGGCATATGTCTCATAGATGTAAAAGTTATATGAGAAACACTTAGCTCAGGTTTGGCTTCCTTCATATGTATCTAAACCTCCTTTAAAATAAATATAGTTTTATTATATATATATTAATGAAACATAATCATATATATGTTACCATATATGATTTATTTATATCCTTTTATCACATGTTTATAAAAAATAATTGTTAAAATGATTGTTTCATTTGATAATTTCTTCTCTTTTCAGGTATGTTTTAATTTGGTAAATTTGGTACGTTAAATTTGACCATGGTTACAGCATATCCAAAAATTTAAACATGATATAAATATCATATATATTATTTATATGTATATATATTAATTAATTGATGTTAAATTTATAAAATGTGTCACACCATTCATGGATATGGCATGTCATATGTACCCATGAACGTTGTTTCCATTTTTCTCAATAGATGGAATTAATGTAAAATAAATATTAATTAATCTTTAGAGAATAATTATTATTTCATATATATAATTTATATTAATAAAATACATCTATATTTCCATCCATGTAAAAATAAAATGAAAAACATTTCACATTGCTATGTGAAGGCGGTAGTCCACACATACACAAAAGAAACATAATTATTTTCTAATAGATTGAAAGGTAAGAAGTTAGATGTGATATTATATTTTAAAAAGAATATTTATATAATAAATATCACAAATATTAATTAAATTTAACCTTAATACCCTTCATGTAAATCATAAGTGAAAAACAAATCACAATGCTTCACGGGGAGGTAGTCCTCCGTACACACGAGCGACATTATTATATCCCTTGCGGAATGAATAGTAAGAAGGTATATGTTATATCATAATTATAGAATTATAAATTTTTATAAATATCATATATAAATGTTAAATACATCACTATATCAATCCTATAATGGTGATGATGGAAAACGAATTACATCGGTTCGTGAGGCTGTAGTCGGATGTACGCATGATCATTGGTTTCATTTCCCATTCGATGGAAGTGGACGTGGATATGGGTTATTAAATTAACATAGTAAAATATAATTATATACTATATACTATATTTTATATATTATAATATTTGAAGAAGGTTTTAAGGAGGTGTAAGAAGAAACAAAATAAATACATGTGTTTAAGAATTTTGCCTCTTTTTCAGAGAGACTCATTAGGTTTATAAAAAAAAGCCTTGTTAGGGGGGAATACTAATCAAAATAATGAATATAAGATGTTTTTAAGATTTAATTAAGGAATTTGTGTAGTTATTGTATTAACCAAATGGTTTTTTAAGTGTGAATAGAAGAGAAGTGGGGTAGCCTTTTATAAGTAAGGGAGAGAACACACTTGGAATTTTTGAAAAGAGAAAGTGATACCCATATTTTTCTCATTCAAAAAGCCTCCAAAATGGTTCATTATCTAGCTTTAGAGATAATAGGGTCAAAATATTGCCATTAAACAGGTTTTAGATATGTTTTACATCATTTTAGCCATTTTCTTCTTAGTTTAACCCCCCTGTAAACCCAGTTTTACCTTAACCATAGTAATAATGTTTAAATATTTTCACTATTAATTATGGTAAATAATTAAGTTGAACTTATTACATAATATAAATTATTATTATTTTAATTATTGAATCCATTTTTTCAAAATTAAATTATATAAGTTGAAAATTTCAATATCAAATTAAACCGGAGATGCGATGAAAGTGCGAGTTTCAAAAGAGAAAATTATCATAAGTATATAATGCATGAAAATCAAGATTCAAAATGAAATTGATTATAATGACCTAAATTAGTTATATTTTAATATAATTAAACTAATTTTACATTAAATTCAACTTAATATATAATTTAACTTGACAAATAATTGAAATGAAAATTTAGTTTTCAATAAAAATCGGTATTTTTCACTATTCGTCAAAAAGTAATATTTTCAAAAAAATAAAAAAATCTCCAAAATATTAATATTAGGTGTATATTTAGAAAATTAAGCTTATTTTTTAAAATAAATTTTTTAAATGTTTTAAAAAATAATTTTAAATTATTCCACAAAGTGAAAATAAACTACCTTTTAGAAAAATACATCTCTTGAGAAAACATTTATTTTTCTTTCAAATGATTATTATTTTATTTATAATAAATAGGTAACCGTTTAATTTAATTTATACATTTGTAAACCATATTATTTTAATAATTTAGTTAGTCATATTCATACCCATCAACATAAAGGCTAGGTTATAATGGTTATGTCTAAATTATAATATTTTAATAAATCATCATGTTTCATTTAAATCCGATGTTGTGTTCGTAATAAGAATTCAAAGAGAATGAATTTATTAAAAAATAAATATATATTAAAATATTATTGTGTTACATTGGATTCTAATATTTTTATTACTTGTCAAATACACTATCAACGATGTTGTTCATTTTTTAAAATCTTGGTGTGTTACATTATACCCCCTTAAAATAAATTATATCCGCACAATTTAATCTTGATCTCATAAATTAAGGGTTTGAAATTTAAAAATAACCTTTTTGGAAGCTCACATCATAAAAGGTTTTTTAAAAAAACCTCTTTATAATAGGGAAGGCTAGGTATAAGGGTTATCTCGAATAACACATAACCATGTTTCTATGTAGGAGAACATTGATGGTAAGTGAAGATATGGACACTTAAAATGCATAAATAATTATATAGAGTGATTAAGATCATTGATCACAATAAAATGACTGATAAATGAAAATTTATGTACCTAAAACCCATAAATCTATGATGATTTAATAAACTATTTGGTTTATCTGATATTGAGGTAATATGATAAATTTTTTCAAGATCATTTTTCTAATGTTTAGGAAATATTTTACTGTATAAGAATATAAGGAAATATACTTACTTGATATATTTATATCTTATCAGCACAATTTTATCCTTTGGTTGTTATTATATATATTTTACTTCATCTCTTACTCTAATAAATGAATATCAAAGATTAAGTTTTTTTAATCACAAATATAAACATTTAATGGATCATAAGATCCATAAAAGAGTAGAAAGTACATATATATGTCTCTAAATATTTACCAATCCAAAATGGTCAGTACAGTCATGCAATATAATAAATTAATCTATAATACCTCAATGGTAACTCCCAAAATTCAACTTTATCTATTTCATAAATGGTTATCCTTAATACACATCTAATGTTTTTCTAACCAAATTAAAAGTCCAAAAATTTAGAAGGAAGGTCACTAAATCAACATTATATTCCCCGTACAACATAATGTGATTTTTAATATGTGAATACCTTTAACCTAAAAAACATACCAAATACATTCATGCTTCCCAAACTTATTTTTCTTATTATTATTTAAATAAAATATCAAATTATTTAATTTATTCCATAATTTAAAAAATGCAGTGAACTCTAGAAGAGATAACATGAAAAATCAAATCACTAACAAATTTCAAGGTCACCAATAATATCCCATAAAAATATCTTTAACATTATTATCTTAGCATCAAGAACATATTAAGGGTTATCTTCCCTTAATCATTTTTTTACAAAAATATCAACTTTCCACCAAATCGCTTTTCTTGGCCATCGGTACCATTTAACATATGCTCTCAAATCTACAACAAATAGTACTATTGTATAATCTTTATACATTTCATAATTCTTATAACCTAAATTTAATTGATAAAATACTCATATAACATAATATTTGAATAAAAAAGACAAATTTATCTTTCCACTTCGTCTATAGTAATAACATAAGCATGGCCTTGATCCATTAGCTTCTTCTAGGGTATATTGCACTGACTATCAGGGCATTCATTTTTGTAGTGTCCCATATCCTTATAGTTGAAACACTAAACTAAATGGTTTATTTATTACCATTACATTCACTCACCTGATTTCTTTTCTCTCCACTTGTAAATTAAGTTATCATTCCTTTTAATCAAGTACAAAGGTGTTTTTTTCTATAATCATCACATGTGGGAAAACCCTTCATTCCCTTATTACCTTTATCTATTTTTTCTATTCCATCCTCTTATTCTTTTTCTCCACTTAATATCTATAATACCTATAGACTTATTTCTCAATTTTTATAACACACGATATTGTGTCCTTTTATGATGATAAATTTCGGATACTAGTTCCCATCAAAAGATTTTCTTAAGACCATTAAATAAAATGATCATTGTTACTCGTTGGATTACGTTCATTGATATAGTTTCATTCCATCTACGAGGTTTCATTTATAAAAAATTTTATACACTAGATTATATCATAACATTATTTATCATAATGTATAATATCAAAACTCTGGAGAAACTTAACAAAAATTGAGAAAATTATGCATGGAAAATATCACAATCACAAAAAATTTATTTGGGAATGTTTCAAAATTATAATTCTTTTCAAATATTTCATAGTAGTTTGTAAATAAAATGTGAATTATCAAAACCATATCCATTAAGAGTTTCAAACAATGTGTGTAGTAAGACCCATTATCGTGTACTAGGTGATTCATGAGTCGGGGATGGCATACTTTTTTTTTAATTTATTACCCCTAGATACATCTATTCTAGAACCAATCCCACTTATAATATCTAGAAAGGGATGTATTTCTAGGAAAAAACAATATAATATCTACCTTAAAAAAACATTAGGATGTTTTAAAATACTCACCATCAATGTATATCATAGGGTTATGGCCCCAAATATATGATTTCCTAAATCTAGTTCCTAAGGTTTCTACTAAACTTCATATGATACCAACGATATTGATCTTAACTCTAGTAACTCGGATCTAGTGTCTACTTTATTAAATTTGAACTATATAAAAGGTATCACATCCCGAATGACCGAATAGTTTATTAGTATTTCTAAAGTAGATAAATAATTGAAATTAAAATTAAATATTAAATATATAATATATAATGTGTTTTCTTTATAAAGGTCGTCACCCCCTTAGCATATCCCTATATATCAATTAAAAAACACTTCTTACTATCCAGGGGAAAATAAAATATAAGAAATGGGTGAGCTCAAATGATCATTAAGTGTATGTGTACAGTGATATATATCATGAATAAATAATTATAATCAATTTTGAAATGTAAAAAACTGAAACACATTCCATTTAATCAATGAAATGAGAATAATAGGGAAAAATAAATGATGATCAAAAAGATCAGTATAAATAATCACATAAGCTTGAAGAATATCCATGGATATTCTAACTAATTGAATAATCACATTGAAATAACTAATCTCATAATGAGTAAATTCATAATTTTAGATATCTGATACATATTGTCACAACCATTCATAATATAGTTTGAATTTGTGGGTAGAAACCTGTTTAATTTGAAACAGATTTTCCTCATGAGACATATGGATACATCGTGGGGATATCTATAATTGGTCCCCATACATAAATTAATAATTCCAATGCATTCTTCATATGAAATGATTGAAACATAATCAACATAAACATTCATATATAAAAACTAACATACAAAATGTAAATACTTACCCTAATGAAGTAAACATAATCCTAAACCATTAAGAGTAATATAGAAAATGGTAATAAAATTATACATTCTCAATGAAACTGATTATACACCATCCAAATAAATAATAAAGATGATATTAATACATAATATCCCTAGTGGATCATAAGTAAAAAAAAGGGATGATTTCATTTATATATAAAAATATGATAAAATTTAAATTAAAAACATTCTTAAGGAAAATGACCTTTTCACTTTGAAAATATCCTTTTTTAAAAAAGTTTATTTTAAAATTTGGAAAATAATTTTAATTAAAAATAACCATTTAAACTTAAGAAATAATCTTTAAAACAATGACTGATCATGATTTCATGAAATTCAATTCATTTTGTACATGTTTAAATAATGATTACTTTCACATTTTGGGAAAAATCCAAACAAACATTGTTTTGAAAATGATATGAAGATTCCTTTCAAAAAAAATTGTGAAAAGTAAAAATGGGTAAAAAAATATTTAATAAATCATATTTAAATTTTTCAAAAAAAACTTCAAACATTTTTATAAAACATGTATTCTTATGAAAAATATTTTTGACCGAAGAGAGAAATAAAGTTAGATTATCTTAAAAACATTTTCTCGGTCATTTTAAGTACCAAAGAGAGTAAAATAGTACTATTACATGAAAAATTTTATTAATAAATATAGAGGAATAAAATATATTTATTTTAATATAGAAATATAAAATAATTCCCCCAAGGGATACTTAAATAAAAACAATCCTGAATAATTATGATATTGTGATATAAACCCTCACCGCTTTGGTAACCTTTGAATCATAAGCCCCATGAAAAAATATAACATCAAATAAAACATTAAATACCATTAATATAAATATATTTATAATATAACATATTAAAATTTTAATTATAAACAGCACAAAAAGAAATTTGTGGTGAATATGGTGTATATATCACATAAGTAAATGTTAGATGAGAAACCCTTACCTCAGGGTTGACTTCCATCATGTGTTTCTGAACCTTCTATATAATAAACATATTTTTATTATAAATATACTTGTAAAAAATAATAATATATCTCATATCCTATATTATTTACTTATATTATTTTATCACCCATTTATTAATAATTCTTTGTTAAAATCACAGTTTCAGGTTATAATTGCTTCGTTTTTCATGTATGTTTTAGTTTAGTAATCTTGGTCCTTTTAATTTTATCATGGTAAAATAATTTTTAGAATATTAAAAATTTTATAAATATCATTTATATTCATTATTTATTTTATATTAATCTTTTAATGATATATATATATATAATGGATTACACTGCTCAGGGAGACGGTGGGCCATATGTACGCATGAACATAGTTTCTATTTTTCTCAATGGATGGAATGAAACGAAAATTAATATTAATTAATACATATTTAATCAATATTATTTCATATAAATAATTTATATCAATCAAATACATAATTATTACCATCCATGTAAAAATAAAATGAAAAATATTTCACATCGCTATGTGGAGGTGGTAGTCCACGCGTACACACGAGTGATGTTATTGTTTTCCAGTAGATTAGAAGGTGATAATTCAGATATGATATTATATTTCCATAAGTATATTCATATAATAATTATCAAATATATTAGTTAACATTAAACTTGCTACCTTTCATGTAATGTTAATAGAAAAATGAATCGCATCACATTATGAGGCTGTAGTATGTCGTACACACAAGCGACATTATCATATCCCCCCTGGAAAGGAAAGTAAGAAGGTATATGTGATATTATGATTCCATGAGTATATAAATGTCATAAATATCATATAAATATGTTTAATCAATCATTATATCCATACTTGAAGTGTGGTGATGGAAAATGAATTACATCGGTTCACGAGGCGGCAGTCCACTGTACACACGATCGACAATTTTATTTCTCATTTGATGCAAGTGGGGATGTATATGGGTTATTAAATTAATATAATAAAATATAATTATATATGATAATTTTTTATTATATTATTATTTTTGAGGATGTTTTTAATGAGGTTTAAGAAGAACTAAAATAAATACGCATGTTTAATAATTTTACTCTTCTTCAGAGAGTCTCTTTTGGATTATAACTAAAGCATTTTTAAGAGGGTTTAATAATCGGAATATTGACTCTAGGATGTGGGGAGGTAATTAATTTATGTATTTGGTTAGTTCTTTACCAGACCAAAGGGTTATTTGAAGTGTAAATAGAGTAGGAGAGGGGTAGCCTTTTATAAGTCGGGGAGAGGACACACATGAACCTTTGAAAAAGATAAAGTGATACCCATGTTATTATCATAAATAAATACTAAAAAATGGGTCATTATTTAACCTTAGAGGTTATTTTTTCTATATATATCCATATAATGGGTTTTTTAAAAGTTTTTGATCATATTTAACCCTTATATTCTTAGTTTAACCCCTCTCTCCCAGTAAACCCATTCTAACTTAAATTGTTGTAATTAATTTTTACTGTTTATACTATTAATTATGGTAAAAAATTATATTATCCTTATTATATAATATAAATTATGATTAATAAAAATATAGAACAAATTTTTCCAAATTCAATTCATAGAAGTGGAAGAATTTAATTTTAAATTAAACCACATACATGACGAAAGAGCAGGTTTTCAAAGAGAAAATTCTCATAAGTTTAGAATTATTTAATTTCATGATTCAATATGAAAATTAATTAAAATTAAATAAATTAGTAAAATAATAATATAATTTAACTAAATATACTTTAAAAACAATTTAAAATGTTATTTAACATTTTAAATAATTTAAATGAAAAGACAGTTTCTAGTAAAAATTAGTATTTTCACTATTTATCAGAAAACTATTTTAAGAAAAATCATCAAACTTCACCAAAAGATAATTTTGTAATGTATATTTATAAAATTAATTTTATTTTTTTCAGATTCATTTTCAAAAATTTATAAAAAATAATTTTAAATTATGTCTGCAAAGCACGAATAAACAACCTTCTAGAAAAATATAGTTTTCCAGAAATCATTTTTTTCATTCAGATGATTCATATTTTATTTATAATAAATTGATAACCAATGAATTTATTTTATACATTTTTAAACCATAAAATTTTTATATTTTATTTATTCCTATTCATACCCATAAAATTAACGACTATATTATAATGGACATTTTTAAATAATATTATCGGAATTGAGTATCATGTTTTATTTAAACCTAGAATTTTATGATTTGTAAATTATCAAAGAGATTGAATTTATTTAAAATGAAATATATCTAAAAGTGTCAATGTGTTATATTCTCTTCTGTGTTTGGTGCTTCATATCATAAATTCTTTAAATAGATATGTTTCTATTTTAAAATATAAAGGTGTTACAATCCTCTCCATTATCACAATAATTTGAGATAGATATGCTTCCTCATAAGGAAAAAATATCCATTCTTATAATATGTATAAAAAGAGATTTTTTCTACTTATTACACTTATATAGAATCTGATTATGATTTGGGACATGTAAAGTGATTTCCTTCTTCTATAAATTTATGTTATCTCTATATAAATAGATCCAATCCATACTCAGTATAACAACAAATTCCACTAAACGGAGTATGAAAATGTTTTTTGGGAGATTTACCCCACAAATATTGAGTGGGGAGGATTTATATTCTTGAGATGTAAAAATCACAACACATGGTGTTTTCACTGATAATTCAACCTCTATATCTTTAGGTGGCAGTTGAATAGTCCTACTAAACTTTTATGATATTAAAGATTGTATAAAACCAAAATCAAACAATACGTTTCTTATTCTTGAGTGAATAAAAAGTGTTTATGACACTACTATGTTTTCATGATCCAGCACAATAGTGGTGATAACATAATTTTTTCCTTTCTCTATAGGACATAGAGGTTGTTGTTATTGGTTATCTTTAACAACCCTTAGCTTAGATTATTTTCTGGCATAGTGTTTCTATTCCTTGTAGTTGAAACGTTAGACAATCGGTGGAGAATTGATTAGAACCTTCATTTATTCCATCATATTAGTTGGATTCATCATCTCCCCTTGAAATTAATTTAATTCATACCCCTCGTTTCTACACGTTAATCATATCCATGTTCCCTTGAGGTAGTTTCTGGAAAGATTCTTCCCATACATATGACAAGATGTACGTTGGATTTTATTCCTTTAATGGGATTTATCTATTTAATATCCATAATTAAACTTTGTTCTCTCTATTTATCTCTATCCCCGTGATAACATTAAGAATCATCAATCTATATCTCATCTTTAAGGGAACTGTTTAAAATTTACTCATACATGTCAAACTCTCAAATCAAAAAATATTTTTAAATACTTGAACATAGTCCACTAAAGATGTAGTAAACCGTACTTTTAGGGTTTATGAGAATGTCTACATTGTATTATACATGCTTTGTAAAATTTTCATCAAAAGATCAGATTGATGCTTCCTCCTTTTTCTATAATTCAAGGAACTCCCTATCTAATTTAAGATTACAATTATGAGTAAAATATTTATTGATAAATAATTTTTTAAATCCTTCCCACTTAATTGACTTTTTTTTCTCTTTTGGATTCATATCCTTGATCAATGTCTTCCACTGATCAGTATCTCCTTCTATGTGATAGATGACCAGTATGACCCTCTCTTTCATAGAGCATTCTAGGACAAGGAATATCTTCTAAATTGAATTATTCTATTGTTCCATGATTACGGGATCATAATATACAATAAATGAATGAGAAATTTTTCACATAAAAAACTCAACCAAAAATTTCTCTTTCATAGAATAATTATGGTGTTCCAAATGATTCAGTTTATTATTCATAACCTGAGTCAGTTGTGCAAGTATTTTCATGGTGTTTTGAACTTCTTCTCTCATCACATTAATAATTTCAATCATGAAATCATTACCGTTCCCATAATAATGTTTGTTGGAGTTATTTATCCAATTTTCAACAATTAATTAAATTAAAAAAAGATTGATGATAATCCTCAAATTAAATGCACATAAAAGGGAAATTATAGAATTTGAAGGAATAACTCATAAATGACATGTATACCATAGCTAATAAATTTATAGGATTTAATATATATTATTAATAGTTAATTTCCTAAATTGTTATATATCACATAATCAAATTATAAAATACTATAACAATATATATTAAAATCCATCATAATAGTTTGAAAAGAGAATGTGAATCAATGAAAGTGTATCCCTCAGGAGAGTTAAACTAGGTGTACAGTTGAGACCATTTATTATTCACTAAGTGAAAATCAATTTAATACCCGACAAACATTTTCATGGTTATTCACCGTTATTTTATATGATCCCAAAACTACAGCCACATATAGTATCCAAACACTGTTTTCATTGGTAGGTAAATACACACTCTTTACTTCCCCATTATTTTAGGATGTTTCCATATACAAAGACTTATCCCTACAGTTTCACTAACATTTTCTCATCCTAATCCCAAAAAATAACAATTCATTTATATGATACCAAATCTAATAACCCAAGTCTCATAAAAAATTTATTAAATGATTATAACATAAATTTTAATACAATGTGACCCAAATAACTAGACGTCTAGTGTATTTTAGAGATTTGGTACAATATATATTAACTTAAAAATAAATTACAACATATTTATTTATATCTTCATAATCTTATCTAAATCCCTTTGATCATATAATAATATATAGGGTACCTAGGAGGAATGTATAAATGAAAAGGATGATATATAAAGCCTAGTAAATAAATAATAAGAGTAAAACATGATGGTTAAGTAATACATATGAATCAATAGACAAATCATGATATCATAAAGAAAAGGGTCATGATAATGGGATCATGGAATAATAAAAACAATATCATAATATCATGGAATCATAAATATTTTTCAATACCATAAAATATGACAACATAAGAATATGTAAAGTCACACTGCCAAGACATCATAACATTGTGTTCTAAGCTAACTACCCATGTAACAAAAATGGTATATCATTGGATAAAAACATTAACCAATGCATTGGGGGATGTAAAATTCTAGTCCCACCCATTAATTAATAATTTAAAATGCATATGTGTTCCACGTAAGGATATCATCCATATGAAATAACCATATGAAACCCCATGAAAATAAAATGGGTTATATATTTTTGTCTAAAAGAAAAATAAAATAATGTATCATAGTGATTTACAAAATAATATAAAATTAATGGTTTTTATATGTTCAGAATATTATAAATAATCATAGGTCTTAAATATTTATTTAAACAAAGTATAATATATATGAAATATTTAGAGAAGTATATATAGAATGGAACCTCCTATGTAATGTTTTATGAAAGTTGTTAAGAATATTTAATGAAGGTAAGAACATAGTGTTTTCCTTAAGGCTGAGATGAAAACAGAACAATTTTCCATAAAATAATGAGTTATTTTATAGAATATATAATTTTAAAAAAAATTAGTGACATATTACATGAAATAAGAGATTGATAAGTTCCCTTTTTATCAGGTTTTCTGAAAATAATGTATTTGAAATAGAATCTTAAAAGCATGTATATCATAATCAAAGAAAGGAAATAAAAAATAGTTATATATATATAAGAAAAATATATTTATTATATAAAAGAAATACATGAGAAGAATATAGAGAGACATTGAGGTTTGGAAAGTGAAACAAAAACTTGAAATGGAAGAAAGTGGTTCAAAAGTTCTCTTACCTTAGGTTCTGACTCACTTGGTATGTGGGTCCAACATCCAAGATAATCAAGTTAATTTTATTTAATATAATATTGAAAAACTTTTTCAAATATATTTAATTTTTTGAGGTTAATTTATTATTTCATGACCTTCATTTATTACGTTGTCTTTTTCTCCCATCATCCATTTGATGTTGGTTAGTCAAATTCCCCAAAACTACTTTGGTACTTTGGTCACGATCAATGGTTTTGTTAAATAGTTTTATAATGTATAATATTACAGAGTTATAAATAATTTTTAATTACTATATCACAAATTTTATACATTTCAATGAATTTTATAAAATATATTCAAACATAGAAAGGAATCTCAGCATGCTTATTTTGGATGGTTAAAATTTCAATGACCAGTATTTTTTAATATCGTTAATATAAAACACAATTTTTTTCTATATTTTTAATCATGTCATAAATATTCTATTTAATTATTTAAAAAATGTTTAAATATATCCATATATGTAAGTGATAGAAAATAAAACACATCATCAATGGAGGTGGTATACCAATAATAATATGGGAAATGGTTTCATTTTAGAATTAAAGAGAGGGAGAGAGTATAATAATTGAGTTTTAATTGATGTAATTAAATTAACTATAATACTATTTTCATTATATAATTATATATTTAATATATTTTAGGGTGTTATAAGAAAAAATAAACTAGAAACAACTCAGTTAATATAATTACCTCTTCCTTGGATATCTTCTTTTAGATCACACCTTGAGTATTCTTATATTGGTATTTTGGTGATACCACAACCTATAGGATATGTTAAAGAGGTTTGGGGATATTTTAGTATATTTTGGGAAATATAATTGTCTTATAATGTCGGTAGTAATGTGGTGTTGAAGGGTTATATTTATATTGGGGTCTAAGGATGTCTTGAATAAAATATTATATCTTCAAATAGTGACCGAATGTGTGATTCAATATTAAGGGGATTGTGACTCAACAGTAAAGGGAAAAATAAAATATTTATCTAAATTTAAGAAACATGAAAAAAATAATTCATATAAAAAATTAAAAAATTTGGTAATTATACGGTATTTCACTATTCACCTTTGTAATTTAATTTTTATTAAAAAATTAGAAAACATCACCTTAACCATTTTTAAATTTTTTGATTAAAAATGGAATCAATATTATAAAGATAATTTTCTAATTATGATAAATTTAATTTTTAAATAAAATTATTATTTATTAAAAATAAATTAATTTTTATGACACTGTCAATTCTCCGACCATTCAAAAAATTTCTCATGGTTGCATAAAGTTATGCTTTCCTTTTTATAAAAATATTTGTGGTTTCCTGAAACCATTTTGTGAAAATAAATTAATTTATAAGATTTTTTTTATACTATACATATATTACAAAATATGTAAATTTTCTTTCATTATGAAAAACATTTATTTTATCATTTTTAACACTTTTAATATAATTTTGTTTTGTTTTTATTTATTAAGATAACAAAATATTACTTTACTACTCGACACAAAAATACAAAAATTTTCCCTTTTCTAATGTTGACCTCTTTATTCCAAATACAAAATCAAATTCATCTATACATTAAAAAAATTATTTTGGGGTAAACACCCTTTCATTTATAATAAAATTTCCAATTTAAAATTGAGTATCCCCTAGATACATAACCCCTTATCACACCAACATAATACCTCGGGGTATGGTGTGAAATGGTGGTTCTCTTATGGGTTATTTCATCCAACATTTATCTAGTAGTGATCTCCACTAGGTAAAAAATCTCCCATTGATGATTTGGCACGAGCCTTAATGATCGATGTTATACTTGATCCTATTTCCCTCCCATGAATTGATCAATGAGCTTTATAAAGGAAAATATTATGTTTTGAGTCAATCAATTCTCCTATATACAACATTTATACCTTATAATTACTATTAATATTCATTAATTCTAACGATCTCTCTATAATAGCTATATTTCTAATGGTCATAATTCTTAATGGTTATAATATCCAATGGTCATATTATAACAATATTTATTCCCAAAATTTAATGTTCTTAATTAATAATAAAGTGTTTTCGGTCTCTATTGTCTATTGAAAGTATTTTATACTATACTATAACACACACATGGTTGATCGGAATTAAATTTACATATATAAGCATCTACACCATTACAAAAATTCATGATGTTAGTGTAGGTGTAGTCACCTATATTTTTGTGTTATAAATTTTTAGCATATTTTATAGATCCGTTGTTAAGTCATTTTCATCTAATAATCATTGATTATTCCCATAAATAATATATTAAAAATAATATATTATTTTTATGTTACATATAGGATCATGGTAAAATCCCATTTCCTCTTATACAGAACTTCATATGGGAAAATTAACATCGTTGTTGATTCTAGAATAAGAGGTTTACCCTGTGTGTGGAATAATTTCACTTTTCATTTAGGTCTGCAGGTCATGTCTATCGTAGGTGTAATTAAATAATTAATCTAATTAATAAAATAATTAATTATCTATATTTTTTAAACCTATAATTTCCTATTTTTCATCCTAAACACTATAATTAAGGAATAATATACATTTTTCATTACTATTAATTAGAGAAATGGTCTTAAGTGAATCATGGATCCAAGAAGAAGTCAAATATGACAGTTGAATGGAATAGAAAATAGTTCATGTTGCAGATTCACTCATCACCAATTAAAAATCTGATCAATAGTAGAGAATACTTATTTTTAATTCCACTCCATGCTATGTTATTTCATATTCAATTACATTATTAAAATTCATTTTTCTAAAACTTTGTGTAATCACGAATCCCTGTTATATTTTTGTTCATTTTTTTACAAAAAATATATACATCATTTTCTGTATTATTCACTATTAGACATCTCACACACAATGAATAATTATTGGATGATCACACAAAAACTCAAAACCTTATTCCCTCTCTTTTTATTTCTAGTTATTCATACATTAATAATCATCCACAACTATGGAAATTGTTTTTAGAAACCTCATCTTGGATCAATAATTGATTAGTATTTGTGTCTGTGAGCATATGATTTATATATGGAAGTGAATAGAGAGGTTCATGAAAGGATCTTTTAGAAAAGATGAATCTTTGGGATTAATATTGGTGTGGATTCCCATAAGGTAATAGTGTTTCGAACATTCGGGATGTGAGTGAATGGATTCCCGATTGTTTTTCTAGCAATAGATAACCATAAAAGGGTATCCAAAAATTGGACAAGGTTAAATGAAGCTCTTGTTGTCATTTAAAGAATTTTTTAAAGTGATATCAATAGTGGAATTGAATTTTCATGAATGTTGCATATATATATTACAAAAAAGTGATCATAAGACACGTGATCCCGAGCCACAATCTATGTATCGTCCTTGTAGTGGCAAGAAAGAATTCGATCTTAGTTAAATATCACTTGTGGTTTACTCTATAGGTTCAAATAATGTAAAACTAGGTCTAAAATCATTATGTGTATATGGGTTACACATCTAAAATATTCTCTTGCCTCAAACACCATGTAGCACAAGGGTACATATCTTGTATCTCAGTGGCCACATGACTTGGGATAAAATGGTACATGTCGAGTACCTCTATAGGTCCCTATAATATCCCTTCGTTTACAATGATTATAAACCCTCTAGTGTTAAATTATGAATATATTGGGTGGAAAACTGATTTATTAGTGAAATTTTGATAAATGTGATAAATGAAAAAAATTCCAGTTATCATCTTGAAATATTCGATTGAATATTTTCAGAGTTCGACGATGAGTTAGTGTATGATTATAAGGCCCGCAAAGTCTTTGTGAAGTCTGAATAAAAATATTAAATATAATATATTAAGCACACATTTTTTATTAAAAATAATTTAATAACTCCAAAATGGTGCATCGTATGAGAAATCGGAGGCCATCGCTGGATCTGGAATGAGGAGTTTACCACAGGTGGGGCATAACATTTGTAAGTGTTGGGCATTTGGATACCTTGCTCTCAAAAATAACCCATTTATGTTAATTAATTATTTGATCTATCATTTGAATATTAAATAATTAATATCTATAAAAAGGTGTGTCTTATGGGAAATCTGAGACTATCATTTGGTCTTGAACTAGGGGTTTACCCTAGAATGGGTATAACTTTTTTTGTGCAATAGGCGTTTTTTCAGATCCCAAGTTAATTTTAATATAGTAAATATTTATATTAATAAATAAAAATTATTAATTGATAAAATCATTTATTGTTCATGTTCTTACCAAAAAACTGCTAAACCTCCATTACAACGAATAAATGGTTTCAAACCCATCTGTTTTTCACGCATTTTGACCTGAATAAATTCGGAAACCATTAATGAGTAAAAACTAATGACTCTGTCATCAATTATTGGGTAAAAAGATTATTAATATTATTCTTTAAAATTTAGGTTTCATTTACTATTATTTTCATGGTTTTTGAAATACCTAATACACTTTTTCTTTGGATTAGAAGAAGCAATCGAGTTACGGTTACCCCAGATATGCCTTGCACACGATTGATAAACCTTGGTTTATCATATTCATATCGAGCAGCGATATCATTTTACCTGGTACACCACCCCTAGTTGAAAAAGGTGATTTTATTTTATCTTTATTTTTATCTATTATCTTTTTCAATCATATATATAAAATAAATTCTTCGTTATTGATCGGAATTATGCGTGGTCGGTGCCATTGAATTAGTTTCGACAAGCATAAGAAAAATAATATTATTTTTAAAGGCGGTAAGGTATACATCGATCCAATTTTTCTTACAGTTTAAATGGATCTTTGAAAATATATAATCAAAGGATAATCACTTTTTTATCAAGATATAATTTATATAATTTTCATACCAAAATGGATTTGAATTATCAAAGGAAAATGACACATTTTATTAAAAATAATTATCAATTAAATTATTAATAGATAATTATAATGTGATTATCTTGTGACATAGATTATCGAAATTATCATGGGATAATAATGTTTTTTTGAAAGGATAATAATCATAATATTTAAATGATATATCATAAAATTATCAATGATAATACCACAAGATTATCAAATGAAAATTTTAAATAAAATTATCAAATTTTGTTTATTATATTAACACGATAAATATTTTAAGGCGATAATTTGAAAATTATCCTGAAGAGATAAAATATCATCCCATGTAATATTTTAAAGCAATAATTTTAAATTTATCTTGTAGAGATAAATTATTATCTCAAGTAATATTATAAAATATAAATTGGAAATTATCCAGGAGAAAGAATGTATCATCGCATGCGATATTTTATTTCCTTTTGAAATAAAATAACTTGTATTAGTTCTAGGAACCCTTGAAAATCTTCAATCATTGGTGTGTCAATTTTTATGATAATAATGCTGTGAGAAGGTGTATTGAACCACATAGGGTAGTTTATCATTACTCCTGAAATCAATGACCTTGAGGTAGGTAGTTCAATCTTTCATTTCCAAATAAATTAACTATATAGTTTCTTGATTTAAATTAAATTGATTGATTTAAATTCAATTGATTGATTTGAATATATTTATTTCATTTGGTTTTTGAATGGTTTGGGAAATAATTTTGTAAAACCCTACAGTTGCATTGAATTGGGGTGTGTTTGCTGATGGATGGAAATAGATTCAATTGAATTTCTGAATTTGATCTTTAAAATAGGATTGATGGAATTTTTAAAATTTTTAAAAATGGATTAAAATTGTTTTGATAGAAACCTAGTGGTTTTATCTTGTCAAATAGGAATGTTTTTTTTATTAAAACTTTTTTTCGTTTTAAATGGAAAATTATAATTTGAAATGGGGGAATGGGATTTAATTTTAATTTAAGAAGTCATAAAATAAATTTTCCATCATTGATTTTTTAAGAGAACGTGAAAGCCTTTGATATATTGTGAGTTATTTTGACACATTCTATGATTACTGCAACATTATAAAATATACATGTAGCATTTCACATCTCTTAGGTGATGGTGATGAGCCCTCTTTGGCCAGTTTCTAGAAGACGTATGTGTAAAAATATTGTCTTGATCCATTAGCGAGTGTGAGTCCTATAGTCTGGAACATTCATACATATTTGGAATATGACAATGTTTCTCACTTGTTTATATTTGTGATATAATTGTATACTAATATTGTTAAATTGTTTTACATGACCTTTTTAAATTTATATAAAATTATCTATATAAAATGTTTTATTTAAGCCATTATTTTATAAATATTCCATCACATGTAATGTAAATCCTATCCTTATTGTATTTTCCATCATATGAACTGTATATTATGCTTTGGTTAAAATATGATTCCAAATTCCTAACCTATTTACTTAAAAATTGGATGCATTATATTAGTTAATCTTTCATTGGAATTTGTTATGGAATAATTGTTGAGACCCTATTGGGATCTTTAGTTCACACTCTACTTTTTTCCTTAGGGTGTTGGTAGACTTTCTTCTTCCAAGTTTGAGTAAGACGATAGTATCGCTTTGTGGTAGATCGATATAAAGACCCGACCCCACTTTCCCAGAGTTGGTGCCCTATTTCATTAAATTGTCATGATTACAAGAAAGACTTTTCATGAAGGAACAAATAGTTTAGTATTTTTGGAAAACTAGATACATACATAAGTTAAACATTATAACCTGAAAGAAAATATAATATATACACACACACACACACACACACACATATATATATATATCATGAGAAACATCCATGACTCCTAGAATATCTATACAAGTCATTCATAATTTACCTAATCATATTCCAGGAAAATAAAACATAAGAAATGGATGAGCTCCAATTCTCAGTATGGGTATGAAATAAGGTGAAAGATATCATAAACATAAACATTAGGTATGTTGAATAACTAGAAACACATACCTTTAAAAAAATCATGAACACAATATGTCAATAATAAGAGCTGAATAAATAGTGCCACAAAAAAACATAATCATGGGTATAATACTAGTTTAATAACCACATGAAATATAAATTATTACCTTTATAATTAGGTAATGAATAATTATGTATATCATAATCATATTAGAAAGGACTCATGCCAAGACCATAAATAACCATATTGTCAAGGCCTTGTTCCAAGACTCTTGTTTGTGTCACGAGAACTAACGATGCATCGAGGGGATATAGAGGGCCCCGCCCATAACATTCTAAGTCTAATGAATTCATCATTTTAATGGGGTCAAACATAAACAACATTAACATAAGAGATAACTTTCCCCAATCCGTAAACATAAACACTAACTATTCTGAGTGGTATGGTGAATTGTATCAAGATAGCACATCCATAGTCAAAGTGATCAATAAAAATTTAATACAATATTTTTTATGGTAAAAATAATATAATAACCTCAATAACTCATAAAATTCAATATAGGTGTTGAAATAAACAAAAATAATCTAATAAAATCATCGAGGAATTTTTGAGAGAGATACACTTTTACTTTGAAAATAATTGTTCTTTTGGAAAAATATTTTCAAAAAACCATAAATTAACTAAGCTAGTTTTTTCATGATGAAATGAATGGTTTTATAAAAATTATTTTGTCTTGAAACATATTATAGAGTTCCCTTGAAAATATCTATGAATTTGATAAGATCCATTGAATCAGGCTTGTTTATCGAGAAGAATTGAGAATGATCTTTATAAAACATTTAAATACCCATAAAATATAAAATGATTGTGATTATTAAACATATATAAAACATTAAAAACAATTTATTATGAGTAAATAAGAATAATTAATAATTTAATTGGAACTAAGAGAGATAAAGATTAACCCAAAGGAAAATGGAGGTTCAGGTTGAAAACCCTTACCTTATGTCAGAACCTGTTCTTAACTTGACCTTAACTTCTTGTATAACCAAATAAAACACATTAATTAATTAATTAATAACCTTATATATATTTATTTTATTCATTATACTTTTATTAATTTCATTTATGGACTTATTAATAAATTATATGATTGAATTTTGTCGTTCCAGAGTGTTTGTTTCCTAGATTTTCAAAATCCGTTCTCTTGTTTATAATTAACGGAGTTCATGTGGAATGGATATAATTCTCTATAATTGGATTTATATGATTCTAATGAAAATATAAAATCTTAAATGATCATATAGTTCTTTTTTTATATTGTATTATGATGATTTATTTAGTAAAACATTAATGACAACCATATAGATTATTTTTGTGGTATTTTGAATATTACGAAGTAGTTTGGTTGTATGTATGAATATAATGTATATATACAGGTTACAGAACTTTAAATAGGTTATAATAAAAATATTATTATTATTTTTCAACCATAAAAATGTTTTTATGAACAAAACTGAAGTAGAAATTGAACAATGAAGGATTGTTTTCCATGAAGGTTGTAAATCGGCATCTCCCGGGCGATAATATCATTTTTAAAATAAAAGAGAGAGAGAGAGAGTAAGGATATTGATGATGGATGTTCTAGTAAAATGATATGATTACATAATATATATTATATTGGAGTTATAATGATCATTTGGATTGATTATGTTAGTGAGAGACTAAGAAAAGAAAATAAATAGAAATGAAATTAAAAGAAAAGGGAAGAGGATTTACATCTTGAAATATCCTCCTTGAGAACCTCCTCAAGGGAAGGTATTTTAGTCTTTTTCCAAGACGAAGGATTCATAGATTTGGGGAGGGACTGTGTAAGATTATTTTGGATGAACTTTAGGGAGCTTGAAGTGTTAGAGTAGTGAAGAGAAGAGGGGGTGATGAGTGGCTTTTAAAGTGGTAGAGAGGAGTTATTTCTCAATATTTTAATCATTATTTTATATTTTTCCAATAGAAATTGAATATTATTCATTATAGTGACTAAACATAGTAATAAGTGCATGTGAGTTCTAATCAATATCCATTTACATCATTCATGACTCATGTATGCTGTAGAAATTCATTTATTTAGAATATTTTACAAATTATCAAATTTCACTATTCCCAAATAAATCATGTATTTGAGAAAAACCACGAAAAATATCCACATACATTTTTAAACTTGTATAATTAAAATTTGAACTCTATTTTATCAAAATAATTTTCTAAATAAGAGAAATTTTATTTTTAAATAAAATCATTATTTACTTGAATCATACAGATTTTAAATTTAAAAATAATTTTATAATACATTCAAACATTCACGAAGTCTCCTAAAATTATCCTAAAATTTTAGTAAAACAAAATATTAATTTAGGAATACATTTTATGTAAATTTAATGTATTCATTTATTAATTTAAAATTGTAATTAAATATTTATTACTCACTAAAATAGCAACACTTCATTATAAAATTTTAAAATATTCTATTACATTTATTAGGTGCCTAAATTTTATTTATCCTTACAAGGATGAGGTTAATATTCATAAGGGTACATTACTATTCATAAGGGTATATTTTTATTCGCCAAAAAATGTATGTTGGTCCTGTCAGACTCTAAATATCTTATTGATCGCAACCATGTGTGTAATTTTTTTTGAAATTTGAATCACATTGGTGAACAATTTTATATTTACCAGCTAGGTTATAACAAAGTGGTGTTTTTAAGAGACTCAGTGTTTCATATATTCAATATTAAATTTATTTATAAATCCTTTGGGTGTTACATTCTCCCCCGTTACAAAAATTCCATCCTCAAAATTCCAAAATGTTACCTCATAAAAATATTTGGGTTGGTCTTCATCATATGCTTCTCAGGCTCCCACATTGCCTCTTCAATTTTATGATTTTTCAAAAAAACATTTACTAGCCAAGTCATCCAATTCCTCAACACCAATTCTTTATTGTCCCGAATCCAAATAGGCTCTTCAATGTAAGATATGGCAGGTTCCAATTATATACCTTCAAAAGTGAGTACATGTGTTGGGTTTGGCATGTAATTTCTCAACAATGAGACATGGAACACATTTTGTACATTAGAAAAGCGAGGAAGAATTGAAAAATGATAATCCATAACTCCAATTCTCTCCAGAATTTGAAAAGGGCCAATGTACTGAGGTCTCGGTTTCCCTTTCATCCCAAATCTTATAACACCCATTCATGGAGATTCTTTTAATAAAACATGATCTACCAATTGAAATTCCATATCTTATATTCAATTATAAGCCTAGCTATTTTCCCTAAATTTAGTTGCTTTGATAAGGGTTTGAATCATCTTTACCTTCGGTATTGTTTCTTCCACAAGTTATGGGCCCACAAGATTCCTTTCCCCAAATTCATCCCAACATGTTGGTGTACGAAATCTCTTTCCATACAATGCTTCATGTGATGTCATTTGAATACTAGAAGGGAAAAAATTATTATAGAAAAACTCTACCATAGGAAAATAATGATCACATATAACCTGAAAGTCAAGTGAACTTGATCTCAACATGTCTCCTAATATTTGGATCAACCTTTCTGATTTCCCATCAGTTTGAGGGTGATAAGAATTACTTAATTGAAGCTCAGTATTAAAAATATTTTTGAAGAAATTCCCATAATTTCAATGTGAATCAAGGATCACAATCAGACACAATTGAGAGAGGTTCTCCATAAAGTCTCACAATCTCATTGATATATAGTTGTGAAAGACCTATAATAAAAATTCCTCCCTTATTGTGTGAAATTTTCATATTTCATAATTCGATCAATAATTACCGATATTGCATCATTCATTCATGGATTTTTTGTTAATCTAGTGAAAAAATACATGATGATGTCCACCCATTTCCATTTTGGGATAGGTAGCGGTTTCATGACTCCTCTAGGATGTTTTCTTGAAACCTTCACTTGTCGACAAACTAAACATCTTGATATAATATCTTCAATTTCCCCCTTCATTTTATCCCACAAGAAATGATCCTTCATATCTCTATACATCTTATTGCTACCATGATGTATAGAGAAATTCTAACTGTGGGAATCATCCAATAACTTTCTTTTTAGCTTGGGTATAGCTGAATCCCAAATACCCTTCCCAAGTTTTATAATTCCATCTTCATATATGAAGTCTTGCAACTTCCCATCATTCACAGGATTAATTTTATTTTGAATATTCTCATCATCCAGCTGAGAACATTAATTCTTTCAAATAAAGATGGTTGGGAAACCAAATGAAAAAGTAATGATGTTTCTTCTTCTTTTTCTAGTTCCCATGTCTATCCTTACTAGATCCATGAATAAAAGATCCCTTTCAATCATCATTTTGTTTAAAACTCCATGATACCTCATACTCAATACATAAACTACTTTATTTTCCTTTCCTGGGTGGTAATGTATTGAATAATCATAATCCTTGAGTAGTATGAGCCATTACCATTGCCTCATGTTGAGTTCATTTTATGAGAATATATATTTTTGACTTTTTTGATCTGTATATATCTCACATATTTCACAATATAGATAGTGTTTCTATATTTCTAGTGTAAAGAGCATAGAATCTAACTCAAGATCATGATTAGGATAGTTTTGTTCATTAATTTTTATCTTCCATGATGCATAGGAAATAACTCTATCATTCTAAAAAAGGACAAAACCAAGTTCTTTCTTTGATACATTACTATAGATCACAAACCCATAATTATCCAATTGTAGAGTTAGGATCAATGAATTCACTAATATCCTATTTAATTATTCATATCATTCATCACATTATTTTTTCCGTTTGAACTTAACCCCTGTACGAGTAATCTTGGTTAATGGGTTGGCTAATCGGGTGAAGTTCTGAACAAAACACAGATAATAACCTACTAAACCAATAAAACTACATACATCGGTTATGTTTTTTCGTGTAGGACATTACTAAAAATACTTTGCCTTCACGGGATCAACGGATATTCAATCCTTAGAGACAATATGTCCAAGAAAAGAAATTTATTGAAACCAAAATTCCACCTTGAAAAACATTCCATATAATTCATTTCTTATAAGAGTCTTCAGAATAAGGCGTATGTAATTTTTATGATCTTTTTAGATTTTGGAGTTTATCAAGATAACATTAATAAATATAACAAAAAAATCATCAATATATTCCTTGATAACCATATTCGTTAGATCCATGAATATAAAGGCTTCATTAGTTGGTCCAAAAGACAATACCTGTAAATTCGTAATGCCTATACGTGGATTGAATTGCTACCATTGGAATATATTTTTTCCTCACACGCAACTGATGAAATCCGGATCAAAGGTAAATATTCAAAATGTATTGGGATCCAATAAATTGGTCAAATAAATCATCAATGTTAGGTAGGGGATACTTTTTCATTATTTTTATAGAAATGATCTCCCTGTAGTCAATGCACAACCTCATTGATCCATCTTCTTTTTAATGAAATGAATAGGTGCTCCCCCTGGAGAAACACTAGGGTGAATAAATAATTTATCCCTCAATTAATTTATTTTTTTCTTTAGTTATACTATTTCCATAGCGGGAATTCTATATGGAGTCTTTGATATAGGTCTTGATCCATGAATTAAATCAATTGAGAACTCAAATTTGCGCTCTGAAGGGTGTCTAGGTAAATCCTTTGGAAAACCATCAATATATTCTTACACAATAGGTACATACTCGATTCGAACATTTCTATCCTCACTCATAGATATCGAGTTCTCATCCTCCCAAATAATGGAATTTAGTAAAGCTACTGAGGGTGGATCTAGATGAGAATTAGAAGGTAATGTTTCTGCTCTAAATATAATTGATTCTACACCTTCCTCCCAAATCATAATTTCCTTCTTCTTACAATATATTTTCATATCATATTTTGAAATCCGCTCCATGTCAAGGATTACATCAAAGTATACCATAGGTATGGCGATAAAATCATTAGATAATGCATATTTATAGGCCATAATGGGGACTACCTGACACATCATTGTTGCTATGAGATTCCCCTTAGTGGTTTTGACTGACAACTCCCCTATTAATGAGAAATGGAAATATCTATTTTTTTATGAAAACTAGGAAGATATAAATGAATGCAATGATATAAAATAATTCATTGTCCAAGTTTGAGGAAACAATTATAGTACCTTACACCACAACATAAGAAACATAAACTTCAGTAGTTGTGATTGCGTAAGCTTGTCCTTGATCCCTTATCCTTTTCTGAGGCATGTTTCCTTGACGTTTTGGAAAATAATTAGCATAGTGTCCTATATAATTTTAAAAATAGAATTCAACATTGGTGGATTCAGTTTTTCCCTTACAGTCTTGGGATTTTTTGCATTTTTCTCTACACTAGTAACAAACACCCAAACCCTTCAGGTAAGTACTAGGGTGGTTCATCCCACAGTTATCATAGGGTGGAAAGTCAACTCATCCCTTATTCCCCATTTACATATTTCATTTTATATAGTTTTCAGAATCCTTATTATTCTCTTTCTTTCCTTTAATGTAATAAGACATAGATAATTCCTTTTCCATCTTGATAGCACATGAGGCTATATCTCTCTATGATGAGAAAAATTCAGAGACTAGTGACCTTAGTAGGAATGGTTTTAAACCATCAATGAATCGATCAATCTTGCTCCTTGGATTATGTATGTAGTTTGTGACATCTCTTTCTATCCTTATCAAGTTATCATCATAGTTAGAAACATTCTCATCCTCTTTTTACCTTTGATTCAGAAAATCCCTTTCCATATCTGCTCAATATTCAGGAGGGAATTATTTTTATAAGAATATTTCCTTAAAATACCTCCATTCCATTTCTTCTATTTCATCATCCTCCTTTTTTTTAATTAAATACCACCACTAATCCACATCTCATGATTGAAGATAAATTGTCATGAAAACCCTCTCTATTTTGTTACATCCCAAAGTCACAAATGTATTCTCTAAATAACGTATCCACTTTTTCTCTATGAATGGGTTTGTAGTCACATTGAATAATGGATGTTGTTTTCAAAAAAATCGGTCTAACATAGCTCCTACACATTGTGGATTCATATTCCCCATATGGGTAAGGTTATTATTCATAACCAGAGTCAAATATCCCAGTAAAGTTTTAAGTTGTTAATCACCAGTCACAACACCAGATCCAACATCATTATCTTGCATTAGAGGGTAATACCTAAATGGGATACATGTGTTCATGTGGTTATTATTCCTTCCACAAGGCTCTATTTCAAAATAATTTCATACACTATATTAGGTTATGAATAATAATGTATAATATCAACATAAAAAAATACATATCATTAACTAAAATCATATTCATAACAAATTTGATAATCATAAATATGGTTTCTTTGAGGAAAAAATAACATTTAATTTTTTCATAATGGTATGTAATGAAATTGTGAATTATTATAAGAATATCCCGTCGTAGTGTCAAAATTGGTGCATATTATGGCCCGTTGTCATGTACCAGGATACCTCGAGTCATGCTCGGAACTCCTTGTAAGAGTTGTTATTTCTAGGTACATTTTTTCTAGAACCACATCCACCTATATTATATAGATAGAGATTTACTTTCTAGAAAGATACAGATAATCTATTCCTTAACAAAATTCCATGATGTTCTTGTATGTTTATCCTCAAATACCATCTTAGGGTATTGTTCCTTAATCTACATTTTCTGAATCTAGTTTCCAATATTTCTAATAAACTTCTTATATACAAACTATAAAGACCTGACTCTGGTCGCCCTGAGTTGGTTCTTTATTTCCTTACATAGGAAAAATTAAAATAAAATTGTGTCTTGAAGTAATTAATAGTTTAGTAGTTTTGGAAAACCAAATACATAAATAATTTCAACATTACAACATGAAAGGAAATACAATATATATATATATATATTCCATTAGAAACATCAATGAATCCTAGATTATCCCTACAAGTCATTCATAATTTACTTCTTCATATCCTTTGAGAATAAAACATAAGAAAGGGGTGAGCTCAAATGCTCAGTAAGGAAAAGAAATATAGCGGAAGATATCATAAACTTAGACATTATGCATGGTGAATAACTAAAAATATATACCATTAAAAATATAAACTTGAACCCAATATAGAAAAAATAATACCTGAATAAATAATGACACAATAAAACATAATAATGGGTATTCTACTAGTCAAATAACCAAATTGAAATATAAATATATAGATTTATAATTATGGAATAAATAATTTCATACATCATAATCATATCATCAAGGATCGTGCCAAGACCATAAATAACCATACTGTCAAGGCCTTGTGCCAAACCTCTAGTTTGTCTCATGAGACCTACTGATGCATCGAGGGGATATAAAGGCCCCCCCATAAATTTCTTATTCTAATAAATTACTCATATTAAATGGGATAAACATAGACCACATAAATATATAAAATAACATTCATCAATATGTACACATAAACACTAACCAATTTGAGTAGTGTGGTGAATTGTATCAAGACAACACATTTATAGTCAAACTGATCATAAAAAAATTATTACAATATGTTATATGATAAAAATAAAATATTAACCTCAATATGACATAAAATTCAACATAGGCATTGAAATAGGAAAAAATGATCCAGTAAAATCACCGTAGAATTTTTTAGACAAATACACTTTTACTTCGAAAAGAAGAGTTATTTTGGAAAAATATTTACATAAAACCATAAATTAACTAATATAGTTTTTCCATGATGATATTAGTTGTTTTTAAAAAAAATATTTGTTTAATATATATTATAGAGTTCCCTTGAAAATATGTACAAATTTTAGAAGTTCCTTTGATTTAGGCTTGTTTAACGAGAAAAATTGAGAATTATTTTTATAAAACATTTAACTCCCCATAAAAAAGAAGGATTCTGATTGGTAAATATATATAGAAAATTAATACATAATTTATTATGAGTAAATAAGAATAATTAATAATTTAATCGGAATTAAAAGAGACAAAGAGTAACCTGAAAGAAAATGGTGGTTTGAGTAGAAAACCCTTACCTTATATCTGAACATATTCTGCACTTGACCATAACATCCTGAATAGTCAAATTAAAAACATTAATTAAGTAATTAAAAACCATATATACATTTATTGGATTCTTTATAGTTTTATTAAGTTCATTTTTTGGATTATTTATAAGATATATGATTTAATTTTGTCATTCCAGAGTGTTTGTTTCCTTGATTTTCATAATTAGTTTGCTTGTTTATAATTAATGGAGTTCATGTGGAATGGATATAATTTTCAAAAATTTGATTTATATGATACTAATGACATATATAAGATTAAATTGTCATAAAAAGTAATTGTTTTACATGTTATAAATATTATTTATTAGGTAAAACATTAATAACAATCGTTTAGATTATTTTAGCGGTATTTGGAATATTGTGAACTAGTTTGGTTTTATGTATTAATATTATGTATATATACTAGTTACATATCTTTAAATAGGTTATAATACATATATTATTGTTTTTTCGACCATAAAATTGGTTTCATTACATGAAATGAAGGATAAATTTGATAACAAATGTTATTTGTCCACGAAGGTTGTAAATCAATACCTCTCAGGTGATGATTTCAATTTTAAAATAAAAGAGATAGAGAGAGAAGGAGTAAGGAAATTGATGATGGATATTCCATTAACATGATATAATTGTAGTATATATATGATATAGGAGTTATCATGATCAATTGTATAGAAGTGGTGGGTTAGATACTGTGAAAGAAAATAAATAGAAATGAAATTAAAAGAAAAGGTAAGAGGATTTAGTTCTTGAAATATCCTCCTTGAGAACCTCCTTAAGGGAAAGGGTTTTTGTATTTTGGAAAGACCAAGGGCTTTTGGATGTGTGGAGGGAATATGGAATATTATTTGGTTGAACATTGAGGAGCTAAAAGGCTTAGAGATATGAGGAGAAGAGGGAGTGATGTGTGGATTTTATAGTAGTGTAAAGTAGTTATTTCTCATTATTTTAATAATTATTTTATAATTTTGGCTCAAAAATATGAATAGTCATGATTATTGTGAAAAAAATAGTAATAAGTTTTTTTAGCTCAAAAAAATTTCCATTTACCTCTGCCATGATTCAAATATGATGTATAAATTAATTAATTTAGCATATTCTGCAAATTATTGAGTTTCACTATTCACCAAAAAATCAAGTATTTCAGAAAAATCCCAAAAAATCACCCTTATTATTTTTCAATGTTCAGAATTCAAAAATTAACTACATTTTATCAAAATAATTTTCTAAATAAGATAAATTTACATTTTAAATAAAATAATTATTTACTTGAAAAATACAAATTTTAAATTTAAAATAGATTTTATAATACTTTCAAAAATTATCTGAGGTCTCATAAAATTATCCCAAAATCATAGGAAAACAAAATATTTCTTTAGGAATACATTTTATTAAAATTAATTTTATTAAATTATTAATTTAAATTTATAATTAAATATTTTCTACTCATAAAAATACCAATACTTAATTATTAATTTTAAAAATATTCTATTTCATTTATAAGGTGACCAAATTTTATTTATACTTACATAGGTGAGGTAATTATTCAAATGGGTACATTAAGATTCATAAGGGTGTGTTAATATTCACCAAAAATGTATTTTTATCCTATCAGACTCTAAATATCTTACTAATCGAAACCGTATAAGTCGGTTTTTTGAAATTCAAATCATATAAGTGGAAAAATTATGTTTGCTGGATAGATTATAACAATGTGGTGTTTTATAGAGACTGTGTGTTTCATAGATCCAAAATTAAATTTATTTATAAATCCTTGGGATGTTACAATCTAGTTGTTGAATCTTGGTATGGTGAGTTGTGCCCTTGGGGGATTGGGTTATTTTCACCCTATTTTGGTACTTGGGTTATAGTATGTTGTTCTTTTTTATGCCTTGTTGTATTATGGTAAACCACCCGTAGTGGAGTTTTTATTTCATGGAATATTGTCTTGCTTATTTTTCATTCTCATTGTTAGTTGAAAAATTGTTCCCATTTCCAATTTGTATGATGCCAGGTGCTAATCGCTGACCTGTAGGGATCAGGAATGTCCTTCACGTTATGTCAGGGCCGGCTTGGTTATCAGGATAGCAGGGTACCTGGGTAGGTTTATGACAAAATGGCATCAAAGTACTGGTTGATCATTTTCATAATGTTAGTATGTAATGGTGAAATATTATTAGGAATTAAGAGGTAGTTGCATTTGAGTTTCGGGCAATCTCTCACCGAAATGATCCTTAAGATGCCAGGAGTGGTTAGGGAAATATGTCTTGTGGATTAGTTCTAGTATTTCATCAGTTTTGATTTGGATATAGATAAAATCAAATGTTTTTTTTCTTTCTATTGGGATTAATTTCTCTCATTTCTCTTCTTGAGCATTATCTAATGTCTTCGATGTTGTCTGCTGATGTATTGTAGCATCATGCCTCCGAAAAAATAGGTGAATCAGATCTAGGAAGAGGATATTACTGAACCTCAGTGAGAAAATCCTATTGTGGATCTGAATATGGTTGAGGTGATCATGCATATTGTCCTATCTTTAGGATAGGAACCACCAGCAATCCTTTTTCTAAATCCAGTTATGGATCCTCAAGGGGTTGTTATTAGAAATAATTATCATGATTTCCTTCTCCAATATACACTAGTTTTCAAAGGCTCCATTGATCCTCATGATTATGAGGAATGGATGGGAATAATAAAACATCTGTTTGAGTTCTTGGAGACACCAAACACGATCAGGGTGAAGTATGCCACCATCATGTTGTAGGGTTCGAGCAGAAGCTGGTGGGACATGATGGTGACAATGAAGAAACATGAGGCCTTATTTTGGAAGGATTTTAAGGTTCTTTTCACCAACTAGTTCTATCTAAAGTAAATGGTGTTGGCCAAAGTAGTGGAGTTTTTCAAGCTTATGTAGGCTAAATTAACTATGACTGAGTATTCAAATTACTTTTTAGAGTTAGTTCATTTTATTCCAGAGATTGTATATAATGAGAGGATGAAGGCTAAAATTATTGATTTGGGACTTCGATCAGATATCTATTATTAGGTTTTCTTGCTAAATCTTCCCACTTATGTTGATTTTTCGGATAGGGCAACGGTGGTTGAGATGGAACTTAATAGAAATTCATGGTCCATGAGAGTTCTTTTTTCTCCCGGTGGAAGTGTAAGTTCTTTTAAAATAAAAGAGGATGTGTGATGACTCTTGAAGTGGCTATCTACATTAGTTTTGTTATTAAAATCCTGAAATTCCTAGTAGAAATCATTTGATATGATACCGGTGTGGTAAACCAGGGAATTAAAAGAAGGTTTTCACTGAGGAACCCAAGAACTAAGGCTCCTACAAATGTTTAGGGCACTTGAATAAGTTTTACCACAACGTTTCCACTCCACACTGTGGTAAGTTATCATCATCACCTACAAAAATCTTGGGGAAATCAAATGATTCATGTACAAAAAGGTTAAATATGCATGCATTCAAAATTAATCTTCTTCACATAGTAGAGGAGTATCTATAGGAATCTGAAATAGGTCCAATGGCCACGAGAGTTACCATTACCATAGGTTTATCTTTAGTGACTAATCTATTTGATACTAATTCATCTCACACATTTATTTAACTCTATATCATTAATATTCTCAATCATCATATGGAGCTTTTATCATGTGCAATGTATATTAATACACCCCTTGGTACAAAGAGAGAGAAGGGTCCTCATAGTTCATCTTGTGTCTTCTCTCTATTAGATGTCATTATTTCAGGGATTTTCTAGTATATAACATGAAATATATTGAAATTGTATTTAGGATGGATTGGATCATTACCAATAAATCACATATTTATTGTTATATTTGTAATGCCCCGACCCTAGTTACCTAGAGTCAGTGCATTATTATATAACATTGGCATGATCCCAAAAGATCAAGTCTCGAAAGACCGGTTAGTTTAGAGGTCTTGAAAACACAAGATATATTAATAAGTCTTACATTTCATCACAAAGTAAAAAAAACTACAACAACATCTTGTCTTCATTTCCCCTCAGACTATCCCTACAGGTCATTCATAAATTACTTCTTCTCATCCTGGAAAAAATAAAACATTGAAAGGGGTGAGCTCAGATGCTCAGTGAGGATAACAATATAGTGGAAATTTTCATAGATAAGTATAAACAATTAAGGCAATGTATAATTAAAACAAAATCATTTTAAACTTTAACTTTAGCATAACATGTCAAAGATAAAATGAAATAATGTCGTTTACTTATTCACATGGATATTCTACTAGTCTAATAACCACATGCAAAATCAATAACCACTTTCATATTGATGGAATGCATAATGCCAGACTATCATAACCATGTATCCAAGGCCTCGTGCCAAGACAACAAATAAGATTTTGTCAAGGCCTCGTGCCAAGACACTAGTTTGTATCATGAGACCTACCGATGCATTGAGGAGATATATTGGGCTCCACCCGTCACTTAGTAAGTCCAATTCATTCCTCATATGAAAATTTTGAAACATAACATAAACATTCATATTGAAACTAGCATACGAAATGTTAATACATTATTCAAAAACCATGAATGGTATAAAAATAACCCATCTATAGTCAAACATAACTCATTCAATACAATATGGAAGATTGTATTATAACATATTAACCTCAATCGAGAATAATGAAGGATATTTACATAGATGAAAATAATCACTAAAACTATTTGATAGAAATATCCCCTTTTTCTTGAAATCATTTAAAAGCCGCACTATTTTTCAAGAAGACATTTAAAAATAGATTTTTTAATCAAAGTGTCCCATTACACTTTGAATATTTTAAAAGGAATTTTCATTTGAAAACATTAATTTCTATATAGATAAATCCTTAAAACCATTTTTAAAACATGGACATTAATGAGAAAGATTTAGAATAATAAATCTTTAAAACATTTTAAAATGATATTTTTGTTAGAGTTCCTATCCAAAAGAGATAAACATGAAAAAAAAATAATTGAGGTAATAAAAACTCTGTAATATCATGAGAATAATTTGATTCATTATATACTATGTCAAAGTACATTATATACATCATATAAAAGTGATTTGGTGTATAACAACAATAGAGTCTCAATGGAATGTAAATTGATATGGAATCTCTCATAAAGGCCGTATCCTTAGGTTAAGGATAAATAAAAAACATAATTATGTGTGAAAAATATAAATAAACTAAATATGATTTGGTATTTAGTGTAAATCAATCAGAGGATATTCACACATATTCGTGTAAAAACAATACCAATGAATTTAATATGTAACTCAACAAATAGAGATTGAATTATAATTACTCTTATCATGTTCATATCGATGACTTGAGAATTTATAAATGGAGTGATTATGTGTATCAAAAGTATATCCACATAAAGGGGAGTGGAAATTATGACATAAGAAAATGAATAGTGATTCCACACATAATCTTGGAATAAAATAATCAATAAAGTTTGCATAAATCTGAATGAGTCGAAATTGAAATATCAAATTCCCTTATCAATTTGGCAAGTTAAGAAACATAAAACCATGAAAGAAGGATAATAAAATGATGATGTAAATATCCATAAATTAAAGTATATTACACAATGAATACAATCATGGGCAGTATACAAATCACATGCAATAAATAAGTGGTGAATAATGGAAATCTCACGGAATTAAAAGTGAGATAAGAAACCCCTTAAATTGTAATTTTTCCTTGGTCGAGGGTAGGTTAGCCTCCTGTATAATGGTGAAATAATTTTTATTTAATTATAAAGGGATCTTATACATTAATATGATATCATATAAGATCTTTTAACATTTATTTGTTAATAATATCTTAGTATTATCATCATTTCAGGTATTAACTTACTCGTTTTTTTAATATGTTTTGTTACAAAAGTCATGTTTGTTATGGGTAGGTTGTATCTTATTTATATACAGAATTTTATCAAGTCCTTAAAAATTATTTTTAATCATCAAATGAGAATTATACTTGAATGGATACGATGTGGAATGAATCTCATCGCGTTCGTGGAGACGGTAGTCCGTACGTACGCACAAGCGACAATATCATTCTTTTGATATTAAAATAATATATTATTGTATGGTATATCATATATAAAGAATAATTATCATGTTATATTTATTATTTATATTAATTACATATCATTATCATACCTATCCAAATAATAATGTTTTTGAATAAAAATTACACCACGACGTGGAGAAGGTAAGCTGTACGTATGCACGTATGGTGACATGTCATTCAAAGGATGGATAGAATACTGAATATGGTTGTACCATATTTATAATAACATCACTATATATAGAAGATACTAGATTTATTATTTTAGAAAGGAAATAACAATGAAAGAATAAGTTGAATAAGAATGGATCTTGAAAAAGGGTGGTGAAAACATTATCTCTTCATCGGGTTCTTCCTTTTGATTTGATCAAAAGGGATCCATAGGTTGGATTTATGATCAAACTAAGGCATCTACGTTTAAGTGAGGGAAGTGGAGATAGTATTTGGGTAGGGTTTAACCGAACCAAAAGGCTTTGAAGGTGTGAAGAATTGGTTAGAAGTTGTGTCCTTTTATAAGGGGGGGGGGGCTCTTTAGGAAAAACTTAAAGTATTAATTTATAATAAACACATATTCAGTTTATAATGTATCCAAAGAGTATTATTTAAAATATACGGTGGGTATTGGTCTAAATAATTTCAACCAATAAATTTTAGACAGGTTTGGGTCATTATATTAACCTTATCTTTTAGTTTTAACTCTTGGTTAATTAGTTTGACACTTACCATGTCACTTTGTATTTTTATATTATATAGTTAATAAAATTACTATATACCTCCAAGAGACCCCCAAGTGGTCCATTAATGATACAAATATCATGATAAATGTCATTTGGACGAAATTTATATTTTTAGGAATTTAATATCAATTAATAATATAATATTTGTTTTAAAAACTTTTTTATGTCAATTTTGACACTATTTGGTATTTGATTTTTGAGAAATTCATAACAGCATGAATACATCGAAAAAAGTTAATTAAATCAATCCTAAAATGTCTTATTAACCTATAAAGTTCGTGTAATTCATTAAAAGTCTAATATTATATTTATTTGGGTATTTATAATATTAACTATTTTAATATTTTACTAATAAGGTAATTACTACATCATCATTGTGTTATAAATAAATTAACTTATTTAATGTATAAAAATTATAAATAAAATACCATTATGTAGGAAATAATTTTATTTTTATAATTAATATTTATAGTCTAAAATATAACATATATAACCCTATGTAAATTTTTTTTTCTAAAATATATAGTCTTGTGTCATTTTTGTATTTACTTTAACTTAATTAATTTAATTTGTCATTATCACTTACAAGTTGATACATGGGGTCCCAAAATCGACCCAAAGATGCCCATGGTCAGAAATGTATCAAAAAATAGCGTTAGGACATGTTTCATAGTAAAATAATAATATTATAATATATTTTTTACCCTTATTTACCGGATTTACCCTAACCATGGTAAATAAAATATTTACCGAAGTAATTATTCAAAATGTCTAAAAATAAAATTTACCTATTTACACAATTTAGAAATCCTGATTCCAAATTTGGAGTACATTTTTCCAAATTCCAAACTCAGAAGTGGCAGAAATTAATTTAAAATTAATTCCCACTGTTAAAACAAAAAACATGTTTTTAAGAGATAATAACTATCAAAAGATTTCCACTTGTTTATGTCCGGTTTAAATGTGAAATTATGTCCAATGACCAACATTCTATTAAATGGTAAAAATATATTCTAAATATACTTTAAAATCACTCATATTCATAATTTATCAATATTAATTATTTCGATTAAAAATTATGTTTTTAATTAAAATTTAGTAATTTTCACTTTTCATCAAAATATTTAAGTTATCAGAAAAGTACCAAAAATTAACTCTAAGATAATTATGATATTCTGAATCCAAAAATGAAGTCCATTTTGAATGATAAAATGTATAAAATTTCTAAAAGTGGGTATTACTATTCATAACAGCTAGTTTGATTAGTTGTGGTCTGTTAGAATCTCGAAGTCGCGTACAATGAAAGCTATTGCAGTATTCAAAGGGAAACGTACCGTGGAAGCATGGGGTGATACATTCTCCCCTCCTTCAATAAATTGTGTCCTCGCAATTTTTTAAATTTTCTTGGGAATATATTGGAAAGACCCACATTAGAAAAAGAGTCAATAATACTGTCACTTTAAAAGAATGAAAGAGAAGTAAAAAGGTCACCCGAGATAACCTATACTGAGATTACATGTAGAAACACAGGGATATGGATGATAAACTAAGTGTAATGTTATGATAGAGAGGTATAGAGAACATGATCAGGATAAAGTTAACAATAAGAAAACAAAAAACTTGTGATGGGAAAAATGGTCATTAGTTTCCCAGTAGGAAAAGTAAACGGACAACATTTTTTGTTTTTTTTAAGTTACATTACATAAAGATGAGGAATTCATTTCTGGGATTGACTATGAACATAAAGAGATATACATACATTTAAAGTAATGTTTAATTCTTTAATAAATTCCTACCACTAACTCATTTTTAAACGATGAGTATTCAAGAAGACTTAGTCACACCGGAAGAGATAGAATAAACTTCTCATAGAATCACATGATACACAAAGGATAAACTATATATTTACCTTGTATTTAGAGATTAATCAAAATAAAAATGGTTACTATAAGATCTGGTGATCCCCCAAAAGGATATTCCATTGGAGAAAGAAACACTAATCTTAATTTCTAAAATTAAACCAACAATACCCCAAAGATAAATAAATAACATTAAATAAACAATTGTCCTTAAAATCCTTCAATATAATCCAAACAAATATTGAAACCCAAAACTTAGAAGAATTTGGTTATGTAGTCTTCCATGATAAATTGTATCTCTACATGACATCAACTACTCTTAAAGTCACATACTTAAAAGTAATTAACCTAATCACATCTTCTCTATTATAGGTTAATCATTTCCATAAATAACCCAAATCACGATAAATACACAATAAAAACGTAGATAAATATCCACCATTACTCCTAAAATGAAATCCCATAGTATTCTATTTTCCATGGTCATATAGTGTCCCCAAAAGGCGAACATCTTCCAAAATAAAATTTATCACTTAATCACCAAATCATTTTCTTATACTAAGGGTATTAAATTGATTAGAAATAAGATCCCAAATCAAATTATTATAGATCAATAAATTCATTATACTGAAAATAATTAGTCACACTAACCAGGGACTTTAAGTAGTCCAATGGTAGGCGACAAATCCCTATCGCACTTTGGTTGTGGGTTCGATTCCCACTGCTTTGTCCGACGCGACGGGTTGTCACACGGTCTTCGTGTTGTCCTTTTTCGAATACTATAATTTATGACATTACCAAAATGAGATAAATTCCTCAAAATAACTATAACATAATTTTAACCATAAATGTTATCTCATACCTTTCATTTTCATCCCAAAATATAATAACATGTAATTTCCTCAAACCCAATGATAATATAAAACAAAATGGTTATGTATAACTATATCCACAAGGGAAAAGATAAGAATTCTTCAAATATCATTCTCACATGGAAAAATACTGGGTTATAAATACAAGAGAAAATTATTCCAATGTATTCCCATCAATAAGAATAACTAATACTTTTAAACATTTCTCCAACCATTTATTTCCACATAGCTTCTGCTTTGACCAAGAAAATATCCCATAGAATAGGTCATTCACTCGGGTAATTTCTAGGTCACCTACATTTACGGAAAATGATTGTAAATGGATTCTTGGGACTATTTTTATTTTCTTCTATAGTACTCTTCATTTTTCCTCAGCAATTATTCACTTTATTCCCTTCTTTCCCACACGTAAAGCATTTCTTTGTTCCGTTGAGACACTTTCCTGGGTGTCTCCTTCCACATTTCCAACATGATGGAAATTTAGGATTCTTTTTTACATGGTCTCCACTGTTGTAGATCTTATCATTCATCACCTTTCTCTACTTTGTTGAGTTCGGGAGTTGGTTAATATATATGTTGTTGATCATATTTTTGGAAAACTGATTTGGCATGAACACGATATCTTTTACGCCTATCAACATTCCATTTTGTTGCTCATTTCCACCATTGTTCATACCTTGTACATCATTCTCAAAGTTACTATGACTTCCTGGGACTCCATCCATTGACTACAACCAGAGAGCATTGTGTGACTAACAATAGTCATAAAATCATTTAGAGAATATCCTGACACGATATTCTCAATTTGAAACACCTTAGGATTAACCAAGGTCATTTATTATCATCATATATTAAAATAATTCAAATTGGATTGTAATGAAAATTTAAATTATCCTAAGAATATACCATGGGAGTGTCATAACCAAGAGTACATCAAGGCTCATTGTCGTGTAACTGTTCCCATTCGAGTCTAGCTCAATGCGGTGTTTTCGGGTTTTACCCCTAGGTATATTTTTTCAAGAGCCGCCTCTACCTACTCGTATCCAGACAGGGATGTATTGCACATAAAACTCACAAAATCTCTACAATACCAAAATTATAGGAAGTTATTTTATACTAATCCTCAAAGTCCATCTTAGGTCTATGTGCTCTAATCAGAGTTTATCTAAATCTAGCTTTGAAGGTTTGTACTAAACTTCTTCTGATACCAACTGGAATGCCCCAATCCCAGTTACCGAGAGTCGGTTCATTATTAATATTGTTGGCATGATCCCAAAAGATCATGTCCCAATGACCGATTAGTTTATTAGTCTTGGAAATACTAGATATATTCATAAGTCTTACATTTCATCATAAAGTAAAAAAACTACAAAAACATAATGTCTTCATATCCTCTCATACTATCCCTCCAGGTCATTCATAAATTACTTCTTCACATCCTGGAAAAAAACATTGAAAGGGGTGAGGTCAGATGCTCAGTAAGGATAAAAATATAGCGAAAACTGTCATAGATAAGCATAAACAATTAAAGCAATGTATAATTAAAACGAAATCCTTTTAAACTTGAACCTTAGCATAATTTGGGAAAGATAAAATGAAATAATTCCATTTAATTATTCACATAGATATTCTACTAGTCGAATAACCACATGAAATATCAATAACCACTTTCATATTGATGGAATACATAATGTCAGACTATCATAACCTCGTAGCCAAGGCCTCCTGCCAAGACTACAAATAAGATATTGTTAAGGCCTCTTGATAAGACACTAGTTTGTCTCATGAGACCTGCCGATGCACCGAGAAGCTATAGCGGTCTCCACCCGTCACTTACTAAGTCCAATGCATTTCTCATATGAAAATTGTGAAACATAACATAAACATTCGTATTGAAACTAGCATACAAAATGTCAATACATTATTCACAAACCATGAAAGGTATAAAAATAACACATCCATAGTCAAACATAACTCATTAAATACAATATGGAAGATTTTATTGAAACAGATTAACCCCAATCGAGAATAATGAAGGATATTGACATAGATGAAAATAATCATCAAAAATATTTGAGAGAAATATCCAATTTTTCTTGAAATCATTTAAAAGCCACACTATTTATCAAGAATCCATTTAAAAATATATTTTTGAATCAAAGTGTCCCATACCACTTTCAATCTTTTAAAATGAATTTTGATTTTAAAAAATTAATGTCCATATAAATAAATCCTTAACACCATTTTTAAAACATGGACATTAATTAGAAAGATTTAGAATAATAAATATTTAAAACATTTTAAAATGATATTTTAGTTAGAGTTCCTAACCAAAAGAGAGACACTTCAATAAAAATAATTGAGGTAATAAAAACATTGTAATATCATGATAATAAAGTGATTCATGATATACTATGTCAAAGTACATTATATACACCATATAAAAGTGATTTGGTGTATAAAAACAAAAGAGTCTCAATGGAATGTAAATTCAGATGAAATATCTCATAAAGGACGTATCCTTAGGATAAGGATAAATTAAAGACATAATTATGTGTGACAAATATAAATACACTCAATATGATTGGGTATTCAGTGTAAATAAATCAGAGGATATTCAAACATATTCTTGTAAAAACAATTCCAATGAATTGGATATTTAACTCAACAAATCGAGATTGAATTAAAATTACTCTTATCAAGTTCATATCGATGACTTGAGAATTTATCAATGGAGTGATTATGTGTATCAAAATTATATCCATAGAAAGTGGAGTGGAAATTATGACATAAGAAAATGAATAGTGATTCAACACATAATGTTGGAATAAAATAATCAATGAAGTATGCGCAAAGCCGAATGAGTGGAAATTGAAATATCAAATTCCCTAATCAATTTGATACATTACTAAACATAAAAAAATGAAAGAAGGATCATAAAATTATAATGAAAATATCCACAAATTAAAGTATATTACACAATTAATACAATCATGGGTAGTACACAAAATACATGTAATAAATAAGTGGTGAATGATGGAAATCTCAAGGAATTAAAAGTGTGATAACAAACCCCTTACTTTGTAATTTTTCCTTGGTCGAGGGTAGGTTATAATTTTTAATAATGGTTAAATAATTGTTATTTAATTATACAAGGATCATATACATTAATATGATATCATATATGATCTTTAAACATTTATTTGTTAACAATATCTTAGTATCATCGTCGTTTCGGGTGTTAACATACTCGTTTTCTTTTATATGTTTTGTTACATAAGTCATGTTTGTTATGGGTAGGTTGTATCATATTTATATACAGAATTATATCAAGTCATTAAACATTATTTTTAATCATAAAATGAGAATTAGACTTGAATGGATACGATGGGGACTGAATCTCATCGCATTCGTGGAGACCGTAGTCCGTACGTACGCACGAGCGACAATATCATTCTTTTGATATAAAATAATATATAATTGGAGGTTATATCATATATACAGAATCATTATCATGCTATATTTATTATTTACATCAATTAAATATCATTATCATACCCATCCAAATAATAATGTTTTTGAATAACAATTACACCACGACGTGGAGATGGTAATCCATACATATGCACTTATGATGACATGTCATTCAAAGGATGGATAGAATACTGAATATGGTTGTACCATATTTATCATAAAATCACACTATATAGAAGATACATGAGTTTTTATTTTCGAATGGAAATAACAAATAAAGAATAAGTTGAAGAACAAAGGAGCTTGAAAAAGGGTGGTGAAAACATTACCTCTTCTTTGGGTTCTTCCTTTTGATTTGATGAAAATGGCTCCTTAAGTTGGCTTTCTGATCATAATAAGGCCTCTAGGTTGAACTAAGGGATTTTGAGAGAGTATTTGGGAAGGGTTTGGTCGAACAAAAAGGCTTTTATGGTGTGAAGAATTGGTTAGAAGTTGTGTCCTTTTATAAGGGGGAGGAGGGGCTCTTTAGAAAAAACTTAAAGTATTAATTTTAATAAATTCATATTCGGTTTATAATGGATAAAAAGTGGATTATTCAAATTATACGGTGGGGATGTGTCGAAATAATTTCAACCAATAAATTTTAGACAGGTTTGGTTTATTATATTAACCATATCTTTTTGTTTTAACTCTTGGTTAATTAGTTTGACACTTACCATGTCACTTTGTATTTTTATATTATATAGTTAATAAACATACTATATACAGCCAATAGTCCTTAAATTGGTCCATTAATGATAAAAATATCATGATAAAAGTACTTTGTCCAAAATTTAGATTTTTGGGAATTTAATATCAATTAATAATATAATATTAGTTTTAAAAACTCTTTTATGTCAATTTTGACACTATTTGGTATTTGATTTTTGTGAAAATAATAAAAGCATGATTACTTCGAAAGAAGTTAATTAAATAAATCCTAACATGTCTTATTAACCTATAAAATTAGTGTAATTCATTAAAAGTCACATATTATATTTATTTGGGTATTTATAATATCAATTAATTTAATATTTCACTAATAAGGTAATTATTGCATCATCATTGTGTCATAAATAAATAAACATATTTAATGTCTAAAAATTATAAATAAACTACCATTATGTAGGAAATATTTTTATATTTCTAATGAATATTTATAGTAGAAAATATAACATATATAACCCTATGTAAAAAATATGTTTTCTAAAAGATATAGGCTTATGTCATTTTTGTATTTACTTTAACTTAATTAATTTAATGTGTCATTATCTCTTACATGTAGATCCATGGGGTCACAAAATCAACCCAAAGTTTTCCATGGTCGGAAATGTATCAACCAATAGGGTTAGGACACATTTCAGGGTAAATTAATATTATTATAATATTATTTTTTACCCTTATTTACCAGATTTACCCTTTAACCATGGTAAATAAAATATTTAGCGAAGTAATTATTCAAAATGACTAAAAATAAAAGTTAACTATTTACACAATTTGGACATCCTGATTCCAAATATGGTGTATATTTTTCCAAATTCAAAACACAGAAGAGGCAGAAATTAATTTAAAATTAATTCTCGCTGTCAAAACAAAAGGTGTGTTTTTAAGAGATAATAACTATCAAAAGATTGACACGTGTTTATGTCCGGTTTAAATGTGCAATTATGTCCAATGAACAACATTGTATTAAATGGTAAAAATATATTATAAATATTCTTTAAAACAACTCAAATTCACAATTTATCACTATTAATTATTTTGATTAAAAATGGTTATTTTAATTAAAATGTAGTAATTTTCAGTGTTCATCAAAATATGAAAGTTATCAGAAAAGTACCAAAAATTCACCCTAATCTAATTTTGATATTAAGAATCCAAAAATGAAGTCCATTTTGAAAGATAAAATGTATAAAATTTTAAAAAGTGGGTATTACTATTCATAATGGCTAGTTTGATTGGTTGTGGTGTGTTAGAATCTCGAAGTCGCGTACAATGCAAGCTATTGCATTATTCAAAGGGAAACGTAGCGTGGATGCTTGGGGTATTATAATATTAGACGAGTATACCTTACTACAACCAATGTTGTGCCTCTTTTCTTTCAAGGTGAATGTGAACCAAGGTCATGAATAGTCAGACATTCCTATCCAGCGTTGGGGAAAATGGTATAAGTGTATTCTTATGATCTAGAGCGGGATTCAATGAGTGGTGATCTCCCTCTAGTCTTTATCTAGTTTCCCATTTTATTTCCTTATGAATTATCTAGTTTAAAACTATTAAGGGAGGTTGATATTTGTATAGACTTAGTGCTTGATACTCAACCAATATCAATTCCTTCTTATAAAATGAAACCAACTGAAATGAAATAGATGAAGTCCTAGTTGGGTGATATTTTAGAGAAAGGATTTATATGCCCTAGTGTGACACCTTGGTAATAACGAGTTATCCTTGGTAGAAAGGTGTTGGTTCTGTTCGCTTATGTGTTGATTACCAAAATATAAATTGAGTGACAGTAATTAAATTGTATCCATTATAATGGATTGATTATCTTTTTGATCATTTTAAAGGGGAAATGATGTTTTCGAAGATCAATATTCAGTCTAGTTACCCTCAACTGAGAATAAAAGATTTTTACATTATGAAAACTGCTATCTGGCGTAGGTATAACCATTATGAGAACCTTTTTATACCCTTTGTTCTAAAAAATGTTCCTACAATTTTAATGGAATTAATAAACATGATTTTTACTTAGTATATGGATACCTTTGTGGAAGTCTTTGTGGATGAAATCCTTGAATATTCTAAACCCAAGGTGGATTATATGCATCATCTGAGAATAGTTTTGTGCTTTCTAATAATTCAACATCTTTTTACCATAATTCTCAGTGGGTTTTGAACCCAAGAACCACTAACATGTTCTTTGATATAAGGCAGTGGTTATAGTGCCCAGGTATGAGCCATGGTGTTTATGAGTATGTTTCCCATTTCTATACATTCCAATATGTCAAAGCTAAACACCATAAACCATTGGGTTTTCTTCAACCACATACAGTTCATAATTATAAGAGGGATAAAATATATATGGACATTGTGGTTGGGTTTCAACATACCAATAGAAAGAAGAATGCAATGTGGTTTATGATCAACAAGGTGACCAAGTAGGCTCCCTTTATACCCATTTGAGATAAATCCTAAGTTGAGGAGTTGGGAAGTCTCTATGTGAATGGGATTGTTCATTTTCAAAAAGATCCATATGCTATAGTCTCCGATAGGGATCCTCAGTTTACTTATCTCTTTTAGAGAGGCCTTTAGGAGGCACTGAGATCTCAGGCCTATTTGGGTACGACCTACCATCCACAGTCAGATGGCCAGATAGAGAGATCTATATAAATCCTTGAGGATATGCTCTGTGCTTGTGTTCTCAACTTCAGTGGGTCTTGGGATGATCATTTGGGGCTGGTTGAGTTTTATTATAACAACAGTTTCTATTTTGAGATCAGAATGGATCCTTTGGAGGCCTTATATGGTCATCCGTGTAAATATATGTTGTGTTGTAAGGAGATTGGTGAAAGTTCCTTGATTGGAATAAGTTTTGTCGAAGACACCACAACTAATATTTAGTTGATTCTACATAGAATGTAGACAGCAGAGATCCGGTATAAGTCTTATGCTGGTCGTCACCATAGGCCTTTGGAATTTCTATTTGCTGACTAGGTATTCTTCAAGGTTTCACCCCAGTTGGGTCATTGATGGCTGGGGAGGCAAGGGTAGCTTTCTCCTCATTATGTACGACCTTTAGAGTTTATTGATCAATTGGGGAATGTTTCTTACCATATAGAACTACTAATACAGTTGAAATGACACATGACATGTTCAATGTATCACAGCTGCAAAAGTATCACTATGATCCATGTCACGTTTTGAGCTAGAGTGTTGTGTCCTGGGCCCAGGATTGTTGGGCCCCCGCCAGGATTGTTGGCGCCTGTGCCCCGGTAACCAATCCCACATCGGTTGTGGAGGGAGATTGGTGGGTGCTTGAAATTCCCGTGCCTACCTTCCCCTCAGCAACGCGTTTTAAAGCCGTGAGGCCTGGGATAACAACTGGGCCAGAGCGGACAATATTGCTGGGCCGAGGGATCCGATCCATCAATTGGTATCAGAGGGTGGTTGGTCTCGGGACCGGTGTGGGCTTGGGGGGGGGATGTTGTGTCCTGGGCCCAGGATTGTTGGGCCCCCGCCAGGATTGTTGGCGCCTGTGCCCCGGTAACCAATCCCACATCGGTTGTGGAGGGAGATTGGTGGGTGCTTGAAATTCCCGTGCCTACCTTCCCCTCAGCAACGCGTTTTAAAGCCGTGAGGCCTGGGATAACAACTGGGCCAGAGCGGACAATATTGCTGGGCCGAGGGATCCGATCCATCATAGAGTGATCTTGAGATTGAAACTGATTTATCCTTGAATGAGCGGCCAGTCAGGATAGTTGATCCTGAGTCCAAGGTACTATTTGGAATGAAAATACCATTGGTTCATGTGCTTTGGTAGTATGGTTATGATAATCAAGATACATGGGAGAATAGGTCTGAGGTTTGAACTCAGTGGCATGAGTTGTTTGAGCAAGATCGTAAGAGATGTTTCTCAATGATGAGAGGTCGATAGAGGGGGGGAATTGTAATATCATTTTTTAAATGATGATAAACCCTATTATGTTAAATTATTAATATCTAATGTGGGAATAATGATTTATTAACTAAATTTTGATAAATTTGTTAAAGGCCTTAAATGCCAATTAACACATTAGAATATTCAATTGAATATTTTTGGTGTTCGACACTAAGTTACTGTGATATTTTGAGACCTGCAAAATCTTGGTGAATACTAATTTTTTTTAAATATAATATATTAAGCACACACTTTTTATTCAAAATAATTGAATAACTCCAAATAAGTGCATTGTAAAATAAATATGATACCACTGTTTGGTCTAAAATGATGGGTTCACCCTAGGCGGAGTATAACATTTGTACGTGTCACGCATTTCAATGATTCTCTCTAAAAAACAACAATTTTATTTTAATTAGTTATTTTATCTGTTTTTTAAATATTAAATAATAAATATATCTCAAATGGTGCACCATATGAAAAATATGGGATGACCATTATGTCTTAAATGAGGGGTTTACCAATGAATGGGTATAACTTCTTTGAGTAGTAGAACATTTGCCTAATCGTTAGTTTTTTTTAATTATCTAATATTTACATGCTGCGCCAACCCTTGACGAAGAAGGTGATTTTATTTTATTTTTATTATATTTTGTTATTTTTTTCAATAATACCTCCTCTATAACATCATCACTATGGATCCTAATTACATGCTGTTTATACCATTGAATTTGTCTCGATGAGCAGAAACAAAATAATATTTTTGTTTCGAAGGTAGCAAGGTATTATTCGATCATAATTTTTTTACATTTTAAATAGATATTTGAAAATATATTATCAAAGGATAATATCTTTATTTTATAGAGATATAATTTTAAAAATTTTCATACAATAATTGATTTGGACTATCAATGAACAATGACATGTTTTATCAAAAAAAATCACCAAAAAAAATATTAAGGGATAATTATAAAGTAATTATCACATGACATAGATTATAAAAAATATCATGGTATAATTATGTGTTTTATCAAAAAATAATTATAATTATTATCAAATTATAATATCATAGAATTATCAATCATAATCCCACCATATTATCAAATGAAAATTTTATATAAAATTGTCAACTGTTGTTTATCAGATTTTCACGTGTGATACTTTAAAGTGATAATTTGAAAAATATCCTAAAGAGATAAAATATTAACTCTTGTAATATTTTAATGAGATAATTTAAAAAAATTCCTGAAGAGATAAAATAGTATCACATATAATATTTTAAAATTTAAATTGGAAATTATATAGTAGAAAAAATATATCATCACATGTGATATTTTTTTTCATTTTTAAATAAAATAACTGGTATTAGTTCTATGAACCCTTGACAAATGTTCTGCAATGGTTTTCCAAAACTTACAAAAATAAATCCATGATGATGTGTATTGGACCACACATGGTGGTTTATCATTACCACTAACATCGACGACCTTGAGCTCGGTGGTTCTTTCTTTATTTTCCAATTGAATTGACCCTATAATTGCTTTATTTAAATTCAATTATTGGATTTAAATGAAATTTCCTGATTTGAATAAATTAAATTCATTTGGTTTTTGAATTTTTTTGGAATGATTTTTGGAAACACCCCCCCCCCCCCAATTCCATTGAATTGGGGTCTGTTTTCTAGTGGATGGAAATGGTTTCAATTTAATTACTGAATTTGATCATTGAAACAAAATTGATGGAAATTTTTAAATGGTTAAAATGGAATTAAAATAATCTAATAGAACCCTTGTGGTTTTATATTTTTAAAGAGGATTGTTCTTTATTAAAATCAATTTTTGTTTTAAACGGAAAATTGGTATTTGAAAAGGGGGAATGGGATTTAATTATATTTTAAACTGACTTAAAATAAAATGTCCATCATTGATTGTGTAAGATCTCAGGAAATTATAAGGTAAATTTGAGTTATTTGGACACAATATAAAATTACTAGAATTTTCTAAAACATACATGCAACAAGTCACATCCCTCAGGAGATGGTGATGAGTCATCTCTGACTAGTGTTCAGAGGATGTATGTGTAAATATATTTTCATGATCATTTAGAGAGCATAGATTCCTATATCCTGAAACATTCATTACTATTTGGCAGATGAAATTTTTTTTTGATTTTTTATATTTGATATATAACTATGTGTCTAGTTTGTTAAACTGTTTTACATTACCTTTTTGAATTTATAGAAATATATCTATATAAAGTTTTTTATTTAATCCATTGTTTTAGAAATATTCCACCACTAGTAAAGTAAAACCAATGCTTAAATTGTTTTCCATCATTTGAATTGTATCACATGGTTTGTTTAAAATATTATTGGAAATTAAGTCCCTTTTTACATAAAAATTTGTAGTATTATTTTGGTTAATCATTCATTGGAATCAGTTATTGAATCCTTGGTGAGGCCCTAATAGGCTTTTTAGCTCACACCCTAGTTTTTCCTTCGGGTGTTTGTCGACTTTTTTATTCTAGGTTAGGGGAAGGGGATAAGATATCTTGGAGGTATATATAGTTGTTGAAATTGTTTGTGGTGAGTTTTGTCCTTTGGGACTTGTGCTGTTATCCCCTATTTTGGTACTTGGGTTGTAGTAATTTGGTATTTTTATGCCTTATTGAATTCTGGAACACCACTCCTAGTGTAGTTTCTTTTGGTATGCAAACAGTATTGCATTTTTTCTTCCACATTATTAGTGGAAAATTATTCCCAGTTCCATTTTGTATGATTCCAGGTGATAGTCATAGACCCATGTGGATCGGGAATTGCCATCATTTTATTTTAGGGTTAGCTTATTTATCGGCTTACCAGGGTACCCGAGCTGGTTCGTGATAGTCCCAGACACCATGTACCCCATCAAAGTTTCCATGTGGGTTGAACCATATATTATATATAGGTATTAATATATGAAAAAACGTTAGGTGAGGTTTGGAACACCATGTACCGCTGAAGTACATGTCATTTACTTTTCCAAACATGAATATTTTCACATCTTCCTTCCTAGGAATCAATTTTGGGTACAAGAGTATTCCATACTTAGAATTGTTTTACATAGAATAGAAAAATAAATCCCTCTTTGGCATCATAAGTGATACATATGGTGATTTTGGTAGTTTATTTTCCTTAGATACATAGTTATGATGATAATGATTTAGAGTGATGATCATAGCATACATAGGGTAAGTAACTCCCCTAGCGATGATCTAGTAACAGGGCGAAGGTCCCTCGCATTCTTCCCAGAGTTCGATACTCCCCCCATATTCTCATTCTATAGAACTTCCCAATCTGGTATGGGGTCGTTACTCCTTTTTATAACAAGATGTGTGACCCCCACACAACTAATTGAGTTAAGAAATCCCTCGCCAACATGAGGTGAGGGTCCTTTATCCATGGAATCAGGTACTCCCTTGTCCATGTTATAGTTAGTGCCCTAGAAAAAATTCTATGTACATTATGGTTACTTGTATTTATTTATTTTAAAATTTTAAAAATATATTATCACATCATTATTTCTCTTCTATGTGACATAGTACATGATTATATCCCAAGATTACATGTCACACCAAAAGGTCATTGTAGTTCTCCACAATTATGATAACTTATAAGTGCCATTATAGTATTCGTTAAAATAATTTATATACCCAAATGATATCATTTGACCAGAAAAAAATGATATTTTCTATCAAGAGTGGAGACTCATTAGACTTTGAGACACTTTCTCATGGTGTATTCCCTTGGTACTCTCTAGTGTAGGAGATATGAGAACGTAAATTTCCAATCAGAAGTCCATATTTGTATATTTATTTGGATATTACTCTCTAGGGATGTGTTTAATGATATTTAGACTTTAATATTATTATTAATACATGTCATAATTATCATACCTTGATTTATTGATGAAAATCAAGATGACATGTACTTGTGGCAAAGTAGGATTTCTCGGGCCCATCAGGTGTGAGTTTGTATTATTGAATAATGAGAGAAATGATTTACCCCTTATTTTCATTAATATGAGTGGATATCTCAAGCACATTGATAGGAATTGAACTACCTTATTAAGACCATGGCCACTATAGTGTTTTCGGAAAGTTCATTTCTAGAAATTTAAACAAAGAGACATTGAACATATATGTTGATGACACTAACATGAAACCTACTTGATTAGAGATATCAAAATAAACAGATTATATTATAGAGTGTACATTTATAGGAGGTTAAATTTCATTAAGATATTAACTTCTTTCTCTATTGGAGCCCTGGAAGGTTGTTAGATGATAACTACAGACTTTAGGTAGTGTAGCCTAATTCCACTGAGAAAGGGACCTAGAGAGTCGCACATTTAGTGTATTCAGAACCTCAGTTGAATTATATATGGATTTGATATATTAAATAAATATTATTCCTCTACATGGTTTAATAATTATTCATGGTGGTTTGATTATAAATTTTTAATCACAATTTATTCAAGAGAATATACAGATATGTTAATTGAATATTTAATAAATATTCATTCACCATGTAATTATTTATTTCAATATATGAATACGAAAATATTGATTTATTCTAGTTTTTTCACATGGTAAAAAAATATTTATTTCTTTATTATATGAATATTTAATAGATATTAATTCAATAGATTTGGTAAATATAATATTTATATAATTATTTGTGAATAATGATGTTGTATTTATTTATCTAAATCAATAGTCAATTTTTAAGAACCAATAGATATTGAGGAGGAATAGAAGACTGGGTTTTGTGGTCTAATGAGAAATGTCTTATTAAATTTTATTTGAATAAATTTTAATTTATTTATTGAAGAAAAATAGTTTTTATTTTACCTGTGAGTTTAGCGTGTGTCAAGTAAACAATATTATTATTATTATTATTTAAAAATGGGGTTCACTGGGAATTACGAAAATAATAAGGGACCTTGCATGATTATTTATTTTCTAACCCTGACAGTATATAAGCCTAGTTATGACATTTTATGCAAGCCATAAAGAAGAATTATTATTTTTGTGCACAATGATTTCTATATAGAATCCTCTAAATCCATAGAGATATCCCTCCCTAGAATTCTCCAAAGAATACAAATAAATTCTCCTCCTCTACCAAATTGAATTCATTCTCCCTTGAAGTATTCTATTAGGATCATAATTTATCAATTCAAATGATATATTCATCTATGTGAGAACCAAAATAACTCTATAGTGACAATCAATAGTTCCCAGAGCATGTGTGGATCACTACTAGAGGTAATCTACACATTATTCCTCTAACGTAGTGACCGTATGACAAGAGAGGTTTAATGATTCATTAACAAGGAAATAATTCAAAAAAGGTAATTATATAGTTAAATAAATTCATTATAAATTATAGGTGAAAAGTTAATGTCTTTGTGGATTTTATGAAAGCAATTTTATCCTATTCTAAAGAGAAATTTGAATAAGTTGATCGAAATTTTTTTTTGGGGATGGGTCTGACCACTTTCACTACAACACAAAAACTTCAAGTGGAATCAAAGGGGTCACATAAAAATTTATAATTATTTATTATCCATTTACTGATTATAAAAAATTGTTTCTTTTTTCTTCACTTCTAGTTTATTCATTCAATACTCCCAAGTGTAATTAATATTCTTTTTGACATATTAATTCTCCTGATTCAAATTTCATGTAATCATAAAAAAAATTGTGAACAAATGAATAATTATCAAAGAATCCATTAGTAGATGCTACTGATTTTGTCTGATAGACACGAATACATGACATGTGATCGAAAGTACATATTGTGTACCTATGTTCACTACACCTAGATGTGTCATGGGAAACACAATTCACCGAGAAGTAATGAATCATGGGGAATTTAATACACATAAAGTAGTGAATAGGATAGTCTGGAATATGTTTTGTTAGAGAAAATGGTGTGTATATGGTGTACACACCGTCTAGTCTACATGGTTTAGAGGTGTAATTCATGTTAATAGTGCGGTCAAATACAAGGCATAATTCCATGTGAGACTGGATGATTGTATCTTTAATGAGATACATGGCACGTAACTTGTGTATACATTTTGTGACTCCTTAATCATCACATCTGAAGAACACATTGATTCAATTGGTGGGTTACGTGGACACAGGACTAGCGGAACACAAAACACATATCACTTTAATACACAGCATGTAATCGGGTTGAGATACATATCTAGTCCCTAAGTATTTATTTATGATATATGAAAAATGAGAATAAAGATGTGTTTCTCATTAATATACATCGTGTTGTATCCCAGTAATGAAAAAAACTAAATTACATATAAAATAATTAATTGAAGCATTAAAATATTAATTACTCTATTCGTATAAAATGTGTTTTCTATGTAAAAAGTTTTTCATACTTAATAAATTATCAATTAATTCCATGTAATTATATGTAATTACTGTTCAAACCATTTATTTTTCCATATTTCATTTATGATGGGTATCTCCAAGAGACATCGAATAGATATTAAGATAAAGGGAATCAATCAATCAATCAATCAATTAATTCAATAATTTTTATCTTAATAATAAAGAATGAATATAAGTGAATGTTGAATAGTGTACATTTGTGTATTCATTTCATGTTTGTGGAAATGCATGAGCATATACTAGCATGTGTATGTGATTGGTTTATTTATTTTATTATTGCATGGTTTGTAATAATTTATTAAATTAAATTATTTTATGTGATTAATTCCCCTCCTCTCATTATATAAGTGCCCATGTGCCCATGGTTTATTTTATGTAAACCCCTTATTAATCAATAATTTTGTTCCCATAACCTATATTTGATTAAGATTCTGTAATGGATGGAGATCCCAGGTGAGTAGAGGTGGTTCATGTTCAGAGCTGAGCCAAAAAAATCAAGGAGGTACATAGTAACACGTGTGAAAAACTACAACTTGAACCATTATTGGTTTCATGAGTTAATTAAAATTGTTCAGTAGTTGCTTTATCATATTCTAGATAAACCAACCATTATAAAACCTCATAGTCATTTAATTTATTTTTTTTCTATTTTATGGAAAACTGTTTATGGATATTTAAAACATTAAATAAACTTACTAACAAGTATGAAATATTGATGTAAAATAAATATTACAATTTTTTTAAACATCATCTATACATGGTTAATCACTTATGTAAAATACAAATAATATTAACTAGCATGTGATAAAATAAAATGGATATTTTACACATAAAGATAAAAAAATATCAAATAAAATATTAATTCAGTATAGCATTCCACTACTTGGGAAGAAATTGAACTGTTGTTAAACATTCGTAACCAACCTCTATTGTGGTGCTTTCAGTTATTAGGGAATCACTATCATTAGTTTGGGGTTGACATAAACAATCATTGATTAAGTGTTGATTTCCTCTGAGGGACCTAGTAAAACTAGTTAGAACATTTTCCCTGAAATCATAATCTAGTATGTTATTATTGGGGATTCCAATCAGTGGATAAAAGAGAAGTGTGTTAATGAAATTGGAATGTTATGCCTACCTAAATTCCTTTGAGTAGCATGTCGGACCTTTATTTGGGCTATGATAACGGACATGTGGATCCTTTACACTAGGATATCCATGTGATGGGATATTTTGAAACTAGTGGCAAGGGACATTAGGTTTTGATAAAATAGTGAGATATTAAAAAAACAAACTAAATTTATTTTCTAAATTGTAATTCTGATAAAGTAAAAACATTCTACTCTTATTTATTAGAAAAATTGAAACTCGAATGAATTATAAAATATAATTGTGATCCATTCTAGAGAAGGATAAACTTCTCACCAACTTGAATTTACATGAATGGTATAGAAACTTTTTTGTTATACTACACCATGAATGGAAATTATAAGTTCTAGAGAACCCTATTCTAGTGGTTCCTGGAAAAGAGGCCAGTGAAGATTATGTGTCTCTCTATATGAAACTTTTGGATGATTCTTTGGATGTCCAATGTTTCATACTATCTTCAATGTCCAATGATATTTTAATGAAACATGAGGATATGGATATGTATAGTATCATGTCTCGACTTCGGTATCTCTATCAAGAGAAGGTAGGACAAGAGAGAACATACATCTCTAATGCACTATTCATGTAAAATCTTGGAGATTCGATGTCATCTAGGCATCATGTAGTCTAGATTATCAACTATATTAAGCACTTATATATCTTGATATTTAGGATCCCTGATGAGTTTTTCATATATATTATTTTATTGTAATTATCAAAGAGCTTATCTAATTTTATTATTAATTATAATATGAGAAATTGTGAGAAGACACTTTGATAACTCCTTACTCTTATTATTTATGTGGATAAAGACATGAGGCATGAAAATTCTAAAAATAGTTATAGTGAATAAGAAAATGAATAATAAGGGAAAGTGTCCTAAGACACATACTAACTCTAAGGATTGTGATCACCGCCCTATTAAGATAAGGAAGACACAAAGATAATAAAATGAAAATAATGTAGTATATTTTTCTTACAGAATGTTGGGCCACTAAAAGAAGAACAACACATAGTTAATGAAGCATGAAATTTTTGTGTGTTCATTATCAGGTACAATTATTCTATATCTACACATTGGGTGTCACACCTGGGTTTTAATTTTTCCTTGGTTCTGGCTCGAACTAAGTTCTCGGTTGTTTCTCTCAGGAACTGGGTGTGAGAGGTTTGAAGTTTTGAGATATATTTGGTCAAAGCTCGGTTTTTAGAATTGTGTGCGGGCACCACACAGTTAGTAGAAACCATGCGGTCTGTTCGGGTTCCCGTGTAGAAACTTCTTTAATGAGTAAAAGCTGTCGCACGGTTCGCACATGGTCGCTTGAGTTGTGCGTGAACTGTACGGCTAACTGGTTTCCAAATTAATAAAATAAAATAAATAAAAAAAGATAAAATAATTAAAATAAAGTGAATATAATGTTTTAAAAATAATAATAATAATATTGTTGTTGTGAATAATATTATTATTATTATTATTAAAAAAAATTTTGTAATTTTTATTATTAAATTTTTTATTAATATCATTATTAATAAAAATGAATTGAATATTATTATTATTATGTTTATTAGTATATTATTATTATAATTTTTATCGTTATATTATTATTATTATTATTATTATTATTATGTTTACTAAAATTATTAATATTATATTATTATTGTTAAGTTATCAATATAATTTCATTAAAATTATAATTATGTTATGTTATTATTATTCTCATTATGTTCTTTGTATTTTTTTATAATTAATAAATTAGTTTTATTTTTTATTTTTTAGGGTTTATTTTACCGGAATTTCTCTCTCCCCCTCCTTTCTCTCCCTCATGTCTCCACCCCCTCCCTCTCCTGCGATACATAACCTGACCCCCACCCCCTCCCCGTCGTACCTCCCTGCTCGCCGACACATACCCCTTCCGACGTCCGTGGCTCCTTCGGCCGTCACCTCCCTCCATAGCTAATTCCCCTACTAGTGAATCCCCCTGTCGGCGCATCCCCATACCAATGTGACCCCTCATCAGCATGACCCCCTATCGACGTGACCCCCTTCTAGTGCGACCCCCTATGGTGACCCCCTGCTAGCGCGACCCCCAGGTGGCTAACCTCCTATCTAGTGGTTATGACCTCACTGACTCCCTTGTCCTTTGGCGATGACTCCCCCTTCTGGTATTTTCCTCCTCTACTTGGTTTGGGGTTCTTCCACGATTCGGGTATCAATTTTTATGGTTTTAATCCCAAAATTTTGGGTATATTCTTGATTTTTTTAGATTTTTTATCTTGCCTTGGGTACGATAGATATGTGTTTGAGTTTCACATCGGTCTGAGGAAGTTATTTATCATTCAAGGTAGGATCTCTTGGAACTTTTCCTTTTTATTTAATATTACATTGATTTCTTATTTTCACATCTCCCATAATTATTAATTATTGATGTATTATTTTTATAATAGTTGTTCTATGTGAAATATGGTGTTTTATTCAATTATTTTAAATATACAGTGTGAAATTATTCAATTATGCACGCCACTTATTTGATAAATATCTCATTTATATTATTCAGGTGGTTTATAATTTTTAGTAGCATGTTTTGGTTTTATATATATAATTTTTATTCCCCAAAATGGTGATTGTTATTTCTTCATGGATTTATAAAATTATTTTGGCATGAAATTGGATGTATTTTGGGTGAGTGTTTTTGTGTAATGCTTTAAGAAAATGTTTTTATAAATTGTTTTAAAGGTAAGACCTTGTTTGTAAGGAAACATAAGGTGAAAATGAATTTGGAATAGGTTTTTAAAGTAAAATAAAATACATTACATGTTAAACTTGATGTGTGCTTTTCAAATATGAATTTTCAAATTTTAATTGATGGAAGGCATGTTTTGAAATTGTATTTGGTTTATCCATGGATTTATAAAATGGGCTTTAGATAATGGAATTAATTCAGAAATGGTGTTTTTTTCTTATGTGTGTAAAAAAGAAATTTTTATAAGTGTGAAAGTGATTATAAATGCATTAAAAAGGGGTTTCGACATGATTAAAATGGAAGTTTGTTTGTTTTATGGAAGAATGGTGTTTTCCTTGAAATGTTTAGTTTTGGTTTCTAAATTTAATTTTATGTGTGGATTTCTGTTTGTCTTGTTTGGTATACCCCCTCTTAAACATGACATGGGATCCTATCATAGCTAAGAGGAATTATGAGAATGTTTTCCCCACTAAACTAGGTTATTGCACAAGATAGTGGCTCATCGAAGGGGTTATTTTTTTATCATGGCTATGGGATTGGGCCCCTCGGTCAGGCTAGGTAGAGTGATGTCCATGCATTTGGTCATTATGATTTCATCGGGTAGAATATTCCTTTGGAAAGAGTTACATGTATATTATGTTCGGTTTCTCTTCTAATTTTCTAGGGTTCCATGTGTTTCACTTATACTAGTACGGTTGGTTCTATTGCCCTCGTTGTGTAGAATCATGATCCTTGTGCTTTGTTTTTGTGTTTTATTGATTAATTTAGAATGTGTGTTTTATTAAAACGGTTTCAAAGAAGATGTTTTAAAATAACTAGTATTTTTCCCTTTCCCACATTCACAAGAAATGAACACTTCATGTTTGGTACCCATTTACCTTCACCCATTGCGCCTTGTTTTGAACCATGAGGGAAATGAATTACGATTGTTTGTTTTAAAATGAAACCTGTAAAAACCCCCTATATTTATATATTGTATTTAAAATATGTTAAAAAATGTTTTTTAAATAAATAATGTTCATTGGGAATAGAATTATTTGGTCCTATGTACTGAGTTTTAATACTCATGCCTATAGTGTTTTCTTGTTTGTAGTTCCCGATGTAGGTTTGGATCAGGTTCGATCACCTTAGGTTATAGTTGGTTGTCGATCAGAGAGCAAACCATGAGGTCACACAGAGTTTGTTGTACATCTCGAACCTCTCGTTGTTTGATTTTCATGATCACAATCACTTTCATTTTTATCTAACTTTGTGTTTTAAGTGTTTGTGTTGATAGGCATTTGATTGCCAAGAAGTTGACCAAGGAAGAGGCAGAAATGGACTGAAATTCAGTCCACCGGCCGACCGGTGGCTTCACCACCGGCCAGCCGGTGGCACCCAGACTCAAGGGGTAGCTACTGCCTCCCCACCGGTCGACCGGTGGCTCTGCCACCGGTCGACCTGTGGCATCCAGCCCAAATAGTGCAATCTACTGTCTTTCCACCGGCCAGCCGGTGGCTCCGCACCGGTCGACCGGTGGAGCCTGGATCAAGACTCTTCTTCTCTACCAAGGCACCGGCCAGCCGGTGGAGATGTACCGGTCGACCGGTGGCCCCTGGACCAGACTTCTCCTCCACTGCCAAGGCACCGGCCAGCCGGTGGAGCTGTACCGGCCAGCCGGTAGCACTGGTCAAACTAGCCGTTGGCTTTGACCAGTCAACTCCAAAAGCCTCCCAACGGCTCCGAGGCCTTTTCCAACGGCTCCAAAGCCCTCCAACGGATACTTGAAGGTTCCTAGCCTATAAATAAAGGCCTAGGAAGCCCCGGAACAATATACAAGCCACCGGACACATTTTTACATCTTTGGCGAAGCTCCGACGGATTGTTCCAAGGGAACCCAAAGTGCTCCAACAACTTCCACATCCAAGAGCACCTCCATAGAAGCTTGGAAGCGGCCCTCAAACATCATCAATCAATCAAAGGCGCCCAAGGCTTCTCCATTACGGGTTTTATTGTTTATCTCTTTTTGAGCTTTAAAATTGGGTTTGTGCCTACAAACCCCAACTCTTTTCTCATCTCCCCTTCTTTGGGTTCTCACACCACCACTAAGGTGTGAAGAGGTTTTCTCAAGCTTTTCCTTTAAAAGGCTTGTGTCTCGGTGAGCTAGTCTTCACCCGTAAAAAGACTAGTGGGTTCTTGCTAAACCATTAAAAGCAAGTGGGTTCTTGCTAAACCAATAAAAGCAAGCTGTAATAGGTCCTAGTGTTACCTTAAAGCCTAGTGGGTTTCTTGCTAAAACCATTGAAAAGCAAGCGGTAGGAATCTCTCAACGGTTGAGTTGGGAGCGGAGACGTAGGCCGGGTTTTGGCCGAACTCCGTTATCAAGTTCTTGTGTCTTGCCTCTTTACTTTCCGCTGCATTTATACTTTGATTTAAATTTCTTAATCAATTTTTTTAAAAAGGCAATTCACCCCCCTCTTGCCATCATTCCCTCCTTGGGGTGTTCTTCCGATCCAACAATTGGTATCAAAGGAAGTATTTGAATAATTCCTTACCCGGTTTCAAATTAAAGATCTTATTTTTTGATGGCTTCTACCGCTTCAACCTCTTTTTCCCCCGAAGGACATTCTTTGGATCGTGCTCCATTCTTTGATGGAGCCGATTATACTTTTTGGAAAACCCGCATGTCAACATTTCTTAAAAGCATTGGCTATCCAATTTTTAAAATTGTTATGCATGGTTTTACGCTCTCTTCTCCCGATGAGTCTAAGTGGACCACCATAGATATTAAGAATTTCGAGCTTGATGGCAAAGCCATGAATGCTCTACATTGTGGGCTAGACCGAAATGTATTTAATTGTATTTCTTCTTGCACTACTTCTTATGATCTTTGGAAATTGTTAGAACTAACCCATGAAGGTACTAGCAAGGCTCCAAAGCAAGAACCCGCTCAAGAGCAAGAACTCGACGAAAAATCCGTGCCCGCTTGCCCACTCCACAAGAAAAGGGCCAAGAAAAAGGAGAAGAAGAAGGCTTCAAAGGCATCTTGGAGTGATAGCTCCACCTCTTCATTCTCCTCCTTCTCCTCGAGCGACCAAGGTAAAAAATGCCTAATGGCAAAACATGAGGTATCTTCCTCCTCTTCCTCCTCTTCCTCCTCTAGTTCTTCAAATTCTTTCAATCATTTGTCTTATGAAGAACTCCAACATGTTAGGGACCAACTTGAAAATGGTTTTCATGAACTTTCTTCAAAATTTGTCGCTTTGAAAAAGAATTTCAAAAAACTTTCCTCCAAAAAAGAACAACTTCTCAAAGAGAAGGAGGAACTCTCCCTTAAAATCCAAAATTTCCCCAATGTTGATTCTTTGGAATCAACCATCAAGGATCTTAGAGAATCCTTAGCCAAGTTCACCCAAGGTGAACAAAATTTGTCCAAACTTTTAGGTTCTCAACGAGTATCTAGAACCACCAATGGACTTGGCTACACCAATATAGCTTCCTCCTCCCATGCACCCACTGTTTTTGTAAGGGGGAGCTCTAGTTTTAAATTTTGTAATTATTGTAAGAAACCCGGGCACCTTATTTATGAATGTAATTGTAAAAATGCCCGGTACGGCCAACCAAAGTCTATTTTCTTTTCGAACGAATTTTATAGGAGAAGACCCGCTATGAGACAAGTGTGGATTGAAAAATCCCTTCTTGCGAGTCTCTCCGGGCCAAAATTTATTTCCTCTCCCCGGTGATTTATTGTTTTTATTTAGGGGGAGTTAGGTTTGTTTAAGAATTTTTGTTTTATTCAAACTTTCAATTTCAACTTTTGGTTTCAAATTTCAAATTTTCAATTGGTTTTGATTCAAAACTTTCAATTCAAACTGTTATTCAATTTTTGTTTCAAATCATTCAATTTCCAAAATTTCAATTGATTTTCAAATCTCATCCCTTGTTTTTCAAAATTTCCCTCAATCAAGTTTTATGCCCCACTCTATTTTGATAATCACAAAGGGGGAGAAATTTCTTGATTGATTGGGGGAGAAACCTTTTTGATCATGCATTGCTTATTTTCAATTTATTCATTAAAAGCATGCCTTTAATTTTTGTTTTTACTTTAATTGTTTTGGTGATTGTGATCATCAAAATAGGGGGAGATTGTTGTACATCTCGAACCTCTCGTTGTTTGATTTTCATGATCACAATCACTTTCATTTTTATCTAACTTTGTGTTTTAAGTGTTTGTGTTGATAGGCATTTGATTGCCAAGAAGTTGACCAAGGAAGAGGCAGAAATGGACTGAAATTCAGTCCACCGGCCGACCGGTGGCTTCACCACCGGCCAGCCGGTGGCACCCAGACTCAAGGGGTAGCTACTGCCTCCCCACCGGTCGACCGGTGGCTCTGCCACCGGTCGACCTGTGGCATCCAGCCCAAATAGTGCAATCTACTGTCTTTCCACCGGCCAGCCGGTGGCTCCTCACCGGTCGACCGGTGGAGCCTGGATCAAGACTCTTCTTCTCTACCAAGGCACCGGCCAGCCGGTGGAGATGTACCGGTCGACCGGTGGCCCCTGGACCAGACTTCTCCTCCACTGCCAAGGCACCGGCCAGCCGGTGGAGCTGTACCGGCCAGCCGGTAGCACTGGTCAAACTAGCCGTTGGCTTTGACCAGTCAACTCCAAAAGCCTCCCAACGGCTCCGAGGCCTTTTCCAACGGCTCCAAAGCCCTCCAATGGATACTTGAAGGTTCCTAGCCTATAAATAAAGGCCTAGGAAGCCCCGGAACAATATACAAGCCACCGGACACATTTTTACATCTTTGGCGAAGCTCCGACGGATTGTTCCAAGGGAACCCAAAGTGCTCCAACAACTTCCACATCCAAGAGCACCTCCATAGAAGCTTGGAAGCGGCCCTCAAACATCATCAATCAATCAAAGGCGCCCAAGGCTTCTCCATTACGGGTTTTATTGTTTATCTCTTTTTGAGCTTTAAAATTGGGTTTGTGCCTACAAACCCCAACTCTTTTCTCATCTCCCCTTCTTTGGGTTCTCACACCACCACTAAGGTGTGAAGAGGTTTTCTCAAGCTTTTCCTTTAAAAGGCTTGTGTCTCGGTGAGCTAGTCTTCACCCGTAAAAAGACTAGTGGGTTCTTGCTAAACCATTAAAAGCAAGTGGGTTCTTGCTAAACCAATAAAAGCAAGCTGTAATAGGTCCTAGTGCTACCTTAAAGCCTAGTGGGTTTCTTGCTAAAACCATTGAAAAGCAAGCGGTAGGAATCTCTCAACGGTTGAGTTGGGAGCGGAGACGTAGGCCGGGTTTTGGCCGAACTCCGTTATCAAGTTCTTGTGTCTTGCCTCTTTACTTTCCGCTGCATTTATACTTTGATTTAAATTTCTTAATCAATTTTTTTAAAAAGGCAATTCACCCCCCTCTTGCCATCATTCCCTCCTTGGGGTGTTCTTCCGATCCAACAGAGTTTTCCTAGGTGTAAGGTTTAGTTTGTTTATCCTTGTATTATTCTATTTTTTTCATTAATTGTAAATGTAAATAATTTAAATTTTGGAAATTATATTTTAGTTTAGTTTTCTTATTTATTTATTTTGTTTTTTTATTTCATTTCCATAAACCATTTCCATTGTCTCTTACAATTCCCTTGGTGCATGTCGCCAGCTCAGGAGGATCGTGAATGCCTCTCGGGCTATACCACAGTTCAACTCGAGTGACCAGTTCAGGGTTGACCTAGATTGGTTCATGAAAAAATGGTATCATAGTAGGTCGTCTCTTTAGTGGACCTTGATTTTTATAGTTCCCATCATTATTTAGGGATGATAAGGAATAATGAGTAGTATATTTGGGGTTTGAGGTGTAGTAATAGGAAGGATTTCATGAATCCTTGCTTGTTGCAAACCTCGGGCCACCATGGGATATCAGTGTTTATCGGTGTCCTTTGATTCATGTAGTTTGTGTGGTGCTGGGAAATAAAAATGGAGTTAGGAAGTGGCATCAGTGAGCTTACAAGGCCAAGAAATTCATTTGGATCTAGGGAAATTTCCCTTGAATACTCTCCATAGTAGTGGAGTGATTGTCATATGGTCACCAATTATATGGCCAATTCACCCATCGACGCTAGTTTCCCCTGGTAAACCGGTTTGGTCTTCCTTAATTTTGAAAATTGCTTTGTAAAGTCTTGTTTTGGAATTGGGAAAAGTTGAATTTAATGTGGAAATGAATTTGTTTTGTAATGTGGAAAATGGAATTCTCATGATTTACTTTAAGTAGGGACTTATAAAAATTGGGATTTTGTAAAATAAAAACTTACAAAAAATTGGAAATTGATTGTTGGGATGGGATGTTTTGGAAGTAAGGGTGTGAAGTTCAGAAATTGGTTTGATTAGAATGTTAGTAAATATTTGAAATGTTTTATAAAATTTTTATATCAACATAATGTATTGTATGGAATTTGTAAGGTTGGGAAATGAATTTTTGTTTGAATGATTGGTATTTTATAGAAAAATATTTTGTGAGGTTTGAAAAGGATTTTGGGCTTTGTGGTTTTCCATTTCTAAAAAAAATGATTAGTGGGACTTGAAAAATGAAGTGTGAATTGAATATTTTCCGTTGAAAGGTTTTTTTACCTTTTTTGTTCTCATGAGTGACAACATGCATGGGTATGCATGGGAAAGTGTATGGGTACTTGGTTTGGCCTGAGGATATGCATGGGTGAGGCTCCATGGGACACCATTTATTGGTGTACAACTCTTTGAGATTGTTTCTTTTTCAAAAAGATCTTTTATATGAAAATGTTGTGTTTTGATAGATTTCAGTGGTTCGGGGTGTCCCTTTTATTTTGAGAGTGATGTTTCTATTGTGGTGTTTGAAATAGAGAATCCTTGTTAATGAATTAATCTGGATTAGGGTTCTTGTTTCCTTGTTTCTAAGTGTCCAACCCCACAAATATTTGATGGATTCCCAAGGTGCATCTTTAGGTGGTACATCTTTTGAAAACACTCCATTTGATCGACCTATATACTACGCTCTTGAATTCTGGAATTTGAACCCTTGTCTCTTTTATGTTCAAGTAGTTCCTCTTTTAGTGGAAGAGTGGTTGTGGAAGATTGAAAGGGACTTCAATTTACTTACGTTTCCTGAGTCTTCAAAGTTAGAGTTTTCTACCTATATGCTCGAAGGTATATCATGTAAATGGTGGAAGTTCATGTCATGAAGAAATCCTCAAGAATATCTTACCTGGGAGTTCTTCAAGTCTTCGTTCATCTAATAGTACTTTTCTATGATGACGAAGGTAAGGAGTAAGATGGAGTTGTGCAGTCTTCAGCAAGGTGTTGGATAGGTGTTGAAATTATATCGATATTTCTTGGACCTAGTTTCATATGACCTAAGTGATGTTGAAAATGATCTTCTAAAGGCTCAGCATTTTGATTTTGGGCTCCGTTATGAAATATAATCGATGGTTGCTGAACATAACTCAACAACTTTCTTTGATGTGGTGAGGGAAGACGTTCATGAAAAAGTTGAGTTAGCTGGAGGGCATAAGATGGAAAGTCTTCCTCTAGTTTTTGGAAGTGGTGAAGAAGATTTCATTAATAAAAATTGGAAATGGTGTGATGCTAGTGTAATTGGTAGGGTAATTAAGAGGCCATCATACCTTCAGTCAACTGCTTCAGAGCACAATGTTGTGATCTTTCCTCAGTCTGGTAAGTAGGGTCATAAGAGGTAATAGGGCCCAAAGGCTCCAATAATCTACCAGAGCTATGGATGCTTGTGTCACTTTTATTGGTTCTATAGAGGTTTTTCAAAGAAGCACTATGAATCCAGAAACATCTTTTAAAAGGTCACCCCAGGCCGTTTGTAGGAGTAGGGCGATGTTTGGGATACATTTGGGGTTTTCACTCTATAAGGTTTCTTGGATGTAATAGTCGTAGATGGTGGCATTTTGTGGTGTTTATTTCTCTTTAAATTTGATGGAATGGATGTTATTTAACCATATCAAATCCATATTTTAATGGGAACGTGTTTGTGAAATTTTGGTTCGTGTATTATGTTTTGGAGTTTCTAATATCTGACTACGCGGCAGGTGATGCTTGAAACATCATAGCTCTATCCATAGGTCCCATAGTGAAATTGTAGTATTTTTAGGAGAACCCTAGTAGTTTGAAATGCTTTTTTCTAATTTCTATTCTTGGAATGAGAGATTAAGGTTATTCAATCCTCTGGTGTGGTTGTTCAATTTTAATTACTTCTATTTGGTGGAAAGAGGAGTGGGAACCTTATTTTCCACATTATGACCTATTTTTGTGTAATATTTTTTACATGGTTATGAGGAGGTGTACTTTCATCATCTTCTTAATATTCTGGTGGTTTTATCTCACATAGTGTAGGTCTTTATTAAAGGGTCCTTGTGTGGCCTTCTAGTGTGAATTGAGTGTAGCTTGTTTTATTTTCTTTTGAGGGTGTAAAGTTATTGGAATGTGACGGTTATGGTTTGATGCTCCATTAGATGGGCCCTTACCTCCCCTCCCAAAGGGGTGGGATTTTTTGTATTACCAGGAAGGTTTTCAAGTTAATTTAATTTTGTTAGTTCTTATGGTGTGGATACCCATCACGGGTATCGTCGGTTTCTATGTTTTCTAGTTTCTTATGGTCGAGATTCTATTCGGGCCTCCCCGTGTTGGTATTTTGGTTTACTCTCAGGTGTTAGTTTGTTTCTAAAGAAGGGAAAACCATTCGGGACTCCCTATTTCAACATCATAGTTTCATTCCAGGTATCAGTTTTGTGGTGGGTAGTCTCGTGCAGAAACACTTAATTCTATGTTCTTATTTGAGTAAATGTTGGTACGGGTGTGTTCCCTGAGGTTTTTTTAGAGTAAGGTTATAGAGGATTTCATCAGATGTGGTTTGAATTTGTTTTTATGTTTTGAGTGAGTGGTTTATTTCCATTACATTATTCTTAAGGTGTATTTTTTTAAGGTTGGGTTTATCATTGTGAATGTTTGGTTCCCTTTGGATCAATCATCTGGAAGTGTCTAATCTCCTAGGGGTGGTTGGCACTTAGCGGGGAGTTCGTTTCGGTCTCCTGAGTTCATTTTGTTATCCTTTCTCTCATTGGTGGTTTTTTGTGATCTCTTTGTTTATCATTCTATGGGAATCTCATTGAACTGTAAAGGATTATCAATTTCTATTTTGGGGTTCAACCTTTTTACGATATTCTAGGGGTAGAAAGTGTTATGGTAGGGTGAATTGTCACACCCGGGTTTTAATTTTTCCTTGGTTCCAGCTTGAATATGGTTCTCGATTGTTTCTCTCGAGTACCAAGTGTAATGGGTTTGAAGTTTTGGTATATCCTTGGTCAAAGAATGATTTTTAGGTCGGTGCGTGAGCACCACATAGTTTGCAAAAACCATGCAGTCAACTCGGGTACCTGTGCAGCTGTATCTAGAATGGGCAGAAGCTACCATATGGTTCGCACATGGTGATTTGAGCTGTGTGTGGACTGTGTAGTTTCCTAGTTTTAAATAAATAAAATAAAATAAACCAAAATAAGATAATAAATTAAAATAAAGTAAACTAAAAGTTTTGACTGAATTAATAACAATTTTATTATTGTGGAAAATAATAATAATATTATTATTATTAAAATTTTTATTAATTTTTTTATTATTAAAATTGTTATTAATATTATAATTATTAAAAATGAAATGATGATTATTATTACTATTTTTTATGTTATTATTATTATTTTCATAATTAGATTATTATTATTAGTATTATTATTATTATTATGTAATCATTATAATTTCGTTAAAATTATAATTATTTCAGATTAGTATTATTATTATTAATTTATTAGTATTATTATTAAAATTATTAAATTAGTTTTATTTATTCTTTTTTAGGGTTCCTTTTCCATAATATTTCTCTATTCCCCTTTCTTTCCCTCACAGCTCATCCCCCTCCCTCTCTTATGTTGCAGGACTTGACCCCCCCCCCCCCACACCCCACCCCCTAGCACACCTCCCTACTCGTCAGCACATCCCCCTTTCGGCTCGCGCGGCTCCATCGGCCGGCATACCCCCCCCCCCCCCCCCCCCGGCTGCTTCCCCTGTCGAGACATACCCATACTGGCATACCCTCATGCCGGTGTGACACCCTACCGGCATGACCCCCTACTAGGGACTCCCTGATGGCATGACCCCCTCTACTGGCTGACCTCCTCTCTGGTGGCCATGACCTCACCAACACCCTTATCCTCTAGTGTCGGCTCCCCCTATGGTATTTTCATCCTCCTCTTGGTTTGGGGTTCTTCCACGGCTAGAGTTTCACTTTTTAGGGATTTCATCCTAAAATTTTGGCTCAAATATTGTTTTTTAGGATGGTTTTATCATACCTTGGGTGGGGTTGAGGTGTGTTTAAGGTTTCAGACAAGTTTCGGGAAGTTCTTTATTGTTTCAAGTAGGATAAATTTCTACATTTCCTTTAAATTTAATATTTTTTTTATTGTTTTCACATATTCCTTAATTTTTAATTAGTGATTTATTATTTTAATAATTGTTTTTCTATGTGAAATGAAGTGTTTTGTTCAATTTTTTTTAAATATGTGGTGTATAATTGCTGAATTACACACACCATTTAATTGATAAGTAGTCCGATTATATTTTTCATGAGGTTTATAATTTTTAGAAGCATGTTTTGGTTTTATGTATATATTTTTTATGTATAAAAGTGGTAATTGGTATTTCTTAATAGACTTCTACAATTAATTTGGCATGAAATTGGGTATATTTTGTGTTAGTGTTCTCATATAATGCTTTAATAAAATGTTTTTATGAATTGTTTTAAGGGTGAAAACCTTATTAAGGGAACATAAGGTGAAGATGAATTTGAAATAGGTTTTTAAAGTAAAATGAAATAATTAACTTGTTTAACTTGATGTGCACTTTACAATACGAAATCTAAAATTTTAATTGATGAAAGGCTTATTTTGGAATTTAATTTGATTAATGTGTGGATTTATAAAGAGGGGGTTGGACCCTGGAATTGGTTGTGTAATGGTTTATTTTTCTCGTGTTTATTAAAAATAGATTTTTTTTAAGTGTGAAAGTGATGATAAATGCATTAAAATTGGGTTTTGAGTGTGTAAAATAGAATTTGGTTTGTTTTATGGGAAAATAGAGTTTTTCTTGAAATGTTTCGTATAGGTTTGTATAATTGGTGGTATGTTTGTCTCGTTATTTGTCTTGTTTGGAACACCTCTTATTAAACATGAAATGGGAACCTAGCATAGAAAGCAGGAATTATGAGAACATTTGTTGCACTAGTATAGGTTATTGCACTAGCTAATGGCCCATAGGAGGGGTTATTTTGTTATCATTGGTACAGGATTGGTCCCTTCGATATGGTTCGATAGGGAGATTATCAGGTGATTGTGAGTTATGATGTCATCGGGTTGGCCATAACTTTGGGATGAGTCATATGTATAGTATTTTTTGGTTCTCCTTTGAGTTCCTAGGTTTTCTCGTGGTCCTGCTATACTAGTATGGTTGGTCAATTTCCCTTGCTTTGTGGAATCATGATTCTTATGGTTGGTTTTGGTGTTTTATTAATAAATTTAGAATGTGTGTTTTTTTTAAAAAGGATTCAACGAATATGTTTTGAAAGAACTAGTATTTCCCCTTTCTCACTTTCATGAAAAATCAACACTTCCTATTTTGTACCCTTTTCCCTTGTCCCCTTGAGCCATTTCTTAATCATGATGGAAATGGATTATGATTGTTTGTATTAAAATAAAACCTATGAAAACCCTTATATTTATATACTTTATTTCAAACATGTTAATAAATGATTATTTATTTAATGAATTTTCATTGGGAATAGAATTATTCGAGGCTACCTACTGAGGTTTAATACTCATGCTTATAGTGGTTTATTATTTTTAATTTCTGTTGTAGGTTTGGATTAGGTACAATCACCTTGGGGGATGGTTTTTTTTGGATTAGAGAGTGACCCTCGGGGTCCCATGGAGGTTTCATCGGTGTCAGGTTCAGTTTGGTTATCCTGGTATTGTTCGATTGTTTCTTTAATTGTAAATGTAAATAATGTAATGTTTGGAAATCATATTTTGTTTGATCTTATTGATTATTTATTTTGATTAATTTATTTATTTCATTGGTAGAAACTATTCTCATGGTCTTTTATGATTTCCTTAGTGCCTATCGCCAACCCAGGAGGATTGAGACTTCCTCTCGAGCCTCTCCATGGATCAGATCGAGTGACCAGTTTAAGGTTGACCCTGGTTGGTTTGTGGAAAAATGGTATCAAAGCAGGTCGGCTCTTTAGTGTACAATGTTTTTTAGAGTGCCCATCATTATTTTGGGATGTTAAGGTATAAGGATTATGATATTCTGAGATTTACGTTTAGGAATGAGGAAGACTTCATGATCCCTTGCTTGTTCCAAACCTAGGGCTTCCATGGGATGTCCAGGTTTGTCAGTGGCCTTTGATTGTTGTAGTTTGTTTGGTGTTTGAAAATAAAAAGGGAGTCTGGATGTGGCCTCCTTGAGATCACAGGTCCTGAAAAGACATGTGGAGATGGAAGTCATTTCCCTATAATACTCTCTGTTTTGGTGTCGTGATTGGAATATGGCCACCAACCTTATGTCTAAGTCACCCATTGACACTAGTTTCCCCTTGTGAACCATTTTGGGTCTTCCTTAATTCTGAAAATTGTTTTTTTAAATTCTTATTTTTGAATTGTGAAAATTTTAATTTAAAAAGGGAATGACTTTTTTTTGGCATGTGGAAAATGGAAATTTCAAGATTTACTTTAAATATGGATTTAGAAAAATTGGGCTTTTGTAAAATAAATGCTTCGGAAAAAATGGAAATGGTTTGATGGGATGAGGTGTTTTGGATGTAAGGGTGTGGAGATCAAAAATTTGTTTTATTAATAGATTAGTAAATATTTTTAATGTTTCCTAAATTTTAGAAATGTTTAAAATGTTTTGGAAGGAATGTGTGAGGTATGGAAATGAATTTTTATTTGAATGATTGGTATTTTCTGAAATAAGTATTTTTTAGGTTTGAAATGGATTTAGGGATTTTTTGTTAGTTGTCTTTGAAAATAATATTTGAGGGATTTGAAAAGAAAGTGTGAATTGAATATTTTTCCTTGAAATGTGTTTTTACCTTTGGTGTTCTCTTGAGTGACCACATGCATGTGTATGTATGAGAAAGCAGATGGGTGCCCGGTATGGCACAAAGATATGCATGGGTAAGGATCCATGGGACACCATTGGTTGTGTTGAAACTCTTTGTGATTGTTTATTTTTCAAAAAGTGATTTTAAAGGAAAATATGATGCTTTTATATCTTTTAGTGGTGTGATGAGTCCCTTTTATTTTGGGAGTGATGTTTCTTTTGTGGTGTTATAAATATAGAATCGTTGATGTTGAGTTAGTCTTGATCGGGTTTCTTGTTTCCTTGTTTCATAGTGTCCACCCCCACAAAGATTCAATGGATGCCCAAGGTGCATCTTTAGGTGGTACGTCTTTGGAAAACACTCCATTACGTTGACCTATAGAATACACTCTTGAATTCCAGAAGTTGAACCCTCCTCTATTTTATGGTCAAGAAGATGCTCTTGAGGCAGAGGAGTGGTTTTATAATATTGATAGCGACTTAAGTTTCCTTGAATTTATGGAGTCATTAAAGGTAAATTTCTCTACTATTATGATTGAATTTCCAAACTGAAAATGGTAGAAGTATGTGACTCAAAGAAACACTTGGTACGATCTTACTATGGAGTTATTCAAGTTTTCATTCATCCAACTGTAATTTTCTAAGATGACGTAGGTGAGGAAGATGATGGAGTTGTACAGTCTACATCAAGGTGTTGGGTCTGTGTTATAATTCTATCATTTTTTCTTGGTCCTAGTTTTTTATGAACTAGGGTATGTTTAAAATGATCCTCTAAGGATTGAAAGTTTGTGTTTGGGCACCATTATGAACTCCATTCGAAAGTGGCGGAGCATAACTTAACAACTTTCTATGAAGTGGTGAGGAAATCCTTTCATACCGACAATAAGTTAAAAGGAGGGCTTGAGATAGAGAGTCTTCCTCTGGTTTTTAGAAGTTGTGAAGAGGATTCTGGGAAGAATAATGGGAAATAGTCGGATGCTGGTGGTGCTGGTTGGGGAATTAAGAGGACTTCATACCTTCAGTCAACTTATTCAGAGCGCAATGTTATTATTTGTCATCAGTGTAGTAAGCATGGTCATGAGATGCCATCAAGCCCAAATTATCCAAGAATATTCGACACATATGGATTCTTGGGTTACTTGAAGCGATTCTATCGGGGTGTTTCCAAAAAGTGTAGTGAAGCCAGACCCAACTCTTCATAGGTCACCCCAGCCCGATCGTAGGAATAGGGCGATGTTTGCGATCGGTTTAGGGTTTTATAATTTTAATGTTCGATGGATGTAATATTTATATCCAGTGGATTTTTTGTGGTGTTTATTTATCATTCAATTGTAAGAATATATGTTTTTGAACCTTACAAAACTTCCATTGTAATGGTAATGGGTTTGTGAAATTTTGATTTCTGTCTTATGTTTGGGAGTTTCTAGTTATTGACTGAGAGGTAGAAGTTTCTTCAAACATCAGAGCTCTAGAAATTGGTCATAGAGTGAAGTTGTAGCATAGTATGGAGAACCCCAGTTCTTTGAAAGGCATTGGTCTAATTTTTTCCTCAATAAAAAAGATGAAGGCAGTTTAAGACTATGGTGTAGCTATTCTATTTTAATTAGTTCATTTGGGTGGAAATAGGAGTGGGAACCTCCATTACACATTATTAACTATTTGTGTGTAATAGTTTTTACTTGGCTATGAGGAGGTGTATTTTACCTCATCTTCTTGAAATTCGGGTGGTTGTGTCTCACCGAGTGTAGGTCTTTATTAAAGGGGCCTTATCTTGCCTGCTTGTGTGAATAGAGTGTGGATTGGTTTATGTTATTGGGAGGGTATTAAGTTGTTGGAATTTTTTGTTTTTGGTTTGATGATATGTTAGATGGTCCCTTCTCTCCCCTCCCAATGTGGTGGGGATTTTTGATCAGCACTTAGAAGGTTTTTAGTTCATTTAATTTTGTTAGTTCTTTTGGTGGGGGCAAGCATCACGGGTCTCACCGGTTTTTTGTGTTCAACTATTTATTATGGTTGGGAGTCTCTTTGGGCTTCCTCGTGTTGGAATTCTGATTTCATCTCTAGTCTTGGTATGTTTCTAAAGGTGGGTACTCTGTTCAAGTCTCCCCTTTTCAGCACCATAGTTTCATTCCTCATATCAGTTTGGTGGTGAGTGGTCTCCTGTGGAACCACCTAATTATAATTTATTCTTTGAGTAAATGTTGGGATGAGTGTGTACACAGTTTGTTTCTCAGAGTAAGGTTATGCAGGTTTTTCGGATGTGGTTTGAATTCATTTGGTTGTTTTGGGTGAATGGTTTTGTTTTGTTTGATGATGTTTAAGGTGTACATATTTTAAGGATTGTTTGAGCATCATGAAAGTTATGTGTTGTTTGGATTGATCAACTTGAGGTGTCTAAGCTTTTGGGGTTCGGTGGCACCTAGCAGAGAGTCTGTTTTAGTCTCCCATGTTAATCTTGTTATCCTTTATCTCATTGGTGGTATTTCTATGATCTCTTTATTTATCATTCTTTAGGAATATACTTGAACTGTAAAGTAGTATCGATTTCTATTTTGGGGTTCGACCTTGTTACAACTTTTCAAGGGTGAAAATAATTATGGTGGGGATAATTGTCACACTCATGTTTTAATTTTACCTTGGGTTTGGGTTTGGACCAGGTTCTTGGTTGTTTCTATTGAGAACTGGGTCGAATGAGTTTGATGTTTTGGTATATCTATGGTCAATGCTCGGGTTTTAGGTCGGTGCGCTGGCACCACACGGTTAGCGGAAAATATCTGGTCATCCATGGTATCTATGTGGCCACTTCTAGAATGGGCAGAAGAAACTTCACGGTTCACACACGATCAATTGATTTGGGCACAGACTATGTGGTTCCCCTGTTTTCAAATAAATAATATAAAATAAAGAAAAATGAGATAAAAAATAAAAGAAATTAATGTGAATGTTTTTATAGTAATAATATTATTTTTGTTGTTGTGGATAATAATAATAATATTATTATTAAAAAAATTATTGTCATTTTTATTATTGAAATTGTTATTAATATTATTATTATTAAAAATTAATTTAATTGTATTATTATTATTTTATAATTATATTATTATTATTATTTTAATCATTATATTATTATTATTATTATATTATTAGTATTACTATGATTATTATGATATCATTATAATTTCATTAAAATTGTAATTATTGCAGATTATTATTATTGTTATTAAGTTATTAGAAATATTATTTAATTTATTAAATTAGTTTTATTTATTATTATTTAAGGGTATATTTTTTCCAAATATATCTCTCTCCCCCTTTCTCTCCCTCACATCTCCTCCCCCTCCCTATCCTACTCTAGGCGACCTAACCCCCCCCCCCCCCAGCGCACGTCCCTGTTCGCTGGTGCATCCCCCTTTTGGCACTCATGGCTCTTTTGACCGGAACCTCCCCCTAGTTGCTTCCCCTATCAACACATCTCCCTATAGGTGCACCCTCCTCTTAGAGTGACCCCCTACTGGTGGGACCCCTGCTAGCGACCCCCTAATGGTGATACCCCTGCTGTCTGGCCTCTTTTATGGAAGCTACAACCTCACTGACACCCTTCTCCTCCAGTGGCGGCTCCCCCTCCAGTATTTTCCTCCTCCTCTTGTTTTGGGTTCTTCCATGGCTAGGGTATCGATTTTTAGGGACTTAATACTAAAATATCTAGTCCAATATTGATTTTTAATGTTGGTTTTAGCATCCCTTGGGTGCGATTGAGGTGTGTTTGATATTTTTCACCATGTTTCGGAATGTTATTTGCCTTTGGAGGTTGGATCCCTTTTCACATTTCCATTAAATATAAAATTCTGTTGTTTTATTATTTTTGAATCTTCCACAATTATTAATTAGTGGTTTGTAGTTGTTCTATGTGAAATTAGGTGTTTTTCTATTGTTTTAAATATGTTGTCTGAAATTGTTGAATTAGGAACACAATTTCTTGATAAATAGACCGAATGAATTTTGTATATGGTTTATAATTTTTATAATAATGTTTTTGTTATATATAAATAATTTTGATGTCAAAAATGGTGATTGGTATTTCCTAATATATTTCTAAAATTAATTTGGCATAAAACTTGTTATATTATGTGTGATTTTTTTGGTGTAATGCTTTAGGAAAATGTTTTTATGAATTGTTTGAAAGGTGTGAACATTGTTTTTAAGGGAACAAAATGTTCTAATTAATTTGTAAAATGGTTTTAAAGGAAAATTAAATAGTTGAAATGTTGAACTTGATGTGCACTTTTCAATATGAATTTTTAAATTTTAATAGATGAATGGCGTGTTTTAAAATTTAATTTGGTTTATGTGTGGATTTATATAAATGAGCTTCGAATTTGGAATTGGTTGAGAAAAGGTGTTTTTTTTCTTATGGATTTAAAAAAAGAAATTTTGTAAAGTGTGAAAGTGATGGTAAATGCTTTAAAAATGGGTTTTGGTGTGATTAAAATTGATGTTAGTTTGTTTTTTGGAAGAAGGGTGTTTTACGTGAAATGTTTAGTATAAGTTTTTGAAATTTTTGGTATATATTAATTGTTATTTGGATTTTTTGGAACAACCATTATTAAACATGACATGGGAACTTAGCATAGTAAAGAGGAATTCTGAGAATGTTTTTTTCACTGGTCTAGGTTATTGAACTAGATAGTGGGCCATAGAAAGTGGTTATTTTGTTATCATCACTATGGGATTGGGACCCTCAGTCAGGCCATGTAGGGAGACTATCGGGCATTTGGTTGTTATGATTTCATCAAGTAGGGAATGTCTTTGGGATGAGTCATATGTATAGTATATTCTCGTTCTCCTCTGAGTTCCTTGTTTTTCATGTGTTCCTCTTATACTAGTACGGTTGGTGCCATTTCCCTCCCTATGTGGAATCGTGAACCTTATGCTTAGTTTTTGTGTTTTCTTGATAAATTAGGAATATGGGTTTTTCTTAAAAAAATTTCTAAGAAGATGTTTTGAATGAAATTGTATTTTCCCCTTTATCACATTCAGCAAAAATGAACACTTCTTATTTAGTACCCTTTTCCCTTATCCCCTTGATCCTTGATTTTAATCATGAGGGAAATGGACTATGATTGTTTATTTTAAAAAAAAAATTGTGAAAACACTTATATTTATATATTGTATTTCAAGAATTATAATCAATGTTTATTTATTTAAAAAATATGCATTGGGAATAAAATTATCCAGGCCTACCTAAGGAGTTTTAATAATCAACCATATAGTTTTTTCTTATTTTAGTTCCTAATGCAGGTTTGGCTCTTGTTTGAAATCCTTGGGTGATAGTTTTTTGTGGATCGTAGAGTGGCCCTCGAGTTCACATGGAGGTTTCTTGTGTATCAGGTTCAGTTTGGTTATCTTGGTATTGTTCGATTGATTCTTTAATTGTAAATGTAAATAATCTAATGTTTGGAAGTCAAATTTAGTTTGGTTTTCATATTTGATTATTTTGTTGCCCTTTTTATTTCATTGGGAGAAACCAGTCCCATTGTCTGTTACGATTCCCTTGGCATTTTTCACAAGCCTAAGAGGATCGGGAATGCCTCTCGGGCCTTGCCACAGATTGGCTCAGGTGGCCAGTTCAGGGTCAACCTGGGTTGGTTTGTGACATTGGGTATTACATAGATCTTGTGGTGCCCCCATTTGTATTAAAATTAAGAACTAAGTATATTTTGAAATATTTATAGAGGAGGTTTTTATTTTCAGGTAGCTAATGGTGTATGGTTGGCTGCTCTAGCCATAGGAGACTACCAACGTTTGTTTCCAACTGGGATGGTGTTGGTTTTAAAATATTGTTATTAAGTAAAAACTATTTCCGACAACATAATTTATATATCATTCCTACATATATATGATTTTATTTTATATTTTATAAATAAATGATGTTTCTTTTATAAAGAAATCATATGTTATGGTAAGGAAAATTTAAATAATCTTCCTTATGTATTAAATTAACAAAACCTAGTATTAGAAATTGAAAATGAATCAAGTTCACATGAGTTATTTCACACCAAATTGTGGCATCATCAACATGGTCATATAAATGATAATTATATGAAAAATTTCTCTCCAGGAGGTTACTTATAATATTTTGATCTAAAACCACTTGACAGTTTTCATGCTTGTTTACAAAGAAAAATAACCAATCAAACATTTGGTGGATAAGATGAAAGAGAAACAGTTCTTCGAAAATTGGCACACACAGATGTGTGAAAACCATTTCCAGTAGAAGATGAAGGTGGGTGTTATTGCTTAATTAATGTTATTGATGACTTCATTAGATATGGATATGTCTACTTAATGAGGTATAAGTCAGAATATTTTGAGAAATTCAAAGAATTCACTAATAGATTATATAATCAACATGGTAATAAGGAAAAGAAAGTTTGATCTGGTCAATGTGGTGAATATCATAACTAAGAATTCATTTAATTTCTACGAGAGTATGGGATCCTATCGAAACTCACTTCTTTATATACACCCTAGCGGAATGGTGTTAGTGAAAGAAGTAATTGTACCTTTATTAACATTTTAAGGTTTTTGATAAGCCACACAATCCTTCCAATATCCTTTTAAGGATATGCAATACATCTTACAACACACATTATAAAATGACTATTAACTGAGGTGGAAAATGGGATACCATATGAGATAATTTATGTAAAGAAACTCATGTTGTCACATACTCATGAATGGTATTTTGAAGCATTTGTTAATAAAAACTGGGGAAAAAATCATCCCCCTAATGCATGGAGTGTATCATTATAAGGTATCCCAAATAAACAAGGGGATACACTCTATAGAACCCCTTGGATAAGAAGGTAGTTTCCATAAGACAAGTCATTTTTTTAAGATGTAGTTTATCCTCAAAAAGGATATAAAGACAATGATTTACTTTGATGAAGTTAATGCTCATGATACAAAAGTGTTAGCACAAAAACAGGTTCCACAAGTCCCCATGGAATATATTGTTCCAAAAACAAAAGAATTTCAGATGAGATCCAGAGAGGTTAAAGTACCAGAATGATATGTTTTTCTAGTCACTGAAGATGGTGAATCATTATTGGTTGAAAATAATGATCCTCTTTCCTAGAAGGAGGCAATATAGAGATCAAAAGATGCAATAATTCAATAATCCATGTATTCTGTAATGGATTCCATGTATTAGAACCAATTCTAGGTTCTGGTTGAGCTTCTGGTTGATGTAAATTGCATTGAGTTCAAATGGGTATTCAATAGAAAACTAGATATGTAGGGTGAATTACCTATAAATAAAGGATATTGGATAAAGGGTTTAAATATCATCATATAATTCACTATGATGAAACTGTTTATCTAGATTCCATGTTTAAATCCATCAGAATTATACATTCCATGGAAGCCTTCCTTGACTATGAGACTTGGCATATGGATGTTAAAATATATTTTCTTAATGAAAACCTTCATGAAGAAATTTATATAACAAAAACTAAAGGGTTTGTAACTCGTTAAAATTACAATAAGTTATGAAAGTTGTGGATATCTTTTTATGGGTTAAATAAGGCTTCTAGGTCGTGGAACATTTATTTTGATGATTCTATAAGAGAATTTGGTTTCATAAAGGATTAATGAGATTCATTTATTTACATGCAGTTCAATGGATGTGTGGTTATATTCCTAGTATTATATTTTGATAATTTATTAATTATTGGAAATTACATACCAGTATTACTGTAAATTATGGACTAGTCAAACAAGTTAATCTCTTTGAAGAACATAGGTTAAGCAGCATATATCCTTGGAATCAAGATCATTTGTGATATATCAAAAACACTAATTGGGATATGTAAAAGTTAATATATTTAAAAAATATTAAAGGTATTTAGTATGGAGTAATATAAGAGTGTTTAGCTTCCAGTTTAAAATGGTATACGTCTCTCTAAGAAAATGTGTCCTTAAACACAATAGGAGAGAGAGAGAGAGAGAGTAGGATCCCAAATGAATATATGATAGGATCAATCATCTATTCCATGTTATATACTAGGATTTATGTTTCTTATTATTTAATCATTATAGGTAGATATCAAGTTAATCCAAAAGAATATCATTGGTCTGTTTTTAAGGATATCATTCAGTATCTGATTCGTACTAAGGATATATTCCTGATATATCAAAGAGATGAAGAACTTGTCAAAAAAGGAAATAATGATGATAGTTGGTAAACATATTTTAATGATCTGAATTCATAGTCAGGATCTCAATAAAGGAGCTGTGAGAATGAAGATTTCAAAGTAATCCGTTTTCACTAATTTTATACCGGATTAGGAATATATATAATCTTTTGATGTATCCAAAGAATCTATTTGGATTCAAAACATTTTCTAAGATATTGATATGGTTATCAGAATTAGAGATCATGTCAAATTGTATTATGATAATACTGTAGTGGTGGAACTTGTAAGGATCTAAGTCCACATAAACAAGTGAAGCACATAAACAAAAAATATTTCCTCTTGAGGGTCTTTTCTCAAAAAGGTTAATTCTTTGTGAATAGTGTTTTCAAAAAATAAAATATAGTGGGCCACTTCACTATCATATCTCAACATAATCATGATCATCATGTGTGTGATTGTGGACTAAAGGTTATTAGCAGGTGGCTCTAATGTAAGTGGAAATCTGATGAAGTTGGTTCCCTAGAACAAAATCCTATATACTTTATGGTTACTTGTATTCATGTATTTGGATATTTATAAAATACCTTAAAAAATTAGGATTTTTCCTCTTTGTGATATAGTATGTGATAATTAAAAAATGTTGCATGTTTCACTTAATTATCATAGTAATTCCCTACTATAAAGAGAATCTACAAGTTTCATGATGGTATTATTAAATATAAGATCAACATAAAAATGACATTATTTGATGGGACACAAATGATAAAATATATTAGAGGTATATAATTATAAGGCATTGCGACACTTTCTCATGGTTTGTGCCCTTGGTAATCTCTAGGGTAGGAGATAATGAGAATATGACCTACCAACCAAAAATACATATTTATATGTTTCATTGGATATTCCAATATGTAGATGTGTATAATGATCCTTGTAACATAATATTATTATTGATACATATCATAAGTCACATACATTTTTTAATTGAATGAAATCATGATCAAATATAATCATAAAGAACTAGAGTATGTTGGGTGTGTCATGAGTGATATTATATTAATGAATAATGTGAGAAAGTATTTATCCTTTTCTTTCTTTAATGAAAGTGGATATCTTGGGACCTTTGATGATAATTGGACTATATAATTAAGTCCATTGTCATGTCAATGTTATTTTCATGTTAATTATTGGAAATTCAAATAATGAGACATCAAGCATATGGGTTTATGACACTAGCATGAAACCCACTTAATTAGATATATCAAGAGAAAATAATTATATTACTTAGTGTACGTTTTTTTGAGGTTACATGTTGTTTCGATATTAATATAATTCTCTCAAGGATAAATTATGTGTGGTTAGACACTTCCTTATACATTAGGTTTTGTTTCCTAATTCCAATGAGAAAGGGGCCTAGAGGGTGACACACTAAGAGTATTTATAACCTCGGTTAAATTCTGTGTGAATTTAACATGTTGGATAAATATTATTCTCATATGTTGTTTAACAATTATTGATATTGGTTTGGTCGTAATTATTCAATCACCAGTTATTCATGATAATATATATGTGATTTTAATATTTAATAAATTTTATTCACTATGTAATTATTTATTAAATTACATGAATATAAAAATATTTATTTATTCTTGTTTATTCACAAGGTAAAAAAATATTTATTTATTTAGTTACATGAATATTTAATAAATATTTATTTTCTAGTTTGGGTGAATGTAATATTTATATATTTATTAGATAATAGTGTAGTGTTATTTATTTAATTAAATAAATATAAATTTTTAAAGGACAAATAAATATTGAGGAAGATTGGATGACCAAGTTTAATAGTCCTGTGAGAAATTCCATATTAAATATTATTTGAAATAATTTTAATTTTTTTATTTAAGAATAATAATATATATTTTATCCATGAGCTTAGAACATGGAAATTAATAATAATAATAATTATTATTATTATTATTTATACATGGGGGTTGTGAGGAATTAAGAAAAATAATAAGGGCACTTACACAATTATTTATTTTCTAACAATGAAACTATATAAACATGGTTAAGAAATTTTATTGAATACAAATATCAAAATTATTTTTTTATGAATAATGAATTTGATAGATAATCCTATCAATCCCTAGAGATCTCCCCCATCCCTAGAATGCTTTAAAGAACACAGAGAAATTCCCCTCCTCTATCAGAGAAAATTCCTTTCCCTTGAAGGATTTTTTTATGAACAACATCAATCATCGTAAGTGATAGATTCATCCTTACTACCACCCCATAAATTATATGGTGATTATTAGAGGTTCATTAAGCACATTTGGATAATGGTAAATGGAATCTATGCTTGATTCCTCTAACACAACGACGATGTTACAAGAGTGGTCTACCAATTCAATAACAAAGAAAGAATTCAACAAAAAGTGATTAATTAAAAAAATAAATAAATTATAAATTATATGTGAAAATATCATGTCTTTGTAGATTCTGGGAACACAATTTTATATATTTTTGAGGATAAATCCAATGATATTGAAGGAAAAATTCAGTTGGGCACGGGCTTGACCGCTTCTATTATGCCTCGAAACCTTCAGTCTGAGATATTCAACTCGATGAGGCATGGTTCCTATATTACTGTTGGATACTCAATTGATCAATACTTACATGGGAGATGTGTGGGTACCCTAATTCTAAGACGTGATGTGAGCTATAATGTAATGTAATTAAGATTCTTTATTTTCTTACTGGGGTGGATTCTTCTATAACTAGGTAGAGTATTGAAAGATTATTTTATATGACTCTATCCTTTCACTTATAATTATATCTAGGTTTATTAATGCCTTTATGGTTTTTATCTGACACCTATTTTTTATTTATTCATTGTGGTTTGGGGGACATCCTACTAGGTATCTATATACTGAAACCTTTATGGGTGTTTCGCCTACATGTGTCATGGATTATTCATTGAATAGTTAGTTTAGTAGTAATATTAATGGAAATAGTGTCTTTAAAGTAGGATTTTAGTGCTATAAAGTGGTCACGAGAAGTGTTCATGTCAATAAATGTGCATCGGGGAGTCATATTCACCTTTAAGTTGTGAATGTTCAATGTTACCTTTATGATTTTTGGAATTTGGTTCTCCCCTTTTTACATGATTTTGTTCCAATTTTCATACTCTATGGATGGTTAGTATATATCACATGAATTTTACATATTACAGTTGGTGTTTTTATCCATCCTAGATTATATCCTATGTAAAGATGTGTGTTTATGTATATGTGTATTGTGTTAAGTCCTTCATTATTGTGTGATATACCAGATCAACGCTAGTTACCAACCCCTAGCCTATTTGGGGAGGTCTAGGGAAGGTACACTAAGTATTCAACCATACCATGTTGGGCCTTAGTGGGTCCGGTAATGTCAATTATCTTATAAACCTGGTCATTTATCCCATTTGAGTATCTGAATATCCCATCACTATACAACCATGTACCCAAGAATAAAACTATATGGATAATACACCGATAAATCATCATTACATGTAGTCCACCTCATCATCATATTGAAGATCCTAGTGAGTAGATTTCTCTGGGTCAATTCTTCACCAATAAAATAAGTTGATTAATGACACTTAGAACTAGTGTTAAACACCATTTAGTGTTCCGGTAATGGTTTCATAGTGAATATATGGAAAATTTACTGAACAATAATAGAACCAACTATTTTTACTCCACCCTCATTTAAATACCAAAAGATAGGGTAATGATATCATAACACTTAATAACACATCAGTGTTGTGTTTGGTGTGAGAAATATTTTCTAGATTGAGTACAGGAATCTTAGACATTAGTTTATTGGAATTTTCATTTATGGGGTGGAGTTGATATAGTGAACCATTTCCATTAGATGTATGGATTTGGAAAGATAGTGTTTGATTAATGAAAGATGATGCATCACCTAAATAAAAGTTTTATGGGATCCTTGGATTTTCATATCAGTGAAAGGAAGCTGGAAAATTAGATCACTGAAAGCTATGTCCACGGAAAGAGGGAGAACCGGTTGAATTTAAGGGATTCAGACTACTGTTTAATGATAAAATAAATGGTTATGTGGAGCATATAATGAATGTTCTTGGATGTTAGTTATACTTTGGAAGGAGTGACATAGATGGAAGGGCCATCTTCCAGATACTAAATGAATTTTTATAGTCTGTGAACATTATGCGAAAGGAATAAAGAGAAGTTACTAGTTATGATGTGTGGATAATTCCCACATAGATTTTCAGTAAATGAAATGTTCACCAAATCATCAGTGTAGATTAGAAGATTATGGTCACTATTAATCATGTGTTGGCAGTCAGAGCGTCAATTGCTACGGGGAATTGGTAGTAGATCAAGACAACTGTGGGATTCCCATGAATGTCAGTTGGTGGTCCTAAATGGATTACTAGTTGATACCCACTATATAAGTGTGATTGGACATGGATAAAAATGTGACTGAGACAACATACTATGTGATGATGGGGCTTAAAATGATGCATAATTGGCTTTGAAAGGATAATACATTGGCATATAGAGTTACCTGAGGTTGGAATTTCGATAGTGGAAGACTATAAGGCAGAGTATCTGAAGTTGAAATAGTTGTGGCATTAGTGATACTTCTTCTAGTAAACTAAGTCAGATTATCAAAATTTTATTATCCTTGTAACTTAGATTCACTTCATTACATGAATAAAAGAATATCTTTCAATATTCCATGGATATAGGAAACAATTTCTGAACCATGTAATCCTTATGTACACTATGTTTGTGTTTTTTCTGTCATATGTGTGTTTTCATTTTCTAGTTTTCAAGTTCATTTCTCAAAAAGGATACAATGATTTTACCAAAACTAGATGTGTATAAATACTCAACATGATGACTAAAGTGACTATACTTTATAGTTACATACATCGAAGTCATGGGATATTATAACGAAATGACTTGAGTTGACATCAGACCCAACACCCGATCCATCCCACTACAAGACCCAAAGGGAAATCTCAATCCCTAGAGGATCACAACTAAATCCTGGGTATTGACAACCAATCCTTGTGAATAGTTTCACCCTCATATAATAATAAAAAGATACATGTGATATTGGTGAAGCAACTAATTAGAGTACACAACAAAAATGAAAATACAATAAATAAAATAGATCCCAAACTAAGAACTCGGGAATAATCAGCAATAAAAAAATCAAAAATAATTTTCTAAATGAGAGTTTAGATGTAAATACATAATTTACATAAATCAATCAGATTTAATCCCTACTAGGAGGTAACAAAGCTATGGAACTTTAAAGTAACATGTGGATTGCATACACCCAAAGGCATATATAGGGTGAGAGAAAAAAGTTCCCAATAGGATCCCACCAATGAGTTTATGTAGACACATAAAATTAAAATTCCATTATGTTTTTCATATTCCCTTTTCATATGGGAATAAAAAACACTTCAAATTTGAGTCAAACTTTATTTATTTATTTTTTTTAAGTGAAAACAATCAATTAGAAAAAATTTCAACTGGTCAAAGCCACATTGGAAAACCTAAACAATCATTTCCAATCCAATAGAAATCCATCAAGGTTTTCTCATTAAAACAATTTAAAAAATTCACTTTTTCAAAAGAACCCATTTGAAATCCACTTCATTAAACTATACTTTTAATAACATTTGGAAACCCCTTTGGAAATAACCACCCCCCCCCCCAAAACCCTTGCACACCCAATAAGTGCACATAAAGAATAAGAAAATAATCATGAACCACTCCCACCAATGATACTGCAATGACAGGAGAGAGATAATGACCCCAAGTCCCACCTTCAGTAGGCCCTGGGTTGGCGACTAGCACCGAGGTATAAAAATCTCAAGATATGGGTGGTATTACCCTCTAAAAATAAATTTTATCAATAGATAAGATGAATCATCCATAAAAAACTCTATGATATAATATAAAATAAACTAAAACCACCCCAAAATGCATGGATAAATAAATCCTATACAGATAAAAGTCTACAAATTAAATATCCAACACAAAAGCTAAAGCAGTAACATAGTATCAATCCAAATGTCTAAGATAGTAAATTTTAGAAAGGTTCATGTAGTCCTCCTAGAAACTTTAAATTGTTTTATATATGTAGGGTGAGCATATATGTATACTCAGTAGGAAAACCAAATCCTCTCATGCACATGTGAAAGAAGAATACTAATACACCTATGAGTAAATAGCAGAACCAACAACACCTAAACAGATCAAATATCCATCCATATATCACCATGGAACATTCAATAAATAACATAATCCAATTATAATAACATAATATTAAGGATATCAATAAATGTTATCCCACCCCTATTTCCAGCTAGTATGGCGCTCTCACACTCCAATTTTGTATGTCTTTGTGCTCTCATCTCTTCATTATACCACACATCACAAGCAGCCCATCATCCCCTTTGTACCATCACCTCACCACCCCAAAATCACATCCAAGAAACCACTACCTCACCTCCTGAAAATCATGACAAAACTATGACCACTTCACCATCCCAAAAGCATAACCAAACAATTACCACATCTTTTCTCCAAAATTAAAACCAAATGACTGACCCCCCCCCACATTGCATCGCAAAGACACATCATCTCCCCACATCGCATCACAAACACACATAGTCATCCCAAAATCACATCACAACACATCAAAGATCATTTTATAGATTTAACACGGGTGATTTTATCACATTCAACTTTTTTATAGGCATTATCAAATAATTCATAATCCCAAGGAAAGAATTTCATTATCCAAATATAATTGGTTAGCCAATTTCCATTTTATGATGATATCAAACAGTCACAATAGTCATAGTGATCACAACAAATATCATCTAGAGAAAACGAATCCCCCAATGGCCATAATATTTAGGTGGGTATCAAGCTAGTACAATCAAAATATCACAGTAACATCAAATATATAATAACACGCGAATCATTCCACCTTTTCCCTTCAATTTCAATTAGTCAATTTTTTATCTTTGATTAATCCAACACAACAATAAACCGTAGATAAATAAAAGTAAACTCCTTTTACATGACATAAAATAAAGATAAAAGAGGATTCCTTTCCTCCAACAAGATTTACGGGCTCACTGCGTACCATAGGGCGAAGAATAAATTCCTGCATACCATAATCGCGCATGGGAAACCACAGATTAACCTATACTGTATCAAAGGATCATTAAAATTTATCCCAAATCACACCCCAAACCAAAAAAACTTTTCCAAAGTGAACCCCTATGAAAATAATAAGGGAAACCTATGGGAAAAATAGAGTGCACTCATTATAGATCATCAACCCACAACCACCAGAACCTATTGATCGAAGCAGGATGAAGGGGGCTGGAGGACCCCCCCCCCCCCCAAGGAACCTAGGGCTCATCCAGATGGATAGGAAAGTAAGCGAGGGTGAATGAATGAAATTTCGGCTGATAAAATGACATAAAATCTAGAATCCTGCTAGTTTCACATCATGTAACATTTACATGGAATGTAAACCCTGGGTTTTCCAAAAATTCCATCATTCTTTGAAAAATGTGTTACCTTAGCATTTAATTATTACATATTGTGAATCCCACTTTCATAACATGTACTTGTTTAATGGGACACCCCTTATCTAATTTACAAGATATGAACCTTCCAACTACACTTGTCACGAACAGCCTTTACACATTTTGTAGACTATACATGACATGTATTTCCTACAAAAACTATACCTCACCTCAAAACTACATTGAAAACTCTCAGAACCTCCTTAAGCCTCCTCTCGAAAACCTACAACACCCAAAACATGAAAAGTAACAAGCTGGGAAGAAACATGTTGTTTTAGAGATCTATAAAGAAGGTAATTTCAAACAAGTCATAATGAATGAAAATACTGTCACAAAAAAAACATATAATGTCAAATATTAATCATAAAATAATCAACATGTCAAAAAATGCATAATATAACAAGTAAGAAACTCATATGCTCAATATAAATGAAATAAATCTTAACATACCAAATATATCATCAGGAATAAATATAAGGACTAATGGGACAGGTACGAGAAACACAAAGGTGATCTAACTTTCAATAGGTTAATGGTCTCACATCCCATCAACTAAATCACTCTCAACTAGTCTCATCAGTGAAACCCTTGGGATAGTTATTACATTCAACTAGGGGTCATTAGGTAGTTTGTAATCAAAACTATCTTAGGCAATGTCCCTTGACTTCTCACTTAGTAACCGGGGTTCCCTCATGGAATAACTAAAGGGGGTGGTCCACATTCAAGAAAAACATTATCTCATGACATACAAAAAATACCAAAACATAACATCACAATATTATCCTTCCCATATCCAACACTCCCTATCATTGATCCCTCTATCCAATACACATCATGAATCACAATTTAATCATCTAAAAACAATCATAATCAATAACACATATCAATAGGCTCAAATAGGGAATAACCAATAACCAATGAAATATCATTTCGATAAAGCGTAAAATGGTCCTTCACTCTATAATTAATAATAATTTCATTTGAAAAAACCCATTAATAATGAATTTAAAATTGAAATAATTTCCAAGGGAACTTTAAAAACACATAAAAGAATCAACACCCTCAAATTACCCAAATATCAATAAAAAACAACAAGCAATCCACACTCTTTTGAAATAAATGAAAATAATAAATCCATGGGGGTGCATATATTGAACCAAATATTAAAACATTACATGAAATCTATTTGGGAATTTACCCTTTGATTTAAACCACATTAAAATTTTCTAAATATCCTAATGAATTTCCAAAACAATGTTCACAATTTCTTGCACACCAAATTTCAATTTAATAACCCACTTGAAACATAAAACCATTATATTAAAAATTTGATGGTGGGGGAGCACACATTTAAAACCAAAAAATGATGCTCAAAACCACCTTAAAAAATTAATATCCTCTTTCCAAATACACAAAAACACCAAAAGGGTCAATTGGGTATTTATATAGTCACATTGAATGGAACATGTTCAATGAAAAGTGTTGGGAAGACCTTGAAAAACATTTTTGATCCCATATACACAAAAAGTTATAGGTATATATTTAAAATATAATAATTTCAAATTTGTAAGCATCTAATGGCTTGTAAAACTAAGTGATTGCATAGAAACTCCTACCATGGTCCAATATAAATCAATCTGGAATAAAGTTGCTGTGAGCTGAAACTAGTATCCTTCAAGGGAGGAGGCCCCCACATGTAAGAAAGAGTACCTATAAACATTAAACAAACAAAATAAAAATTTCAGACTCATCTCAAACCCTCATATGAACCATGTAAATGATTATGTGTAACACCCCAACCCCAGTTACCCAGAGTCGGTGCATTATTACATAACATTGGCATCATCACAAGAAGGATCAAATCTCAAAAGACCGATTATTTTAGTAGCCTTTGATTAACTAGATATATTCATAAGTATTACAGTACATTATAAAGTGATAAAAAACTACAACACATCTTGTCTTCATATCCCCTCATACATTCCCTACAGGTCATTCCTAAAATACTTCTTCACATCCTAGAAAAAATTAAAACACTGAAAGGGGTGAGCTAAGATGCCTAGTAAGGATAACAATATAGCAGAAACATTTATAAATAAATATAAACTTTTAAGGCAATGTATAAATAAAAGAAAAGCCTTTTTTATTTGATCTTCAACATAGTATGACAAAGATAAAAGGAAATAATTCCATTTACTTATTCACATGAATATTCTACTAGTCGAATGATCACATTCAATATCAATAACCACTTTCATAATGATGGAATGCATAATGCCAGACTATCATAACCACGTAGCCAAGGCATCATGCCAAGACTACAAATAAGATTTTGTCAAGGTCTCATGCCAAGACACTAGTTTGTCTCATGAGACCTACCGATGCATCGAGGAGCTATAGTGGGCTCCACCCACCACTTATTAAGTCCAATGCATTCCTCATATGAATAGATTTAAACATAACATAAACATTCATATTAAAACTAGCATACAAAATGTCAATACATTCTCCATAAACCATGAATGGTAAACAAAAACACATCCACAGTCAAACATATCACAAAAATATCAATACAATATGTAAGTTTTGTATCATAATAAATCAACTTCAACTAAGCTTAAAATCCATCAAAGGATGTTGGCATAGATGAAATCAAAACTATTTGAGAGAAATATATCTTTTTTCAAAATCATTTAGAAGTCACATAATTATAAAATAAAACATTTACTTTGAAAATATTCTTATAATATTTTAAGGGAATGTTCGACAATTTTATAACGGTGAAAAATAGCCACACCCACCGTATAAGTTAAATAAGGTCATTCTTACCTTAATTCTGTCGAAAAGGTTAAAAATGACCTTGTTTGGAAAATGACAGAAAGATTCCTTTATAAACATATTAAAAAAATTCAAACAAGGATATAAATGATGTTAACACATATTCTGTAAAATAGTAATAATTATTTTAAATACATTTTTAAGATACATGGTTGTGGATGGTAAATAGGTCCTAGTAGATAATTACGTATAAACAACCTCCGATAATGAAGAGATTGTGAAATGACTCTTACCTTGTACTTTTCCTTGGTTGATGGTAGGTTTAACTCCTATATAATGGTGAAATAATTGTTATTATATTATAAAATAATCATATATATTAATATGATATCATATATGATCTTTTAATATTGCTTTGTTAATAAAATCATAGTATTATCGTCGTTTCAGGTGTTAACTTACTCATTTTCTTTTAAATGTTTTATTACATAAGCTGTGTTTGTTATGGATAGGGTGTATCATATTCATATCCAGAAAGATATTAAGTCTTTAATCATTATTTTTAACCATCAAATGAAAATTATTCTTGAATGGATACGATGGGGAATGAATCTCATCACGTTCGTGGAGACGGTAGTCCAAACATACACACGAGCGACAATATCATTATTTTGGTATTAAAATAATATATAATTGGATGTTATATCATATAGACAGAATCATTATAATGTTATATTTATTATTTACATGAATTATACATCATTATTATACCCATATAAATAATAATATATTGAATAACAATTACACCACAACGTGGAGACGGTAGGCCGTACGTACGCACGTATGGTGACATGTCATTCAAGGGATGGATAAAATAATGAATTTGTTTATTAAATATTTATAATAACATCACAGTATATAGAAGATACTGGATTAATTATTTTAGAATGGAAATAACAAGTAAAAAAGAGGTTGAAGATGAATGGAACGTTAAAGAGGGTGGTGAAGACGTCACCTCTTCATCGGGTTCTTCCTTTTGATTTGATCAAAAAGACTCCATAGGTTGGATTTAGGGTCAAAATAAGGCCTCTAAGTTGAATTGATGGAACTTGGTAGGATATTTGGGTAGAGTTTGGACAAGCCAAAAGGATTTGAAGGTGTGAAGAATTGGTTAGAAGTGGTGTCCTTTTATAAGGGGGAGGAGGGGCTCTTTAGGAAAAACTTAAAGTAGTATTTTATAATAAATTCATATTCGGTTTATAATGGCTCCAAAGTGGATTATTCAAAGACTATGGTGGGGATGGGTTGAAATAATTTCATACCATAGATTTTAGATAGGTTTGGGTCATTATATTAACCTTATCTTTTAGTTTTAACTCTTAGTTAATTAGTTTGACACATACCATGTCACTTTCTATTTTCAAATTATATAGTTAATAATCATACTATATACATCCAAGCGACCCCAGAGCGGTCCATTAATGGTAAAACTATCATGATACGTGTCCTTTTTCCGAACCGTAGATTTTTAGGAATATAATATGAATTAATAATATAATATTTTTTTAAAAACACTTTTTTGTCAATTTTGACACTATTTCGAATTTGATTTTTGTAAAAATCATAACAGTGTGATGAATTTGAACCTAATTCACTTAATCAACTCTAACATGTCATATTAATCTATGAAATTCTATTAATTCATTAAAAGTATCAAATTATATTTATTTGGGTATTTATAATATCAATTATTTTAATATTTTACTAATAAGGTAATTAATGTATCATCATTGTGTCATAAATAAATTAAATTATTTATGGTCTAGAAATTATAAATAAAATATAATTTTGTATGAAATATTTTTATCTTTCTAATTAATATTTATAATTGAATTTATCTTATGTATAACCCAATATTAAAAATGTTTCAGTAATTAAACATTGATTTCAACTCTTTTAACTCTTCTTGTAATTAAATAATAATAAATGTCCTAATCTAATCCATGTGGACCTAAATGATAATATTTTATTCTTAAGGTTGGTTTTTGGTCGAGATACACTTTCCCAACAGAATTAGGACATGTGTTAGGGTAATATTAATATCATTTTTACCCTTAATTACCCTATTTAGTTTTTACCATGATAAATAAAAGTAAAAAGTCACTATTCACCAAAAATTATTTTTATCTTGTTGAACCAAATTTTTCTCCTTGATATTAACTGTGTCTCTTATATTTTTGAAATTCCACTCACAGAAGTAGTAAAATTAAGTTTTATGTGAATTTCCAAATTCTCCTAGTAGTTGGGTAAAAGAGGGTGAAAAGTTCAATAAAATTTTAATATATCTAAAATTATTCTAAAATAACTCCAATTATTTACATTGAACTAATATATGTATTATTTATCTATTTTTACCATAATTAAATATAAATAAAATAAATAATTATTTAAATAAAAATTTGTTTTTAAACAATAACTCAGTGTTTTTTTCACTATTCATCAAAAATTGAATGTTTTCGGAAAAATACCAAAAAATCACCCTTGGCTAATTTCGATATTTCGAATCCAAAAATGATGTCCTATTTGAAAGATAAAATTTATAAAATTTCAAAAATTAGGTATTACTATTCATAACGGCTAGTTTGATTGGTTGTGGTGTGTGTTAGAACTCAAAGTTGCGTACAACACATGCTACTGTATTATACAAAGAGAAGCATACTATGGAAGATTGAGGTGTTACATTATCCCCTCCTTAAAATAATTTCATCCTCAAAATTTCTATAATATTACTGCATAAAAAGACTCGGGTGGTTCTTCATCATAATTTCCTTGGGTTCCCACATTGCCTCTTTCATCTTATGGTTTCTCTATAGAACTTTTACCAGACGAGTCGTCCGGTTTCTCAGCACTTGTTATCTCGTATCAAGTATCCTGACAGGCTCTTCACAATAAGAGAGATCGGGTTCCAGTTCTAATTCCTCATAGGTGAGTACGTGCATTGGGTCAGGCTTGTATTTTCTCAACAGTGATACGTGGAACACATCGTGAACTTTGGAGATACTTGGAAGCATTTCCAAACGGTAAGCTACAACCCCAATTCGTTCTTGAATTTCGAAAGGTCCGATGTAGCTGGGACTAAATTTACCTTTCCTGCCAAAATTTATAACTCCATTCCATGGAGATACCTTCAAGAAAACATGATCTCCACCCTGATATTCCAAAACCTTCCTTCGGTTATCGGCATAACTCTTGTGCCTACTTTGAGCTTCTTTGATGTGGTTTTGGATTACCGTTACCTTTTCCATCGCTTCCTCAACTAGTTCTGGGCCTACAAGTTTTCTTTCACCAATGTCATCCCAACAGGTTGGTGTGCAAAATCTCTTTCCGTATAACGCTTCATATGCTACCATCCGAATACTTGAATGGAAGATATTATTATAGGAAAATTCCACCGGAGGTAAATATTGATCCCACATACCCTGAAAGTCATGTGATCATGATCTCAACATGACTTCTAAGGTTTTAATAGTCCATTCTGATTTTCCATCTATTTGAGGGTGGTAGGCAGTGCTCAAATGAAGTTTAGTATCAATGGTCTTATGAAGACTCTTCCCGAATCATGAAGTAAAATGGGGATCATGATAGGAAAAAAATCGATAGGGGTAATCCTTGAAGTCTTACAAATTCATTAATATATAGTCTTGTTAGACTTTCCAGTGGTAGATCTTCTCTTATAGCATGAAAATGTACTGTCTTGGTAAGACAATCAACAATAACCCATATTGTATCGTTCCTTCTTGGATTCTTTGGTAGCCCCATGACAAAGTCCATCATAATATTGTCCCATTTCCACTCTAGTATGGGAAGAGGTTGCATTACTCCTCCAGGTTGTTGCCTTCCAGCTTTCACATGTTGACAAACCATACATCATGACACAAAATCAGCAATCTACCTCTTCATGTTTTCCCCCCAAAAATGTTCCTTTAAATCTCTATACATTTTGGTGCTCCCACGGTGTGTAGAGAAATTGGAGCTATGAGCATCATCTAACAATTCCCTTTTTAGATCAGGTATATCGGTAACATAAAGCCTCTTCCTGAATTTCAGAATTCATTCTTCATACACAAAGTCTCTCAATATCCCATCATTCATAGTTTTAATCTTCTTTTGAAATTCTTCATCATGGGTCTGAGAACTCTTAATCTTTTATAGTTAAGATGGTTTGGAAACAATTTGAAAAAGAATTGATGTTTGACCTTCCATGGTGATTCTCATATAGAACTTTACTAGATCCATGAAAATAAGATCCCTTTCAATTCTCATCATGTTCAAAACTCCATGATCATATCTTCTCAAAGCATATTCCACCTTATTTTCCTTCCTCGGGTGGTAGTGTATCGTATAATCATAATCATTGAGTAATTCAAGACATATCCTTTGCCTCATGTTGCATTCTTTTTGTGAGAAAATATAATTCAAACGCATGTGATCAGTATAAATATCACATTTTTCACAATCGAGGTTGTGTCTCCATATCTTCAAATAAAAGATCACAGTTGCTAACTCGAGAGCATGAGTAGGATAGTTTTTCTAATGAATTTTCAACTTTTGTGATTCATAGGAAATAACCCTATCATTCTGCATAAGTACACAACCAAGTCCATTCTATGATGCATCACTATAAGTAACGAACCCATCATTACCCGATGGTAGAGTCAATAGAAGAGCATTGAATAATCTTCTCTTTAGTTCTTTGAAACATTCTTCACACACTTTTGTCCAAACAAATTTAACCCCTTTACGGATGAGCTTTATTAATGGGTTAGCCAACCGGGAAACATTCTGGATGAAATGTCGATTATAACCTATTAAACCAATAAAACTGAGTACCTCAGTTATACTCGTCGGTGCATGCCATTCATGGATTTTCTTGGTCTTAGAAGGATCAACAGAGATTACATCTTTAGAGAAAATATGGCCATGAAAAGAAATCTCCTAAAGCTAGAATTCACACTTGCTAAACTTCCCATATAATTCATGCCTTCTCAGAGTCTTCAGGATAATGCGCAAGTGATTTTCACGATCTTCGTAGCTTTTTGAGTATACCTAGATATCATCAATAAATACCACCACAAAATCATCGAGATAATCTTTGAAAACTATATTCATTAGATCCATGAATACATAGGGTGCATTAGTCAGCCCAAAAGGCATTACTGTAAACTCAAAATTCTCATACCTTGTTCGAAATGCTATTTTCAGAATGTCTACCTTCTTCACCCACAACTGATGGTATCCAGATCAATGGTCAATCTTTTAAAATTATAAGGCTCTATGCAGTGGGTCGAATAAATCATCAATGCGAGGTAGGGGATACTTGTTCTTTATTGTTATAGCATTGATCTCCCTGTAGTCGATACATAACCTCATGGATCCATCGTTCTTTTTAAGAAAAAGAATAGGGGCTCCCCATGGAAAAACAATAGGGAGAATAAATCCCTTATTACTCAATTCCTCTAGTTGTTTCTTTTGTTCAACTAATTCCAAATTGGCCATTCTATAAGGGATCTTCGATATAGGCCTTATCCCGGAATTAAATCAATGGAAAACTCATCTTCTTGTTCTAGAGGATGTCCAGGTAAATCTTCCGGAAACACATCTATATATTCTTTCACAATAGGTACATCCTCTATTTGAACATTCCTTTCCTCAACCCTAGTCATTTCATTCTCTTCCTACCCAATAATTGAATTTAGTTGAGCTACTGGGGGTGGATCTAGATAAGAATTAGGTGGTGATGATTCTGATCTAAAAATAAGGTGTTCCTTATCATCATCATCAAAAAATTTAACCTCTTTCTTCTTACAATAAATCTTTAAATCATGGTCCGAAATCCAATCCATACAGAGGATTATATCAAATTCAGTCATTGGTATGATGATGAGATCCGCAGATAAAGAACATTCATATTCCATAACGGGAATAGAGCCACAGAACTTTGTAGCAATGATACATCCCTTAGGAGTTTTGACTGAAAAATCTCTTGGAAAATCAAAATTGAAATATCTACTTTTCTTAGCAAACCGGGAAGATATGAAACAATGTGATGATCCAGAATCAAATAAAGCATCATCTAAAATTGAGGAAACCATTAAATTACCTGCCACCACGTCTTTCGGAGCTTCTACCTCAGCAGTAGTGATAACAGAATCTTTCCCTTGATCCCTTTGACTTTTCTGAGGTAAGTTCCCCTGACACTTAAAACATTCATTTGAATAATTTCCTATATCCCTGCAATTGTAGCATTGAACATCGACAACTTCCTTCTTCCCTTTGAAATCATGAGCTTGGTGGCCTTTTTCACCACACTTGTAACATACACCCATTCCCTTCAAGAAAGTACCGGGGTGTTTCTTCCCACATTTACTGCAGGATTGATATTCAAATTTTCCCTTCTTTCCCTTATTTCCATTTCTATATTGATCAGCAGATATATTCTTCTCTTTCATTGCTTTAAAGTCGTAAGACATAGAGAGTTCCTTTTCTTTCTTGATAGCACATGAGACCATGTCTTCATATGATGAGAAGGATTGTGAGACTAATTATTGATGGAGAAATGGATTTAACCCATGAAAGAAACGATCAATATTACTTCTTGTGTTACGTATATAATCTCTATCATACCTTGCTAACCTTGTAAAGTTAGCCTCATAATTTATGACATTCTCATCCTCCTTTTTCCTCAGACTCAGAAATTGACTTTCCATATCTGCTCGATGGTCACAAGGAAATTATTTTTCTAAAAAAGATCATTGAACTCCCTCCATTCCATATTTTATACTTCATCAAATTCTTTTGTGTTTTGGATCAATGGCCACCATTAATCAGCATCTCCAGTGAGGCGGTAAACTGCCATGATAAATTTTTTCATTTCACTACTTCCCAAATCCTGAAATATTTTCTCTAGAGAACATATCCATTGCTCATTTACAAATGGATTTGTATTCCCATTTAATGTTGGTGGTTACTGCCTCATGAAGAAATCTAACATTGATCCTCCACGTTGTGGATCTGGGTACTCCATACGGGTAAGGTTATTATTCATAACATGAGTGAGTTGTCCCAGTATGGTGATTAGCTAATTAGCACCAGGTGCATCAACAGCTCCACTATAATTATCTTGAGCAGGAGGAAAATCTCTACATGGATTGAGTGCATTGATATGATTTCCATTTCATCCACTAGGCGCCATTTCTAAACAATGGCATAAACTAGATAATTTTATGAATCCAATTACATTATTATATTATTGTAAAACACTTAACATAAATTGAACAGTTTATGGAAATAATCCATAATCATAAAAATGTTTTCTTTGAGGAAGTATATACTTATAAACCCTTCATAATGGTTCATAAATAAAATGATAATTATCCTAAGCATATCCCTCGAGAGTGTCGTAACCAAGAGTGCAAGAAGTACCATTTTCTTGCACCAATTCCCGTTCGATTCTAGCTCAAAGCGGTGTTTTCGGGTTTTACCCCTAGGTACATATTTTTCAGAGACGCCTCTACATGATCGTATCCAGACAGGGATGTATTTCTTGGAAAACTCACAAAATCTCTACAATAAAAAAATTCTAAGAAGTTATTCTACACTAATCCTCAATGTCCATCTTAGGTCTATGTGCTCTAATAAGAGTTTATCTAAATCTAGCTTCCATGGTTTGTACTAAACTTCATATGATACCAACTGTAACGCACCAACCCTAGTTACCCAGAGTCGCTGCATTATTACATAACATTGGCATGATCACAATAAATATCAAATCTCGAAAGACCGATTAGTTTAGTAGCCTTGGAATAACTAGATATATTTATAAGTCATACATTACATTATAAAGTGAAAAAAACTACAAAAAATCTTGTATTCATATCCCCTCATACATTCCCTATAGGTCATTCGTAAAATACTTTTTCACATCCTGGGAAAAATTAAAACACTGAAAGAGGTGAGCTCAGATGCTCAGTAATGAAAACAATATAGCTGAAGCTTTCATAAATAAACATAAACATTTAAGGAAATGTATAAATAAAACAAATGACATTTAAATTTTAACTTCATCATAGTATGGCAAAGATAAAATGAAATAATTCCATTTACTTATTCACAAGAATATTCTAGTGGTCCAATAATCATATTCAATATCCATAACCACTTTCATAATGATGGAATGCATAATGCCAGACTATCATAACCACGTAGCGAAGGCCTCATACCAAGACTACAAATAAGATTTTGTCAGGGCCTCATGAAAAGACACTAGATTGTCTCATGAGACCTACTTATGCATTGAGGATCTATAGCTCGCTCCACCCGCCCCTTATTAAGTCCAACGCATTCCTCATCTGAATAGGTTAAAACATAACATAAACATTCGGATTAAAACTAGCATACGAAATGTCGATACTTCTCTATAAACCATGAATGGCATAAAAATAACACATCCACAGTCAAACATATCACAAAAACCTCAATACAATATGGAAGTTTTGTATCATAATAAATCAACTTCAAATAAGCTTAAAATCCATCAGAGGATGTTGACATAGATGAAATCAAAACTATTTAAGAGAAATATATGTTTTTTTAAATCATTTAAAAGTAACATAATTATATAATAAAACATTTAATTTGAAAATATTCTTATAATCTTTTAAGGGAAGCTTCGACGATTTTATAATGGCGGAAAATATCCACACCTGCCGTATAAGTTAAATAAAGACATTCTTACCTTAATTCTGTCGAAAAGGTTAAAAAGGACCTTGTTTGGAAAACGACGGAAATATTACTTTATAAACATCTTATAAAAAGTAAAACAAGTGTATAAATTACTTTAACCCATATTCTGAAAAACATTAATAATGCTTTTTAAAACATTTTTAAGGAACATGGATGTGGATGATAAATAGGTCCAAGTAGATAATTACGTATAAACAACCTCGGATAATGAAGAGATTGTGAAATAACCCTTACCTTGTACTTTTCCTTGGTTGATGTTAGGTTAACCTCCTATATAATGGTGAAATAATTGTTATTAAATTACACAAGAATCATATATATTAATATGATATCATATATGATATTTTAACATTGCTTTGTTAATAAAATCTTAGTATTATCATCATTTAGGGTGTTAACTTACTCATTTTCTGTTATATGTTTTGTTACATAAGCCGTGTTTGTTATGGACAGGTTGTATCATATTAATATCCAGAATGATATTAAGTCTTTAAACAACATTTTTAACCATCAAATGAAAATTATTCTTGAATTGATATGATGGGGAATGAATCTCAACGCGTTTGCGGGGAAGGTAGTCCGTACGTACGCACGAGCGACAATATCATTTTTTTGATATTAAAATAATATATAATTGGATGGTATATCATATTGAAAGAATCATTATCATGTTATATTTATTATTTACATGATTTATTCATCATTATTATACCCATCTAAATAATAATCTATTTAATAACAATTACACCACAACGTGGAGACGGTAGGCCGTACTTATGCATGTATAGTGACATGTCATTCAAGGGATGGATAGAATAATTAATTTGTTTGTCCCATATTTATAATAAAAAAACCATTATATATAAGATACTGGAATTATTATTTTATAATGTAAATAACAAGGAAAGAAGAAGTTGAATAAGAAAGGATCTTTAAAGAGGGTGGTGAAGACGTTACCTATTCTTCAGGTTCTTTCTTTTGATTTGATCAAAAGGACTCCATAGGTTGGATTTATGATCAAACTAAGGCCTCTAGGTTGAATTGACGGAATTTGGGAGGATATTTGTGCATAGTTTGGTCGAGAGAAAAGGATTTTACGGTGTGAAGAATTGGTTAGAAGTGGTGTCCTTTTATAAGGGGGAGGAGGGGATCTTTCAGAAAAACATAAAGTATTATTTTATAATAAATTTATATTCGGTTTCTAATGGCTCCAAAGAAGATTATTCAATGTCTAATATGGGGAGGGGTCTAAATCCTTTCAACCAATATATTTTATACAGGGTTGGTTCATTATATTAACCTTATCGTTTACATTTAACTCTTAGTTAATTAGTTTGACACTTACCATGTCACTTTGTATTTTTATATTATATAGTTAATAAACTTACTATATATATCCAAGTGAACCCAAATGGGTCCATTAATGATACAAATATCATTATAAAAGTCCTTTGATAGAACCTTAGATTTCTAGGAATATAATATGAATTTATAATATAAAATTTGTTTTAAAAACTCTTTAATGTCAATTTTGACACTATTAGGATTTTGATTTTTTTGAAAATCATAACAGCATGATTACTTCGAACCTAATTCATTTAATCAACTATAACATGTCATATTAATCTATGAAATTATTTTAATTAATTAAAAGTATAAAATTATTTTTATTTGGGTATTTATAATATCAATTATTTTAATATTTCACTAATAAGGTAATTACTTTATCATCATTGTGTCGGAAATAAATTAATTATATAATGTCTAAAAATTATAAATAAAATATCATTATGTAGGAAATATTTTTATCTTTCTAATGAATATTTATAATCAAATTTATCATATGTATATCTCTATATTAAAAAAATTTTAGTAATTAAATTTTGATTTTAACTCTTTTAACTCTTCTTTGAATTAAATAATAATAAATGTCCTAATCTAATCCAAGTGGACCTATATGATAATATTTTATTCCTAAGGTTGATTTTGGTCGAGATAAACTTGTCCAATAGTATTGGAACAAGTTTTAGGGTAATATTAATATCATTTTTACCCTTAATTACCGTATTTACTTTTTACCGTGGTAAATAAATGTAAAAAGTTACTATTCACCAAAAATTATTTTTATCTTATTGAATCAAATTTTACTCCTTGATATTAACCATGTCTCTCAGATTTTCAAAATCCCATTCACAGAAGCAGTAAAATTAATTTTTATGTCAATTTCCAAATTCTCCTTGGAGTTGGGTTAAAGATAGTGAAAAGTTCAATAATCTTTTTATATATCTAGAATTATTCTAAAATAATTCCAATGAATTACATTGAACTTTTACAAGTATTATTTATCTATTTTTACATTAATTAAATTCAATTAAAATAAATATTTATTTAAATAAACATTTTTTTTAAACAATAACTCAGTGTTTTTTCACTATTCATCAAAAATTGAATGCTTTCATAAATATACCAAAAATTCACCCTAGGATAATTTCGATATTCCGAATCCAAAAATGAATCCCATTTTGAATGATAAAATTTACATAATTTCAAAAAGTTGGTATTACTATTCATAATGGCTAGTTTGATTGGTTGTGGTGTGTTTTTGAACTCGAAGTTGAGTACAACACACATTATTGTATTATTCAAAGTGAAGCGTACCGTGGAAGCTTGGGGTGTTACATTAGGGGTCATGGGAGGAAGAAAATCATAGAAAATCATGTGAGAGGGTGAGGGTGAATAAAAGAAAGTATTGAAATAGAGTTGTACTACAAGAATTCAGAGAGAAAATTTCCTTCAATAATAGGAGAAAAGGGATGAAATGGGAGTGGGTGCATTCGACAGGTTTATATTTGGCTCTTGGGATCTTTAGGAAAGAGTGGTTGTTGGTTTTCTTGACAGGGGCCACATGATGATTCAGTTTGACTTAGAAGAATACCTCATTATAGCATGGTCGAGGGCTCCTCGTAGCTTCAATGAATGTCGATTATTACTTCTACGGTGGTTTTATGATTTTCATATGAACCATGACTCACCGTCGATAGTGGTATGGGTAAGATTCCCCAATCTCCCACTGCCTTTTTAGAATCCCACTGTTATTCACATGCTAGATAATATCGTAGGAAGGTATTTATGCTCTGATTCTCAAATGGAAGTTGTGTGCCACCCGGTAAATCCATGGGTTTGTGTGGAATATGATTCTTCCCAGTTACCTTTTGATCACATATAGATTACTATTGGGGAAGAGTATAGGTGAAAACAACATGTGGTTTATGAGAACTGGACGGATTATTGTTCTGCTTGTCACCGCTTGGGTAATTTAGTGGCGGTTTGCAATAGGGGAGGGCCCTGGATGGCGCACATTCTGGATGCTCAGGTGTCTACACGAAGGGTTGGAGGTGCTACAGGAAGGGTTTCAGAGGCTGGTGTGGGGGTGGGTCCAAGATAGGATCAAATGAGATATGAAGGTGTGGGTATGGAGCCTCACCTCCCGGTGGTGGAATGGAAACATGTTGTGGACTGTAGAATGAAGGGTGTGGCTGGTCATCGCTCTGTACGAGTAGAAGGAGATGCCCTGGGTAAGGTGTTGGAGATTTATGTGAGGGTGGTACCTGTTCTAGAGGATGAAAGGCCACAAGGAAGTGGCAGGGAGACTCAACCTATAGTGGTGCTTGATTAGGGGGAGGAGGTCTGTAGAGAGTTGGTCGAGGAAGGACAGCGAACTTTGGTGCTTTTTGGCAGGGTGAATACCTTGTAATGGTCGGTGTTGGTTACCTAAGGGGATTTATTTGAGGAATACAGTGTGGGGGAGGTGCCTCCAGTTCAATATGAGACAGGGGCTAGAGGTATGGATATATCGTCCATGCCTTTTATCCCTTTAAGAAACAGGTTTGAAGGCCTCGCCAATGTCAGTTTTGATTCTGGATTATGTGCTAATTCAGAAGGTGGGGGTGTGGGTGCTGGGGTATCCATGCAGGAGCACATTGGTGAATGTTTGGGTCAAGAGGAATTCTCTAGGGTTGCGAATAATTCTACTGATGGGGTTGGATTTCTTGTTTAGTTAGAGATTAATACTTTGAACCAAAGAAGGAGGAGTAATAGTGGGGGAAATGGTTATGCTTCATAGGATCTTCTCAGTAAAGGGAAAGAGTAGGATGGGGGTGATAATGAAAATATGGATGGACCGGCTATTTGTTCGTACAACGATATAGTACAAGGGGGGAAATGAGGATGGTCAAGTGTGAAGGAACCTTGTTCGTAGCTCCAAAAAGAAGAAATAAGAAAGACTACTCCTATCTCCCGTATCTGGCACAAACTTGTTCAACTTTTAAGTGGGATAGAGGGATGATTCTTGCCTTTAAAAAAGATAGCTTGGTCAAACAATGTTGTGGAACCCAACTGCATATCGATCAGTCGAGAAGCTAGGATTTTGGTGATTTTGGGAGGCATCACAGACCACCTTCAGTTTGGGAATGAGACACTGGGGAAGATGAATCAGGTATGGGATGCGGAGACAATTATGAGTACTATGATATGTTGTGCGGTGTTGTTTTCATTTGTTTGTGACTTTATTTCTTATGTTGGTTATGGAGTTGCAGGTCCTTTGGCATTGTTCCGACCTTGCCTTGAACCTTGTTTTAGGTACCGACAACCCATAATCCATCTTTTAAAATGGGAAAAAATTATTTTTCACTAGGGGTGTCATGGATAAGTTTAATTAGAAACAATAGTTTATTTCGGTGGTTGATGTTCCATTGTGATAGAGAACCGAAATATGGAACTTCTGTTGATCATTTATTATACCATTTCCCCAAAAAAGTGGTATCATATATCGATTATAGTGTTTAGTGGAAGGGCATGATAACAGAGTGTTTGGTGGGGCAGTTTATGTTGGAGTTAGGCCCTAGAACCAACTTTTTTAGTAATTTATTGCATGTTTTCATTATTAATAGAGTTATTTATCATGTTCTTATTGTTCTTCTATATGACATTTGTATGTGATAATTTACTAAGAATATATGTCTCACTGAAATGTTATATTAGTTTCCCACTATAATGATAACCTATAGGTGCCACGATATTATTCTTGAATCTTTTTTTAAGGTTGGATGATATTTTCTGACGAGACATGCACAATATAAGCTATTATGGGTAAGAGGCTCATAAGACATTGATACATCTTCTCATGTTTTCCTCCCTTTGTAATTTCCAAGATAGAAGGATATGATAACTTGACCTTGAAATAAGAAATCCATATTTTCATGCATCATTGGATATTCTTAAATATGTACGTGAGTATTGTTCATTATACTTTAAGATTATCATTAATGGATATCATGAATCACACATATTTATGTAATTATGAAAACCATAATGACATATGTTCATGGAAAAGTAAGATACATTGGGTGAACCACGAGTGATATTGCATTAATCGATAATGTGATAAAAAATTTACCCTTTTTTTCCTTGATGCAAGTTAATATCTCATACCATTTTATGGGAATGGAACCACCTAAATAAATCCATGACCATGTTGTTTGATGGATGATTCATTTCTATAAATTCAAAGAAAGTGACATTGAGAATATATGTTGATGAAACCATCATGCGACCTTCTTGATTTGAGATTATTGTGATAAAAGTGTTATATTACATGGTAATCAATCATAGGAGGTTATACATCATTAATACTATAACATCCTGACCCGGGATACCCTTAACCTGTGCCCCGATCCGATGGGTCACATGGCCTCAAGCATGCCTCCCTATATGCCACAGGCTTTCGACTAGCTGTGAGGGTGTGAAGGTGGTATAGTGGGAAGACTATTTCCTCATATTAAAATGGTACAGTAGATACATTAGATAACAAACAATAGCGGAATCATATATAAACAGACACTAAAATGAAATTAGACCAATTACTAGTCATAGTGGAAAGAAGAATATAATAGATATTGTAAACAAGTGAGGAAGCATAAATACATGATCAACATAATAACAATATCAAAAGCCACAGGGCAGTTTCATATACATGATGATTTAATGGAATGATCTTATACAAAATCGGAACAGGGGACAAGAATCGAAAACATCCTATAAAGAACTACAAATGGTTCAAAATTCTACGCCACTAGAAACTCGAGCATATGATCAGTACGATTCTCTCATGCTCTAACTATAAGTAAATAATATCAAATATTTGTAGTTGGGTTATTTCCCTTATCTTTATCTACAGAACAGTAATCTACTCGAGTACCAAAGGAAGCCCGAGTAGGGTGTGAAATAAAATCTTAGTAGTCCACCCCCAATGGTGTCTGGATGAAATCCCAGTAGTTTATATAGTTAAACAATGTAAAGGTATAAGAAATATTAAATAATTCTGAATAAATGAACACCGTCCCACTCAGGTTTCTAATGGAAACCTAGGGGGTCTACCTACATTGGCTCAAATCATAATTAATGTCTAATCAGTAACCATATATATAGTAATATATATATATATTATAGTTATATATTGTATCTACCTATTTGTACTGGGTATATGAGGATGTAAGCATCCATATACTTGGATACTGGGTTCTTACTCGACATGGGCGTAACTCAGTCATCCGTAGCCAGCATAAATAAGCCTATAAGATCCAACAAAGAGTACAAGCTGAAGTTCCCAGTCAGGATTCAAGTATCACTAAGAGGGGGAGGGGGTGAATCAGTGATATCATTTTATTTTTATGTTACCAAATTTTTGAAACAACCTTCACCTCTTGTTAAAGAGTTTCTTCCCTGCTGAACTAACACAACCATTGGAACACAAGATTTACAAGGTTCACCACTCAACAAGAGTTGTTATGTCCTTGGTATGGTACAAAAACAATCAAGTACAACACAATCCACTAGAAAACAATCCATTTATGTGTAATAAAATCGGTATTATATTCCCTTACACACATTTATAACTTGGAAAAAAATCTGAAAGTGTGTGTGAACCCTCTTAGCACAAAAATGGAAATACAGTATTTTAGTGCTTCTTTACAATTGAACAGATGTATTCTCTGAAGTAAAATTTTTCACTTTCTTACTAAAAACCTAGTAAAGACTATCTTATGCACAACAGGATATGTGTGAAGACCCCAAATATTTTTCACGTCCTTTTAGGTGTCTTGCACCAAAATTTTATGCCAAGCACGTAAGATTTAACTTTTTTCGTGAAACATCTCTAGCACGTAACTTTGATCTTTCACGCAACTTTCTTCTTGTGTGCTATTTTTCATTCTTGCGCCCAAATCTATTTCTTTCACGCACTCTCCTTTTCTTAATATTGTTTCACACCTCAGTGATTGGGATTTATCTATGTTTCAAGCACACCCAGTGTGAGGGGGTCACATCTTATTTATAGACCTCATTGACCCCGGAGTGCAAAAACCCTGATGCATCACGCAAGATCCTAACACGCCGCACAATACCCCATCTGACGTCGCCTTGGGTGCGTAAGTCATGAGTCGCGAAAAAACCCATTTGACGTCACCTTAGGCACATAAGTTTCTTTCCAATGAACATCATCTTTCTCACACATCTTTAAATCTTTTGTGAACTTCATGCCTTTACCATTTTTCAACGTTTGGACCTGAAATCAAGCCTCGTTTGCAAAACCCCATTTTACGTCACCTTTAGCACGTAATTCACTTTCATGCCAACGTCATATTTTTCACACTTCTTGAATATTTCTCACACTTCCTTCCTTTTCCATTTTTCAATGTTTGGGCCTCAAATCATTCCTTATGTTCAATATTCCAAACTACCTTCAATCTTGCGCACAAAAACCAATCATGCGCGCAAAACCCAATCTTTCGTGCATGCCTCTCCTTTTCCCGATTTTGATATTTGAATCCTGGAAATCCACTTGCACGCAACATACCAATACATCTTCAAAATTGCGCCCAACATCATTTTCCAGAAACAAAATTCTTATCTCTTGATTTTCAGGACCTAAAATTTGGCAAACACTAGAAGACGACGCCACTTTAAAATGTTTTTATATGCGGCCCCTAGATCATCTATTCCTTTATCATGTTCTATTTTCACTGAATCCCATAACCATTCATCAACTTTCATCATGAAATTCACTATAGTTATATGAATCCTTTGACCAAATAGCTTTATCATAGTTAGATTTTCAATGGGAAGTACTGAAACTTCAATATTCCAGCAGCATCATTCTTTCCAATAAAAACTTCATATGACTGGCATCACCTTTACTACCCCTTTCTTCAAAAGGCTTGCATCACAAGTTCTCCAAACATATGATATTTGTGAAATAAAAATCATAAAATCATCATCTGATTTTATGTCCTTTACAAAGTGAATTGATTTATCTTCATTGACAACAAAAGACAACACTCTGTAATAGAAAACTCTTTTTACCTACTTCTCTATCCAACTTGGTCCCATCAATCTCCCCCTTTGTATTTCCTTGTCAACCAGGATTCATAAATCACTGAACTTTTTAACCTCAAGGAATGGATCAATTATCTAAAATTCTAAGCCTACATGAGCTATCTCATTGTAGGAAACATGAATTATTGACAGCCAAAACCATACTATCCAAAAGCAGTGACTATGATATTTCATTATATCTCCTCAGCTAGCCTTCTTCACAACATCTTCTAATCATCTACCCTATCATTCATCACTTATTCAGATTTCATATAATACAAAAAAAATGTTTCCTACAACCACTCCAACAAATAGTTAGAATAGTTCACACACATACATGCTGGATTCACAACTTACCCACAAATCCCCCTTTATGCAAGCTTCCATAAGGATAGATTTATGAAACAACTATCCCCCTTGAAAACACTATCCAATGGTAAGATGGGAGTGGGCATAGAAACACATACCTCAGCCTTGATGAGAAGGAGGTTGGACACCCATGTTCAACCTCAATTTAGAAAATGGTTCCTTTGGTAAATGTTTTGTGAATATGTCAGCAACTTGTTCTGATATAAGAACGTACTCCAGCCACAATTCATTCTTCTCCACCTTCTCTTTGATGAAGTGTTACATTATGTAAACGTGTTTTCAATGATAATGTTGTACCATATTCCTTGTAATATTGAATGCACTCTTATTAGATTATCCCAAGAGAAAGGGTAGCTTTATTTCAATAAGAAGATCTTCCAACTGAATCTTTATCCACATTAGTTGAGTAGCAGCATGATTAGCAGCAACATACTCAGTATCAGTTGTTCTAGGAGTTAATGGATTCTGTTTATTGGTATGCCAACTAACACAACATTTCCCCAAAAAGAAAACTCCAGCAGATGTGGATATTCTATCATCAATGTTTCCTGCCCAATCAGTATCTGAATACTTAAATAGATCAATATTTTCTGAGCCAGCATACCTGATTCCAAAAAATTTTGTGCCTTTGATATATCTGATAATTATTTTTCCTGTAATCAAATGTGATTCTTTAGAAGCACTCTAAAAACATTCACATAAAGTGAAATTATAGACGTTGTTTTCTCTTGAGGAAGTCAAATACAAAAGACTTCCAATCAGCTTTCGAAACTCTTTGTGATAAACTTCATTTCCTTATCCATATTTAAAAAACTTGGTTCCCAATGAAATTGGGGTGGACAATAGTTTTGAATTTTTCATGCCAAACTTATTTAGATGTTCCTTAGCATACTTTTCTTGAGACAGAAAAACATGTTTCTTCTTTTGTGAAATTTTTAGACAAAGAAAGTATTTCATTTCTCCCAGCATTGACATCTCAAATAACTTCTTCATCTCTTCATCAAATAATTCTCATAATCATTCATCATTCTCAGCAAATATAATGTCATCAACGTAAACAATAAAGATTAGTGAAAACTCCTGACACTCCATGATGTAAATATTGTTGTCGACTCTACCTTTCTTAATGTTCATCTTCCTCAAGAAAGTATCTAATTTATAATACCATGCCCTCATAGCTTGTTTTATCCCATATAAATCCTTTTTCAACCTTTACACATAACTTTCATCCTTTCCTATAACAAATCCACTAGGTTGATAAATGTAAACTTTCACTTCAAGGTCACCATTCACGAATGTGGATTTTACAACCATTTTAATGATTTTGTATCCTCATTGTGCATAAATAGAAAGAAATATTATGATTATTTCTAATCTTGACACCAGAAAAAAGGATTCATCAAAATAAATGCCTTCAATTTCTGAATAACCTTTTCAAACTAATCTTAATTTTTGTATTACTTTACCTTCTTCATTCAGGTTGTTCCAGAAAACCCACTTTGTACCAATATTGTTCTTGTTTTTCGGCTTGGGTACAAGTTCCCCAGTATAATTCTTCTCTATCTTATCAAGCTCTTCAATAATAGCATGAACCCATTCTAGATGCTCAAATGCTTCATTTACATCATTCGGTTCAAATTTAGAATTAAGTGAAGTATGTGTGATAACATTTGTTGTTCTTATAGTTTAATCCCTCTGATGTTGATCGCTTATAATGTTTTGAGAATCCAGTTGTTTCCTCAGGCTAGGATGAGTTATTAGAACTTCATCATCATCAATCAAGATTTCTGTGTCGGATTCCTCTTCCGAAGTAGGATTAACATAGTATACAACATCATTAGAATTGTTATCAAAATATTCTCTATCCTGATCAACTTCCACATCAACATATGACTGCTTTTCTTTCTCAACAATTTCCAAAACATTTACATCAGAAGAATCAATAATTATACTTATTTCTTTGTTAATACATATATATCCTCTTCCTTCTAGAGCATATCCAATTAAAATTACATTATCTTCTCTTTGCTCAAACTTTCCAAGTATTCCACCATTCTTCTTTATAATACATGGACTCCAAAAAACTCTAGAGTGGTTCAAACATGGAGTTTTTCCATAGAACATTTCGTATGGAGTAATATCTGAGTTTGGCATATGGAAACAACGGTTCTGAACATACGTTGTTGTGCTCATGGATTGTCTCCAATAATAATGAGAATGACTATGATCAAGTAACATCGTTCTCCCCATTTCCACGAGACATCAGTTCTTTCATTCAGCAACCCCATTTTGTTGAGTTTTGTATGGTGAACTAAACTCATACCGAATTCCATGTTTCTTAAGGTAACATTCAAAATATTCATTCATATATTCTCCACCATTATCAGTTATCAACTTCATCACAGAATACTCACATTCTTTCTCTACTTTCCTCCGGAAACTCTTAATCATTTTCAGATCATCTGACTTATGTCTCATATACATAACACAAGTAATGCGAGTAAAGTCATCAAAGAATGTATTGATGTAATTATCTCAATTTTTAGATTGAGTTCTCATTGGTCCACAAATATCAGAGTGTATGAGTTCCAAGGGTATTTTTTAGTGTATTTAAACTCTCTTATGGATAGAGTATGTAATCTTCCCTTTCTCACAAATAGTGCAACACCAATCTCTTCTTATTGATAAATCATGCAAATTTCAGACACTATCTCTCTTTCATAACGTTCACAAATTTCTCTAACACATATGCCCTAGCCTTTTATGAGATAACTTGTTTCAATCCACCACACCCATGAAATAAGTGTTCTACACTTCACCAACTTGGAACAAATCCCTCTTGTATGTTGGCCTCTTCTAACTATATTTCCATCATTTTCAATTCTCACAAAAAATACATAAATTTTGAAGATAACAATTTTTCCCTCATCACAGAGTTGTGAAAAACTAATAAGGTTATGTTTTATACCATCAACATATAGCGTTTTCTTTGATAGCATCTTTTCTATTCCAATGATGGCTGATCCAACACCTTTGATCCATAGAGATTCATCGTTTCCAAATGTCATTGTTCCTTATTTGAAGTCTTTCACATTCTTCAACAGCTTTAAGTATCCTATAATATGATAGGAACACCCACTATCAAGAATCCACAAATGTTCTCATTTTGTAGATTTAAAAGCTGTTTCGGAAATATGAGATTTTTGTTTTTGCTTTTCTTCCACTTTCTATTGAGCTTCCTCCTATTTCCCAGCCAAGTCAAAGTGTTCTGGCTAGAAAACCATACACTCATTCTTTTCAGACATATCAAACATGTCCCTTTTAGTTTTTAATAACTATAGATTATAAGGATTGTTATGAAATTTGTTTTGTTCTGGTAACACACTAAGGAAACCCATAGAAATATGTCCAGGTCAACCACATCTTCCACAAATTGTTTCTAGTGGTTGGAAACACATCTCATATTTAATGCCAACCTTCTTAGATATCTTCTAAAATTTCATTGGATATTTTCTATTTTGAAAGGATTGGCTCCCCCTCAATCCTTGTCATTTAAGAAATGTGGAATAGTTGTAATATTGTTGGTTGAACCAACACATATTTTCAATGTTTCCAAATCCACCACAATACTAGCAGTATCCATAGAATGAATATTTTCCTCAGAAACATCCATACTGATTGGAGTTTTGAACATGATTCTCAACAATATTTTTACTATAATTCTATTGAACATTCACCTTCATATTTTCTAATGTATCTTTCTTCATCATCTCATATTTCTGTTCATTATTACTGAAACCATAAGTTGTAGACATTTTTTTGGACTCAAAATTTTTAGATGCTTCTGATTTTTTAGTATTTCTAACTTTAACCATATAAGAATCCTTACCAACATTTCTTTTATTAGAACCCATTCCATATCTCTTTTCATCTTATGAAGGCAAACTTTGTTGATCGTTATTAGGAAAATTCATAGCTGAACATTCACCAATTTCTATTATAGAATTTTTGAACCTTGTGTTCATTTCCTCAGCTTTATAAAGTTTATGTTGGAAACGTTCCAACTCATATTCTCTTTCTTTCTGCTTTACGTCCAAATGATCATTACAATTCTTTTCTCTCTCAAGAGAATTTTTTAGATCATCAATCTCATTTTCATATTTTTCATTCTTATCAACAAAACATGTTTGGTCATTTGATGAAGAGTTCTCATTTTTCAATTTTCTGCTTTCCTTTTCAAGCCTTTTGATCTTTCTTAAACATTCCTTTAGATCTTATTTTAGATACTATTAAAGTTGAGTTTCTTCTTCTTCTTATGTAATGCTGCTCTCATAATCATCATTATTCACTGTTGCAAAAAATGTACTCTCTCTAGATTTCTTAGTAACAGATTTCTCACATTGAGTCTCACTATCATCATCATCTTCATCTTTTGACAAAAAGCTTCTTCCTTTTTATTTTAATAACTTTTTATTCTTACCTCTGTAAGTATATTTATCTTTTCCACCCTGTTTCTTCCAGGACCTTCTTATTCTTCCATCTTCTTCATCAGGGTCTTCTTCTTTCCCTTTTTGAGGGAAATTAGCTGCAAAGCTTCCAAAACCACCACATTAAAAAAATTTCAAAGGGAGATTCCCTTTGTATTTCCATGTTACTCTTTTGTCATTTTTAGAAAATAAGGATAAAATTTCATCAAAATTTTGACATACCTTATTTTCATAGTGGATTCACAATCATATTCTTCAATATGAATTTTCTTTGACTTCTCTTTCATTATAGCCTTGAAAGACATTTCTCTATCAGCTTTTTCTTTGCTCTTCATAGTATTCTCCCTTCTCATTTCATATGTTATAAGAGTGATATGTAAATCATCCAGAGATAATGTTTCAGGGTCTCTGTCTTCAAGTGATGAAACTTTAGCATAAAATTTGTCACACAGAAGTCTCAATATCTTTTCAACAACTATAGAATCTTTCAACTTTTCACCGAGACTTCTGATTTTACTAACAATATCAATAACCCTTGTAAAGAAGCCTCCAATAGATTCAAACTCCCTCATTTTCACGTCTTAATACTTAAGCCTCCATATTTTTAGTTTCTTCTTCTTTAATTTTGTATTTCCTTCATAAAAGTTCTTCGGCTTATCCCATATAACTTTAGTTGTACCAACACCTTTAACTCTCAAAAACTAACTCTCAAAAAGAGATGAGAGTAATGAATTTTTAGCTTTTCAATCATTCTTAGTATTCTTCTTATCAACAGGTGTAAGAGGAACCTTATCAGCAATAGAGGAAATCCATCTGTTGTTTTTTCATGAACTTCATAACCAAGAGACATAAGATAAGGCATCATTCTATCTTTCTAGATATGGTAATTATTTCCATCGAATATCAGAATCCCCTTAATGTCCACGCAATTCAGATTCTCCATCATAACATCTCTTCAAAACATCAGCAAAGAACAAATGAAGGCAACCTCCCTCTGATACCAATTGAAGTTCCCAGTCAGGATTCATGTATCACTGAGAGGGGGAAGGGCTGAATCAGTGATATCTTTTTATTTTAATGTTTCCTTACTTTTGAAACAACCTTTGCCTCCTATTTAATATTTTCTTCCCATATGAACACATACAACCATAGGAACACAAGATTTATAAAGTTCACCACTCAAAAGGTGTAGTTATGTCCTTGGTATTGTATGATAACAATCTAGTTCCACACAATACCATAAAAACAATACTTTGATGTGGAATACAATGAGTAGGATATACCCTTACAGTCATGTTGAACTTGGAAAAAAATCTGCAATTGTGTGTACACTCTCTTAGCACAAATGTAAAATTACAGTATTTCAGTGCTTCTTTATAATCGAACAGATGTAATCTCTAAAGTAAAAATCTTCACTTTCTTACCCAGATGCCGGTAAGAACTATCTTACGCACAACCGAATACATGCGAAGACCCCAAATCTTTCTCACACACTTTTAGGTTTCTTGCACGCAAATTTTATTCCACGCACATATGATTTATCTTTTGTCATGAAAAATATCTTGCGCACAACTTTGATCTATACAGCAACTTTCTTCTTGGGTGCAACTATATTTCTTTCGCGCACTATCCTTTTCATAATATTTTTCTACACCTTAGAGTTCAGGATTTCTCTAAGTGTCAAGCACACACAGTGTGAGGGGGTCACCTCTTATTTATAGACCTCATTGACCCCCACCCAAAAAACCCTGATGCATCACGCAAGATCCTGAAGTGTCATGAAAAACCCCATTGGACGTTGCCTTTGGCGCATAATTCACACTTCACACAAAATCCCATTTGATGTCGCCTTAGGCACGTAAGACTCTTTTTTGAAAATCTCATCTTTCATGCACTTATTAGAATCTTTCACACACTTCATACCTTTACCATTTTTCTATGTTTGGAACTCAAATCAACCCTCGCGCACAAAACCCCATTATACATCTCCTATGGAGTGTGAGTCTCTTTCGCACCAAACTCATCATTCATGCACTTATGGAATATTTCATGGACTTCCTTCCTTTGACATTTTTTTAATTTTGGACCTCAAATAATTCCTTGTACGCAAGATTTCAAACCACCTTCAATCTTGCGTACAAAAACCAATATTATGTGAAAAATCCAATCTTTGGCTCATGCCTCTCCTTTGCCCGATTTTGATGTACAGATCATGAAACTCCACATGAGCGCAACACACCAGGCCATATTCAATCTTTTGCGCAACATCCTTTGCCAAAAACACAATTCTTTTCTCTCGATTTTAAGGCCCTAAAATTTTGAAGACATTGGAAGATGAAAAAACATTAAAATGTTCTTTTGTGCCGCCCCAGATCATATGTTCTTTTGTCATGTTCTCTCTTCATAGAATCCCATAACCATTCTTCAGCTTTCATCATAAAATCCACCATCGTGATATGTATCCTTTGATTGAACAACTTTAGCATCATCAGATTTTCAATGAGATGTACTGAAACTTCACTATCTTCCAGCATCATCATTCATTCCGATCAAAACATCATATGAATGGAATCACCTTTATTCCCCCTTTCATCATAAGGCTTGAATCACAAGTTATAAAAACTCATGAAAATTGTGAAATACAAATCAGAAAATAATCTTTTGATTTTATGTATTTTACAAGGTGAATTGATTTATCTTCATTGACAACAAAAGACAACACTGTGTAATAGAAAACACTTCTTACTTCCTTCTTGATTCATCTTGGTCCCAACACAAGACCTATGTATCATAATAAAAATTGAGAAATCATGTTCAAAACTTGAGATAGTGGATTATTCATCATGTCAACACCCAAAACAAGGGACATTGATCATCATTCGCACCGTCCAAATAGTTTCAATGATGTTAGATATCATGCTCAATACCCATTCTAAGGGACAATAAAATTTTGTTCCCAACAAGTCCCTTAACCATTTTTCCATGAAAAATATCAATGAAATTATAATATTTATAATAATATCCATGAGTAATCACCTCTCATGTATTAAATATGTCAATCGCAAACATACAAGGGAATTAAAATTCCTATAAGGGATATAAACAAGAATGAAGTAATTTTCATGGAATTTACATCCATTAACATCTAATAAATTAGTTCATTTAATTCATTCAGAAAACTAAACCATAATTATGCCTGCCATTAAATTTATACAATCTATTTGATTAATAAAAACATGGAAATCAAATTTCAAGGTTCAAATGATCACTTGGGAGGTTCCATTGTCAATTAGGAAATTACCAACAAGGTAATTTCTATTTATATGTCAAGCCAAGCACTTAGGAGGATTATTGGTTCAATAAAAATTTACATCAAAGTGGGAAATTTCAACTACAACCCAGGATGAACACTTAATAGGTGTTTCGATCATTTAATAAATTATATTAAATGGTAAAATTAAGTCGTCACACCCAAGGGGTGTTAAGAATTGATATTTACATTCTTTAATGACTTAACAAGTCTCAAAGGGAGTATAAAAAGAGACATATATCAATTTAAAATCATTGAAATAATTTTAGAACATGGGGAAATGTCCAGTGTGTGTCACAACGGTGTGGAAATGAAAACAACTTTCCTATAAGGAAAAAAACTTGACCACCTAACTTAATGTTTTAGGTGAATCCATGCTTAATATTAGCCTAATATTCATAGTAGTTTAGATGAAATCAAAGAAACGGTCCAATTCCCTTAAAATAGAAGGAAATATCATACACCTAAATAGATTAATAGATTTGAAGATAAAATTATAAGAGAAAAAAGAGGACTCGAGAGCATACCTCTATTTATCTGAAACATCTGATGGATCTTGATTCGGTGTATGGATCCATGAGTTATTGAAATACATAGGTTGAAGAAAATGAGAGCCCATGGGAGGAGAAACCAAGGGTGTTTTCTAGAATGAGAAGTTAGAAAGAATAAATAGTTTTTTAGTTTAATTAATGGATTTTTATACATTTCACCCTTAAAATAGGGCTCCAATGTTTATCTTCACAGTTTGGCCAAATCGTGCACAAATCATGATCCCCTTAATATCCAAGGGAGGACCCCACATGGTTATGATGCTCGTTTCCCTAACCATATACAAACCATGAAAAAATCCCTTGTAAAAAATGTATTAAATATTATATGTACATGTACCTTAGGTTACATGGTGTCAAACATACCGCGTGGCCTCTTCTTCTCAAAAGGTACCTCACATAGTTACCCCACACGGTTAGTACTAATCATGTGGTAGCCGTGCAACCTACCCTTCTGGCCAAATTCTCAAATATTTAAGCTCTGAAGAATCCCCAAATACTCTTATATCAAACCTTATCCAATTTCACACAATTTCCAAGATAACCAAAAAAATTAAACTCAAAAACTAAAAAATCATACCTTTATTAAAATATCGGTCATTATAACCTCCCCTCCTTAAAGAAAACCATCCCTAAGTTGTCCTTCTGAGTGTAAAAAGGTATCGTTATGGAAGAGCTACGACCACTGAGCTCATAAATCATCTTCCCTTTCCCAATTTTTTTCATGTACTCAGTCGTGCTACCATTTCAATTGTACCAAAGAAACTAGCTGGCCTCGACATGTCTTCGCACTCTGATCAACAATATGTACCAGATAATCCTCAAAGGAAGAATTAGTATCTAGCTCAACATCATCTTGTTGAAAGACATGTGATAGGTCTAGATAATACCAGTGATGTTAGGATATGTGAAAAACATCATTCATAGAATGGTACCACTAAGAAAGTGTTATTTGGTACGCTACTAGTCTGATCCATTTAATGACCTCAAAGGGTCTAATGAATCTATGTGATAGTTAACATTTCCTTATAATATGTCTATTGACCAACATGGGTAATACTTTCAAGAAAAATCAATCTCCAAACTCAAACTCAAGAGGTTGTCAATGTTGGTTAGCACGTGGCTGATGTCAAGAATGAGCTTTCAAAATGCTCTTTCTGATCAACTGTATCTGCTCTATAGTCTCCAGAATGTGATGAGGTTGAAGAAAAACTACCTACCCTACCTCTATATAGTATAAAGGAGAATATAAATGTATTCCATATAATAAACCTTAAGGATCCATACTGATGGTATCATGAAATATGTTATTATAATAGAGCTCAACAAGGGGGTGTGTTTCTCCCAAGAACCCCCTATATCAATGGCACATGCATGTAGAATGTATTATAACACCTAAAGCATATGATCTATCTTTCTATTAGTTTGGGGATGATAGGTCATGATCATAAGTACTTGTGTACATCATAGTAGGCCAACAATACAAGAAAATTAAGCCTTGTTACATCTTGGTGACACCTAGATGTACTTCCCTTACTAAGGCTTGAAATTACTACATCAGCTTCTCTTTTATGTCTACTAGGACCCATACATTCCCATCGATGCATAAAGTTTCATCCCCATCCATGGTCTAACCAGAAGAAGATATAGCATCCGAGACACATTCCCTTAGTGAAAGGCCCTCAAGATCAGATAATTTCCTCACTCTCAGACATTTTAAAAGTGTAGAGTTCACCGCTAAGGCTGAAAGGATAGTCTGGACATAATCCACCTGAACCTCAAAATGAATTAATAAAAATAAATACATGAGTTTCCACTCATCACTGACCTCCTGAACAGCCTGTGTTTGAGTCTTCCAACATAGAGAATTGGATACTACGTTACCTTTACCAAAAGTGTAAGCAATATCAAAATAAAACAATTGTAGGAACTCAAACCATCTGTGCTGCCTGAGATTTAGATATCATTTTTTAGAGATGTACTTTAGGATTTTGTGATATATGAATAAATAAAATACTCTCCCAGTAAATAGTGTATGTAAAAACATAGAGCATGAACTACATCAACTATCTCAAGGTCATGCATTAGGTAATTCGAATGGTGAGGAATCAACTTAGGAGACTTGTACACAATGACTTGCTAATCCTGCATTAAAACATCTCCTAACCCAATACCTAATGTTTCACATTATACAGTACAACAACTTCCTATTTACATCAAAATCAGTATCAGTATTGATGTCAATATACCCATCAAATCCTAAAATGAAACTTCATAATCTTAAGACTATATAATTTCAAACCCTTTTTCATTAAGCCTATATGTGGTGCCACAAGGCATGATAAATCCTGGATGAAGAATCTATAATTTTCCGCATGCCCCAAGAAACTCAATATGTCAAATAAATACTTGAGTTTCTCCCATGAAACTACAGTTCTCACTTTCGGTGGGTCTACTGAAACTTCTGAATCTAATATAATATGACTCAAGAATTGTACTTTATCGATCTAGATTTGTCATTTTATAATCTTTACATAAATTTGATTTTTTCTCAGATTATTCATCATGATCATAAGATAGTTGGAATAGTTTTTTCAAGAGTGTGAATACACTAATATTTCACTTACAAAGACAACCATGAATGAATCCAGATATGGGTGGAAAACATGATTCATTAAATCCATAAAAACAATAGGGGAATTCATGATATCGAGCGACCAAACCTAGTACTCATAAATACCATAACTGCTCCTGAAATTTGTGTATGGTATATCTGATAACCTGATATACACCTAATGATATCATGACCGAAAATTTATCATTGAAAATACCTTCACTCCATAAATCTGATCAATGAGGTCATCTATTATAGGATTTTGATACCAGTTCTTTACCGTAAATTTTTTTTACTATTAATAATCCATGTAAATACCCAAGGTATCATCTACCTTCATGGAAAAAGGGCTCGATGAACCGTGAAGATAAGTGTTGGGATGTATAAAGCCTTTATCCTCTAGATCCTCCAACTGCTTCTTAAGATCTAAAATATCCATAGGTTCCATCCAATTAGAAGAAATGGACACTGGTATTTCTCCTTGAAATATATCAATAGTAAAATCTACCTTTCTCACTTGAAGTATCCCAAAAAAATTGTAATGGAACAAAATCCCTAAAATTATCCACAATAGGAGGAAACATAACAGGTCAAAACCCCTGATCATCTAAAAATGTATTGGTAATCTGAGATTTCATGCTACTCATATTATGTTGCTCGAATCCATCTTGAGATGCAAGAACATCCCATTCTCCCTTATTCACATTCCTACCTCCCTATGGTGATATAAATTTCACCCTCTAATTATAGCCATCAAACTAGGATTGATAGGGGAATAACTAGTCTATTATCATGATTAAATCAAATAAAGTAATGTTGAGTACAAAAATATTACATACAAAGAGATATAATCATTTCTCAAGTACAAGAATTACACTAGTGCACGCTCTCTGATCAGATACCAAACGAGGTATCGAGCGTCATCATGCCACTAAAATGTTCAATCTGCCTGATATCTATTTGATTCCCCCATATATAAAAGGGCGAGACACTCATGGGTAGAATAAAGGAGACAATAAAGTTGAGGTTACTATAATAGTACCTCTAATAGTATAAGGTTTGGTGCTTCGCTCCTCTAACATAGGCTACACTGCATGAAACTAGCCTATACCACAACCCTGAGTCACATCTTGACTTCCCTGAGCAAGCCTACTATGGTAGGGTTAATAATTGTGGGTCTAAACACCTCTTCCTCGACCACCACCTCATCCTAGAAAACTGGTGGTATTCTATTAGCCTACCTAACGAGATACTATCGGCCTTTCACTAAAACATGGAGTAGGTGTAGATCCCCACTCTATAGGAACTAATAGAATGGTCCTAAAGAAACATTGGATATGTTCCACCTATTATAGCCTCTACATTTCACTAGACCCCATAACCATTTTTGTTTCAAATGTCCTAGATTACTACACTGGTGACATATCAGGAAACTATCAGTGTGAGGAACCAAAATGTTAATACTTTCGTGAATAGCCTCAAAATATCACTTTCTCCCACTTGAACGAACACTGATAGATCTAGGTGTTGAACCATCCTGACACATACCAGCATCTTCCCTCAAATTACTCTCTATAATAAGGTATTAATTGACTATATTAGAAATAGTCATCAACCGAAATACATTTACCTACAACCAGATGGCGTATACCATCCTATCCTTGAATTTCCCAGCCATCATAATATCATCACCCACTAGACTAGGATTAAGACTCTAAATAATAGTAAAATGAGAATACTATGCCATAACAGACATGCCTCCCTATTAAATTTTAATAAATTCTATAACCCATTCATCCCTTAGAGTCTGGGGAAATAAATATTCATAAACAATCATCTGGAAGCCTTCCCACACAATATCTCAATGCTAATATGCCTGGGTAAAACATCCCACCATCACTTAAAAGAATCACGTATCATATAAGCTGCAAGATTGAACCTCCACTCTATAGGGGTATTAATATGCTTGAATATAGAAAGAAAATATTTTATTCAAGACTCAGTAGCTTGAGGTCCTCTATCCCATAAAAAAGTGGGAGGATGATGATGTTGGAATTATCGATTCAACTCTTCCAAACTTGTGGAAGGATGAACAAAACTTTGTAGATACTGAAACATACATATAAATCCTTCTCAGAACTGAGAATTAATGCACATATTAGTTATATTAATAGGTTACATAAGTGTAACTACATTATGGATCACTAAAAGATCAAGGTCCTCCGCCTCAGGTGCATAATTTTCACTACCTTCATGGCATATAACCAGAGGATGTCATTGAGGCATGATGCTAAAATTTCAAATGTGCGCCTCAAAAATGAATTTTATAGTCAAAGTAATTACAAATAGATAACTAGAACAATTCTAAATCCTTCTTATATATAGATCATACCCCACTTCTTTCTCCAAAATCCAGGACAGGGTAATATAAAAGACCATAAAAGAGTATATGAACTATCAGAGACATCCAACCACCCACTACTTAGGTTGGGTTTGGGTTTTAGTCATCTCTATTTCCACTTTCAATTTAAATTAAATTTTAATTATTTCAAAATTTTCTTTTAGTTGTTGAATCAAATGGATTAAAATTTCTAATTTATAAGGTACCATACTCATTATATGTTGAAATAAGTCATCCAATTACTGAAAACCATAACATGTTTCATCCCCTATGACCAGTGGTCTATTGCACAACATTCCATAATTGGATTTTTGGGGTGTCTATCAAAGCCTAATCCGGAAAAAAAATAGATTATGGTAGGAACTCTCAGTACCAATTATTATTCTCAATCCCAATAATAATTTTCATAACAATCCTACATAAACAATCCAGACACTAACTACATGAAACATTGAAATGAATTCTGAAATTAAATGTGGCATAGAAAACATTCATGGCATATATGTCCTATTGTTCCTATAAATGGTGCAAGTAATGAACTATCAAGACCTCATTTAAATGCACCAAGTAATAGGAATCATCATCATAGTATTACAAATAGTAATAAAAACACAAAAATATGTTATTAACCCAAAGATGATGTCATGTAAATCATAACATGTGAAATCAATAACTAAACATCTCATACCATGTAATTTGGGTTTTCCCTATATGTGGGTTATCTACCCCTAGGAAAAGGATCATTAAAAAAATTCCTTTATTTCCTAATCATCAATCTAATACCGAAACCATAATACATATGAAAATAAAACCATTTATACCACTTTCTAACATAATGACTCAGGATCCCTTTAACATAATCCCCAAGTCGATGGGTCACGTGGCCTTAAGTCTGCCTCCCCATATGATAGAGGTTTTTGAATAGCAGCAAGGGTGTATAGTTGGTACATTGGGGAGACTATACCCTTATATCAGAGTGGAATAGTGGATATGGTAAATAACAAACAATAGAAGAATCATATATAAACAAACACTAAAATTACACTAGACCACTAATATGCCATAGTGGAAAGAAGAATACAACAGATATAGTAAACAAGTACATAATCATAAATAACTAAGAAACTGAATAATAATATCAAAATCCATAAGTTAGTGTCATATACAAAATTATGTCTTGGAATGATCATATAACAAAGGGGAATAGGGTAAAAAAAATATACAACATGATATAAAAAACTACAAAAAGGAAAAAATATCATTCCACTAGAGTCTCAATCTTATGATTGGTTCTATGCTTCCATGATTCAACTATAAGTAAAGAATGTCAAATATCTGTAGTAGGGTGCTTTCTATTATCTATTCCTGCAGACATGTAATCTACTCGGGTACCAAAGGTGACTCGAGTAGGGTGTGAGATAAAGTCCTTGTAGGCCACCACCAGTAGTGTCTAGATGAAATCCAATCATTGTACATTAATAAATAGTGAGAAGGTATAATATATATTAAACAATTCTAAATAAAAAAAATACTAGCCCACTCAGGTCCCTAAAGGACACCTGGCAGCCCTACCTGCTTCGGTTCTGGTTTGAATGAATGTCTGATCAGCAACCATATACATAGTAATAATGTGAATATAGTGTAGTTATATATTTTATCCACATATATGAATTGAGTATGTGAGGATGTAAGAAACCATATACCTAGATACAAAGTGTTGTATGGATCGGGGTGTAACTCAGTCATCCATAACTAGTCTAAATGATTCAATAAGCTCCAAAAAGGTTAAATACCTACATATCATAATAAATGTTAGATTTCATGCTTAACAATTGAGATGGTGGGTGGGCCATCATGTGAACACCCTAAAAAGGGATGTGGTCTGTCATGCCCACCATCCAAATAGTGTCAATGGTGTGAGATATCATGCTCAACACTCGATGTAAGGGAGAGTGAAACATCATTCCCAACAAGTCCCTTAACCATCATTCCACATCCAATATCAATGGAATAATCATATTTATAATAATATCTATGATTTATCACCTCTAATTCTTTATATTTATCAGTCCCAAACATAATCGAGGGTAATATAATTCATGTATGTGATATAAACAAACATGAATAAATTTTCATGGTCTTTCAATCCATCAACATCTAATCAGTTAGTTTATTTAATTCATTTTGAAAGTCACCCAATCATGAAGCAATCCATTCAATTTATACAATCCATTTAGTTTAACAAAACATGGAAATTCAATTTCAAGGTTCAATGATTCCCTTAGGAGGTTCCATTATGAATTAAGAAATTACCTATAATGGAAATTCCATTTATAATTTAATCCAAAAACTTAGTAGGTTCCTCGGTTCAATAAAATTTTACATTGAAAGGGGAAATTCCATTTAGAACCCTAGGTGAACACTTTGGATTTGTTATGGTCATTTAATAAATCATATTAAAGTGTAAAATTATGTCGTAACACCAAAGGGATCCCCATAATTGAGGTTAATATCCTCTAATTAATTAAACAGGCTTAATGGGAGTATAAAAATATTCCTATATCAATTTAAAATCAATGAAATCATTTCATATGAACTTATGGAAATGGTTAGCCTATGACACATGGCGTGGCTATGAAAATAATTCAATTTTTAAGGGAAAAAATAGAAAACATACCTTAAGACCAAAGATGAATCCTTGATTAATATTGTCCTTAGATTAAAATTAGTTTGGAAGAAATCAAATAATCATTCCAACACCCTAAAAATAGAGAAAAAGAGCTTGTACCAAAATAGCCCAATAGTTCCAAAGATAAACATAGAATGGAAGGGACTCGAGATCATGCATTTAGCTATCCGGCACTTCTATAAAATCTTGATTCAGTGTTGGGATCCATGATTTATTGAAATACCTAGGTTGAATAAGATGAGATCCCACATGAGGGGAAACCAAGGGTGTCTATTGTAATGAGAAATAAAAAAAGAAGAAATAAGGTCTTAAGTTTCATTAAGTTCCTTTTGGACATTTCACCCTAAATAATATGGGTACATGGTTTGGCCACACAGATTGGCTAAACCATGTGTAAACCATGATTCCTTTGCTGTCCAAGGGAGTACCATGTATAGTTGAGGCACATGGTTTCCCTAACCATGTGAAATCAATGAAAAAATACTCTATGAAGAATGTCTAAAATCTTGCACGGCTATGCACCTTAGGTCGCATGGTTTCAGACAAACTGTGTGTCCCCTACTAATCAAAAGTTTACCCGAAAGGTTACCTCACACAGTTAGTACTAACCATGTGGTAACCATGTGAAATACCTTTTCTTTCCCAATTCTCAGATCTCTAGGCTCCGATCAAGCCCCATACCCTCCCGGATCAATCCATAGGTCATAAAATACATTTACCAAGATAACCAAAATATTTAAACTAAAATATGAAATGATTTGTACCATCATAAAGAGATGAGTTGTTATAGGGATGTCAACTTCATTCTATATGGATTCTATAGTGTGTTGCTAAATGTTAACCTTGGACATTAGGTGGTCATGCTTAACACCACTAAGAAAGAGGCCTTGAGGGTTACACACTTAGTATTTCAAAACTCTCATTTAAATTTTATTATTGAATTTAACAAGTTAGAATAAATAATATTTATTCAGGTTTGGTTAGTACCATACCGACCCGATTAGCCACCCAAATAATGCTATTGGGTCAGGTTCCACTAACATTAGGCATGCCTCCCCATACTCCATATATTTCCAACCAGAAGAGCGTGTATAAAACAGTAATAGTGGGGAGACTATACCCTTAGGGAATGATATATCAATGGTCTGATTAAATATATATAACACGTAGCATAAGAAATGACTCAAGAGACTCAAACTAGACCAGCAAGAGGTAAATGGATAGTTAATATCAATAAACAGTGAAAGAAATAACTATAGAAGCAGTGGATAATAATAAGAAAATCCAAACATACCACTTATAGAACCAAAAAGTATGAATCCAATACAAGTCATACATATCAATATACAGAAGGGGGTCACCAATGGCTAACCATTGTATCTACATACATATATCATAACCAGTATGCTAATACAAAAATATAACTGAAAAGGATACTAAGAGAAGAAATCCAAAAAATGTAAGACATAAAGGTCCCATAACAACATCCATGCCATAAGTTACAAAGATCCATATCCTGATTCTGAACCTTTACCTAACTGTAAAATCATAAAATATACACACATCCCAAAGGGAATGTATAGGGTGTGAGAACATGTCTCAGTAGGGTACCACCCAAGTGCGCATACCCAACATAAGTGTTCAAGAAGGTGTGTAACATAGAATTTAAATAAAATTATTAGCTCATTAAATTTAAATAAATACAAGCTACCATGGTACATAATAGCCAATAGGGAGCTGTCACCTACTTCGTCTAACACCTAAAGCCAGAAAATTGGAGGATCCTTGGACCATGGTCCTAGGTATCCCCTAATGTAATATAGCCCAGGTAAACCCTCAGGTTCCACCTAATAATAGTAACCTACAACCACATTCCTCCTGACATTAAGTGTCTCGAAACAAATCACCAACGTCACGAAGGCATTCCCAAACCATGTAATTGGTCCCTCATATCCCAACTTGAAATCACTTGTCTGCTCATAGCCTGACATTCATAGGCACAAAGATATCTATCCTCAAATAAAAACCCTCATCGGCTAATAGCATGATGTACTAAAGAAGAGTGATTTTCACCCCCCCAATATAAGTTTAGGCTCACGACCTCAGGCAAGGTGAGCCTCAACCCTCAACTGATTGCCTCAACACTATCATCTGAAGGATCCTCACATTCCATGTAGATTTCTATAGAAATCATCACAAAAAATATTCCTAATCCGCACTACTGGAGGCTCTTACCCACATGAGTTGTGAAAATCACCTCATCACTATGTCAAACGTTGTGCACATGACTCAACTCGGCACTTTCACCAACATAGGTGAGAAAAATCATAAAATTAGTACCTAAGCCACATCTAACCAGCACCTCACGCCCATTCAACCATGTCTTTCTAGTCCAATGTCCATTTCATCCAATATAGCGAGTCATTCCCTCAACCTAACAACATTATCACCTTAGTCTAATATCCTTGATGCCCAATCCTATTATCAAAATCACTCATGTAATTCGAGTGAATCCCAACTAGATGACCACATCTCCTCAATCATGATAGACATTCCCCCCTAAAACTCTTGTGTTTATCCCATCACGATCCCATGGATCTCAGAAATATATCACATATAAATCATTAATCAATTCACTCATTTAAAATTTCTATTTAATATTAGTGAATTGTAAAATTCTAATAAACATGAAATTGAACCCATTTTAATTGACTAAATCACTTCCATATAATAAATTAAATTTAAATAAACAAAAAATTAAATCTAATTGAATTGAAAAAAATCTACTTTCAACAACCAAATTGATTTAAATCAAGAACACACCTCGACCTAGCTACCCAATGTGGTCGCCGACCTCTAAATTGACCTCACACATGTGAATTGGGATATGGAATGCATAAATGCATCCCACAAGTTCATATTATTAATTTAATATGAGTTAAACTATTTAAAATGGGTCTTACACAAATACACAATGATATGCTAAAAGATTCACCCCCAAAAGATTTTTCGAAATAAAAAAGAAAGGTATACACCACCTACCTTAGACTCATAGACGTAGGCACATCGGGTATCAACCTCTAACTATAATTAGTTTGGAGGAAATTGGAAATTCCATTGAACTCCCTAATAATAGGGGAAACAAATCAAATATAAATAGAACTCGAGAAGGAGAAATCAAGGAAGAGGAGAAGTGTGGGTGTGATATGCCTTAATGATTTGGTTCCAACACACATAAAGGATCTGAAAATAGACCACAGATGAGGAGGATGGATAAAATTAAATATGAGGAGGAAATGGAGGATCTCCCTCTTATTTTGTAGCTCAAATGGGAGGGGGACTGAAAGATAAATTTTTTATTGATTTTAAAAAAACCACCTAACACACAGGACACTACAAGATCATGGTGGTTGAAAGTAGTGCAGACCCATAGCATAATTGATAAAAATTTCATCCCCTCATTAAGAAAAGATACCAATTTAATGAAAGAAACCATACTTAGATTTTCAGGTGGCATCGGCATTAGAAAATCAGCCACCACATTCACTTCCCGCCATGTATGAGAGATCTTCGTATGGCTCCCCCTGAACAACTTACATCTCCTGACTATATAAACAATATTCCAAGGAAAAATACCTTTGCTGAGTAGAGCTTTGATCTAGATCATAGAATATATCTCCACCGTCTTCAGAATGATCCGCCTTAATTTTCATACCTCTAATCCCATGACTAAGGACAGAGCCTCCACCTACAGCACATCTCTTCGTCTATACAATGTTGTGAAACTAGCAAGAACCGACCCCTCCTGGTCTCTAAAAAAACCTCCCTCGTACATGTGGGGAAATTTTATAATTATTCCCCATTAATGAAGAACATGAATGGCTTGTACGCTTTGGAATGTTGTGCACCAACTATGGGACACCCATTGTCTAAATCTCCACATACACCTAGTTACCGACATAGTTTGACAAAGCGTGCTCAAATCGTGTGGAAGACCACTATCAAAAACAAAAGATATGGCTACACAGTCATGCGCCTCACCCTGCTTCGTTTTTGAAATCTTATGGTAGTTCAAAAGTAGGGTGCACTATTAGCCGGAAGAGGCCACATGATTTGCCCTCAATTTTACACCTTATCCTGCAACCCAAAACTAATCTGTTAGGCCTTTGATGCACCTAATTCCCTTACGAACACCTGAGGCACTCTCCAATACTAGAAATACATCTAAAATATTGATATATGGCTGAAAGAAGTCTTCGAATTTGGTTTCTATCAACAAAAAAGATAATAGTATTCCCATTAAATCAAAAGATTAAAATGCCGGAAGCTTTCGACCCAATTCAAAAACCCAAGATGTTACAATCTCTCCACCTTAACATAGCTCATCCTTGATCTATAAAACAAAACTTGGCTATGGTATCAAACATAACGATCTCATTAAAAACTAACCCAGACTTCCCTAGTCATTAGAGTATAGGACAACTACCTCACGGTGGATTCCCACCTTAGGAGTGACCTACCCTAGTCTCAATAGAACTAAAAATAAAATCAGTCCATGTTCCATCAACGAATTCCTAGACTCAAATGTTCTCCCATGACACATCATCACCCCCTCACCTCATCTGGTTCTCCCATGTCATATTCTACACCCTTTAGGATCCAACATCGCATTGATGCCGACATCATACCCATGGCTCACATGGCACCAATGAGGTCCTGTATCTAAACAGATGCTCAAAATAGTCTCGATGCCTCAAACCTCAATCAAGTATCACACCACAATGGTGCTCAGAGGCCTCGTACCACAAGTATCATGCATCTTTTCAATGCCTCGTTGCTAATACATCTCACAAATCATGCATCCATTGATGCTTAATGATAAAACATGGTGCCTCACACCCCATATATATATATATATCATGCACCTGAGGAAGTTCTAACCTACTAATCATACTTTTTTTAGTCCATATATATACATCCCATGCACCCTATGCACTCAAAATTTACATGTCTCAACAATCTATGCTAAAAAACAAAATCATGGTTATACTCATGGCGTACCTCTGACCGATATCGGCTGACCAGTCTGCTCAGTCCCTAGAAGCTCCATGGAATGCCCTTGGTCTAAAGCTCAATTTTCTTAAGCTTGACCTCCCTATAGTGTTGCACTATCCATCGGTCACTAACCCCATTTATAGGTCCCTCTATCCCTATTATGACCTATGCATGTAGCTGAAGATCAACTACCCTCACCTAGTACTAATCCCAAACTAAACACATACACTTGAATCTTTCTTGTTCTCTAACTATCAGATATCTGTTATGGATTCCTATGGAACCTCTCAAAATTCCCAACCTATCCACATGTATGGAACTCCATTGGAGGTCGATCAAACTACGTCTGTACATTTCATGGCTACCCACACGTAAATATAACTATATAAGACCCACTCTGAAGTGGTTTAGATGAGTCATTGGCATTACTACCCTTTTGGAACTCATCTTTGCCTTGCTTCTTGCTATTTTAAGTGTCTCCACTGTAGTCACCTGACATCATTTCCTGACTTGAGTAAGACCTATCCATCAGGTTTCCCTCAGCTATGAGCACCTAATTCACTACCTCTAAGAATGAGGCCAAACTAAATATGTTTACCTACACTCAAATGGAATGTTGTAAACCATACTCAAAGTGCACCATCCTCGAGGTTCCATCACTCACCATTCTAGGGGTAGAGTGATATAATTCAATGAACATCTCTACATTTTCCATGATAGACATTTCATCCTGCAGATGGCTCAAGAACTCTCAAGACCTTCCTTCCTCAGCGTCTCTGGGAGGAAATGCTCAATGAACCTGACCTAAAAGTCCATCTAAGATAGTACTGCTTGAAGATCATTTGCATAGCCTCGATCTAGTTCCTATCCACCTATGGACCACCCTTACCCTAAAAAATCGGCGGGTTCTGCAACTAGAAATCCCAAGCAAGATATTCCATAGAAGGATCTACACCTTGAGCACCCTGATCAATCCCCTGGATCACACATGCCAGGATTTCTCTGAGCTGCTTGTCAAGACACAACCCAAACATAGTAAGATCTGTTTGCTTCCCCACCTACACTAGAACCTATTCCTGAGCTTGACCCTGTTCTTGCTCTAGCTAACACTCAGGGGTCGCAACCTACTTGTGCTCTGGCGACACCCTGTTATCACCTTCCAGACACTACATCTAATCCATATAGGTAGAAACCCTCTAAATACCACCAACATGGTTAAACATCCCATATATAACATATGTATATATAAAATATATAGGGAGAGAAGTAACTATGGAATCCGTCCATTTCATTTCATAACATTTCATTACATTTTACAAATTAGAGGATCTTTAAAGTCTAGTGTCTTGGAAATCAGAAACATAAAACATGAAAAAAAAACATAAAACATTCTTCTAATACACTTGTAAGGATTCATCATAATTTCATCATAATTACAATTACTACATCTCATATCCTGGAGACATACATCAAAGAAAAGGGTGAGCATAAGGCCCCGTAAGGGTAAACAAGGGAATCAGTTTACTTGTGACATCAATAAGAACATGAATAAAAACATAAGGACATGAGTAATGGAAGTATAGGAATATCATAATGAAAATAAGATGAATCATAACTTGAATATTTGGCTACAAAATTTCATTCAGACATTCACTAACATATCACCAAGGATTATCCCCGAGGTGTCATAAAAATTACTAAGGTTATTCACCAAGGTATCATGAAACTTGTCATCTCAAGAGATTAATTCTTTACGCAATGCATTGAAGCGCTATTAGGTAGAACCCTTAATATGTCATTAATTTCATGTGATCCAAATATATCATAATCAAACATTTCATAAATAACCCATATAGAATAAAAGAAATGGATTTCATTTCAAAATTGTGACGTTTTAAAATTTCTTAAAATTAAGATCATTGTATCATTTATAAACCTTGGAAAGGGAGTGAGAGTTATATGTATGTCAATTAAAGAATAAAATATATCATATTTATATATTTATGAACATCCAATGAATCTAAATAGTTCAGGGTATTCACATAAATAAACAAAGGAATTTCTTGAGAGAAAGAGATTGAAATTTTGAGATGAAATTTTTTGTAGCATAACAGCTATATAACATGGTTTTAGAGAACATTTAAAAGAGAGGGGAAAAGGGTCACACACTCATTAATAATTCATAAAACATTATGGGTACAAAATAATATCATTGTAAGGATATTTGGATGACACACCACATGAAAAGGAAACATGAAAGAAAAGAGAATATGCAATTTCTTTTACGAGAAATTTTGCAGCCTAACGACGTCACTTAAAAATTCAGAAAACAAACTGATGAGAGAATAAAGGGTCTCTTATAATTTGTACATAAAATGGACAGTAATAAGAACATATAAAACATACCCTCAACATAAATATATGGAAAATATAAGATAGAACATAAAAGAAGTCATGACTTAAAAAGAGGAGGGTGAGAGGATCCCTTACCTTTAAGATTAACTTCAAAAGCATGAAGGTTGGGACCTTGGGAGGCTTAAGGGAACCTTGGGAGGACTCCATGGGAGGTAAGGAGACCATAAATTAGTTGAGGATGATTTTGGAATTAAATGAATGAGGGAAATGTCTTGGTATTTATAGGGAAAGTGAGTGAATAAATTATTAATTTCCGAGGGACACCTCATCGGTGGTATTGGAAAAAACATCGGATTTACCATGGTATTTTCACATTATTTTGGCCACATGGGACACATAATAGAATATATAACTATTCATAAGTCGACCATAAATCTTACAACATTATTACATCATTAATGATGTCATTAAATACCTGAAACTCAAAACTACATTTTTACTATTCACTGAAAATTAAACTGTTTCAGAAAAAACCCAAAAATTTACCCTAACCTAATATCGATGATCTAAAATAAAAAGTGAATTTTATTTCATGAAATGATTTTTATTAATATTTTTAATATAATTTTTAAATAAAATCATTATTTATTCCAAAAATAAAACTTTAAAACTATAACTCATTTTGTAACACATTGAAAAAGTAATGGAGTTCCCATAAAATTATCATATAACCATAAGAAAATAAAGTAGCAATTTATGAATGAATTTTATGAAAATAAATCTCCATTTTAAATTATTAAATTAATTATAAAATTGTAAATAAAATATTTATGGCATACATAAATACTTAAACTTAAACTAGGATCATTTTATTTACTTTCAAGATATCTAAAATGTATTTATACATTAATGGGTGAAGTTTCTAATTTTTTTGACAAATTACTATTCATTAATATTAATTACTATTCATATTGGTATGTTACTATTCCTATTTTACTATTCACTAAAAATCAAGTTGATCTTCTTAGACTCTAAATTTCTCACTGATCACAACTGTAGAAGACCATTTTTTGAAAATCATTTCACATTATTAATTATTTAATGAATGCAAAAATATATTAAAATACCCTTTTTATTAAATAATACACATCCCATATTTATCCAGATATTTGAAATTCACAAAATTTTCCATATTAAGAAATAACAATTTTATTTATATAAAAGGATTACACAAAGAAGCTAAGGTCTCGTTACATATCCCCTTATTACACCAGCATTGGACCTAAGTGTTAGGTGTGCTATGGTGATAGAATCTTGTGGTGGCTCGGACAACATTTCCAGAGTGGTGATTTCTATCAGATTGAACTTCTCCCTTAGGCGATTCCATTCAAGCTTCATATGTTGAAGTTCATCATGGGATTGGTCCAGAGCAAAGCTCAGTGATGCAACCTCCTTCCCAAGCTCCGAAAGATGGGCTTCAAATGGATTGATTCTACTAGATGAGGCCATTCAATCTTCTTTCTGTATTAATTAAACAAGTTAACCATATTTATAAAACCACAACGTTAAGATTATAGTTTCCAATGGTCATATTGACCAACAGTCATATAATAGTCAAAACCCAACAGTCTCATTTTAATTATACCAACTTCATTAATTAATGGAAATAGTTTGGTTCATTATAAAATAAAATAACACACAAAAATTAGGAAACAAATATAATTAAAAAGTTCATATCATTACATTCTTCCCCCCTTAAAATATTTGGCCCCCAAAATTTTATCTCGTACCCGCTAATGGGAAAAGGTGTGGGTACTTCTATCTCATGGACTCCTCCAGTTCCCAGGTGGATTCTTCACATTTGTGGTCCCTCCACAACACCTAAACATGGTGGGTAGTCTTGTTGCATAGAACCTTGTCTCTACGATCCAAGATCTCCACCGGCTGCTCCTCATAAGAGAGGTCATGCTCCAGTTGTACCACCTCTAGATTTAGTTCATGTGAAGGGTCAGGTATGTGCTTCCTCAAGAGGGATACGTGGAATACATCATGAACTTGGACTAGATTTGGAAGAAGTGCAATCCTATAGGCCACTGCTCCCACGCGATCAAGGATTTCATAGGGGCCAATGTACCTAGGGTTGAGCTTCACTTTTTTTCCTAACCTCACGACTCTCTTCCAATGTGAAATAATAAGAAAGAATTTGTCACCATCATTAAATTCCAAGTCCATGAGATGGTTGTCAGCATAGCTCTTTTTCCACTCTGAGTAGCCTTAATGGGTTATTAGATGGAATGGACCTTTTCTATTATCACTAGAAAAAGATCAGGCCCAAGAAGCTTTCCCTCACCAAAGTAATCCCAACAAGTAGTAGTTCTACATCGCATCCCATGTAGAACTTCATAGGGTGCCATTTGAATGCTCGAGTGGAAGCTGTTATTGTAAGAGAACTCAAATAAAGAGATATGGTGTTCCCATCTACCTTTAAATAACATTGAGCAAGTTTTCCGCATGTCCTCAAGTGTTTGAATAGTAATTTTATATTGGCCATCAATTTGGGGGTGATAGGCCATACTGAAATTTAATTCAGTGCTCAGAGCATGTTGAAGACTTATCCAGAATTTTGATGTGATCCTTGGATCACGATCAGATAAAATAAAAAGTGGAACTCCATATTTCCTTACCACTTCCTTCATGTAAATCCAAACAAGTTTATCAAAAGATAAATCTTCAATAATGGAGATAAAATGGTCAGTCTTGATGAGACGGTCCACAATAACCCATATAGAATTATTTCCTTTTGAAGCTCTCGGGAGACCAGTGATGAAGTCCATAGTGATATTGTTCCACTTTCGTGCTGGTATGGGTACTGGTTACAATACTCCTTTAAGAATTTGTCGCTTTCCCTTCACTTGATGACATACAAGTCACCTTGAAGTGTAGTCATCAATCTCTCTTTTCATATTATCCCACCAATTGTTATCACGAGGTTCCCTATACATTTTCGTGCTATCAGGATGTATAGAGAAAGTAAAGCTATGAGCTAGATCCATCATCTACTTGTTTATTTCTAGAATAGATGGAACACAATGTCTTGTACAAACTTTTTTACACCTTCTTCATTAGTATTGAACTTAGGAAACTTCCCATCCTTTATAGCATCAAACATATTTTGTAACAAAAGATCTTCTTTCTGACCTTTCTTGATCATCTCTAGTAATGATAGTTGAGAAATCATTTGGGTTAGGGTTGATGATGTCCCTTATCATATAATTACCATGTCTAGCTTTACTAGGTCATTGATCAAATGATATTTTTGAATCCTCATCATGGAAAGAACAACTGGGCATTTCTTTCTTAATGCATCAATGGCTTTCTTAATCTTATGGGATGATAATGAATTGAACAATCATAGTCCTTAAGGACTTCCAAACATCTCCTTTGTCTCATGTTCAATTCATTCTGTGTGAAAATATACTTCAAACATTGATGGTCTGTGTATATATCACATTTATCCCCATAAAGATAGTGACCCCATATCTTCAGAGCAAAAACGACTGCAACCAGCTCCAGACCATGCATAGGATAATTTTGATCATGAGTCTTCAACTGTTGAGATGCATAAGAAATGACCTTTTCATTTTTCATGAGGATGCACCCAATCCTTTTCATATATGCATCACTTAAAAGAACGAATCCTTGTCCACTTGAGGGAAGAGTTAACATAGGTACAGTAACCAATCTCGTTTTCAGCTCTTGGAAACTTTCCTTGCACTCCTTTTTTCAGATGAACTTGACCCATTTTGAGGTAACTTGGTTAATTGATTAGAAAGTCGTGAATTTTTTTTCAAAAACCTCTTATAATATCCCGATAATCCAAGGAAACTATTAATCTAAGTTATTATTATAGGCTAAGGCCACTCCTCTATAAATTCTTTCTTTTTAGGGTCAACCATGATTCCTTCATTGGTAACAATGTTCCCCAAGAAAGCAACTTGTTGTAACCAGAATTCACATTTAATAAACTTTCTCAAAAGTCACTCCTTCTATAGAGTTTTCAAAATAACCCTTAGATGATCCTCATGCTCCTCAAGACATTTGGAATATATCAGAATGTCATCAATAAAAACTACCACAAATTTATCAAGATAGTCTTTAAAGACTATATTCATAAAATCCATAAAAACAGAAGGTCCATTAGTTAGTCTAAAAGGTATAACAACAAAATCATAATTCCTATAACTTGATCGAAAGTATGTTTTTGGAATTTCTTATTTCTTCACCCTCAATTGATGATAACCAGATCGAAGATCAAACTTAGAGAAGAATTGAGCCCCACAAAGATGGTCAAATAAGTCATAAATTCTTGGAAGAGGGTATTTATTCATTAATGTGATCCCATTTAGTTCTCTATAATCAATGCATAGCTGCATCGATCCACCTTTCTTCTTCACAAAGAGAACTAGTTCTCCACAAGGAGACACACTCGGTCAGATAAACCCCTTATCCAAAAGATCTTGGAGTAGTTTCTTTAATTCCTCCTGCTACACATTTTCCATCCTATAAGGGGTCTTTGATATTGGATGAGATCCAGGTATGATTTCAATGGATAACTCTACCTCTCTTTCTAGCAGAGGTCTAGGAAACACTTCATGAAATACGTCAATGTATTCCTGAACGATGGGTACATTTCCTATCCTCAAACTCTCATTTCCTTCATCTTCTTCATTGATCAATTCCATAATGAAGTATATAGAAGGCTCTTCTACACCAAGATCCAGTTAATATATCTCTCCTTGGAAGATAAATGTAGGTTTTCCATTCAAGACTACTGATATTTCCTTACTTTTCCATTTGATATTAGCATTATACTTTGAGAGCCATTCCATCCCTAGTATAATGTCAAATTCCAGTATGGGAATGACTACTAGATTTGCGATACGATTGTACTCACCAAAGTAAATACTAGAGTTTATCAACACTGATGATTCTTGGATTATCCCACAAGGAGTCTTGACTGATAATACTACTTTTAAAAAGTTGGGGGTTGATTCTAAATTCCTTGAAAACTTGGATGAAATAAAGGAATGTGCAGAACCAGAGAAAAAGTATTTTCTTACTTTGAGAGAACAACAAGAGTATCTTCAACCACGTCATTTGGAGCTCCAACATCAGCAGTCATGACAGCAAAAGAATGACCTTGATCCCTTGGCCTTTGTTGAGTCTGATGGTGGTTCCCCCCCACTAACCAAGGATTTGGACAGTGATTGGAAAAGTGCCCAAGTTGTCCACACTTAAATCAAAATACATAAGGTAGCGCCTACACCATCTTCCCCATGTCATTAGTGTTTGGAATTTGATGTTTCACCTCACTACAACAATGACTCACTATATGGCCATATCTTCCACACTTGTAGCATTTCCCTCTCCCGAGCAGGCAGTTCCCCTAATGCTTCTTCCCTCATTTATTACACGTGGGACATTGCACTGGCTTGCCTCCTCTTACATGATCAAAGACCCTCCCTAAGATTGCCTCCATTTATCTCATTTTGTTATTAGATTTATGATACCTCTGTGTCTCACCAAACTCCAGTTTTACTTTCATCGCACTTCGCACGATCTCCCCATAACTGTCATAGTCTCGGTTGGCTAGATTATTTTGCAGATGAGGTCTCAGTCCACCGAAGAATTTATCAACCTTAACATTTAGATGCATGAAAAATGTAGAGGTGTATCGTGAAATTAGTTTGAAGCTTATCTCATAGCTTCCGACAGATTCATTCTCATACTGCAATTGCTCAAGAAACTTTCTCTCTATTCTTGTTCTCATGGAACGAGGGAAATACTTATCGAAAAAGATCCATCTGAACTCTTCCCACTCCAAAGCTTCAACTTCAAATCTTGTCTATATGTTTTCAATCAGTTCCCACCACATATCAACTTCCCCTTTTAAGCGATAGATGGCTAGGGTGACCTTCTCTTACTTTGAACAGCAGAGCATAGAAAAGTTCTTTTCAATGGAGCTGATCCTCTATTTTGCAATCGATGGGCCAGTCTATCCACTAAAGGTTGGTGGTCATTGATATGTAACGGACTCAACATAATGTTATTCCCTTCTCGGTGAGATCGGTCTCTCAGCTTGATTCAATTTATTTCCCATAACTTGAGTCAGTTGGTTCATCATTCACATAAATGTTTCCATTACGGCTTCCATCAGAGGGTCGTCAGTGCATGGTCCATTGCAGTCACCATTTGCACGGTTCCACCTATTTTCCGCCATTTTCTAAAATAATAAAACCTTAATGAGAAAATTATTTCATTTATGAATATTTAAACTATAATGGATTTATGTCTTAAAACTTCATGCTTAAACAATTAAATTTCTCTATAATTCCTTCATAATGATTTATAAAAAGCTTGTTATTAACCAAACATATCCCCCGGGAGTATCATAACCAAGAGTTCAGCAAGGCTCATTATTGTGCACGAGTTCCCATTCGAGTCTAGCTCAAAGCGGTGTTTTCGGGTTTTACCTCTATGTACATTTGTGCCAGAGCTGCCTCTACCTGCTCGTATCTAGACAGGGATGTATTTGTTTGATAAACCACTTACTCAATATTCACCAAAATACCATGATGTTTTCCTATATTGAAAATTTTCTATATGATTCTTCCTAAGTATTTCATTTCCAAATTTCCATAAACAACTAAACTATCTTTTGATACCAACTATGGCATCCCACCTTTTATTTCATAACTTTTCATTACATTTTACAAATAGTGGATATTTAAAGTCTAGTGTCTTGGGAATCAGGGACATAAAACATGAAAAACAACATAAAATACACTTCTAATACACTTTTAAGGATTCATCCTAAGTTCATCCTTAGTAAAATTACTGCATCTAATATCCCGGATACATACATCAATGAAAAGGGTGAGCAGAAGGCCCAGTATTGGTAAACAAGGAAATCCGTTTACTTGTGACATCAATAAGAACTTGAATAAAAACATAAGGACATGAGAAATGGAAGTATAGACATATAATAATGAAAATAACTTGAATCATAACTTGAATATGTGGATAAAACATTTCATTTAGACATTACTGAACATATCACCATGTTTTATCCCCGAGATGTTATAAAAATTACCATGGTTATTCACCCAGGTATTGTGAAACGTGTCATCTCTAGAGATTAATTCCTTACCCAATGAATTGAAGAGAAATCAGGGAACACCCATAATATGTCTCCACTTTTATTAGAGACACATATATCATAATCAAACATTTCATTAATAACCCATAGAGAATAAAAGAAATTCATTTAATTTCAAAATCGTGATGTTTTAAATGTTCTTAAAAATAAGATCATTATATAATTTAGAAACCATAGAAAGGGAGTGAGGGTTATATATATGTCAATTCCCGAATAAAATATATCATCATTATATATTTATGAACACCCATAGAAGTGAAATAGATCCGGGTATTCACATAAATAAACAAGATAATTTCTAGAGAGAAAGAGATAGAAATTGTGAGACGAAGTTTCTGAAGCATAACAGTTATATAACATGGTTTTAGAAAACATTTAAAAGATAGGGGAAAAGGGTCAGCCACTAATAAATAGTTAATAATAAATTATGGGTACTGAATAAGATCATTCTATGGATATTTTAATGACACACCACATGAAAAGGAAACATGAAAGAAAAGAGAAGATGCGATTTTTCTTTTACGAGAAATTTGGTAGCGGAACGATGTCACATAAAAATTTGGAAAACAAGTTGATGAGAGAATAAATGGTCTCTAATAATTTGGATATAAAATGGAAAGTAATAAGAACATATATGAAAATACCCTAAACATAAAGTGACTGAAAATATAAGACAAAACATAAAGGAAGTCATGACTTAATAAGAGGAGTGTGAAAGGATCCCTTACCTTGAAGAGTAACTTCGAAAGATTGAAGGTCGAGACCTTGGGAGGTTTGAGGGAACCTTGGGAGGACTCATTTGGATGTAAAAAGACCATAAAATCATTGAGGATGATTTTGGAATGAAATAAATGAGGGAAATGGCTTGGTATTTATAGGGAAAGTGATTGAATAAATAATTAATTTTCAAGGGACACCTTATCAGTGGTATTGGAAAAACCATGGGCTTACCAATGGTATTTTCCCATGGTATTGGCCACATGGGACACCTCCTAGCATATCCAAGTATCCATAAGTCGACCAAAAATCTTACATCATTATTACATCATTAATGATGTCATTAAAAACCCGAAACTCAAAACTGCATTTTTACTATTCACTAAAAATTCAATTGTTTCAGAAAAAACCCAAAAATTCACCCTAACATAATATCGATGCTATGAAATAAAAAATGAATCCCATTTCATGAAAATAAATTTATAAATATTTTTAATTTAATTTTTAAATAAAATCATTATTTATTCCAAAAATACAACTTTAAAACTATAACTCATTTTGTAACACCATAAAAAAGTAATCAAGGTCCCATAAAATTATCATATAAACATAATAAAATAAAGTAAAAATATATGATTAAATTTTACGAAAATAAAATGTCATTTTAAATTATTAAATTAATTATAAAATTGTAAAGAAAATATTTATGGCATACAAAATACTAAAACTTAAACTATGATCATTTTTTCACTTTTATGATGTATAAAATGTATATATAAATTCATTGGTGAAGTTTCTATTTTTTTTTGTCAAAATACTGTTCATTACTGTTCATATGGGTATGTTACTATTTCTACTTTACTATTCACTAAAAATCATGTTGATTTTATTAGACTCTAAATTTCTCAATAATCACAACTGTAGAACACCATTTTTTAAAAATCATTTCACATTATTAATTATTTAATGAATACAAAAATATTTTAAAATACCCGTTTTTCCTAAATAATACACATCCTATATTTATCTGGATATTCTAAATTCATAAAATTTTCCTTAAGAAGAAAGGACAATTCTATTTATATAAATGGATTACACAAAAAAGCTAAGGTCTCGTTACATAGCCCCTTATTACGCCAGCATAATACCTAAGTGTTAGATGTGCTATGGTGATAGAATCTTGGGGTGGCTAAGAAAACATTACCTGCGTGGTGATTTCTATCAGATTGAAATTCTCAATTAGGCGCTTCCGTTCAAGATTCATACGTTGAAGTTCGGCTTGGGCTTGTTCTAGAGCAAAGCCCAATGATGCTACCTCCTTCCCAAGCTCTGACAGATGGGCTTCATATGGATCGAGTCTACTAGATGAGGCCATTCAATCTTCTTTCTGTATTAATTAACCAAGATACCTGTATATATAAAAACACAACGTTAAAATTATAGTTCCCAATGGTCATATAACAGTTGAATCCCAATGATGTCATTTTAATTATACCCACATCATTAATTAATGAAAATAGTTTTGTTCATTGTAAAATAAAATAACACAAATAAATTGGAAACAAATATAATTAAAATGTTCAGGTTGTTACAGTAACATATAATACATACTCACTACCCTTACACTTTCCTATTGCAACTATGCCACATGGCATCCCGACCTCATGGCCCCCTTACCTGCCCGCCCTCAACAGAGCCAAGTATCAAAAGTACCTCAAGATATTCCCATCATGATGATCACATCGCTGAAAATATAATACCTCATCTCCCAACATAGTGATCAAAATCACCCCATTTCATACATTCCTTCTCATATAAGAGACAGGCTCATATCACATAGCATGAAAAATTTCATATCATATATAGCATGGAATATCACACTTATGATAATTCATATTTTAGGCAGACCATAATCTATAAGAATCTCATATCCCTAGAACAAGCATATTTTAAATTGATATTTCCTTATATGTGCCTAACAAAAGCATAAACATTCATACACAACCCCCTTTCAATACTGGGACAAGGGTCGAATTATACAACCATTCCATACTAGGTCAAGGTCATATATCACAATATCTTAAAACCACACCCAATAATACAAATCATGGTGGAAATCATACCAACTATAATTTGAGAAAAACAAAATAGAAACCCCCACCCACGGTAACTTGGTCGATACCTCATACATGGGGTTGGAAGCACCCAAGAACGAGCTAGGAATATATTTCCAACCACATCATTATCTATATCCAACCATATCCCAAATAGTAAGACTTGGATAAAAGAAAGAGGCAATATTGATCTCATTGGTATCCAACCAAACACTGCTATTAAATCCCAGTCAAGAAAAGCTATGATACCACTTATAGTGTCCCTAACCCAATTATCCACCCGAATGGTACTATTGGGCTGGGTTCCAATGACCTTAGGTGTGCCTCCCCATATTCCAAAGGAGTCTGACTAGAAGCGAGGGTATAAGAGTAATTTTTTGGAGTCTATACCCTCAAGGAATGATATATCAATGGTCTAAGTAAATATATATAACTTGTTGTAGAAGAAAAGACATAGCAAACTCAAACCAGACCCACCAAAAGATGAAGTATAGTCAATATCAATAAATAGTGGAATCAATAATAACATAAGTAACAGAAATAAATAATCAAATCCAAACATACTACATATATAAACCAACAAGAACGCATACAATACATTTCATACATATTAATATACCAAAGCAGGGTCACCAATGGATGACCACAGTACATACATACATATATCATAAGAAGAACGCTAATACAAACAGAGAAAAAAAGGAAACTAAGATAGAAACTATTTAAATGCAAGACCTCAAAGTCCCAAGCCAACATCCATGCCAACAGCTACTAAGATATATCTTCTAATCCTGAACCTTTACATGAACATAAAACCTACACATGTCCTAAAGGGACTATGTAGGGTTTGAGAACTTGTATCAGTAGGATACCACCTAATCATGAATACCAAACATATGTGTTTAAGAAGGAGTGTAATATATAATTTAAATTAATGCAGCATATTATAAAATTTAAATAAATAAAATCTCCCCTTGTAATTAAAATCCACGAGGGAGCTGTCACCTTCTTCGACTAATGCCGTAAGTCTGAAACGTATAGGATCCTTGACCCATGGACTAAGGTATCCATTGAAGTAATATACCTCAATTGAACCCTTGGGTTCCACCTAAAAATATTAACCTAACATCACATGCCACCTGATACATTGTGTCTCAAAAAATTCACTGATTTCCCAAAGGCATGCCCAAACCAAGTAACTGGTCCCTCAGAACCCTGCTCAAAAGCACTCATTAGCTCATATCCTAATATCCAAAGGCACAACGACATCTTTCCTCAAATAAAAACCATTTTTCTCTAATAGAAATACATCACGGGTAATGGTTATGCCCATCCTCTAATATAAATCCATGACCATGCCCTCACACATAGTGAGCCTCATTCCCCAAAAGATTTCTTCTACTATATCATCTAAAGGTGTTCCACCTTCCACGTGGATTTCTATGGAAGTAACCCCAAACCAATTCCTAATCATCACTACCAAGGGCCTCTACCCAAAAGAGTTCTATAAACCACCTCATCACCAAGTCAACCTTTGTGCACACAACTCTAATTTCCCTTTGGCCATCATGAGTGAGAAGAAATCAAAAAATTACTACCTAAGCCACTTCTAAACGGAACCTCGTTCCCCTACCACCATGTCTCTCTTGTCCGATGTCCACACCATCCAATATCATGGGTCATTCCCTAAATCTAATTTCTATTCTTCCATAGTCTAACATCCACGATTACCAATACTATGATCAATTTCACTCAAGTAAACTGGGAAATCCCTATCCAGATAACCACATTACCAAAATCCTGATGACCTTTCCACCTCAAACACTCGAGATGATCCTATTACAATCCCATTTATCTCAGTATTTCATCACATATAAATCATTAAGAAATTAAATCAATAAAAAATTCAATTTAATACGTTTGAATATTACAATTCCAATAAACATGCAATTCAACTCATTTTAATTGACTAACTCACTTCTATATAATCAATTAAATTTAAATATAGAACACACACTCGCCTAGCTACCCAAGGTGGTTGACGACCTCAAACTCAAAATCAAACATATGAATTGGTCTAGGTCATGAATAAAGGAATCCCAAAAGGTCATACCAATAATTTAATTTGAGGAAATCAATTTAAAATGGGACCCTCTCAAATACACAAAGACGTGCTAAAATTCATACCCCTAAATAGATTGTGAAAATACAAAGAATGGTATGCACCACCTACCTTGGAATCATAGAAAAAGGCACATCCGATATCAGCCTTCAACTCGCGGTGGATTGGAAGAAATCAACGATTCTATTGAATTCTTTTAAAATAGAACAAAATTTATCAAACAAAAATATTGATTTGTGTGGTGAAATAATGGATTAAGAGAAGAATGTGTGTGATAAGGCATGCCGAGGTGGTTCCAATGCACCTGATCGATCTGAAAACAGACCACTATTGAAGAGGATTGAACAGATTAAAAAGGAGGAGAGGGAGAAAATCCATTCTATTGTGTGGGTTGAATTAGAGGAGAAGAAGAGGGAAATAGTTAAATAGAGAGAAGGGAATTTTTTATCTTTTCCTCTTTAATGAGGTGGATGGTTGGATTACATGGTTTGAAAAACTGTGCACCAACCAAGCGAAACCAACTTTCCAAAGCATTAGGTATTCATGGTTTAACAAGCCATGTGCAAACCATGCAGAATCCCACTATGAAAAACTGTATATATGGCCACACGACTATGAACCTCACCCTGTGTGGTTTGTAAAACCATGCGGTAGTTCAAAAAAAGGGTGCATGATAAGCTGGAATAGGATGCATGAGTTAGCCTAAATTGTACTCCTTAACCTACAAACAAAAACATACACTCTCAAAGCCCTTCCGAACCCCCAAGGCACTCTTCAAGACTCTAAACCCATCCATAAACATGATGTAAGGCTGATGTAACTCTTTTAATATGGTTCCTATTTACAAAGAAAAAATAGAATACACACTAAATCAAATGTTCAGAATGGGAGAGGTTTTTGACCCAATTAAAAACGCAGGATGTTACAGGTGGATCTCCATAATTTAATCACAATTTATTTGAAATAATAAGTGAGTTAAATACTAATAGATGTTTATTTGTGTGTTTTAAGACTATAAATATTTATTATATTTATCATAGAATAAATCAGTGACATTTATTTATTAAATAGTCATTATTCAAGGATTGGTAAATGTCGATGAGGGATAGTGGACCGAGTCAAATGGACTGATTCAAAAAATATAAATGATATTTATTTATATTCTTAAATGGGTTTCACATGTTATGATATTAATAATATTATTATTAATAATAGACATGGGGTCGAAAAAAAATTAAATTTGATATGTTTTTACTGTACATTTTTTCAACCTAAAATAAACCATAATAAATATCTCATTATATCTAATTATTAAAAACAAAATTGGTGAGAAAAATCAATAGAGTGAGACTCTCTCAAGATCTGTAGATAGATCAAGAGATCTAGAGTGATCTCCTCCCATACTCACTCAAGCCGACAATATATCATCAAGACTTCTTCCTCTCTCGAGAATAATTCTATTGTGGTCAACCACGAGCAACATAAGTAATCAGGACCAGTCATTCTAGAACATGACGATTCTACGACATTGTTTAGATATTGTCTTGAACATGTGGATCATAAATAGATAAATTCATTACTTGAATACTATAGTGAAATGACATTGCGATGAGATATATTTCATCGGATCATCAATGAAAGATAAATTACAAGTTAGAGGTAATTCCATATCTTCTAATAAATAAATTATAAGTTATATGTGAGATCCTCCTCTTCTGGTTTTGACATTTTAATATACTCAAATAATATACTATTTTCATTAGACATGACTTTTTGATCATGTAAATAAATTATTACAAAATATTTTTGAGAAAATGTTGAGTTTTTCATACCTTCTAAGGATGCTTCCACTATGCTCGGAACATACAAGGTGCATTAGAGCTATCAACAGTTTAATTTATAATTATTTATTATTCATTGATTGATTACATATGTTTGTGTGTTTTACATCAAATGATTCATTTTAATATCTAAACATCATGGTATCTTTTTTTCTTCATTGTCGATATCATGACAAGTAATCAGTTAATGATTTAAAACAAATAAGTGTTTGCTTCACACCATATGGAGGTGAAAAAGGAACTTCTTAGCCAAAATTAGATTATAGAGTGCGTGAACTAGTATACACACCATGTAATTTTTTTTTCATTTCCATTTCTTTCTCTATCATGTCATATCCACAAAAATTGGATCTAATTTCTAAATAGACCAGATCAATGTGTAGATCTAGACAAACTGGCACAATACTTATAAAACTACACATTGTGTAAGTATCTTACACATTATGTAGTCCATATATTCTCATGAATGAGAACATGGGGTGTCCCAATAAGTTGTGTATTATATACATGACACATGGCTAGACATGTCGTGAAACTCTGAGGTTACACACTATGAATTCCCAGTACACATCGTATACCTCGAACACATCCAAAGCAGGAAACACAACCAGATTACGGCTTGTAATATGGACATAGGAAAATGAAAATCAAAACTATGTACTTTTATATGTTGAATTTGTGTAGGGTGATTAGTTTGGATGATGTATGGCCAAATGCTGGTGGTATATAGGGAACAACAGGTTGCAACTCTCGCAGGATGATCTCAGTGGTGAACTAATTAGGGTTGTCGGGGGGCATCACATCCTTGATCCTAGTGTCTAGGGATGAAGGCATATAGACCAAAATTTAGGGAAATATAGAAAATATAACAGACTATAGTAGTGAAGAATTTAGCACAACTACTATATCATCTTGAACTTTGAAGACAATGATATTATTGCTCCAAGGACTTCTATCAATCGGCCACTATAGCTTCTTGGACTTGGGTGGCAACAACCCTATAGCATTGTGGAATTCTATCCACCATTCATTATAGCATAGTGTACTTATTATGTAGTTATTGGTATAGTACTTTATCTTCTATTTTCTCTCTTTTGAGCTAGTGTTTTGGTTTGGGTTAGAAACTATAATACCTCCCTATAATTATGCTTCCGATTTTAGTGAAGTGATTCATCCTCTATGTGAATATAGCTATTATTCCCAAAACACATAAATCATTGTGTCCATGTTCATGTTCTGATTCCTATGTTGTTTTGTATCTTCATTTATAATCCTTTTTCATGTGACTCTTAGTGTTTTTGCAACATTGTACACACTGTGTAGTCTTCTGTCAGTGGTGTTTTTAAATTTTCACAGAAAGAATAATTAAATTTATAATTAAAAATATTTATTATGTGTTCTGTATGTCATTAATTCCATAGTACATGTCATATCATAGGATTAATAATTATATATTAAATTAATTTCCATGCAAAAATATTTACGAGTACAGGATGTTGCCTCAATGTACACTTGTGTATAGAATTAATTTTAAATGATGTTAATTTGGTTTAAAATTATAGATCATAGTGAGTTAAGGATATTTGGATGGAATTAAGATAAATTTAATTAATAAGATTAATTCATGGCACATTATCTTAATCTAAGAATGAATTGATGTAATTGATAATTATATTTTAAATGTATGCTCGTTGCTTGATATGTGGATGATCATGAGATTAGAATAGCCCTTGTATGTGATTAGTTTCTTTTAATTTATCATGGTTAAAATATTATTGATAGTATAAGACTCATCATGTCCTCCTTATTATATAAGCGGTTGTGTTATCATAGTCTCTTTTATGTAAACCCCTTTATCCAATCTATTGAATCCCCTCACCTATGTGTGACTAAAAGATTATTTATAGAATGAGCTTCCAAGATAATGGAGGCAGTCTGAGTTAAGGAACCAAAGAGAATCTAATCAAGTAGATACAAAGGAGCCAAGGTGGAATATTTCAATACAAACCAAGCTATGGTTCAAGGTGTGTTTTCACCTAGGGTTAAGGGTTAGTTTATTATCCTCTAAATAAACTAACCATTATAGAATATCATGATCATTATAGTTATATATATTTTTTGTCAGTTTCATGGTAAATTATTTATTTTTGTGAATCTTGTGCACTCACCTAATAAATAAATTAACACGCATGAAATAAGGAATAAAATATAATCAGATTATGCATAAATGTTTTATTAGACATGTTTAACCACTTAATAAATATCCACATAATATTAAAAAGGCATGTAAAAAGATAAAATGTGATTTATGAATACGGATAAAATCCCCCAATTAAAATATTAATTTGAATTATCCTTCCACTACATAAGTTAAAATCAACCTTGTAGTTCAAAGTACTTGACCAACCCATGTTACTGTGCTTTAAATTATTGTGTAAATTTTATCTAACGTTTTGTGTTGAATTTACTTATTTTACATCAAGGGTGGACTACCCAATAAATCCTTGGTGTATCTAATGGTCAAATATTAAGAAAATATTTAAATGAAAATCCAAGATTGGGGATTCCACTCAATGGATCAAGGAATTGTGATTTAATTCAGTCAGAAGGTTATGCCTACCTAAAACTCTCCAAATAGCTTATCATACCCTTGAATGGGCCATGATAAGGGAATATGGATCCTTACCATTAGTATATCCAATAATTAAGATATTATGAGACTAGTGGTGGGGGATTTTATGTTTCAAAAAATATTGGGAGAATGATGGAATTAAATTAAATTTATTTTTGTTAATCTAATTTTGTAATCATTTAAAGTACAAATTATCTGATCTTAATTTGTAGAAATATAAAAAAAATGATGTCAAAAATATCACTATGTTCCATATTGAGAAGGATAATTTTCTCACTGGAACATATTTCCATGAATGGTATAAGCACTTGTGGGATATACTGCACCACAAACGGAAACTATAAAAGCTAGAAACCTTTTTTTGGAGTTCATTTCTATTGAGGATAATGATAAATAAGTGACTCTATATTTGAATCATGTGGACGACATTACAAATGTTCAATGTTTTATGTTTCCCTCTATATCAAATGATATTTTAAAAAAATATTAGGTTATTGATTAATATAGCTTCATTTATCACCTTAAAGATCTACATCAAGAGAATGATAGATTAGAAATGTATAAGATATCCAATGAATTACTAATGTGTAATCTTGGAGAGTTATCACTTGTTGGGGGACATGTAGTCATGATGATTGGAAACATTGAGTGCCTGGACGTATTGGGTTTTTGGATCCTTGATGAGTTTTGTATATATATCATCCTATACTCACTACCCAAAACCTTATATAGTTTTATTATGAATTATAATATGAGAAATAGTGATAATACACTCTCATAATTTCTTACACTTATTCTCCAAGTGGATAAATATATGGGTCATGAAAGACTCATTGTGTTGATAGTGAATAAGAAGTGGAATAATGACGAAAAGGTGTTGAAGACTCATTCCATGTCTAAGGCTCTTGAGAAAAATCCTTAAAATAAGAAGGAGACCGACAGGCAAGGAAAAGAATAAGATAGGGTATGTTTTTCATGTCGAATGAATAAATAAGGGCCATTAGAAGAGGAATTTCACCAATAAAAGAAACAATGGGATGCTTCAGATGCGTTCATTATCGAATGTAATTTTTTTATATCTATGAGTCGGGTATTAGATATTTCATGTGGTGCTCAAATTTGTATCCAAATACAGGAACCAAGTAGATTTTGAAAGGTTGGAAGAGGTGAGGTGGATCTACGGGCTGCTAATGGAGAGAGGAAAGGTATTCTAGTCATTAGATATTACCATCTCACATTGAAAATAGGATTGATTCTGGTTTTGTATAATTTTTATTATGTTCCGAGTTTTATAAGAGTATTATTTCCATTTTTTTCTTTAACGGGGATAGATTTATTTTTTTCTTTGAAAATAATGGTTTCTAATTTTATAAAGAGAGAATATGTTATGGTATGAAACATTTGAAAAAAAACCTTTATGTATAGAATTATAAAAACCGAATATTGGTAATTGATAAAAAATCAAATATGAATCACTCATATGACACCGAGTTGTGGCATCACCATATTGATCATCTAAAGGAGAAGAATTTGAAAAGGCTCTATCAAGATGGGTATTTAGACCCTTTTGAGCTAAATCCACTTAAAATATTTCATGCCTGTTTACAAGGTATGATGACCAAATAATCATTCGGTTTCCATGGTGGAAGGGCTACATATCTTCTAGAATTGGTCCACATTGATGTGTGTGGACCTTTTAATGTAGAAACTAGAGGTGGATACTTATACTTTATTAATTTTACCAATGACCTTAGTATGTATGGATATATATACTTAATGAGGTAGAATTATGAATCCTTTGAAATTTTTAAAGAGTTCATGAACGAGGTTGAGAATCATATTGGTAAGAATATAAAGAAATTTATATTGGATCGAGGTGGAGAATATATTAACCAAGACTTTATCACCTTTATATGGGAGTATGTGAATCTATCCCAACCCAATCCACCTTATACACCATAGCTGAATGGTGTTAGTGAGAGGAGGAACGATACCTTGTTGTACATGGTAAGGTCAATGATGAGTCACACATGCATTCCATTATCCTTTTTGGGATATGCATTATAGGAATCCTTATACTAACTAAACCATGTACCAACTATAGAGGAAAAAGGTTTTCCATTTGAGTTATAGAGTGGAAAGAAACTCATTTTGTGACATGTTTGTGCATAGGGTTGTGAGACGTTTGTTAAGGATATCTCAAAAAAACTATCACCCCACGGAACAATGTGTATGTTTATAGGTTATCTCAAGAAAACAAGGGGATATTTTATATAAAACCATTCATACAAGAATTTTATTTTTTCAAGATAGGATTTTTTCCCTTTAGAGGTATAACAACCTCAATCAGGATAGTGGGATAAATATTGACTTTGATAAATTTGATGCTCGAGATACACAATAGTTGGTACATGAATCAATTTCACAGGTCCCCATTGAATATGTTGTTCCTAAAACACAAGTGTTGTGTAAGAGTGATAAAAGGTAAGAGAACCATAGAGATATGGTTTTTTAGTCACCAATGATGGAAACTCATTATTGATTGAAAATAATGATCCTATATCTTGTAGGGTGGTAGTAGATATCTTAGAATATACATGAAGGAAATAACCCACGAATTCTGAGATAGATTCCATGTATCAAAACCATGTTTTGGTTTTGAACAGTATTCCAATTGGTGTGAAACCCATTGGGTGTAAATGGTATTCAAGAGATAACTTGACATAGAAGTTAAATTTAATACCTAAAAATCATGGATAGTGTCTAAAGGGTTTAGATAATGGTAATGAAATGAATTCGATGGAATATTTTCTCGAGTTTTTCATGTTTAAATACATTAGAATTTTTCTTTCCGTAGTATCTTACCATGACTGTGATATTTAGAAAATGGACATCAAAACTATATTCCATAATAGGTACCTTTAAGAGGATTTGTATATAAATCAACAAGAAGGGTTTTTGACTGTAGGAAATTCAAAAAAGTTATGAAAATTAAAAATACCAATTTCTGGGTTAAAGCAAGAATCTAGGTCATGGAACATTTGGTTTGATAAAGCCATAAAAAATTTTGGTTTTATAATTAAAGAACATGAGGCATGTGTTTACAAGAATTTTAGTGAGAGTATAATTGTTTTCATAGTAATATTTATTTATGAAAAATTACCAATTGGACAAGATATACCAACCTTACAAGTGGTTAAGGCATGATTGTGAAATTTCTTATCGACAAAGGAATTAGGTGAAGCAGTCTGCATTCTGGGGATCAAGATCATGCACGATACATCCAAGAGGCTGGTTGGAATGAGTCAATGTGCATATATTGACCAGATACTAAATAGGTTTGCTATGGAAAAATCCAAGAAAAGATCAGTTACAGTGTCCCATGGGATACATCATTCCAAGAATATGTGTCCTCTAACACAAGCTGAAAGAGAGATAGTGGGTAAGATCTCATACACTTATGAAATAGGAATTATCATGTATGTCGTTTTGTGTGTGGGGATTGACGGTGTCTATGATTTGATCATGGTAGGAAGATATCAAGAAGATACAAGTGAAAAACATTGGAATTTTATCAAGACTATCCTTAAGTATCTTAGGCAAACTAAGGATAAGTTCCTTGTGTATGGAGAAGATGAAGATCTAGTCATCAGGGGTTATACATATGCTAGTTTTCAGATAGATCATGATGATCTAAAATCATGTTCTAGAGATATCTTTTTGTCTCAATGGAGTTGTTGTGAGCTGTAAGAGTTCACATCAGCCATTTTTGGTCGATTCAATAATAATGTTCAAGTATATTAAGGCTTTAAATGCATCTAAGGAAATAGTGTTTATTTGAAACTTTGTCTAAGAGCATGATGTGGTACCTTTCAGTAAATATTGCATCATAGTTTATTATAATAACACTGCATTTTTGGTTCTCTCCAAGGATCCAAGGTCACACTAAAGTATAAAGCACATAATTAGAAAGTTTCATCTCTTGATGAATTTTTCTCAATGTGGTGAAGTTATAGTGAGAATAGTGTCCATGAAGGAAAGCATGGTAGTCCCCTTAATGAAGGATTTATCTTAGAAGAATCATGAGTATAATGTGATATCTGGTGGACTAAAATCTATTTTCAGTTGGATCTAGTGTATGTGGGAGTTTGATGGAGTTGGTTCCCTAGAACCTACTTGTCTAGAACTTGATTACATTTTGTCATTGTTAATGGAGTTTTCTTATCACGTTATTATTATTATTCTACGTTGAATTTTTATGTGATAATTTCCTAGAAATATATTTAATGCTAAAAGGATATAGCAGTTCTCCACTATAATGAGAACCTTGAGGTATCATGACATTATTCATGAATCTTATTCTATAATTGGAATATATTTTCTTATGGGACATGGATATTATAATATATTTGGGTTAGGACTCTCATAAGAAATTGAGTCACCATCTCACTATGCTCACCCTTGGTAATCTCCAAGATAATAAGTTATACGAATAGGCATATCAAATAGAAAATCCACAATTCCTTGTGGCATTTGATGTTCTTAAATGCAGAAATTTGTATTGATCCTTAAAATTTATGATTTTTATTAATTGATATCACGAATCACATACTTTGATGTATTGATTAAAATAGTAACAATATTTTTTCTCAGTGATGTAAGATATGCTGGGTGCATCAGAAGTGATATTTCATTAATGGATAATGTGAGAAAAAATTTATACATTTTTTTTATTGATGAAAGTTAATATCATAGGCCCTTTAAGGGGAATGAATCCACCAAAATAAATCTATGTCCATGTTTTTCTATGGGAGAGTTCATTTTTTAAAATTTAAAGAAAGATACATTGAGCGTATAGGTTGATGGAATCGGTACGCAACCTGCTTGATTTGAGATATTGTGATAAAGGAATATATTACATGGTAAATGGTTAGAGGAGGATGAACGTTGTTGCGGTGTTAACTTATTTCTCTTTGGATGTCTTGGGATGTTTTTAGACGTTCACTTTGGACTTTAAATGATCATGTATAATGATGCTGAGAATGAGGCTTAGATGTTCATACACTATCTGTATCCACGATCGTAGTTAAATTCTAGTGTTGAATTTAACAAGTTAGAATAATAAATATTTATTTAGTTATGGGTGATCTCTATAATTTAATCACAAGTTATTAAAAAAATAAGTGTGTTAGATAATAATACATAGTTATTTTCATGTTTGGTGAATATTAATATTTATTATATTTATCATAGAATAATGATGTGAACTTTATTTGTTAAATAGTCATTATTTGAGGAGGGAGAGTGGACTGAGTCTGATGGTATGATTGGAAATAATATAAATGATACTTATTTATATTCTTAAATGTGTTGAAAATTTCAAATGATTAATGATATTATTAATATTAAGGGGCATGGGGTCAAATAAGAATATTAATGTTGACAAGGGTGTAGTGTACAATTATTCAACCCTAAACATTCCATAATAAATATCTAATAATATTTCTTTCCTAAAAACAACATTGGTGTGCACAACATATAGAGTGAGACTCCCTCAATCCCTAGATATAGATCAAGAGATCTTGAGATCTCTTCTTATAACGGACCTATAATTTATAGATATTATTACATGATTTTAAGAATAACTAGCCATTAAAAATAATCCAAGGATCATAAAGGTTAGTTCCTTTGAAAAATTAGGTACATGATTGGAAATAATGAAACCAAAATTAAAACATCTTTTATTTATTCCCTATAATGAGCTCCTAACTTCCTTTAAGATCTTAGATCTTCACAGGGTAACCTGGGGAATACGTGAACAAAGTTATAAGATAAGAATCCTTGTATGGCTATAAATATAGAAATAAAATATATCACATGGGTTAGAAGGTATAACATGATGACAATAAAATACAGGGAACATGAATAATGATAAGTAATTATAACATGTATAACATGGGATCATGTAATCAGGTAATCATAGAAATAGGACAACAACATACAATATGAGATAAGCATGAGTCAATGCTGACTACAAAGACCATTTCACATGGTTTAGCATGTGTCAAGTCTAACTTCCAAGACCATTTCACATGGAGAACCAAGTCCAATAAAGGATTCATGTTTCCTCCCTATCACAACATGAAATATCATTGGAAAAAACATTACCCAAGGAATTTAAGAACTATTTAGGAGAAACCATCATAACATGTCCATACATATTTATTCCACATGAATAATCATACATAGGTAATAAACCTAAGGGTGAACCATGGAAAGAAATAGGTATCATGAAAATGTCATAAAGCATAACCAAATGGAATATCATAATGGTTTCCATAAAAGAATGGATTTAAATAATACATGGACATTAATAAGGAAAAATATGTATATTTCATGATAAATTATGCTCAACATAATTGAAAACATGTAAAAAGTGTGTTTTAATAAAATTTTAAAATGTCCCACTTTGGTGCGGTTTAAGGGAAACTTTTAATGATTCTTTAAAATAGAAAAGGAATAATTGATTGTATAAACAAGAAATGAATCAAGATAGTTTTTTCAGGATAACATAAGTTATTTTAGAATAATAATGGTGGCTTATAATAGATTATGGAGTGCACTTGAAATGGGTAAGAAATCAGGAAGGTCCCTTTAATGGGGTTTTTTTATTGGGAGATATTGAGAAGGGAACCTTATAAAACATGTATTTACCTGTCAAAAAAAGAAACATTGAGCTAGGTACATATGTTTGGAAAAGATAAAAAAATTAAGAGTATTAAAAAACAATAATTAACATTTAAATTGGTGTAAAGATATAGAAAACATAACCTAAAAGAAAAATTGTGGTTTAGAGAGAATCCCTAACCTTATGTCTAGAAGTATTATGAACTTATACTAAATGTCCTAGATAATCAAATTAAATACATTAATGATTTACATAATATTATTTTATAAATGTATTTGATTTATTATAATTTTATTAAGTTCATTTATGACCATTTTGATGAGTTATAAGATACAATTTCATCATTTGGATGTGTTCATTTCCTTTATTTACATGATAGGTTCACTTGAATACATGTATGGAAGATCATGTAAAATGAGAATAGTTATCCATAATTGAAATTATATGTTATTAATGAACTTATAGAATATTAAATGGTATTATATAAAATTTTTCCAGATATGAGGATTATTCATTAAATACAATATTAATAATAATCGTTTAGATTATTTTGGTGTTTTTCGATCATCATAAAATAGTATTATTTTATTAATTAATATTATATATATACTGGTTCCAGAACAACAAATAAGTTGTAATATAAATTTTAAAATCTGTTTCAACCATCATAATGGTTTTATGATAATTCTTGAAATAAGAATTAGACAACAAAAAAATCATCGCCTACGAAGTCGGTGAATCGACACCTCACGGATGATATTTTTATTTTTAGAACAAAAGGGAAAGAGAAGAGGATTGATGGCGAATATACCACTAACATATTTAAAATAAAGAATATAAAAGATAATAGGGTTATCATTCCACTTTGGGATAGGGAGGTGAGTAGAAGACGAGAAAATAAAATAAATTAAAAAGAAATGAAAACAAGATGAAAGAGGATTTTACCTCTTGAAATAATTCTTCTTGAGAACCTCCTCAGTGAAAAAGATTTAGTATTTTGATGAGACCAAAGTATCTTGGTGACGGGGCAGAGGTTTGAGAGCGTATTGTGTAGAATTTGGATAATCATCAAGGCTTTTGAGGTGTGAAGAGAAAGGGTGGTGAGGGGTGGTATTTATAGTGGGAGGAGACTGGTATTTTTGATTTTTTATGCATTTGTTTATTATTTTTTCTCAAGACTGTTAATAGTGTTGATTCTAGTGAATAAATATATTACCTATGGCATGTGAGATTGAACCAATGGTTCTTACATCATCCAAACATCATCCATGGCTCAATAATTCATATATTAATTAAAACCCATAAATTACCATATTTCACTATTCACCAAAAAATTCAATTATTTTAGAAATGTTCCAAAAATTCACCCCATGAATTTTTAGAAATTAAAAACTAAAAAATGGACCCCATTTTATGAAAATAATTTTTTAAAGATGAGAAACTTAATTTTAAATTAACATCATCTTTTTTTTTGGAAAACACTGATTTTAAAATTATAATGGATTTTGTAACACTTTGAAAAGTTAATTAAGTTCTTATAAAATATCTTATAATCATAAAAAGTAAATATTAATTTATTAATTAATTTTATGAAAATAAATTTTCCATTAAATCATTTTATTAATTATAATATTGTAAATAAACATTTTGATTTCACAAAAATATGAACACTTGATTTTTCATTTTTAAAACATTTATTTACTAATTCTATGATATAAATATCTAATATTTTCATTTAAAAGATACCCAAATTTTATTTATACTTTCATAGGTGATGTTACTATTCAATTGACTGGTTTACTATTCCTAATGGTGACATTGCTATTCTAAAGGCCATGTTATGATTCCATTGGTTTTGTTTCCTTAATTTCTTATAAATACCTCTTATTCCATTCATTATTCATTTAAAAAGTGTTTATTTTTCTCTCTATGTGATTATATGTGATTTATAATATCTAAAATAATTATAAGAATGGAATTTTCATTGATAAATTTTCGGGTCGTTTCATTCTTCTTCCTTAGGAAAATTCACTCTCGGAATTTCATTTTACATTTTAAGTTGAAAAATGTGAGGGCACTTCTCCTTAATTGTTTATTCTTATTTCTATGTTGTCTCTTTATAATTGTGGTTCTTCCATTGTAATTTGACCACATGGTAGAGCTAGTCAATAGGCCACAGCTCTAACGCGATTAAGAATCTCAAAGGGGCCAATGTACCTGGGACTCATCTTTCCTTTATTCCTAAATCTCATGATTATCTTCCATGAAGATATGCAAAGGAATACCGTGTCTTCAACCATATAATCTAGGTCCCACATACAGTTGTCTGCATAGCTATTCTATCGACTTTGTGCTGCCGTGATGTGTTGCTGAATGGTTTTCACCCTTTTCTATCAATTCATCAACCATTTAGGTCCTAGCATCTTAAGTTCACCGACTTCATCCCAGTATGCTAGTTTTATGAATATTTTAACATAATGGAATTTCTATGGATCCATTTGGATGCTTTATTGAAAACTATTATTGTAGCAGAACTCAATTAGAGGTATATGTTGGTCCCATCAATCCTTGAACTCCATAGAACATTCTCGCAACATGTCTTGTATTTTCTGAATATTCTTCTCAGATTATCGATCAGTTTGAGGATGATGGGCCATACTAAAGCTCATCATAGTTTTTAGAGAATGTTTGAGACTCTTCCATAACATTGAGGTGAATATTGGATCCTGATCAAATATAATCGATAGTGGTACTCTTGGAATCCATACCACTTCTCTGAAATGTATCTATGAAAGTTGATTTAGTGAGAAGTCCTCTCGAATTAATATAAAGTGAGTTGTCTTTGTAAGATGATCCCAATGGACCATATAACATTGTTTCCTTTGGATTTATTTGGAAGTCTCATGACAATGTCTATGGTGATGTTTTCCTATTTCCATGTTGGTATGGGTAATGAACGCATCATCCCTTTAGACTTTTTTATTTTAGCCTTCACATGATAAAATATTAGGAACTTTGATATATATATTCAGTGATCTCTTTCTTCATATTGTACCACCAATAGTTTTCTTGGATATCCCAATACATATTGGTGCTCCCTGGGCTAATAGTGAAGGTTGAGCTATGTGCGTCATTCATAAGGTCTTTCTTTGTATCTGGACTAGATGGTACACATAATCATGACCCAAATCTTCTGAATCCTTCTTTATCAACTTTAAACTCTGAGGATTTCCCATTTCTGATAGCTTCCAAATTTTTATGAATTTCTCCATCATTTATTTTATCATACTTTATTTTATTTATAAGGGATGGTTGAGAAATAATTTAAGAAAGGATTGATGATGTTCCTTCATTAATGATTCCCATGTCCATCCTTTTCAGGTATAAGAATATTGGAAACTTCTCAATTCTCATCATTAATAAAGATGTAGGATCCTTTCTACTTAGAGAATTTTCCACCTTATTTTCCTTACTAGGATGGTAGTGCATTTAGTGTTCATAATAATTGATTAGCTCTAAAAATATTCATTAGTTCATATTAATATCATTATGTGTGAATATATATTTTATTATATTTTGATTAGTATATATCTCACACTTCTCCCCATAGAAATAATGCCTCCATATTTTCAATGAAGAGGTCATAGCTTCCAAATCTAGATCATGCGTGGGATAGTTTTCTCATGATGTTTCAACTGAATTGAGGTGTAGGTTATCACTTTATCATTTTTCATCAGTTCACAACATAATCCATTCTTTGAAGAATCGTTTTACACAACAAAGAGTTCCCCACTAGTCATAATTGTGAGTACTGTTGTAGTGATAAGCCTCTTTTTGAAATCTTTGAAGCAGTCTTCACATTCATTAGTCCAAATAAACATTACTACCTTTTGATTCATCTTGGTTATTGGGTTTTAAAATTGTGATATGTTATTCACAAATCATCGGAAATACACATATAGAGCATGGAAACAACATATCTTCATTATAGATGTTGTCATGGGCCACTCTTTTATAGCCTTTGTCTTAGAAATTTCCACACATATTCAGTTACTGGTGATGACATTCCCTATGAATGATACTTCCTCCATCAAGAAATCACATTTATAGTAATTTTCCTATAGTTTCTCCCTTCGAAAAGTACTTATCATAGTATTCAAATGCTCTTCATGTTCCTCATTACTCTTGGAGTATATCAGAATATAATCAATAAAGACTACCAAAATTTATCTAGGTGATCTCTAAAGACTATATTCATCAAGTCTATGAAAATTGTTGTAGAATTAGTTAGTCTTATGGTCATCACTATGAACTCATAGTACCCATACCTCATTCAAAAGGCAGTATTGAGGATATCTTCCTTCTTCACCTTTAGTTAGTGATATCCTAACTGAAGTCCCACCTTAGAGAAATACTTATCCCCACATAGTTGATCAAACAAGTCATCTATATATGGATGGGGATACTTGTTCTTTATCATGATTTTATTGATCTCATGATTATCAATGTAGAGGCACATTGATCCATCCTTCTTCTTGACAGAGAGGACTAACGCACCCCATGGTGAAGCACTAGATCATATAAAAACCTTGTCCAAATTCTTCTATAACTACTTATTTAGTTCCAATAACTCAGTTGTGTCCATTCTATAAGGTGTCTTTAAAATCAGAATAGATCTGAGTATAATTTCAATTGAGAACAGGAAGACCAAACAATTCTTCAGGGAATACATCAGTGTAGTTCCTCACAATGGATATTCCTTCAATCATGACTCCCTATTTTATCCCAATCATTTGATATAGATATTATTTCTCATAAGGAAGTAATATCCACACATAAGATGGTGATTCTGATGGAGAATCATCCTCCTCCTCACACATGTACAGAATTGAAGGGTGTTTCAGGATGTGAAGAGTGATCTCCCTTTGCCAATAGTTGATGTTGTCTTTATATAATGATATCCAATTTCAAGTGCAATATATCATCAAACTTCACCAAAGGAAGTATGAAAAGATTTTATGGGAGGTTTAGTCCACAGCCATTAACCAGTGATGATTTATATGCTTTGGATGAAATAATTGCCCCATTTTTTATTCTCATAGATAACTCAACCTCCATATTTTTTTGTAGTTATTGAATAGTTCTACTAAACTTTCTAGATATAAAAGAATGCGTAGAACTGAATTCAAATAGTAATTCACTATTTTTGAATGAATAACCAGTGTACCTATCACCACATTATTTTTAGGCTCCACATCAATAGTAGTGATAGTATATTACCTTCATTACTTCCTTGGAGGATGTTGTTGATTTCCTCTCACAACCCTAGGCTTAGGGAATTGGTTGAAAATTCCAATGTTCCTTGTAGTTTTAACGCTACATTATAGGAAGAGTGTTGATTTGAACATTTAATATTTATTCTATATTATTAAGATTCTTCATATCCCTTTAACAATTTTTAGCCAGATTCCCCTTTCATCCACATTTGAAGCATCTTAGATAGTTCTTAGGATGCTTCTTCTCACAGCTTTGACACGTGGGATGTTTGGTTTTCTTTCAATCATAGGATTTACCTATTGATCCTCCCATATTAAACTCTATTTTAAAATTTTTATCTCTGGTCCCACAAGACCACTGAGAGTCTCTAGTCTCCATTTAAACCATAAGGGCATAATGGACTATCTCTCTATAGCTTCCAAAGTCTCAAATCACCAAATGTTTTTATTGATTCAGCATTAGTCCACCAAATAAAGGATCCAACTTGATTCCAGTGTTTATGAAATGTCATAGGTGTGTCATGGAAGTCTTATGAATTTTTATTCATACGCCCTAATAGACTCATCTTCGTTTTTCTTCAAACTAAGGAACCAACATTCCATCTTAAAATGGAAAGTTCAGTGAAAATATTTATTGAAGAATATTTTTTTGAAATATTCCCATTACATGAAATATATTTACTTTTGGGACTTCATGTTCTTGATTAGTGCCCACCAATAATCAGCTTCCCCATCAAAATGATAGACCACCAGCAAAACATTATCTTTTGAGCACTGGAGGATAGAGAATGGCTTCTCAATGGAGTTAATCCACTATTCCCTGAGGAGGGGGTCAGATGATCAACTAAACATGGGAGGCATTTTTCACATAAATTATTTGACCGAAACTTTATCTTTCATAGGAGGAGGTAATTCCTCATAATTCACGTTATTATTCATAACATGATCCAATTGTTCTAGTATTATAATGATGTCTTGAGAAATTGATCCTATAATATTTGGCATATCAATAAGGAAATCATCGCATTTCTAATCACATTGATTGTTGGAGCAATTTCTTCTATTTCTATCCTTTATCTAAGAAATGAAAGTACAGTTAGGGGGATTTAATACATAGCTAAGAATAATATAAATATGGAACTTTGACCATAAAAGGATAAACATGTAAATTAAAAGTATACCCTAACATTTTATTCCCTTTATTTCAATCTATGTTATCCATGGTGATAAAATTATCACAATGGTTCTTACTAACTTTTTATTATCCTAATCTATAAAAATATCTAAATTTTGTTAGGATACCAACTATAATGAAACTATCCTTTACACATATTATTACATGATTTTAAACATAAGTATCCATAAAAAACCAAGGATCATAAATTCTAGTGTCTGTGAAATATTACGTACATGAATAAAAATAATGAAAAAACTAAAATTATATTTTAATTAATATCTATAATGAACTCCTAACTTCATTTTAACTCTTAAATCTGCATAGGATAACCTGGGGAATGCATGAAAAAGGGATGAGCTAAAAAGACTAGTAAGGGTATAAATATTGAAATAAAACATATCAGATGGGTTGGAAGGCATAACATATTGAAGTAAAAAATTCTTGTAACATGAATAAACATAAAGAATAGTAATATGTATAACATGGTATCATGTAATCATTGCATCATAGGAATGTGGAAAAAACATACAACATTACCTAAGCATGATTCAAGGAAGACCGCCAAGACCATATCACATGGCGGAGTATGAGTCAAGGCTGACTGCTAAGACTATTGCACATGGATGGCCATGTCCCATAAAGTAATCATGATTACACATTATCCTAACATGTTTTCTCATGATACTAAACATTACCCAATGCACGAAAGTGCTATTTGGTTTACTCCCTATCCCAACATGACATCTCATGACACAAATAATTACCCATTGAAATGAAGTTCTATCTGGGTGCACCAATTGTAACATGTTCATGCATATTTTTTCCACATGAAGAATCATACATAATGAATAAACACAAGGGTTACCTAAGGAAATAAATGGGTATTATAACCATGTCATAAATCACAACCAAAGGGAATATCATAATAGTGTCCATGAAGGAATGGATTTAAGTAATACATATACATTCATAAGGGAAAATAGTCATAGATCATGATAAATGATGTCTAATGGAATTGAAAACGGGTAAAAAGTGTGTTTAAGAAACTTTATAAATGATCCACTTTAGTTCAGTTTAAGGGAAAATTTTAAAAATTCATTAAAAAGAAAAAAGGTATAATTATTTTTATAGAACTAGAAATGAACCAATGTAGTTTTTTGATAATAAAATGGGTGATTTTTTTAAAATAATGGTGGCTTAAAATATATTATGGATTGAACATGAAAATGGGTAAGAAATCAGGAAGTTCCCTTTTATCGATTTTTCTAATCGGGATGGATTGGGAGGGGAACCTTATAAAACATTTATTTCTACATAAAAAAATAATAATTGAGCTAGTTATATATGTTTGGATCATACACATAAAATTAATAAGGAGTATATAAGAAGAATTACTAATTACATTGGGTTAAAGATAGAGAAAGTGTGACCTGAAAGAAAAAATGGGTGTTCTGAGAGAATCTCAAACCTTATGTTCAAAAGTATAATGCACTTGTACAAAATTTCATAGATAATCAAAATAATCCATTAATTAATAAATTAATATCATTTTCTATGTGTATTTTATTTGTGATAATTTTATTATGTTCATTTCTATAATTTTTTTGAGTTATAAGATACAATTTCATCATTCAGGAGTGTTTGTTTACTTAGTTTTCATGATCAGTTCACTAGTATACGTGTATAGAAGATCATAAAAAATGAGAATTTTTTTCCAGAATTAAAATTATATGTTAATAATTGAATTATCAAAGATTAAATGGTCTTATATATTATAATTTTTCTAGATAGGAGGATTATTCATTAGACAAAACATTAATGATAATTATTTAGATTATTTTGGCACTTTTTCGATCATCACAAACTAGTTTTGTTTTATTAATTATTATTATGTATATAAACAAGTTCTATAACACTAAATAAGCTGTAATATAATTTTTAAAATACGGTTTAACCATTAGAAAGTTTTTATGAGTAGCCTTGAAATAGGTATTAGAAAACAAAAAATCATCATCCATGAAGGTGGGGAATCAACACCTCACATGTGATGTTTTCAATTTTAGAACAAAAGGGGAAGATAAGACAATTGATGGTGGGAATAAAAATAATATAATAAAATTATAGTATATAAAAGATACTTTAGTGATCATACCACTTTGGTATAGGGAGGTGAAGATAGGATAAGAAAAAAAATATAAAAGAAATTAAAAGAAAATGAATGTGTATTCTATCTCTTGAACTTATTCAACATGAGAACCTCTTTTGGGAAAAAGGGTTTGGTCTATTGTAGAGAACAAAGACTCCTGGACATGTAATATAGTCTTTTGAGAGGAATGGGTAGAATTTGGGCTTGCTTCAAGGCTTTTTTATGTATGAGGATAATTGGGTGGTGAGGGGTGGTATTTATAGTTGAAGGAGAGAGGTATATTTTGTTATTTTAATCATTTATTTATTATTTTGGCTCATGACTATCGGTAGTATAGATTATTGTGACTAAATATAGTAACTAGTTCATCTGAGTTCAAAACAATGGTTCTTATGTTATCCATACATCATCCTTGACTCAATATTTATTGTATTTGTTAAATACCGTAAATTACAGTATTTCACAATTCACCAAAAATTAAGCTATTTTAAAAAAAATCAAAAAAATCAAACCATCCATTTTTTGACATGTAGAAATCCAAAATGGAATCAATTTTATGAAAATAATTTTCTAAATATGACAAATTTAATTTTTAATTAAAATCATCTTTTATTTGGAAAATATAGATTTTAAAATTATAACCGATTTTATAACACTTTTAAAAAAGAATTAAGGTATCATAAAATTATATTATAATCATACGAAAACTAAATATTAATTTATAATTCTATTTTATGAAAATATAGTTTCTTTTAAAACATTTTATTAATTATAATATTATAAAAAAATATTTAGGTTTCACAAAAATACCGACACTTAATTTATCATTTTAAAAACATTTATTTACTTACTCCAATATATAAATATATCATATTTTTATTTCAAAGATACCCAAATTTTATTTATAATTTTATAGGTGAGGTTACTATTCTATTGGTCATTTTTCTATTCTTAATGCTCATATTATTTTTCTAGAGGTTGTGTTACTATTCCATTAGTTTAGGCTCCATAATTTCTATAAATTCCTATTATTTCATTAATAATTCAATTATAATGTTTTTATTGTTTTCTCAATGTCATTTTTTTATTTATACTATGTAAATTAATTATAAGAACGAAATTTCCATTGATAAAATTCTGGGTTGTTACACTCCTCCCCTCCTTTCTCAAGCCAATGAGAGATCATCAAGAGTTATTTCTCTCTAAAGAAGAATTCTATTTAGGTCAGACACAGAAAACATAAGTGATCAGGATCTGTCATGCTAGCACCTAGTGATTCTACATCATCATTCAAAGATTATGGTTCACATGTGGATCGCCACTAGAGGGGTTCTGTACTTGAATCATGAAGCATAATGATGGTGCAATGAGATCTATTTCATCGAATCATCAACAAAAGTGGAATTAAAATTTAGAGGTAATCCCATATCTGCTCATAAATTAATTATAAGTTACATGTGAGAACATCCTATTCTAGTTGAAGTGTTCTAAACTAGTCATGTAATAAATTTTTTTCATGGACATGATGTTTTGATCATTTAATGAAATGATTTGGGATATAAAAAGTTCTCCAGCCTGACATGAGTCTATAGGCATGTTCCATTATTGAGGCATTATAAAAGTATTTCTTGGAATAATTCTAAGTTCTCATGGTCAAGTTGTCTATCATGTTACGAGGAGAATTTCGATGGAAGATAATGGCAGAACTAGTATTGTTAATGAGGATATCAAAAGTCTATTGGATCGGTATGTATCATGTGGTGTGTTACATTCATTAGAGTGGTATTTGTAACTTGGTTAAATACTATTGAAATTCTATATGAATTCTGGAAGTTCTATATGCTAGTTCTTGAGCTTAGTGAAACTAAAACCACTAATCAACTCCCATTTCCAATTTAATTGTTGGATTGGTTTCCTAGTACCAACTGATTGTACTTTGATTACATGTATATTAAATTTATTGAATATTAATTAAACATATTATTACATATTTTCCATTTTTCTACAAGTATATAATGTAATAATGTCCTAGATTATTAGTTTCACTTCTAAGGTCATAGTAGTTCCCCACTATGACGTGAATATTGAAGTCCTATAAAAATATTCTTCAAATATTTATGCGGGTTGATAAAATACTATGATGGGACAGATAGTATTCATACCATCGGGTGTGGGTACCCATAAACAAATGAGGATTATTCTCATAAATTTCACACTTGGAAATATCTAAGAAGAGAGATTATAAGAACATACCCCCAATAGAAATTCCGCATGTTTTGGTCTCATTGGATATTCTTATCTATGAGCATCTGTAATGTTACTTAGTCTTTACGATTATCATTAATTCATGTCATGACTCACACACTAATATTTACTGATCAAAATAGTCAGGAAATATATGGGTGGGAAGTATGGTATGTCAGGTGTGTCACGATTAACATGTCATTAATTGATAATTCTAGGAAGCATTTGTATCTTCTATCTTAAGGGAAGCTGATATCTCATCCATTTGATTAGAATAAATCAATCACCCTAAATATAATGTCTATGGTGCAACGGTGTGTTTATTACAGATAGTCAAAGAAAGACTTGTCAAGAATATATATTGATGACACCATCGTGCAACCTTCTTGATGAGATATTTTGATAAAGGGATTATATTACAAAGTGAGTTTTTTATGTGGTTGTCATCTTCACGACATAAATTTCTTTCTATTGGATTCCTTGATCTGTTGCTAGATAGTAATTTTCGACTTTAGGCATGCCTACCTAATGACAACAAGAAATATTCCGAGAGGGTCACATACTATATGTTTCTGATGATCTCGATTAAATTCTATATGAATTTAATTGATGGAATGAATATTATTCTAAATACCGAGGATCAATTTTATTCAAGTATTACTGAACACCTAAATTAAATAAATATTTATTCACAGATATGTGAATAAAAATATTTTTTTATGTTATTGAATATTTAATAAATATTTATTTTTCAGTATCTGAATGAAATATTTATTTACGAATAATGTATTTATTAGAGTATTCAATAAATACAAAGGATCTCAATTAGATCAAGATTGTGTCTGGTGATTAAATAATTATTTATAAGCCAGTAAATATTATGTATCAATTTTCACAAGCTGGAATGCCACAAAATAATAATATTATTATTATGTGGAATGGGGTTTATTATAGGTTATAAATGTTATTTAATGTTTGACATGAAATTAAATAATATTTTAACCTAAACCATGGATCTATAAATAGACGGTTATATCTTTTATGAATCGTATCCAAGAATGAAAATATAGATTCATTACGCACAATGAATTCTCTCTAGACTCCTCTTGCCCTCTCAAGAATAAGAAACATAAGAGAAATTTATTCAAGATCGAAGAATGAGCGATCAAGAACAAACTACGTAAGAAATCATATTTATTGCACTAGCACCAAAAGATAGAGTGGAATTGGTCATAGATCACATGAGAACATATGGATCACTACTATACGAATTCAATACATGGATCCTCATAGTGAAATGAAGGTAATCTGAAAGGGTCTTTCCGGATGATCAATATTTATCAACGAAGAAGGTTCCTAATCCAAGGTATTCATTTATTTAGATATTAAATTAATTAATTACAAATTTTATGTGCAAGATCCGCGCACATGGTTTTGGAAATGATAATTAAAATAAATTTTTATATATCTCTCACCATCGAATGCTTCCATTGTGCCGAAGACCAACAAGTGGTATCAGAGTGGTCAAGTTTAAATTTATAATTATTTATCTGATTGTTGATCTATGGGAAATTTTGGTTAGATTTATTTCATGTAATTAATTCTTTAATCTGATTTAAATTAAAATGTTTCAACATATTAATCATGATTTTTTTTGTTATTCCATTATATTAATGGTTTAAGAAAATATGAAGAATGACTAGATATGTCATCAATAAACTGCCAATTCTTTTCCAGCAATATAGGGTTACACAGTGTCTGCTCAGATGTACACATTGTGTACCGCAGTTCACTACATCTAGATGCAGTTATGGATACATTAAGTGCTAATCAGTAATTACACATTGTGTATGCCATGTGTTGGCCGGCCAACCCGGCACATTTTTGTTGTCATGCACCCGCCCAGGGTACTCTTGTAACCAAATAACCGAGCCAGCCCTGACATAGCCTAAAGGGAATTCATGATCCCCACGGGTCAGAGACTAGAACCTATCATCATACAATTTAAGTGGGAACATTTTTTTCACAAGCATTATGGAAGTTAAAAGAGACAAGTCAATATGCATAACAAAAGAAACTCTACTGGGAGTAGAGTACCAGAATACAACATGGCATAAACAAGCCCAATGTACTACAACTCAAGCACCAAAATAGGGATGAAAAACTCAAGTACCTAAAGACAAAACTCATCACCACGAAGGTTCAATAGTTAGATCCACCTCTAATAGATCCTTTTCCATTTCTCGAACCTAGAAGAAGATAATCTAAAAACACTCAATGGAACAAGTAGGGTGCGACCTAAAAAAACTATTAGGGTATCGCCACAGATTTCATAACATTTTCTAATAATATATTAACCAAAGTAATTCTTTCAATTTTAAAATAAACTGGTTTATAATTTCCAAATCATATTTAAAAAAATCATGTTATACAATTCAAATGATGAAAAATACTTTAAGAAAAGGCTTTACAAGTGATGGAATATTTCTAATACAATGGATTATGTAAAACACTTTATAAAATAGTTTATATAAATTCTAAAGAATTTCAAAGAAGTTCAAACAACAATGGCATGCATTTATATCTCAAATATAAAAAAATTGAGCTACATGGTCATCTGCCAAAATGTATCTATGTTCCAGGATATAAGACTCTGAACTCTCTAAGTGGACTCAACATTATGTGTATAAACATGTCCCCCTAACACTAGAAAAAGGAAAATTTTCGCCATCTGATCAGGTATGTGACCCACTGCATGTATATTTAGAACGTTTTAAAAGTGTAGAGTGTTTCACAATAACCTACAAACTACCTAAGGATTTCATGTTCCCTTACACAATAAATGATGGAAAATATATTTTCATAATTATAAAAATATAATTAAATCTCACACTTTCATTTCAATTCCAATTTTCCATTTAAAACCAAAATGGGTTTTAATAAAAAACAAGTCTCTTTGACAAGATAAAACCACTATGTTTCTATAAAATTATTTTAAACACATTTTCACAGTTTTGAAATCCATTCAAAACCAATTCCATAAATTTCACAATTAATTTCTAGAATTTAATTCAAAAATATAATTCAAATAATTTCCATGAAAACATTAATTTAAATTAAACAATTTAAATATAAAAAAATCCATAATCACACCCCAATTCAATGGAATTGAGGTTTTTCCCATTCTCATGCCAAATCCATTTCAAATCTCCCAAGTCACTGAAATTGTATTATTATTAAATTAATTAAAATAAAGTTTGAGAAAGTGAATTTTAATCAATAGTTGAAATAAATCAAGTAATTCAAAGATAATAAATTTAGCTAAATAGGATAGAATTGTCCAACTTTTCCCAAAACTCAACACTTGCAACGAAACTCTTCAATGAGAACGAATGTGTATAAAACCTCAAAGAAAAACCTAGAAGAAATATATACAACAACAGGATATAGATCCATCAATTTTAGGATGATCTATTGAAATTAAAAAATAATGAGAAAGAGAGAAAGATGGAGAACAAGGGTGAAAGATTACCAATGAATCATACTTCTAGTTCAACGATGATCGAACTATAAAATAATAGACCAGGAAGGGTTGGAGAGATTCAATATTTCGTTGGGAAGGTCTTAGGATAAGGGAGAAGAAACTGTTGTGGAGGAAATAAATTTTAGTTGTGCTTACCATTTAGAAAACTTTAGTTTTGGTATTAGACAACATGTAATACCCTTTCATGTTGTGGAATAGTTAAGTTTCATGACATCTGGAAAACGTATCAGATTAAATTAAAAATAATTCATTAAATAACACATGATGTGTAAAGGCTTGTCAAGATGTGTAACCTTTATAGCATGATTCCTTTCAAGACTTTCCTCTAAAAACAATTACACAACATGTAACCCTCAAACATACTGAAAAAAACACCAGTTAAAGTTGAGAGTCCAAAAAATATCTGACTTCAACATTATAGGTATCCTCCCAATTCATTCTCAACCCTACCTAGTCAAATAAATGGGGAAACCATAACAAGGTTATAGACATAAATGTCAGACTGATAATGGGATGTTACAACCTCCCCACCATAAAAAACTTGTGTCCCCAAAAAGCCTATGTAGAAGCTTCCATGCCCAAAAGATGAGGCAATATTCTCTCATCATGGCCTCATGTTCCCATGTTTCATGATTATCAAAGCCATGTTGTCATAGAACACAATAATTCATATTTTCCTCACACATAGTACCTCGGTCTTAGAATCAACTATCCTGACTGGCCACTCAATCAAATATAATTTAGGTTCAATCTTAAGATCACTCCATCTCCAAACATAATATAGATCATATAAACCCTTTCTCAGCTATGATAGAAGGAATACATCATGTATAAACGTCATATTTGGTGGAAGTTATAAACAGAATGAAGCTTTCCCCACCTTCTCAACATCCTAAAAAGGTCCCACAAAATGAGGAGTAAGCCTTCCTTTCCTCCCGAGCCATCGATGACCCAACTGGGGTGAAACATTCAAGAACACCTAGTCAACAACTGAAAAATCCAAAGGTCTATGGCAAAAATCAGCATAAGACTTATATCATCATTGTGCTATCAATATTCTTTGACGAATCAACTGAGTCATAGTTGTCATCTCTTTCACCATGCTTGGTCAAACCCAGGAACTTTCACCGATATCGAACCAACACAATGGAGATTTACAAGGCCGACCATACAAGGCCTCAAAAGGTGTCATTTTGATTTTTGAATGATAACTATTGTTATAAGAAAAATCAAACAACCCCAAATGATCATCCAATTCTCCACCAAATTCATGAACACATGCACATATCATATCCTCATGAATCTGTATAGCTATATCTATCTAGACATCTGACTGCATATGGTAGGTCATTCTAAAAAAAACATGAGATCTCAGTGCCTTCTAAAGGTATTTCCAAAAGTGAGAAGTGAACTAAGGATCACTATCGGAGACTATAGAATATGGAACTCCAAGAAAATGAACAATCTATTTTACATAGATATTTTTCAACTCCTCAACTTTGTATGAATCGTGAATGTGTGTGAAGTGAGTCAACTTAGTCAGCCCTTCAATCACAACCCATATCGTATTCTTCATTCTATGGGTACGAGGTCACCTAATAAAAAAAGTTCATAGATATTTCATCCCACTTCCAAGTAGTGACTGTAAGTGGTTGATGTAAATATGAAGGTTTCTAATGATAAAACATCATCTTCTAGAACATATATAAATGGGAGGCAAACTCAGCAATGCCCCACCTCAAACTTTTCCACCAGAACTGTCGTTTCTGGTCAAAGAACATCTTAGTGGTTCATGGGTGCATGAACCACTGGTAATTATGCAAATATTCCATCATAGTCTTCCTTGTTGTAAATGGAACAACGACGTGGTCTTGATAGTATAGAACACCCTCTTTGGAGAACGAACATTGGTCCACTATCTCCCCACCATAAAGAGAGTCTACAATGCTGGGTAATTCATCATCAAGATCTTGATCCTATAAAATCAACTTGAGAGGAGAGGATGTTACCTGAATGTTGGCTAAAGAAACATTATTCTCTTTCTCCTAAACTCCAATATGAAACTGTGAAAATATATTCATAAAATTATACTCTTTTGAAGATTCTTTCACTACCTGGGTTGGATGTTTCATACTCAACACATCTACAATGATATTCCATTTCCTCGGAGTGTGGGAAATGTCAATGTCTAGTTATTGAAGGTACTCCTCCCAATGCCTTCAGAAGAGATTCAAATATTTTTTAGCGAATATATAACTCAAGATTTTCAGTTTTGAATACATAGTATTCCTTTATTTAAAAAGGAAATACCACCAACTCTTAAATGCATTCATCAGAGCTGAATGTTCAAGGTCACGGGTAGGATAAATTTTCTCATGTGGAATGTGCTGATGAGATCCATAAGTAACTACATGATCACCCTGCATAATATCGTAGCCCAAGCATAAACATGATGCATCACAAAAGACCACATGTCCATGCATGGCCTTCGGAAATGTCAACACTAGTGTAGTAGTCAAAAGACTTTTCATCTCAACAACATAACTCTAACATTTATTATTCCAAGAAAACTACACCCCCTTCCTTTAGAATCAAACCTGTCATAAGAGAATCAATATTCGAGAATTCTTTCATGGAATGATGATAGAATCCAACTAATCCTAATATGCTTCAAATCTCAATGACATTTCGTAGTTTCTCAAAGGTCATAACAACCTTTACCTTCTCAAGATCAACTGATATACCCAATTTAGACACCATGTGTCCCAAGAATTTCACTTTCGGAATCTATAAATCACACTTTCAAAACATGTTGTTGAGACAATGATTTATCAACAGACTCAGATCAGTTATTAGATGATTCCCATGATCATTCTTATATTTATAGTAATAGAGTACTTCATCCACAAAGACTTCCACGAAGGTATCTAGATACTCATGGATAATCCTACTCATTAGATCCATGAAAATTATAGGGTCAATTTTTAGACAAAATGGTATAAAAAGGTACACATAATGGTCATACCTTCTCTGAATGGAGGTTTTTTAAATGTCATATTATTTTATCATCAACTGATGGTAACCAGATCAAAGGTCTATCTCAAAAAACCAATTCACCCCTTTCAAATGATCAAATAGATCATCAATTCGTGGAATCATATACCTTTTTCTTCACCAAATTTCAATTTATTTTTCAATAATCCACATGTAAACAAAGAGAAACATCGTCTTTATTATCAAAGAGAGTCAACACCACCCAAGGTGACAAACTAGGGCATATAAATTCTTTCTCAAGAAGATCACCCAACTTGGACTTCAGCCATTTAATTTCAGCTGAATCCATTTGATAAGAGGAAATTGAAATGGGTTGAGCACCAGACATTATGTCAATGGAAAAATCGACCTCCCTTACCAGTGGAAAACTAGATAAGTCATAAGGAAACACAATGAGAAACTTGATGTTAGCTGGAGGTAGATCACCGCTCAAAGATTCCATCTCTAGATCAAAACCAAATGCTTATATCACTTTCCCCAACTCTGGATAAAAAGGTCCTTCTATAATCTACCTTGTGTCCCATTCTCCTTGAAAGATAAGAGGAACACCATTGGGTTTAGTAAGGTACACCCGTGTAATATAACAATCAATTTCTACGTTATTGAAAATGAATCAGTTTATCCTGAATATCACGACATGAGATTTCATGTCAAGGACTAAAAAATTCCAAGCTAGCTCAACATAAGATAGAGAGAAAACACAAGGACTACGTAGACCCTTCTCTCTCTTTGTACGAAGGGGTGTAGTTATATTAATTGCACAAGATAGAAGTTCCATAGGAAGATTTATTAGAAAAACAATTAGGGTTGAAATAAATGAATAAGATACACTAGTATCAAATAGAGAAGTCACTAATGAGGAAGCTATAGTAATGGTACCTCTTACAGTTTCTAGACCTGTGTCTACTTTCTATGGAGACTCTTACACTGTGTGAAGTAGCGTCGTTCTAAATGATTGTGGCTAGCACCCTTTAATAAATGAAACATCTGATTTCCCTATAGTTTTAGGAGGACCTGATGATCATGTTCTACTATACATAGTAGGAATGTTATGGTAGAATCATTGTAAGTGTATTGAACATCTGTATGAGAGACAGTTCTTAGGTTCATCAGTGTAAACCCTCTTAGAATGTTCTATTTTTCCACACTGATAGAAAATTTAATGATTTCTTCTTGGCACTGTAGGAGGTCTAGAATGACCATGTCATTGAGAACATCCACAAGAATCACCACGCTTCTACTTTCTTATGAAGGAAGTCACGCTACCACTGGGAGAGAAAGAAACTCCTAATAACCATGAAATGCCATCCAGGTCCATCTTGACCATCATTGTCCAATACAGTCCATTAGTATAAGTGGACATATTTATCACGAAACCATGATAATGAATATCTAATAAAATTCCAAACTAGAACTATCGAGCCTTCATCTTCTCATTAGATACAATCTCAGGTGAAAACAACTCCATCTCAGCAAAGCGATTTGAATACTCAGTCACAGTCTAGTCAGCCTGATCAATCTTGAAAATTTTTATAGCCTTGGACAAAACCATTGAATTGGGATAGAACTGGTCATTGTAAAGAACCTTGAAGTATTTCCATGATAAGACCTCGTGTTTCATTACCATATTCATCGTATCCCATCATCTCCTACTCAGTCCTTCTAGTAAAAAGGTGGCACATTTTTCCTTGATCTCATCTGGTGTCTCAAAAAACTCAAACAAATGCTCTATCTTGACCCACCATTCCTCTTCATGTTGGGGATTAGTGAAGCCTTTTAAAATTAGTGGCTTCTGGCGAAGGAACTCTTGATAATGATTTCATTGAACATCCCCCTAAGGATCCATAGCTATAGCCTGAACGGTAACTATAGGTGGTGTCTATCCTAGATCCTGGATAGTGGTCACAATAACCTCAACTAGATTTGGGTCCACTGCAGTATTCACTCATTTTGGTTCTCTATCATCTTCCTCCTAGATCTGATTTGCGTGTCTTCTCGATGGCGTGATGCTACAAAACACCAACAGGATATAAGAAATATATCTGACAAACATTCATATTGAGCAACAAGGGATATTATTCCCAAGAGATGGAACAATGATATTTGGACTCCACTCCATCCAAATAACAATAGATAAAAGACTGACTCAATCAACAAGACATCCTTCCCAAACCACCATTGGCGACATAAGGTTTATTGCGGTGGGAGATGGCCAGGCACTCCATTGCAACTACCTCCTATGTCTTGAAAATATTTGAACTGCATACTGACATTAAGAAAAAAGATCAAAAACCTCATTTGATACCACATTGTCACTAAATGGTCTGAGTACATAGGTAACCTGGTAAATGAGCAAGCCCTGATATAACCCGAAGGGCATTTCCAATCCCCACGGGTTGGAGACTGGCACCAAGAATGAAAAAATTGAAGTGAGAATGATTTTACCACAAGCATTGTGGATATAGAAAGAGACAAGTAAATATACATAACAAAATAAACTCAACTTAGAGTAGAGTACCAAAATACAACAGCGCATAAATAAGCCTAAAGTACTACAACCCAAGTACCAAAATAGGAAAAAACAACCCAAGTCCCTAAGGACACAACTCGCCACATCCAAGGTTCAACAACTGGATCCACCTCCAAGAGATCATTTCTCCATACTCGAACCTAGAAGAAGATAATATACAAACAACCGAAGGAAAAAATATGGTGTGAGCTAAAAATCCCAGTAGGGTGTAACAACATTTTCCAAATAGGTTCCAATAATAGATTGACTAAAGGAATTTTTTTAATTTTATAATAAATAGGTTGGGAATTTTCAAAGCATATTTAAACAAATCATGTTATATAGTTCAGCTGATGGAAAATACTTTATGAAAAGGCTTTACAAGTGATGAAATATTTATAAAAAATGGCTTATGTAAAACATTTATATGAAATTGTTTATATAAATTCATATGGAATGTAAATCAGTTCAAATAACATTGGCATATATTTATATTTTAAATATAAAACAGGCGAGAAACATGGTCATCTACCAAAAGGTACGTATGTTCTAGACTATAGGACTTCAGACTCTCTAAGTGTTCTTAGAAATATGTGTATACACATGTCACCCTAACACTAGCTAAAGTCAACTCATCACCATCCCATCAGGGATGTGACCCTTTGTATGTATGTTTTATAACGTAGTAATAGCTTAGTGTGTGTCCAAATAACTTATAAACTACCAAAACCTTGCATGTTCTCTTTCACAATCATTGATGGACAATTTATTTTAAGACTGCTTAAAATACAATTAAACCTCATTATTCTTTTTTAATACCAATTTTACATTTAAGACGAAAATGGGTTTTAATCAATAACATGATTGTTTGACAAGATAAACCCACTGGGTTTCTTTCAAATCATTTTTAAGGCATTTTGAAAAGTTTGAAATGCATTCAAAAAAATCCATTAATTTCAAAATTCATTTCCACAATTAAATTAAACTATTTAATTGAAATAATTTCTATCAAATCTCCAATTTAAATCACCCAACATCCATAAACACACCCCAATTTAATTGAATTAGTATATTTCATAATTCTCATTCCAAAACCATTTTAAATCAACCAATTCACTGAAATTGGATTTTTATTATATCAATCAAAAGAAATTTTGAGAAATTGAATTTAAATCAATAGTGGAAATTAATTAAGAAATTCATAATTAATCAATTTGGCTTTACAGGAAGGAATCACCTACCTTTTCCCAAAACTCAATACTCCCAATAACACCCATCAATGAGAACTAAGGTGTGGAAGACCTCGAAGCACATCCTAGAGGGGAGATCTAACACAACAAGACATAGATCTTTCAATTTCACGATGATCTATTGAAATCCCAAAGGATTAGAAAGGGAGAACAATGAAGAATGGGGGAGAAATCATACCTGGGAATCACACCACAAGATAAACATTATTGAACACCAAATGAAGGGATCCGGAAGGGTTTGAGAGCTTAATGATTTCCTAGGGGAGGCCTTCGGTTGAGGGAGGAGAAACTAGAGTGGAGGAGAAAAGAGATATCAATTGTGTTGCCCATTTAAAAAACTGTAGTCGGGGTATTACACGATGTACAATACCCTTTCACATTGTGAAATAGTTATGTTTCATAACCACGGAAAATGTGTCTCTTTAAATTTAATAAAAATCATTAAATAACTCACAATATATAAATCCTAGTGAAGTTCCAATAGATCGAATAAAAACTAAGAAGGGGGGTTGAACCAGCTGTTCACTTTTTATATGTTTCAATTATTTTCAAAACCTAACCCCAACATCATGTTAAGATATATTTCCTTATTAAAATTTAGTAAATAGTCATGCATTAAAAAGAGGGAAATCAATTAAAGCACATAATATTTACAATGTTCGGCAATAGTGTGAGAACTTACATCCTTTCCATAGCCACTTTCATGGGTCTATGAAAATACACTATTAAGAATAAGTGAATAAAACTTGTACCAACTCCCATTAGACACCTTCTATATCCCAATTGGAATGATTATACTAAATCCCGTTAGTTTTCAGTGTTTTCTTATAAAATAATTGAACCAAACAAATAAATAAAGACATTGTTGAATCTGTTCCACAATTTCTTAGTCTGATTCCTCTGTCCGATATAGCTGGATCTGATTTTCTCAATAAAATGATGTTGGATCTAGTATCTGATTTTCTAAGTACGATGATTCTGGATCTGATTCTCGGAATATGATAATGTTGGATCCTGGATCTGATTTTCTGTGTATGATAGTACTTAATCATAGATCTGATTTTCAGAGTGTGATGATTCAATACAATGAATTCATTATCAATCTAAAAAACTAAAACTCTGATCAAATTCTCGATATAATTCTTCTTCAATAAAATTGGACTCTCACATTGAATTCTATAGCACTTTACCTTTTGCGCATGACTGAAAGTGGTAAATGGAAAAATTATCTGAGGAAGTATTTATAAGTGACTCAAAAAACAAAGATGAGAAAATTGGAATCATTCCTCGCTTCCTCATATCTAAAAATCTCCAAAAATCTATCGCATTTAAAATATAAACATTGACTTCTTCAAACCTCCATAGATTTCTTCATGATTTACAAAAAAATTGAAATTCAAGTTTGAATTCTTCAACTCTTTATATCTTTCTCATATCATTTTGATATGCTTCATTCTTAGCTCATTACGATCTATTTATTTCTGTTCTCATTATAATATGTTTCATTTCTCAGCTATTATGATTTGTTTCTTTATTAGCCCATTAAGATCTATTTCTTTCTGAATATGATTTTACTAGTATGAAAACACTAGTATGAAAATATCAATATGAAATTCGGAGTATGAAAATCATAGTAAGATTTTCCCAAAATAAAAATCCTAGTACAAAAATCCCAATATGAAATTATGAGTACGGAAATCTCAATATTATTTTCCCAGTACGAAAATATGAGTACAAAGGTCTTAGTATGAATTTATCAATACAAAAATCTAATTATAAAAATATGAGTATGAAAATATGAGTTCGAAATTATCAGTACGATTTTCCCAGTACGATTTTTTTCTTCCTTAGGTTCAAAACATCTTTTTATTTCTCATCTCATTATGATGTAATTACCATTATGATGGAGTCTCATTTTGAAACTCTGAAATTATTCAAACCCCTCCACCATTTATTAAAAAGATTTTATCATGAAATTCTTCATGATTTGTGAAAAATTATTGATCATAAAATCATCATATGATTTTGATTAGAAAGCAGTAAAACATTCTAACACTTGAATTCGCATTCTACTTTCAAAACTGTTCCGTTGTTGGGACCAATTTTGTGTTTCCGTTTTTTGTGTTGAAAATGATTGGAAAAGATTTTCAATGATGATCAAAATGAAGAAGGAGCTCCAAATTTAATGGATAATGGTGGAAGGGATGATTCCTAGAGAATTTTTGTGAATTCAAAGCATTAGATTACACGCTTGGGTAATTCTCCATGTTGTTAAATCAGACAATTGATGCAATGGTCCTAAATCAAAATTACATGTATCAATGAGATACATTGTCTATAATAATGAAGAGGGTGAATTTAAATATTTTAATAAATGAATCCAATAATTCATTATTGTATGAGTGATTACAGGGTGAATTGAATATTTTAGTGTGACCATGCAAAAAGAGAATATTCATGTGATTTTCATGAAGTGGAGAAGATTAGAGAATGATGGTTGATAGAGAAGAGAAGAAAATAGAGTGTGAATTGTCATGGAATTTGAAGGTGTCCATGAATTATAAACATAAGTATTTTTATGTGGATCACTTAAAAAAGAAGGCCAACTCACTAGTCGGCCAGCTCACTTTAACCTTGGGAAAATGCAGGACACGGGGTCGACCGTGCCTATGGGAGGCTAGGTAGGCCAGCCCGTGAGTGGAACAACCATGTATAAGCCCGCAGGAGGGCACATGGGGAGCTCCATGCATACCTTGGCCCAAAGGCCCGCGAAGAGAGTGGGCGTAGAGTGCATCTGCAGAACCGGTATGGGGTGGTATCGGGAGGGGGAGAGGAGAATTTTGAGCATGATGTTATGGGAGTTGATTGAGAAACCATGACCCATCTGTATCTCGATTTTGATGTGGGACACAATATTTAACACCATGAGCGATCCTATCCATCCATCAGATCTGGTGTGAAATCATTGTCATCCATTTCATCCACACCACACCGAAGTGGATGAGGGACATCTGATCTCCCACAATCTCTTCATTTAAACACGTACATCCATTTTTCGAACCCATTGTCATCTTCTTCATCCCAACACTAGACTTCACCGAAAATACTCACCAGATAAGAGACAGAACCACCATGGATGATCTTAGGCTATCAATGGAAGATCATTTTGATTTCATGAAGTCTTTTGGATAGGACTGAGATCATGCATGCAATCAACATCTTTCATGCATGTCGATATCTCAAAGGAGAAGTCTCGGCCAAGGAAGATGATGTTTTTGAGGCCATGTAGATAATTTGGGATTGATTTAAATGAATATTTTATGCGATATTGAATGCAGGAATGAGAATATTTTTCTGCATAAATAAATGGAAATATTCGATGATTTGAGGCATATTTTTTACTCATAGTTTAATGAATTTGAAGCTAAAGATTTCCGTTTTTAAAAGAAAGTATTTTAGGAGAATACCATATGAGATTTTTATGTGGAAAAGGATGTTATCCTCAATTATAAATAGAGCCACACCGAGTTACGGAAGTTTGATGTCGCCAAAACACCCGAGGACTTTTTAAAAAAAACAGAGATTCTCTTCGAGCTTCTATTTCACAAAGGGAATGTGAGAACAACAAGTCATCAGGGAATCACAAATAGAGGATCATGTGCGCCTTCAACAAGTGCAACACACTCTTGAAGTGTCTCATGAAGATGAAGAACCATGAACCATCTGGTTTGATGAGGAATATATGCACCTTCTATGTGAAGGAGAACCAAGAACACATGGCTGGTTTAGCCAAACCCTCTTCGTTCTTTGTGAAGGAGATCCCACATGCACACTTCCGGTGAAAGATCACCCTTGTTGGGCCTTGTGAAGACACAGAACCATGCACCTGTTGCACGAAGAAGAACAGTGAACCCCATGATCTACGTAAAGGTAAACATCCTCATGTTTTCAAGTTAAAACCATACTGTTTGCAGAGGTTTGTTTTTAAGAAGAATGATTTTTCACGAAGATGGGAAGTATGTACATGAATTCACTCATGTTCATGAATTAAAGACACATGAACCAAGTGCAAAGCAAAGAATATAAATTGAAAAGGAGAAGCAGTAGTGTGTTCATGCAAAGGCTTACACCCATTAGGGTTAGTGAACAATAGAGAAGAAGTGGACAATGTGTTTAGTTTGTTTGAGAATACACCACATCACATGTATGCACTCTTTAATTCATACATGAAATGGATAAAGGAGAAGAATATTATTCTGATGATGCCCAGTAAGTTGTCCCTCTTTTTTTGAACAATCACATCCAGAATGTGGGTTCCCCAGACCCCACTTGTGTTATAAATTTGATTACCGCTATATGTATATTTTCTATTATATATAAATGTGTTTATCTTTCCATAATCGTGTTGATACTTCTTCATCCACTTTTTATGTGGCAATGTCATTATGTTACATTTCATATCAAAGGGTTATAGAAGATCCTAGGATATAATGAGAACCTACAGATACTATGAAAGTAATCTTAATGTAATTTCCTATGGTCCAATTACATCATTCTGATAGGACACAGATGATGTGAGACTATCTGGTGTTGGGGCTCACAAGTATTGAGACTTCTTCCCATGAAGTTTTCACTTTATGATCTCTAGTAGTTGAGATCATGAGGACATGCCTGCTAATAGGAACACCACATGTTTCAGGGATCATTGGTTATTCCTATCTACGGACATGTGTAATGGTCTTATAACTTGAGATCATTATAAATGTATGTCATTTAGTTACTTATATTGATGTAAGGAGAAAACCATGGAAATTAAGTCATGGAGATGTAGTTTTTGTTGGTTACATTATTGGCGACATGACATTTATTGAATGATCAAGAAAGGATTTGTCACTTCCGATTTTAGGAAGAGATATATCGGGCCTAGTTGATTAGGATGGTAGTACATTCATTATATTCATGTCCATGGTAGTTGAAGGTAAAACCATCCAAAAAGATCAAAAAATAATATTGCAAGGAAAAGGATGATGAAACAAGTGTGCATCCTTCTTTATTGGGATATCATTGATGAAGAGATTATATTACATTGATAGTGTTCATAGGAAGGCAGTTGTTGCTTTGATTTTTCCTTATCTTCTTAGAGGTCAGGATGGGTTGCTATACTTTGCTCTTGGTAAATGGGTTAGACTCACTACTATTGAGATAAGGACCTAGAGGGTCACACACATAGTGTATCCAATAGTTCCACCTATTCTAATGAATATGATTTTAGGATGAAGTGGTCCCCATGTGCGGGGGTTGGTGAATGTCCGAGTTTAATTGATCACAAGTAAAAATAATTCAATTATATTATTAAATTTTAGAATAATTATGATTGAATTTATTTCACATGTTATTCACAAATAATTTTATCCTAAAATTAAATATGAGAAAAATATAATTTTTTAATTGAAAATAGGAAGTTCAAGGATCGTTAAATTATTTGGGGAGCTTACGAACCAAGCTAATGGTTTTTATTTTATCACAAAACATTTTATAGTGTAACAAGCGAGTGATAAAATATTTGAGACATTTATGATGATTTTATTATGTCGTATATGCATCAAAGTTCTAAAATGAAGGTTGTTACTTTCTAGGGACCAAAGTGAAATTTTTTAAAGTATAACCTATGTATAAAAGCTCATTTTAGCCTCTGGAATTATGAACTATACCTTTTTCATGAATTTAGAGAGACAAACTCTCTTCTAATCTCCTCTCAAGTTCATAGAAAAAGATTATGGAATATGAATAAGGTCAGATCAATCTCTCTTTCTTGATCGAGTCTGCATTCTTCAAGCGATTAAAGGGACATTGAAGGGTCTTCAATTTCCTACACTAGCACCTGGGAAATATATATCAATGATCATGGAATTGTGAAGAATGTGTGGAAGATATAGAGGAAGACTAGTATGATATCTTACAACCAGGACACATCGACAACAAGCGAATCATACTGATGACTTCAAATGAAAGAGGCATGGTTTAAGCTTTCATTTGATTTCATTTTTCCTGCTTAAATTGAATTACATGTGATCCTATTAGAATTTCATGAAAGGGGTGAAGTGGATTCTATGTTTTAACATGAATCCATTCCTAAAAAGTGTAAATTTTATGCTCTTTTACGCTTCTATTACACCCCAAGTTCCTTTATCACCTGGGTGATTTTGATTCTAGCCAAAGAAAGAAGAATATTTAGTGAATTAAATTATTGAACTAAATAAGAACAAAGAAGAATAAGAAGTGTTTATTTGGTTTTTCACTGAATAATAGAGAAGAATAGGTTGGTTACTTTCATACTGCTAGGTAAGTAACACGTGAAGAACAGAAGAATGAAGAAGTAATCTGACATCCAACAAGTCTCAATAGGTGTATAAATATATTGGTGTTGCAAAACCTTTTCAACATGGAAAATATTGTATTGTTAGGTAGTATAAATAACCAGAAAGGAGATGTAAGTTGGACTAGGTCATCACCAGTTCAGGGAAGTAGGATTATTTCATTTCCCCCTCTAAGTGTAGGGACTTACACTAGCTTAAGGAGTGTTTTATAATCCAAAAAACATTACTAAATTATAGTGTAGAATCCATGTACGGGTCATTCCAATACATTGAATGGATTAATATTCTCTTATTTATTAGTAAACCTTGTAAAAAAATAATGTGTATATTTTTTCTGATTTCATATTTTAGCATGATACAGGGAACAGAGAATAAGAGAATAAAGATCCTAACAGGTCAAGAGGTACATGGATAAAAAGTTTGATTTGGTTTAAAAATTCCCCAACACTGATTCACCCCCCCCCCCTCGGTGTTAGGAATATCCCAAAATGGTTCTCTCAATTGATATTAAGGCCAGGTTCACCTATTTTGAATTATCTATAGTGAATTTATTCTTTTTTGAAGACTTGATTTTCTTTCTTGGGTCAGAAATGAAGTACAGTTTTGGTGAAGATTCAGTTACCTCTGAGAAAAGGTATATATATATCAAGACCATAATGAACAGGAAAAAGAAGGAGAAACTAATGTTAAAGAATAAGTACCTATTAAATAAAGAAGATGAAGTATACATTTCTCCATACCTTTTTGGCAAAGGATATATATCATACATATAGAGTAATGAGTAGGAGGCTCAAGTTTCCACCAAGGAGATGTATAACCTTCCTACCTCAAACTATTATGAGGTATGTGTTAGTACATTTGAAAATTATTCTCGTGATGAAACTGCTAGAATAAGTGGGTATGGTCAATCTAAAAATTCCTAATAATTATCAACTGATAGATTAAGAATGATTCTATATAGTATTCCTTAAGAATGTGTCTCTCTTGTTTGTGGGGTATTTCAATTCATGTAAGAAGATATCACCCAGCTATAAAGAGAAAATAATGTTTTGGAAATGGTCTTGCAAGAAAACATTTATGAATGTTTAAATCTCTCTAGATGGTTTGGAACCATCGAAGAAACAAGGAGAGAAATTGAAATATGTACCTCAAATGGATCATAGAAGTTGAAGAGAGAGATAGAGTCCACAAGACTCTTAAAGAACAGATCCATGCATTTGAATATAGGATGAAGAAGATCACTGAAGTCAATAGTTTATATCTAGAAGAAACCTCAATGAAGATCAAGTAACTTGACTCTTTGTTACAAAACAAAGTAAAGCTTCATGAATATGAAGTTACAATATTGAATAAGGATTGTGAAGAGAAGATGATTATGATTGAAGATCATAAAATCACTCTCAATATAAAATGTCTAGTCATTGAAGCTTGGTTGGCCAACTTTAAAAATACACATATTGAGATTTCAAAGAAGAAGGAAATATTAGATAATGAAATAAAATGTAAACTTCAGGATTCTATGGTTGAAAGACATCCAATATGTGATATGAAGATCATTACTTCATTCAATGATCTATCACAAGAATCTGATAATGTTAAGGTACCATCCATACCATCTTGTACTAATGTTTATTAATCTATTTCTACAAATAGTGCAGGTTAGAAGAAACATTCTAAACAAATATGGGTAATGATAGGTGATAAGAATCCTACCACTATGATTAGAGTGGATAGGAAGAATAAAGCAGAAGATGGTTCCCAAAAAAATCACAACACATCTTGAAAAAGACTCAACAATCTAATACATAAGATGTCAGGAAATCAAGGTTTGTGGGTCAATGTTGGTGCTAAAATAGATTTTGGAATTATGCATTAAATTATTGGTACAATCTTCAAAATATAAAATCACAACGGAAACCCATCTCAAAGGGGATCAAGCTATAGAGGAAGAAGAAACATCCACTAATCCATAAACATTTGTATACTGCAAACAGATTTGGAATGCATGATAACATCTGTGATGTATGCAATAAAATTTGTCACAAGGTTAGTGCATGACCATATCAACATATATCCAAAGATAATAAGAATAAAAGACTGCAGAATCTGGATAATAATGAATAAGGTACCTTGGGAAGAAATCAGAAGAATGTTGTAAAAATTAATTCTCCCAAGAAGATTCCAAGAAGTAATGGTGATAAATATATGGATTCTAAATACAATAATGTAGAGACACTAAGCTTGACGTACATGGACATTACATTAATTTTTCGGAATACTTAGTACATAAAAAAAACACACACATAAGGACTGTAATATTTTAGTGTCTTTGGAAACTTGGAACGTAATATTCTAATCGTGGTGAAAGATCTTCAACATCTCCCATAAAGATCATCTCCTTTTTTTCATACCTAAAACCTTTCTTTATATCCTAGGGAAAAGAAAACATAAAAAGGGTGAGCTCAAATTCCCAGTAAGGGTAAGCATGGATAAAATAAAACATTCCATATACATTTGAAATTAAAAACATGAACATAATGTTTAAACATCAAAAGCTTGAGCAATGACATAAAACATGGAAGTACGTGAGGAATAGATCACAAAGAAACATTAAGAATGATAAAATATCATGGGAATAAAACATGTAATTGTGGAAACCATTAAGCACATGATATGATTTCCATAGTAGCCAAGACATTGCTGCCGAGACCATCTTAGTGGACAAAGTCCCTTTCTGAATCGAGTTCACTCCTCGTTCCAGTCCTGTATTACTGAACCGGTTTAACTTGCCGTTCCAGCCATGTCTATCTCATGAGATATAAATCATTATCCAATGCATTGGAGGGAGATATATGTCCAACCAATCTCATAGTGAAATCAATCTTAATTGTTCCACAAAATAAACATAAAACATTCATCATAACCCAATGAATAAAATGGGTTTCATAAACATCATCCCATCATTTCACAATCCATATAAAACAAATGGATATAATTTCATTATAAGAAAAGTGAAACCATGTAAATAAAAGAGACATTATACTTAAAACATACACATATGAAATAATTTCATTTTAGATGGAAAATGGTTTTGATAAAACACTTGAAATGAATTCTTGAGTAAAATATAATTTCTTCTTTAAAATCATTTTCTTTTCACAAAATGTCATGAATTTTTAAAAGAAAAGGATTTTCTTGAATATAGTCATGAAATATTTTTGAGGAAGCTTCATGAAAATATGGCTTTATAAAACTGTAAAAATCCTTTCATGCCGTATAAGTTAAAAAAAAACATTCTTCTTGTACTTTTGTCGGAAAAGTCAAAAAGTACCTCGTACGAAAAACGACAAAAGATTCCTTTCATATCTTTTACTAAAAATTCACCAAAGGGTAAAATTGGATTTAAAAAATTGTAGGTGGATGGAAATAATATTACATATTTAGGAAACATGTATGTGGATGATAAAATACATTCCAGTAATTTCTGAAGTATAAACAATCTCGGATAAAAATGAGATTGTGATATTTCCCTTACCTTAGGTCCGATTTACTTCGTAAGTGTCTGAACCTCCTGTATAATGATTTAAATAATGTCATTGACTTATTCCAGAATCATACACATTGTTATGATATCATATATGGTTCACTTATGGCTTTATATTACCCGTTCTTTTGTAAATTCCATGTTAAAGAGCGTTTTGGGTAAAATCGTTTCATTTGTCATCCGTGTTTTGACTTGTAATTATTCATATGATTAGTTAGATCATGATTACTGAATTAGAGAATATAAAACATGATTTATATATAATATATATTCAGAATATATATATATATATATATATAATAGATCAGTAAATGAAATGAAATACACCGTTCATGGAGACGGTAGACCGTACGTACGCATGAACACTGTTTTCTTTTCCGTATTGAGTTGAATGGAATTAAGTAGATGAAATACATATATATACAAATAAATCCAGTATCATTATTATGTCATATATTTCATGATTACTTATTATATATACTTTATAATCATTCATGAATGGTTAACGTGGAGAATGAATCTCATCGCGTCGTGGAGACGGTAGTCCGTACGTACGCACGAGTGATGATATCATTCTCATGATCATGGAATTGTATTGGAGTGTATGTATAATATTTCAGAATCAATATCACTTCACAATAATCATATATATTTATTATTTACACAATTATACCCATCCAAGTAATGTGTTGGTGGAAAATAGATTACACCACGGCGCGGAGACGGTATTCCGTACGTACGCACGAGCGGTGATTTCATTTTCCATAGGATGGGTAGATGGTGAAATAAGGTTGTTTCATAATTATAATAACATATCAGTATATGAGTGATACTGATTTTATTACTTCATAATGAAACAACCTGAGAAGAAGAAGTGGAAGAAGAAAAAAAGATGAAAGAATCGGTAACAGACATTACCTCTTCTTTGAAGCGACACTTTGAGTCTTCCTCATAGGGAACTAAAATTGGTCTTTGAAGAAGACCATGACCTCTAGGATGATTCCAGGGAAGTGGAGAAGAGAATTTTTTAGGGTTTGTATGAGCTTGAAGGCTCAAAGTGGTGTGAGGAAGAGAGGGAGGAGGTGCCCTTTTATAAGGGAGGAGAGGGGCACCTTTGGACTAACTAACAATATTATTTTATTATAAAGCCAAATTCGGTTTTAAATAGCTCCAAATTAATTTATTTAGAATCTAAGGTGGGTATGAGTCGCAATCCTCTCATCCAATAGAAGTTAGAAAAGTTTAGGTTCCTATTTTAAACTTATCATTTAGATTTAACATTAAGTTAGATAATTTTACTTTTACCGTGTCTTTTTGTGTTCTTAAACTATAAGGTTAATAACCATACTATAAGAAGACAAAAGAACCCCATGTTGTTTATTATTAATATATATAACCTTATATAAGTCATTGGGACGAACCTTAGATTTTTAGGAATAAAATAACAATTAATAATATAATATTTATTTTAAAAACTATTTTATGTCAATTTTGACACTATTTAGTAATTGATTTTTGTGAAAATCATAACAGAATTATTGGTTAGAAAAAAGTTAATTAAATAAATACTCACATGTCATATTAACCTATAAAATTAGTGGAATTCATAAAAAGTCTAAAATTACATTTATTTGGGTATTTATAACATCAATTATGTCAATATTTCATTAATAAGATAATTACTGCATCATCTTTGTGTCATAAATAAATTAAATTATTTAATGTCTAAAAATTACAAATAAAATACAATTATGTAGGAAATCTGTTTATATTTCTAATTAATATTTATAGTCGAATTTATCTTATGTATAACCCTATAATAAATATTATTTACTTATTAAACTTTGATTTTAACTATTTCAACCCTTCTTTAAATAAATTAATAATAAATGTCCTAATCTAATCCAAGTGGGCCTAAATGGTAATATTTTATTCCTAAGGTTTTTTTGGTCGAATTACACTTATCCAATAGAATTAGGACATGTGTTAGGGTAATAATAATACCATTTTTATCCTTAATTATCCTATTTACTTTTAACCGTGGTAAAAAAAGTAAAAAGTTAATATTCATCAAAAAATATTTTCATCTCATTGAACCAAATTTTACTTACTGAAATCAACCTGTATATTGGATTTTTGAAATTCCACACACAGAAGCGGTAAAATTAAGTTTTATGAAAAATTCATTTTTTTGACTACCACTTAGTGGTTTCACTATTCATCAAAAAATGAAAGTTTCCAGAAAAATACAAAAAATTAGGCCTAAGCTATATTTGATATTATGAACTAAAAAATGATGTCTATTTTACCAAATTCAAAGCATATCAGTTGCATTAATTAATTTAAAAATTAAATCCCGTCGTCAAAAACAAATAGCGTGTTTTTAAGAGATAATAACTATCAAAAGATTGACACTTGTTTATGTCTGGTTTAAATGTGAAATTACATCCAATGACCAATATAGTTTTAAATTGTAAAAATATATTCTAAATATATTTTAATACCACTCAAATTAATAATTTATCACTATTAATTATTTTGATTGAAAAAGTTGTTTTGAATTACAATTTAGTAATTTTCACTATTCATCAAAATATGAATGTTATCCAAAAAGTACCAAAATTTATCCCTAAGCTAATTTCGATATTCCAAATCCAAAAATGAAGTCCATTTTGAAAACTAAAATTTACAAAATTTCAAAAAGTGGTTATTACTATTCATAACGGCTAGTTTTAATAATATTTTAATAGCATATCGTTGTTTAGTGAAACTCGGTATTGCGTAGTACACACGCTATCGAGGAAGGTCGTGATTGCGTGTAATGCAAGGCAAGTCAAGGATGCGTGTTGTGAAAGCTTCTTTTGTTGTAGCGTACAACACAAGACATTAATGAAATTAAAAATAATATTTTTCATAAAATCTCGGGGTGTTACAAATAAGTTGAAGGGTGGTGCATCCAAAAGAACTACCAATAAGGATGACACTCAAAAGAATCCATGTGAATGATCCAAACTGGATACCTCAGTTATTAATGAAAAATTGGTGATCTGGCTAAAATATTTGGAAAGAATGAGAAAAATTGAAGATGCACAATCTAAGGCTAGTGCAAATGGAAATGAAAATATTTCATATTAAGACAAATAATATTTGTGTTTGAGGTACAATAAGGATGGTCACACTATTAGAAATTTCATTTCATTTATTATAGATCGAGAAGAATTCCTCATGAAGATGAATGTTTCGCCAGGAGATGCTTGTCCTTCAAAATATCTTGAAGAAAGAAGGCTCACACACATAGAAATAGAAGAAGTGATAAGTTCCACACAAACACAATGATAATTGATGACCATATGTTCAAGTGTGAAGAGTGGATAAAATGGATCATATTGTTAGAGAAAACCATATCACCCTTTTTGTTCACATTGATGAAGCCATGAGGATCCACCTTATTCCCTTAAATCTTTTTGTATTGTATTTTTTCATATAATAAATGTAATTGAGGTTGAAGTAAGTTCTAAGGGGGAGAACCTAAGAATCAGTTATGAGAAGTGTTCCCTTAGGGGGGATACAAGTGAAGAAGCTTCATTTGATATCACCGTCAATTATTATAGAAATTAATTGATGATCATGTCATTGGAAAAGGTATTTCATTTCTTAATCTCTCACCCATGGTTACTCAAAAAAAGATCATCTTATAAAGGGGGAGTAATCAAATCAATCAGTGACATAATAACAATGGAAGGTCCTCAAGGTAACAAATTCTACCTATTTCACTTGAATGTTTTTGATCCATTTGATTAAGTGAGTTCAAGAGTTTTAGGTTGATTGTTCATAAAATGGTTTCATATACCATTCAATATCTTCAGTCTGGAATGAATGTGGAAAGACCCTTGAAGAAAAGTACATGAGTTCTCATCTCATAAGGTACCATGATTAGTGGGTAATGGAAAAATTTGTTTTCTAAATCTAATCCTCTTGTTTTCTACACCAACCATTGCTCAAGTAGACATAGAGTGAGATGATGAATGACACATTTCTCTAGTATGGACTGATACCCTCTCTTCCCTGAACATTGTATTTCTTGTCAATAAGGTGGATACAAATTGAAATTAATGTTTGAAAAGTTAAAGTGGAGAGAAATAAAAGCATTGGGGAGAGAGAAGATTCACAAATTCACTTTGACACATTCATTTTAAGGAAAACTTTGAGTATTACTAATAAATACAATGGGGGAGATTGTTGGGAGAAATTTTATGTATCAGTTGTATTTATTGTAAATGATTGTAAAACACATTAAATGATGATAAATATAAAGAAGGAGCTCCAATGTTAACGGCGAATGGTTGAATTTATGATTCCTGAGGAATTGTTATGGATTCATCACATTGAATACTATGCTTGGGAAATTATCCATGTTGTTAAATCAGATGATTCGTGCATTGGTCCTATGTTCAAATTACATGTATAAAAGAGAAACATTGTCTAAAATAATGAAGAGGGTGAATTTTAGGATTTGAAGATGGTCAGGAAATACATCATTATTGTATTAGTGATTATGTGCTGAATTGAATATTTGTGTGTGACCATGAAAAAAGGGATGATTCATGTGATTTGCATGAATTGGATTAGATTAGAGCATGATGGTTGAAGAAGAAGATAAGAAAGGAGAGTGTGTATGGGATTGGAATTTGAAGGTGTCCATGCATTCTACACATAATTCATTGTAATGTGGCTCACTTAAAAAATAAGGCCAACTCACTAGTCGATGATCCAGCTTCAACCATAGGAAAATGCGGGAAACAAGGTCAACCACACTCAAGGGAGGCCATCCAGGCTAGCCCACAAGTGGCAAGGCCATGTATAAGCTTTTAGGAGTTCATAGGGTGAGGTCTATGCATAGCTTTGGCCAAATTCCCACAAAGAGAGTGGGCATAGATAGTTTCCGTAGAAACAGTATGGAGCGGTACATGGAGGGGGAGAGGAGAATTATGAGTATGTTGTTGTAGGAGTTGATTGATATACCATGCCCCACCTATATCTCCATCTCAATGTACAACCGAATTTTTTATGCTAGGAGCGATCCCGACCTTCCATCAGATCTTGTGTGAAATTATAACCATCCATTGCATTTGTGCCTCGCCGAAGTGAACGAGGTTCGTGCAATCTACCGCAACCTCATCCTTCAAACTCAAGCACCCATTTTTCAAACCCTCCATCATCTTCTTCTTCCCAGCACTCAACATCGCCACTCCTACTCACCAGAGAAGAGACCACACCACTATGGAATCTATCAGGATATCAAAGTAAGACCATTTTCACATCGAGAAGGCTATTGGATAGAATTGAGACCATGCATGAAATCTACATCTTGTATGCATGTGGATATATTGAAGGAGAAGTCTCAGCCATGGAAAACGAAGTTGTCAAGGCCACATGGATAATTCATGCTATATTTAAATGAATATTCTATGTTATCTTGAATTCATTCATGAGAATATTTATCCTCCCAAATAAAATGTAATATTCTATGATTTGTGTCATATCTTTTACCCACAGTTTGAAGATTTTGAAGCCAAGGATCTCGATTGTTCAAAGGCAGGATTCGAGGAGCATATCCTACAAGATTTCAATGAGGAAAAAGATGTTATTCTCACCGATAAAGAGATCCACACCTATCCAAGTATTTTTTTTATTCCCATAAACCTTAGGTATTTTGTCTTAATAAACAGAGCATCTCTTCATTCTCCTATTTCACAAAGGGAAAGAGAGAACCATAATTCTTCACGGCTTCGAAAAGAGAGGATAATATAGGCCTTAAAAAAGTGAAACAGACTCTTGAAGTGTCTCATGACGAAGATGAACCATGAACAATATGGTTTCATGAAGAAGATATGCACCTTCTGTGTGAAGAAGAACCGAGAACACAAGATTGGTTTAGTTAAACCCCAATAATGATTTGAAAATGACATCCTTCAGGCATGAAACAGGTGCAAGATCACCCTTTTTGTGCCTTTTGAAGACACAGAAACATGCAACTCTTTCACGAAGAAGAACCTTGAACCCCATTGTATGCATGAATGTAAAAATCATCATGTTTTAACATTAAATCTATACTATTTATAGGGTTTTGTTTCGAAGAGTATGGAGTTTTCAATATTATAGTAATTATGTACATGCATGCACTCATGTGCACGAATTAAAGACACCTGAACTAAGTGAAAAGAAAAGAAGATAACGGGAAGAAGATAAGAGGTAGTTTGTGTGTGAAAAGTCTTACACCCATTAGGTTTTGTACACAAAAGAGAAGAAGTGGAAAGTGAGTTCAGTTTGTTTGAGAATACACCACATCACATGCGTGTACTATTTCATGCATACATTAATAGAAGAAAGGAGACGAAGATGATTATGATGATACCCTGTAAGATGACCCTCATTGTTTGAACAATCACATATGTTCTTTTGATTCTAGCCAAAGGAAGAAGAAGCATGACTGCATTCAATTATTTCACTAAATTAGAAGAAAGAAGAATAAGAAGTATGCATTTTGGTTCATACTGAAGAAGATATTTGAAGAGGTTGGTTACTTTCATACTGTAAGGAAAGTATCAAGTGAATAAAGGAAGAACAGTGTAGTACTATGACATCCAATATATATAAACAGGTTGAAGACTCTATTGGTGTTGCAAAACCTTTTCAATAAAGAAAAGACTATCTCAAGAGGCAGTATAAAGAACCCGCAAGGAGTTGCAAGCTGGACTAGGTCATCACCAGTTTAGGGAAGTAGGATTGCTTCATTTCCCCCACTAAGTGTAGAGACTTACACTGGCTTAATGATTTTTTTCTATGCCAATCCATTGTAACTTTTCACTACATTATAGAAGAGAATCCATGTTCTGGTGATACCCACACATGGAAAGGATGTAGCACCTCTTATTGAGTACTAAATCTTGTAAAAATATTGTGTGTATATTTGTATAGCTTTCATATTATTTCATGTGATATAGAAAGGAAAATAAGATAATAAAGATCCTAACAGGTCAATAGGTATAAGGGTAAAGAGTTGTAATTGGTTTAAAAAATTCACAAACACTAATTATGGAAGGGCCCAAACCCATGTAGGTCAACCCTTTCTGAGTTTTAGAAAACCGGGTTGCTCATAGGAGGATTAGAAGAAGTCTGGAGGAGTTTGGTCATAGAAATTTTGAAGCAACGGGAGTACACGACATGACCATGGGGCACACGACTGACTAGTTCATGTTTCAGAAAAATTAAAAAAAGCACTGAGACGGCATTTTTTTAAACATAAGTCGAACTCAACGTAGTATGTGTCATTATGGGGAAGTATATGTTGTGTACTTACATTCTATTGGGTGTTTTAAAAACATATATTTCGCTTCGGGTTTTCAAACCCTACGGCTGGGGCATCCTTTCCTCTCATCCCAAGCGACCCATATGACCCCTATGGAGTATTTTAGAGATTCCTTTGATAGGAATCAATCTCAAGCTTCCTTCTTCGATCCATATTCAATCCAATGTAAGATATACCTCTGTTCTTTGGTTTTGTTCAATCCTTCTTCTCATGTTTCTCTTTTCCATGAAATGAAATTTGATCTCCATGGTTATGATGGAGTTTATTTTGGTTGTTGATGACGTGGTTCTGTTGAGACATCCTCGAGTGGATGCAGTTGTTACGGGGAAGGTAATTGTGATTAGTTTCTTTGATCCATTCTCGAACTAAGAATGTCAGAAAACATTTGAGGTAGTATATTCGTTGATTCTATAATTTTTTACATGCAATCGTAGGTTTAACGTGATTTATCCACTTATATTGTAATGGAATTCACCTAGTTAAATATTTGAACAAGATTAAAATAATTGGTCTAATCGCATGTTGTTTCGTTGCACCTTGAAAATGGTTTGCCTCTTGATTTTCTAGATAGTGTGATATCTATGCCTTTCTTTTTATCATTTTGTTCTTGATGAAATTGGCAATGCACGTAAATCCAGAATTAATTGATAAATAAATTGATAAAGATAAAGAATCATGTAAATGAATCTGGTTGTTGTTGTTGTTGTAATTTTATGTTAATCAAATTTATGTTGATGTGCATGTTTAATTCAGTTGGTTGTTAATCTGGAAGCATGTCGGTGCCTATTGTTTAAAGGCATGTCATATTAATTGTTTAATTAACTTTTGGTAGCTATGATAGATTACTATTTAGGTTGCCCATAGTTGGAAATGGCTAATAATGAAATTCTTAATTCAAGATGGATTAGAGAACTGGTTTTTTGATAAAAGATAATGTATGGTAGGGTTCTGAGTTACCCTGTTTCTTGTAAATTCCAAATATCCTAATGTGTAGAGCTATGGGAGCTCATTACATGTGAATGACGGATTCCTTGTTTAGGGCCAAGTGCCCAGTTTCCTTTTTTTTCCTACCTCTTGTGATGTTTTCTAATCCTGGATGGATGTTGTGAGATTTTGGGGTAGGGAGGCCCATTGTTTGTGGAAGAAGTTAACTCCTAGGGTGGAAAGATGCATCATTTTATGCACGTGGGTGTCTGGGATGACAATAGGGGTGATGAAATGGGTTGTATATTAATTTTGGATTCTTACTGAATCTTGTTGGTTGTTTATCTAGTTTACTTTCCCCACTGCACAAGGTAATTGGTCTTGCTACCCTCCTTCCGAAAATAGGATAATATTTATGGTCCACATGCATTCCGTGTTTAGATTCATGAGGGAGGAAGGGTATACTATATTGATAAAGGTAGAAAGGACTTGATGGGTAGTTCATCTACTCCCCGTGTTGAGCCCCTTGTGTTTGGTAGCTTAGAATGTTTTTCTCTAATGCCTAGGAATATGGGAAAGCAATAATACTTTTAACAAATGATTGAATAAATGATGTTAATATATGGGGTTTGAGCTTTCTAGGATACAATATTGAGGTAATATTTATGATAAGTTGTGGACTTGGTTTGTTTATTCCTAGAGGGAATGAAACAAGGGTCTGATGCTAATGAAATATAATGTGGAAATGTTAATGGTTAATTAATGTAAGGTGTAACTAATAAAAAGGGAATTAAGTAATGTAATAAAGCACATTAAATGGTTGTGTGATTATAGGATACATAGTATTAGCAGTGGCAGCTGGGAGTCCGAGAGACGTTTGGTGTTGTTGGGTCTCAGACTTGGTTATTCCCATAGTTTGGTTGTGAGCTAAAGTATATTATAGACTTTTTGTATTTCTATATGCTACTTTACCCACTCAGTTAGGGAAACTAACACTGCGGGGATTCTGAGCCTTGGAGGGTGTTTTCCCCAACATTCTAGTGGGAGGATGCATGGCAGTCTACTCCCTTTGGCCCCACTCTATTCCCTTGGTAGTTACTTGTGTTGGTAGGCACAATGGTTAATTTTATGCTTATATGTGTGTAGAGGGCTATAATGTCTTGTGATTATTCACACACATATATTCTGGATATATATTCATATGTACTACTATAGGTGTAACGTGTATATGATGTGATGGCTTTAGGATCCTTACTCAGTGTATGTGTTTTAATGGCTTGCGGTATACATCCTGGTGTATGAGACACATTATGTGGGATGCAGTGGATCCCAAAAACTACCTGGTTACTATTGGTTCTATGGATGTTGTGGTGCTTCTCCCACAAGTTTGTGGGTAAGATTTTTGTTTCATGAGGTGCATGTTGTGGTGTTTCTCCCATGTTTCTGTGGGCAAGCCTTTTTTGAGAGAGATTCTTAGGACATGCGATGTTGGGGAAAAGTGGAAAACTAGTGGGGAAGTGGTAGTAGAGTAAAATTGATATTATTTATTATAATATATAATCTTGTATGTAATATTTGGTGAGAGTATCCATGGTGAGGTTGGGATCATAGTATTCCTATTTATGTGAGGAGTTAGTTTCACTTGTTGTTCACTGTATATTAGCATGATTTCATTACTTTTGTATGAGAGGCTCTGGGGAGGATCCTAATGAGTATATTATTATACTCACCCTACGTATATATAAACTATTTTTCAGAACAATTGTAGAAGGTTGTAGATTAGGCTGATTACTAATAGATTGGGGTTGTAGGAGACGTTCAGGCTTCGTTGTTGTTGTCTTTTTTACTTCCCTTTGATTCTTGCAATTTTCTACTTCAAATGTAGCAGTCTTTGCATGAAATTAAATATCTGTACATGAGATTTATTTTATATTGAAGTATGATTTGGAGTTGGTTTATGTATGTCTTATCTCTCTCTTTCACATGTGTTATCTTAGAGGGTAATGCCTCCCATTTGAGTGTTTACTATATCCTCAGTTCTAGTCACCAAACTGGTGCCTACTAGAGCCAGGACTTGGGGGGTCACTCTTTCCCTTATCACATTTATGGCCCAGGAGGTGTACACTGTGTGAGGAGGGGGTCATAAGAGACTAGTATTAGAGGTTAGGTTGAGGGATAGGATGAGGTTTGGTGTTAGGAATGGGTGAGGATTCATGTGTTGGTAGGGAAACTATGTCAGTCAATTTTATAAAGTGATATAAACACTGGAGACTAGTTGTGACATAGACATTTAGGTCCCCATATGATCTGATGCATGGATATTTAATTTTATAGTGTCTACTAAATGAGGAGATACCGATTACAGGGTAGAGACCTAGGAATGGATCGTGCATCATTATTCTTTGTGTGTATGTTTGAATTGGTAGACCTTTGGATAAGTTAATCTAAAATGAATAAAAGAAAACAATTAATTAATTAATGTTGAGTCTTCCATATTCTTTGTTTATGATCTCTAAATGTTTTTTATTTTTCATGTATGGATCCAGGTCGACTTCCTCATCATATTTTCATAGAATATTTCAAGCAGGTTGCGCCAGCAGATCATCATAGGGTGGGGGTTCAAGACGATGACACTTGGAGGAGTACACTCTAACAGTTTTAGTGCTAGAGTCTACTGAAGTATGAGGGATCTCTTTCAGATGCATTCACTGAAGACTGGTTGGAGGATGTTGAGATAGCCTTCCGTTCGATCTTTTTTCGGAAGGAGCACTAGGTGTCTTTGGTTGTGACGATGCTGCATGGGTTAGTGAGGAAGTGGTAGTTCTTGTTCCCCAGGGATCGTGAGGAGTTGGCAATATCATGGGAGGAGTTCCGAGACATTTTTTGAGTTTATTTTCTTTCATCGACCGTGAAGGCTTATAGTCTCCAGGAAAAACATACCCTTCAAAAGGGGACTCCAGTGTGTGAGAGTTTGGAATCCATTTCAGGAAACTTTTATGATATTCTTTGGACATGTTTCTAATTGAGGAGGCTTGGGTGAGACATTTCAAGGAGGCTTTGCATCCAAAGATCTAGCGCCAGGTCACTCCGTTTATGCTGAAGACATATCTTGAGTTGTTGGCGAGGATAGAGGTCATCGAGAGGATGTTATATAGAACCAGATCATCACGAGAGGGGAGTCTTCGGGATTCCTCAAGAAGCAGAGCTATGTTCCAGGGTTCCCAGTTTTCAGGGAAAAAGAGTTTTTGTTCTTCCAGGGGTAGGTCTATCTGTCAACATCTCGTTCCAATGGGGGACATGGCTCTTAGGCCTATGCCAAGGGATCTAGAAGTTGTTTTTCTTGTGGAGGCCAACTTCATCCTCAGTGAGAGTGTCTAACCATTCAGATCAGTCATCGTGCACCAGGTGTTACACTCTAGGTTCCTTTGTTGAGGCAGTTCCAGTTGAGGTAGCAGCAGCAGGTTGCACCAGCTTTGGATCAGCAGAGAGCAGATGGGGCACACATAGTATAGCCCCATGATGCTCTCTATCCTCATAGGCTGGATTGCGGGCATGGTGGTGGTCTTAATCAGGGTTATATAGTCCATGGACCATGTCTTGGTCAGCTTCATGCTTTAGCGTTGCTAGTTCCAGGCGAGCCAGATGTCGTTCGAGGTACCCTTTGTATTTTTTCTTCTTTGGTGTATGCCTTGTTTGATTTAGGAGTGATGAAATCATTCATATTACTTGCCCTCGTCCATGCTTTAGGATAAGAGTTATAGAGGCTTCCAGTACCCTTCTCATTGACTACGCTAGTTGGAGGTCAAGTTACCTTTTTTCAAATATGTAAACATTATGATCTAGTGATGGGTAAGCATAGCTCTTCGGGAGATTTCCTATGTTTATGGATACAACCATATTATTTCATCCATGGCATGGATTGGTTGTATTCGCTGCAGGATATCATGGATTAAATTAGAATATAGGCGGTGTTCTTCAATTCTGATGGAGATCTAGTGGTGTTTGTTGGAGAGAATGACCCTCAAATGGGTTAGAGGATTGTTCTGTCATTTTCATCCTAGTTGGCTGAGTTGATGTTAGGTTCTTTAGTGGTTTAACAGTGGGCATTCCATAGGGTCATAGAAGAGTACTCTTATGTTTTTCCTGAAGAGTTTGTAGAATTAACCACTCAATAAGAGATCGATTTTGGGATCGAACTACATCCAGGATAATGTCTTATATCTATGTATACATATAGGATGGCCCTATTTGTATTACGGGAGCTGCGTTTATTGCTTGATAGTCTGTGACCATATGGTTTTGTTCAGATGAGTGTGTCATCGTGGGGTGCACTGGTTTTTTTTGTGAAGAAGGCTGGAGGCAGTTTGTTGCTGTGTATCGATTATCATTGCTTAAACAAAGTGACAGTGAAGAATATCTATCCTCTTCTGTGGATTGATGATTTATTTGATCAACTAAAGGGTGAAATTTGGTTCTTAATGATCGAATTATCGTAAGTATATCATTAGATGTGTGTGAAGGATGAAGATATCCCAAAGAATTCTTTTCTTTGTTGTTCTGGGCATTATGAGTTCGTTGTAATGTTTTTAGGTGTGAAGAATTCTCTAGATATGTTCATGGGATAAATGAAAGTTCTGTTCTGTGAGTTCCTAGATAAGTTCATGGTGGTTTTCATCAACGACATCCTTGCGTACTCCAAGGCTGAGGAGGATCATGCAGAGCATCTGCACGTTGTTTTAGGAGTTCTTCGTCAACATAAGTTGTTTGAGAAGTTGTCGAAGTGCGAGTTTTATGCTCGAGAAGATTTTTTCACGGGGAATGTGGTGTCCCAGCAGGTAGTATCAATGGATCTATTGAGGATAAAAGTGTTTGTTTCTTGGGAAGCCCCATGATAGTGGCATAGGTGAAAAGTTTTTTGGGTCTCACGGGCTACTACCGGAGGATTGCCGCCGATTTCTCTCAGGTTGTGACACCCCTAAAAGAATTGACCTGGAAGGATCATGCATTCATGTGGAATGATTAGTGTCAGGCATAGTTTGAGTATCCTATGTAGAAGTTGGTAAGTTCTCCAGTGCATTGTCTTCCAGATGAGGGAGTTTAGTTTGATGTTTTATGCGATGCTTCACATCTGGGATTATTTGAGTTCTGATACAGTAGAGATCAGTCATTTCTTATGGGTCACGACAGTTGTGTCCCCATGAATGTAACTATTACACCTATGATCTTGAATTGGTGTTCGTGGTGTTTGATTAGAATTTTTGGAGATAATGACTCATTGGAGTGCGTTGTGTGGTTTTCACCAATCATAATATTCTGAGGTATGTTTTCTCCCAATGTGTCTTGAACTTGTAGTAGTGTCGGTGGATGGAGTTCCTATAGGAATGTGACTTTGAAATATCATATACACCTACAAAGGGGAATGTTTGAGTTGATTTTCTAAGCAGGAAGTCATATAGTGATGCAGTGCATGAATCTGGTGATTCTTTGAGAGTGATGGAAGAACATTCAGCATTACTTCTCGATATGGAAGATATTGGGGGGCAGAGGTTATCTTTATCTGATGATATTGCAGTCATACGTGGTGAAGTAAGTGGAAGAGTCCTAGTTGGGGGATTTAGAAGTGGACGTCGGGAAAGAATGATTTTTTTGTGGTGAGGCCCCTGATGGTTGTTCAGAGGATGAACATCACTAAGTGTTGTATCGGTGAAGTCTTTTCATTATATTGGCGATGTGTGAGATGGTTCTTAGAGAGTTCAATAGTTCTTATCTTGCAGTATATCCTGATGTGACACAGATGTACTGAGACTTGAGGTGTTAGTTTGGGTGGCCTAGGTTGAATTGTGTAGTTGCGAAGTTTGTGTCTCGGTGTTTGGTCTACTAGAAGGTGAAGGTCAATCACTGTGTCCCTGGTGGTTTTCTCTAGCCTTTAGATGTTCCTCAGTGGATGTGGTTGGAAATATCAATGAAATTTGTCACTATTTTACCCCTATATCAAGGAGGCTATGATTTTATTGGGTGGTTGTGCATCATTTAAAAAAATTATCTCACTTCATAGCGATCATGGAGTCAAGATCAGTGGAGGTCTTGTTGAGGTAGTATCTAGAGGAGGTGGTTAGACTCCACGGAGTGCCGATGATTATCATTTCTAATTGAGAACCTCATTTAACCTCCAGTGTGTAGAGAGGTCTCTATCATTCTTTTAGTTCTCAGCTATGCCTTAGAAATGCATTTCATTCACAAATGGACGGTCAGACAGAGCGGACCATCCAGACTCTGGAAGACATGTTGCACTCTTGTGTCCTGGATTTTAGAGGTTCGTGGATGATGCACTTACCCTTGGTGGAGTTCGCTTACAAAAAATATTTTTCACTACACCATCGGTATGGAACTGTTGGAATCATTGTATGGCCAACCTTTTCGTTCTCCATTGTGTTGGACTGTGGTCGGAGAGTCAACAATTCTTAGACCAAAACTTGTGGAGAATAAGACAGAGATGGTTCAGGTGATTCGCGAGAGGATAAAGGTATATCAGGATCATCATAAATCATATGTCAATCAATGGATGAGACCTTTAGAGTTTTATGTTGGTGATCACATGTTTTTAAATGTGAATCCCCATCGTGGGCAGCGAAGGTTTGGTCGTGGGAGTAATATTTCTCCCTAGTTTGTTGGGAATTTCACGGTGTCGGCTCTTGTTGGATAAGTGGCGTATCGTGTAGCACTTCCACCACAGATGAGCCACATACATGATGTTTCTCAAGTGATGTAGCTCTGTCATTATCTTCATGATGACTCTCACACCATCGATTGTATCGAGATTAATGTGGACGATGATCCGATCTTCGAGAAGTGGCATGCAGAGATCTAGAACCGCAAGGATAAGGTGTTGCACATGCATTCTATATCCTTGATTCATTTCTTGTGGTGAAAAAATGGTTCGGAGGAGAGTATATTGGAATGTGAGTCGCAGATTCACGCTCATTATCCTAAGCTTTCTGATGTTTAGCCTTTTCCTTGTGATTATGTTAGCTTTTGGGTTTTATAAATCTAATGTATATGAGATGGATTTCTTTTGTTTCTTGTTGTGGCTTGCTCTATTTGAGATGTATCTCCCCCATGAGAGTGTTTATGAGCTAGTTGGGGTTGTTGTGAGGTGTTTCATTGTTCTTTTGATGTGGTTGAGCTTCTGTGGTGGCAAGAGCCTTGAGAGGCATCTTGCGGGGTGGTTTTACGGACAACCCCTTTTCTTTTTCCTCATTAGGTTGATTTTAGATTCTCTAGGATGATAATATTTTGAGATATATCTGATGAATGGTCCCATACCCATGTAGGTCAACCCTTTTTGATTTTTCGAACACTGGGGGTACTCAGAGAAAGCTCTGAAGAAGTCTGATGGAGTATGGTCACAGAAAGCTGGAAGCATCAAGGGTATACGATGTGACCATGGGGTTCACGATGTGTATGGTTCCGGTTTTAGAAAAACAAAACAAACCATTAAGAAAAAACATTTTTTGGCATAAGGCGAACTCAAGGTTGTACAAGATGTTATGGGGAAGTACATGTCGTGTACTGACCCGCCGCTGGGTGATTTAAAAACATATCATCCACTAGGGTTTTTCAAACCCTACAGCTAAGGATTCCTTTATTCTCATCCCATGTGATCTAGACGACCCCTCTGTAGAATTTTACAGATTTCTCTAATATAAATTGATCTCGGGCTTCCATATCTGATCTATATTCAATACGAGGTATGATCAACCTATGTTCTTTGGTTTTCTTCAATATTTTTTCTCCCATTTCACTTTGTCATGATATGGTGTTTGATCCCCAAGCTTCTAATGGATTTTCTTTATGTTTTTAAGGATTCAGTTGTGCTGCGACATCCTCAGGTGGATGAAATTGTTGTGGGGAAGGTGATCGTGATCTGTTGCTTTAATCTATTCTCGAGAAAAGAATGTCAGAAACCTTTTGAGTTGAGAGATTCGTTTATTCTCTAATTATTTACATGCAATCATAAGGTTAGTTTTATTTATCCCATTGGATCACAATGGAATTAACCTAATTAAAAAATTGAACCATATTAAAATAATTGGTTCAATTGCATGTTGTTTCTTTGCACCATGAGAAATGTTTGACTTTAGATTTTATAGATAGTGTGATATCTATTCCATTCTTATTATCAAGTTTTTCTTGATGAAATTGGTAAATAATGTAAAGTTGGATTTAATTTACAATTAAATGGCTAAAGAGAAAGATGCATATAAATGAATCTGGTTGTTGTTGTTGAAATTTGATGTTAGTCAAATTGATGTCGATGTGCAAGTTTAATTTAGTTGGTTGTTAAATTGGAAGCATGTTGGTGCCTGTTGTTTAAAGGCATGTCAAATTAATTTTTTAATTAATTTGTGGTAGTTATGATAGCATACAGTTTAGGTTACCCATATTGGGAACCAACTAATAATGAATTGGTTAATTCAAGAAGGATTAATGAATTGGTTTTTTGATAAAAGATAATGCCTGGTAAGTTTTTGAGTTACCATTTTACTTGTAAAGGCAAAATAAACTTATACTTGGAGCTGTGAGAGCTCATTACTTTGGAAGGCAGGATGCCTTGTTTAGTTCCAAAAGACCAGTTGCCTTGTTTTTTCTTACTTCTTGTGATGTATTTTGAGCCTGGATGGTTTTTGTGGGATGTGGGGGCAGGGAGGCCCATTGGTTGTGGTAGCAGTTGATGTCTAGGGTGGCGAGATGTGTTAGCTTTTCATGAGTTTATTGAGGAGGACACCAGGGGTGATGAAACGGGTTGGATATGAATGTTGGTTGCTTACTGAATCTTGTTGGTTGTTTATCTTCTTTACATTCCCCCCTGATCCAGGCAACTGGTCTTGTTACCCTCCTTCCAAAAAGAGGCGAAGACGCACATGGTATGCCACATGATTTCTGTGTTTAGCTTCTCAAGGGAGGATGGGTCTACGCTATTGATATACATGAAAAAGGCTCAATGGGTGGTTCATCTACTCACCGTGTGGATCACATTGCGTTTGGTAGTATAGAATGTTTTTCTAGAATGCTTGGGAATATGGGAAAGTAATAATGCTATTAATAAATGATTGAATAAATGATGTTAACCCATGGGGTTTGAGCTAGATGGGATGCAATGTTGAGGTAATGTTTTTGAGAATCTGTGGACTTGGTTTGGTTATGCCTAGAGGGCATGAAACATTGGTTTGATGATAATGAAATATAATGGGGAATTGTTAATAGTTAATTAATTTTTAAGAATTTAATTAACAGAAAGTGAAACTGATAAAAAGGGAAAGAAGTAATGTAACAAATCCCTTTAAATGGTTTTGTACTTAAAGGATACCTCGTCTTAGCATGGAATCCATGAGTCCGAGAGATGTTATTTGTAGTTGAGTCTTAGACTAGGTTATAACCATAGTGTGGTTGTGAGATATAATATATTTTTTAGTTTTTTTATATATGCTACTCCACCCCATAAGTTAGGGAAACTAAAACCTCAGAGATTCTATGCCCTGTGGGGTGTTTTTAATAACATTAGGGTCGGAGGATGGATAGTTGATGACCCCCTTTGGTCATGCTCTCTTCTCTTGGTAATTACTCGTGCTGGTAGGAATAATGGTTAGTTTTCCCATATATGTATGTAGATGGCGGTAATGGATTGGGGTTATTCACACACACATATTCTGGATATAGTTTTCTTTTGTACTAATATAGGTGTCAGGTGTTTAGGATGTGATGGCTTGAGGATCCTTACTCAGTGTATGTGCTATAATGGTTTGCGGAATAATGCCCGATGTATGATACATGTTATGTGGGATGTGGTGGATCTCAGAAAGTACCTGGTTACTTTTGGTTCTATGGATGGTGTGGTGCTTTGCCTACGTGTCTGTGGGTAAGATTTGTGTGGCATGAGGTGCATGTTGTGGTGCTTCACCCAAGTGTCTACGATCATTCCTTTTGGAGAGAGATGCTTAAGATGTGCGATGTTGGGGAAAAGCGAAAACCAGTGGGGTACCCTTGAAATTTGTTTTTATTTTTTATAATTTTGTATGTGATATTTGATGAGATTATCCATGGTGAGGTTGAGAACATAGTATATCTTTTTAGGTGATGAGTTAGTTTCACATGTTGATCAGTGTTCTTTAGAATTCTTTCTTTACTTTTGCACGAGAGACTCTGGGGAGGATCATACTGATTATACTATTATTCTCACCCTACATATGTATAAAATATTTTTGATGTCACTTGGACCAGGTTGGAGATCAGGATGGTTACTACTAGCTTGGGGTTGCATGAGTTGTTTGGGCTTCGTGGTTGTTGTCATTATTTACTTTCCTTTGGTACATGCAGTTTTCTATTTCAGTTGTAGTAGTCTTTGCATGACATTACATATCTGTACTTGGGATTTCTTTTATATTTCAGTCTGATTTGGGGTTGGTTGGTGCATGTCTTATCTCTCTCATTCACATCTATTCTCTTAGAGGGTAATTCATCACATTTGTGTGTTTACTATACCCTCGGTGCTAGTGGCCAACCCAGGGCCTACTGGAGGGGGGACTTGGGGATCACTATCTCCCTTATCACATTTCCGGACCAGGAGGGCTACACCTTGTGGGGAGGCGGTCGTAAAACATTCACCACCCCCCTCTTAGTTTTAGGCATATCCCAAACCGGTCATCTTTTTTATATGTTTAAGGAAAAGAAAAACATCCAACAAACCATACATTCTTCCTCTGGTTCTTTTGAATTTAACTATTTTAAATGTAATATCGATGGAATTGAATACAATAAAGTGTCTGATCATTAATCTTCATCTTCTTGACTTCTTCTATGTCTGATTCAGCTCAATACGAAAACCTGGGACCAGAAACTAGTGTCCAAAAATAACCTCATTACGATGGACCTGTTCTGATATTTAGAAAACAAAAATATTCTTTTACAAAAGGATATAGTTTTCAACAAATCAAAACATTGTTAAAACAATACATCAAAAAGGTTCTTCAGGTAGTCATAACATGTAACCTTCACAGCATGAATCCTTTCATGTCTTGCCTCCAGAAACCGTTACATGTCATTTAACCCAGTTACTCGGCATATAACCCTCTGACAGCCTGTAGAAGACATTGATTAAAGCTGAGACTTCAACAAATCTCTGACTTCACAATTATAGGTATCGCCCCAATTCATTCTCAACCATACCCAGTCAATGAAAAGGGAAGAAATGAAAAGGTTATAGATGTACCTATCAGATCAGTAATGGGATGTTATAGTTGTCGAATTACATGGCGGGTATCGGTGTATACATCTTATAGTCTACACAGGTTTCGGCACAAATTGCATAACTTTTGTGGTCATTATACACGATCAAACAATGAGATACTAACAACCTAGAGTATTTATGATATACATGATGTGTATGTTGTTTAAACGGCATGTAGTTCATCACATATCGTGTTTGAAGAATACAACAAGCCACTCGGGGAGAAAATGGACACATGATATAAAGAGATACGCGGCATGTAGTTGCCCTAGACACACCGTGTAGTCCATCAAGACACGTGATGAAGACTCGGGCATGCATCCCGGACACATGGAAAGTGGAACAAGCATCATGTAACTGGGTTGTACACATTTTATAGTATGGTTGAGGTATATGTCGTAGACCCAGGCGTGTACCTTAGATACAATGAAATCAATATACACATCATGTAGTCAGATGTACACATCATGTAGTCACCCATTAATGGAAATAATTAAAACTTATATTAAATTGAAAAATAAACTATTAAAACCTTATTTTATTGATTGACACATCATTTTGTGATTGACAATTTAATAATGGTTTTAAAGAATTTTAAATTATCATTTAATTTGTTTTAATAATTAATATGAAATTATTGGGTTTCCCATTTATTATCCATGAATGTCATAAATGATGGGTATCTTCAATTATTTTTGGTTGATTATTAAGATGAAAGTGAATTAAGTAATTATTTATTTGATTAATTAATTCAAGCATGTTCATCTTAAATAATAAATAAATTGATGCTAGCCAGCTACTTTTGTGTATTCATTACATGTATGGTCATTCATGAGCTTGACCAAAATGTGTGTATGTGATGGATGTTTTAATATAATGTATATCATGTGTTTTAAATTATTTAATATTAAATTAAATTATGGTTTGTGAGTTATCTCTCCCTCCATTATTATGTAGGATCTATATGTCCAATGATATTTCTGTAGTCCCCTTTAACCAATCATTTGATTTCCCTAACCTATGTGTGATTAATAAATACTGGTAATTAATGTAACATCTCAAGGCACATGGAGGAGGTTCAAGATGGAACCATGATGATTCTAACTAAGTTATACACAGGTGTACGAGTGGAATGTTGTAACTCATGCCCAGACCAGCAAAAGGAGTGATTTACCCTTGGTCATAGGTTGATTTAATGTAATCTTATTAAATCCACCATTAGATAAAGCTCATTAATGGGTGATTTAAATATTTATTTATTTCTTCCTAGGAAATTATTTATTTTATGGTTGTAAGGTCGCGATCACATAAATAAATGAACCAATATGAAAAAAAACTAAATTAATGTATTATGCCTACATGTTTTATCCAACATGGTTAATTAATTAAGTAACAGAATCTTAATATAAGCATGACATGTAAAGTATAAAACAAGATAAGATTTTTGTATAATAAAATAAAATTTCTCAATTAAATAATATGTTATACATAGCTTTTCATTACTTTATTATGAATTAAACTCAATATAACTATGTGTTTGGCCAACCCATTTGGGGACACTTACTTCTATAAGGGGATATCTTATAAAGATTTTGGGTAGAATTAACCATTTTTCATCAAGAGTAATATCCCTTTTTAGACGTAGTGTGATTTGGAGGCAATTGTTGAGGAAATCCTAGTCAGTAGTCCAGGATAGGGGACCTCACTCAAAAGAACAAGGAGCTACACTCCTGTAGATGGAAAAGACTTTCCTACCTAAATAAATTCAAGTATCTTGACCAAGCCTTGTTGGGTTTATGCAAAGGGAAATATGGATCATTTCCACAATAATTTCTTGGGAAATAGACATTCCAAATTTAATGGTGAGGGATATTGGGACTTGATAAAATAGTGGTAGAATTAATAATTAATAAAATTAATTTATTTATTATTTTTCACATGATTTTTAATTATGAAAATTACTAATAATATGCTATTTTAATTGTAGAATAAAAAGAAAATATCATCATCCAAAATATCTCTATGATCAATATTGGATAAATATGGCCTCCTAACTAGTAGTAAATTCTAGAAATGCTACAAATTCCATCGGGTTGTTTTGTGCCATGAATGAAAATTGTACATTTCAGAATCCTCATTTCCTGACTGGCCTACTAAGGAGGCGAGTGATGACAAGTTCCCCATCTATGAGAAACATATGAATTATTCTAAAAACATTCAATGTTTTATGCTTTATTCTATGTCTAGTGAACTCATGAAGTCTCACGAAATAATGGATCCATATAAAATGCTTGAGCAGCTCTATGGTCTTTATCAAGGAGAGATAGATAGAAAAAGTTTGATATTTCCAAGGCTCTATTTCATAGTAAAATTAGATAGGGTTCCCCAGTTGAATCTCATGTATTTATTCTCATCGGTTACATTGAGTGCTTAGAGGTTCTAGGGTTTAAAATCCCTGAAGAACTGGGAACTGATCACATTTTTAGCATCACATCCTTAGAGCAACTCCAGCTTGATTATAAATTTTAGTATAAAAAACATTGAGAAGCCTCTATCATATCTTATTATTCTCATTATCCATGTAGATAAGGATACTAGGAATGAAAATCCTTCCGTTCTTTTGGTGAAAAAAATGAAAAGGGAATGCGAAGAGATTTAAGCCCAGAATATTTTCCGGTCTTTCAACGAAAAAGATGATGAAAGGGTTGGAACAGGATGATGTCTATTTCGTAAGTGGAAAGAAGGGGAACTGGAAGAAAAAATACACTCAGAATAATAAGTAAGGAGAAGCTTCAGGTGAATTTTTTATCCAGTGTAATTTTTCAATTTCTAAAAATTGGCTATTAGATACAACTTTTGGTGCTCACATGTGTATTCAAACAGAGGAACCAAGTAAATTTAGAAATATTGAGTGAGGACATGTATATCTTCGAGCAGAAAACAGAGATAAACTTTTCGTTGTAGATATTTGGGACTTACACCTCACATTATTGGCTGAAATGATCTTGGTTTTGGAAGGTTGTTATTATGTGTCATTTTTTACCAAAAACATTATTTCTGTATCCAGACTTGATACAGATAGATTTATTTTCAAATTTGTGAATAAATATTGATTCTTTTATAAAGATATCATGTTTATGGTAATGTTCATTTAAATAATGTTATTTATGTGTTGGATTACATGAAACAATAAATAGAAATCGATAATGAAGTTACTTCACATGACTCATACCACACCCAACTTTGGCATCATAAGTTAGGTTATGTAAATGAAAATCACTTAACTAACTTACATCTAGATGGATATTTAGGTTCTTTTTAATTAAAACCATTTGATGTATGTGGTGCATGTTTACAAGGAAAAATTATCAGATCTTTATTTAGTCAAAAAGGTGAAACTGATGAAGAACTTATTGAATTAGTTCATAATGATGTGTGTGGAATATTTCCTATTGAAGCAAGGGTCGGGTACTCATACATAATAAATTTTACTAATGATTTTAGTATATATGGATAAGTATACATAATGTGGTATGATTTGGATTTATTTTAATGTTTTAGGAATTCAAGAATGAATTTGAGAAGCATATTGGTTAGAAGATTAAGAATCTGAAGGTTCTGGGGTGATCAGCGGAAGACAGTGGGCTGGGGATTTAAAAATTTTCATCGACGGGATGAAGGAAATTTCCATCTCTAACAATCTAATCCCTGATATAGTCTTCAGTATCTCATGTGAATTTAATAAGCACAAATTAAAAAAAATTGAATGTGTACCTCATTCGATCTAGAGTACACTCGACATCTACTTGTCACCAGCGATCGCTGCTGAAAGGATAAAAAAATAGAATCCCTCTAGATCATCCACACATGCTTCAATAAATCTACAGGAATTTTGATCATCAAATTTTGGGTGCTAGTGTGGAAATCGAATGATGTATTCAATGTCTCGATGTTCATTGCATCGTCATTCCATCGATAGAAGGAGATGAGCTCAATCTGATCACTCGGATCAAAATATTCTCTCTCTAGAAGGAGAGAGAGGAGGTAGAGGATTTCAAGAACTCTCTTTGCATATTCATTGTGCATGAGCCTCTCTCCTCTAATTTTTATGGATGCTCAAAAATCTGAAAAGGGTTTTCCTTACCTCGTTTATTAAATTTCCACTAAATAAGTAAAAAATAATTAATTAAGAGAGACTAATTTGCGTCATAAATATTATTTATATTTTATCAAATACCTGTAATATATATAAAATATATTACATAATAAACATGATTTGTAAACTTGACTCGTAATACCCACTAATATAAAATGAATCTGAAATATTAAAATAATATTCATTTGTTTAATATTAATCCTTGTATTTACGTATCACTTGTATATAATTTTTAATTAATAAATTCAATGCTAATTATTTTTAACTCGAATAATATGAATTTATTTATTCAAGTGGCGATCATACATACTTAGACAAATCTTGGACCCCAGTGGTCGGACCCACCATGTCATATATACATATTCACCTAAATAGGAAGGGTTCTTGAATACGCAATAGTGTCTGACTCTCTAGACCCTTGTCTCTATGACATCGAATAGTATTCACACACTGAGAGCAGAGTCTAGTAACCCATCAGGACCCCTAGAGAGATAAGGAGTGGTCATAGCAACGACAACCAGCCTACAAAAATGCACTGTTTAATATAATATCTTGTTTTTATATATCTCATAAAGCATAACACGTTCTTGTGTCTTATTCCTTTCTTGATTTATTATATGTTAATTTGGATGGATAGATTTACCATCAACTACCATGGATATGGATTTATGAAGGTACTACCATCCTGGTCAACCTAGACTGAGATATTACTTCCTCAATCTAGAAGTGAAAAATCCTATCTTGATCATTCAACCAATGGAATGACACCAATAACGCACCCAACACAAGCTACCTCATCACGATTTCATTATCATGGTTTTTTCTTGCATCATAATACACGAAAAAATGACACACAATGGTAATGATCTCAAGTTAAGAGACCAATACACATGTCTGTAGATATGAACATCTAATGACACCTAAAACATGTGGTGTTCCTATTGGCGGGTCTATCCTCATGATATCAGCTAATAGAGATCACCAAGTGAAAACTTCATGTGAATAAGTCTCCATGCTTATAAGCCCCCAGCACCTAATAGTTAGATATCAATTGTGTCCAGCCATTATGATGTATTTAGACCATATAAAATATGTTTAAGATTAATGTCTTGGTATCTTGAGGTTCTAATTATAACATGGGATCTACCAAAACCATTTTATACGACAAATAATATATGGAAATTTCCATTTCATAGTGGATGAAAAAATTTATACACTAAAATGGTAAGTAAACATCGTTCATAAATAAGTGTATACATGAAATAGTAATAAGAAGTACTAATAAAGTTGGGTCTAGGGCACCCACTTTTACAATAGAAACTCTACTGAAACCGTGATTGAGAATATGTTAATCAATGCTTCATTGATTACTTATTGGAGGTTGAGATACTATCCCAATTCACTCTTTACACAATATAGTGCAACGATGTAAGAAAAAGGTGGAACTGCATCTTGTTGGACGTAGTGATATCAATTATGAGTAATGAGATTCTTCCATTATCATTTTGGGGATACACATTACAAAAAAGAATCATTTATAAGAAACCATGTACCAACTAAATCGATAAATGGTATTCCATATTCATCTATTAGTGGAAGAAAAATTATGTTATCAAATTTACATGTGTGGGGAAGCGAAGTGTTTGTTAAATCCTCCTCACTTAACAAACATGTACCCCGAGGCACAAAGTGTTACTTTACCGGATACCTTAAGGAAATGAGGGTATATTACCTATATGACCCATAATATAAAAAAGGTTATAGTGGAAAGACACACCATATTATTTTAGAGGGAGCACATCTCTAAATGAGATCGTAGGAGCGAGATAGACTTCGATGAAGTCGATACTCGAGGTACACAAGAGTTGGTATAGGAACAGATTACACAAAACCATATGGAAGAAGAAATTGTTCCAGAGACACGAGTACTACATAGGAATTCAAGAGAGATTAGAGAACCAAAACATTATGGTTTTCTAATCACCCACGATGGTGTATTGTTATTAGTTTATAATAATTATCCTCTAACCTATAGGGAAACAGTAAGTGGAACAGATGTTTTAAAGTGTCATGAAGCCATGAATTCTAAATGTATTCCATGAACCCAAACCAAGTCTAGATTTCGTTATACCCTTCAGTGGATGTAAATCCCACAGGTTACAAATGGGATTCAAGAAGAAACTGAACATGAGATGACTAGCCAATACCAATAAGGCATGATTAGTTGTCAAAGGGTATAAACAGTGTTAAGGAATTGACTATAATGAATCTTTTTCACCAGTTTTAATGTTGAAATCCATCAGAATCCTATATTCCACTGTATTCTTTAATGATTATGATATTTGAAAAATTGATGTCAAAACACCTTTCCTTAACGGGAACTTTTAGGAAGATGTCTATATAAAACAACTCGAAGAGTTTGTCAATCCAAAGGATTCCAACAAGGTATGAAAGTTTCAACGATACATTTATGGATAAAATAAAAGATTCTCGGACATAGAACATAGTTTTTTATAAGGCCATAATAGAATTTGGTTTCATGAAGAATGAATGTGAGTCTTGTGTCTATAAGCATTTTAGAGGGAGTGCAGTCATTTTCTTAATAGTACATATTGATGACATATTACTCATAGGAAACAAAATATCAATCTTACAGTCTTTTATGGCATGGTTGAATAAATGATTCTCTATTATGGACTTCTTTGAGACATCATATAATCTTGGGATCAAAATTCATCATTATAGATCTAAGAGACTGTTAGGCCTAATTCAAGGTATGTAAATTAAAATGATACTAGAGATATTTAGTATGGAACAATCCAAGAGGGGATTATTTCCAACATCACATAATATTCATATTTCTAGGAAAATGTATCATCAGATACATGAGGAAAGAAACATAATGGAAATGATTCCATACATGTCAATAATTGGGTCAGTCATGCATGTTATGTTATGTACTATGCTATATGGTTCCTACACATTGAGTGTGGTAGGAATATACCAAGATAATCCAGGTGACCACCATTGGTTGGAAGTCAATAATATCCTTAATTAGCTGAGGCATACTAAAAATATGTTTCCGATCTAAGGAGCAGATGAGGAACTAGTCATCAGAGGATATGCATATCCTAGTTTCCAAACAAACCAAGATGACATGAAGTCACAAATGGGATACATATTTTCTTTTAATGGAGTTGTTGTGAGCTAGAAGAGCTTGAAGCAAGCCGTGACCACAAATTCTACAATAATGTCTGATTATATTGTGACTTCTAAGTAAGTTAAGGATGCAGTATGGATGCATGAATTCTTCCAAGAGCATGATGTGGTACCTAGCTGTAAAGATCCTATCACACTCAGTTGTGTAATATTACATCGGTGACTCTCACAAAAGAGCCAAGGTCACATCGGTGGATGAAACACAAAATATTGAAGTATCATATCTTGAGGGATTTTTCATAGAGAGGTGAGGTTTCAGTGAGTAATATTTTCACATAAGACAACATGGTAGACCCCTTGACTAAAGCCTTGAATCAGAAGAAATATGATTATAATGTGAGGTCTAGCGGACTTAAAGTTGTAGGTAGTTGTCTCGAGTCCGAGAAATAGTTTGTTGGAGTTTGTCTCTAAATAATTTTACTTTGATTACATGTATATTAAATTTATTTAATATTAATTAAACATCTTATTAGATATTGTTCATTGTTCTGTGTAGATTTAAGGTAATAATTTCCTAGAGTATTTGTCACATTGTTAATGGCATAACAGTTCCCTACTATGATGGGAAACATGAAGTCTTATGCCAATATTCTCATTATAGATTTGTGGTTGGATATCATACTATGACGGGACACATTGTATTTAGACCATTAGGTGTGAGTACAAATAAGCGGATGAATATTATTCTCGTGAATTTTACACTTGTTAATGTTTAATTTGGGAGATTACGAGAATAGACCCACCATTAATAATTATGCATGTTTTGGTGTCGTCGGATATTCCAATCTTCAAGCGTGTGTAATAGTCCTTAGAGTTTAATATTATCATCAATGCATATCAGGACTTGTTCAGTAAGATTAATTGACAAAAACCATCACACAATATGTTGGCGGAAAGTAGGGTATTTTGGGTGAATCACAATTTACATGTCATTAATAGATAAGTTGAGGAAGGATTTATCTCTTCCATCTTAATGGATGCAAATATCTCGACCCTTTAATTGGAATATAACTATTGTCCTAATTTAAATGGTCATGGTGTAATGATGTTTTTATTTTATATATTCAAGGAAATATTTATTGATCATATAGGTTAATGATAATGTCTTGAAACCTGCTTGATAATATATTATGATAAATGTATTATATTACACAGTGAGTGTTGGAATGTGGTTGTCTTTGTTTCGGCAATAAGTTCTTTCTCTTAGATTCCTTGATTTGTTTCTAGACAGCAATATTGAACAATAGATAGTACCACATAATACTAACAAGAATGATTTCCTAGAGGATCACACACTAAGGGTTTCTATTGATCTCAATTAAATTATATTTGAATTTAACTAATGAAATACTTATTATTCTCAAGACGGAGAAATAATTTTCTTCAAGTTATATTGATAGCATCAATTAAATAAATATTTATTCATCGTTATGTGAATAAAAATGTATTTGTTTATTTTATTGAATATTTTATAAATATTTGTTTGTCGATATGTGAAGGAAATATATATTTATGAATAAAATATGTATTTATGAATAAAATATTTATTCAGGTATTCAATAAATACCGACAAGCTCGATCAAATCAAGACCACGTCTAGTGATAAAATAATTATTTACAAGTTGATAAATATTGTTTATCAATTTACAAAAGTTTTTGTGGCATAAAATAATAATGATATTGTTATTATGTGAAATGGGGTTTTGTAAATATTATAAAAGTTATTTAATGGTCGGTATGCAATTAAATAATATTTTAACCTAAACCTCGGCTATATAAATAGACAGCTATGTGTAATGTGTATAGCATTCAAGATTGGGAATAGGAAATTGTTGCGCAGAACAAATCTATCGACTACTTCTTTCTCCCTCTCAATAACGAGATATAAAAGAGATATTTTTTCAAGATTCAAAAAGGAGTGATCATGAATGAATAATGAAAGACATTCAATTTGTTGCACTAGCACTCGCAGATTGAGGTGTGTTTCTTGGATATCATAAGAGAGAATGTGGAACCCTTCCATAGGTATTCTATTCATGGATCCCCATAGCACAATGAAGTAAATCTGAAATAGTCTTTTCATAGGATCAACATTCATAAAATAAGAATGTTTCTAAACTCATGTATTCATTTCTTCATATATTAAATAAATTAATTATAAATTTGATGAGAAAGATCCTCTTTCATGGTTTCGGGCAATGATAATTAAAATAAATTTTAATATATGCCCCACCACTGCACACATACGGTGTGCCCAGAACCACCATGAATATCCCCCATGGATTTAGTGTCAATAATTGAGAAGTATAGGCACCCCATCCATCGTGTTGAGATTTCCTCCACCTCTGGTTCTGATCACCTTCCAGTTTCCATCCATGCAATGAAAAAGTTGAAGGTATTGGGGGCACATTGAAATTTGGTGGGCCCGAAATTTTAAAAATTATCATGGGAGCGACGAAACTTGTCGTCTATGAGAATTTGATCCCTGATATAGTCCAAGGATCTCATGTGGATTTAAATAGATCATATAAAATAAAAATAGAATGAGTAACTTATTCTGAATCAAAGAGATCTTGTCTTTTGCTTGAATTCAATGGCCGTTTCTCGAAGGATCCGAAATCAAACCCCTCTAGATCATCCACACACACTTCTCAAATCTACGTGTGTGCCATTCGACAGATTCCAGGTACTAGCACAGAGCTTCGAAGATCTATTCAATTCCCCAACGATCAACATGATCCTCTACCTTCAATCCATGATGGAGAACATGGATCATTTTTTTGAAGATATGCTTTATCTCTCTAGGATCTAGGAGGAGAGAGGAGCTCTTAATTCTACTAGAGTGAATAATCCCTTGGGAAGAGGTTCTCTCTGACTTATATAGTTGAAGTTCCAAATACTTGGTAAGGGTTCCCCGACCCCCATGAATTAAACATCAACTAAATAAGAGATATATATAATTAATTATGATGAAGTAATTTTGTCATAGATATTATTAATATTTTATCACATACTTGTAATATATATTGAATATATTACATGATAAACCCATGTCCTTAACTCGAATTGTAAATTCTGATAATATTAAATAAACCTGAAATATTAAAATAATATTTGTTTGTATAATATTAATCATCATATTTACTTAAACACTAGTATGTATATTTAATAAATAAACACAATTCAATTATTCTTTAGTTGAATAATACTGAATTTATTTATTTATCGATGATCGATAAAACCTGGACAACACTAGGATGTCATGGTGGGTCCCACCATTTACTTATATACCTATTCATCTGAATTGGGAATATTTTTGAATGCGCTATTGCGTGTGACCCTCTGGGCCCTTATCTTGATAGTAGTGAATAGTATTTACAAACCAAGAGTGGAGTCCAACAACCCATCAAGTCCCCTAAAGTGATAAAAAATATTCATAGCAATGACAAGCAACCTAATAACACATACTATGTAATATAATATCTTTGTCTTGAGATATCTAATAATTTAGGAAACACACTTGTGTCATCATCATTTCTTGCTTTATTATTTTGCTGATCTATTTGGACAGATTTACCCTCAACTACCATGACTGGGGATTTAGTAAAGGTTCTACCTTCCTGATCTACCTATCTATATATATTACATCTTCAACCCAAAAGAGACAAATCCTATATTGATCATTCAACTAATGTCATAATGTAACACCCCGACCCCTCTAGACTAGAGTCGGTTTATTACTTGTTATATTGGCGTGATTAGAAGTAAAGATAATATTGATGGAATGATCATTTTATTAGTCTTTAAGAAACTAGATACATAAATGTAACTCAAATTACATTGGAAATGGTTACAAAATACAATACATAACAAAAAACTAAAAACTACATCCACAGGAACTCAATAAATTATCTCTTATTCATCACCTGTTGAAAGTAAAAAATGAAAGGGGTGAGATCAAATGCTCATTAAGGTTTCAAATTGTGGAAGCATGAATCAATAATAAATTAATTGTAAATAATTCGACATAATCTACATGGAACGGTGAATAAATGAAATACTCATGCCATTAATAAAATGAAAATGAAACTGCATCAATAGATTTTTTCCTAGTGAAAAACTCAGGGTTTGTAATAAATAATAATACATAAGGATAATGATTATTAACTGGAAATCATGTATCTAGAACATGATATCATAGTGCCATTAAAATGGTTTAGTTCTGAGGGTATAAATCCGTCTGATTTTTTTAAACAAACTCGAAGGGTTTGTCGCAAACTAATTTGTCTCATGAGACCTACCGATGCATCGAGTGGTTGTAGTGGGCCATACCCACCGCTGAATTTCAAAATAATTTTTTATACATAGATCCAACACAAGAGAAATATTCCTTTACATTATCCGTATAGAATAGAGGATATAGATTCATCAATATTTCCACAGTCAAAATAATATTCAAAATACATACCGTATGTAAAATGGTATACGAATTACACAATAATCATATCCATGATATGATAATATGGATAATTGAATGGAATATAATTTCAAATTAAAAGTGATCTCAAATGGGCAGTAGGTACACCACATAAGAAATAGTAGGTTCACAACACTAAGCAGGTCAAAATGAAGTGAAAACAGAGACAAAGCTCGTTAGCACATTGTAATCAATTGAGTCGTATGACCAAAAGTTAATAACCACCAAAATAATCATAGAATAACATGAATATGAAGAGAGTCGTTATACTATATATAAAATTTCAATACACCTATACCACATATAAGAAATACGAGGCGAACAATGGAAATCCCACAGAATTGAAAGTGACATGAGAAAACCCCTTACAAACATTTCGGCATGGTAACAAGTGTTCTTACGAGGGATAAATGAAAGGTAATGGGGTAACAAATTATTTATATATCATAAGGGAGGTATGGGGGAGGTTAAGAAACATACCCTATCATTAGGTATTAAAAATAAGAGCACAACATAGGGGAGATTCTTGAGAAAAAGTGAGAGAGAGAATCCCTTACCTTACGCTCGAAGGTATTCTTGTTTGTCCTTAATGACCTGAATAATCAAAGTTAGCTTCATTGATTAATAAATATATAAATAAATTAACATTTAATTGATATGGAATAACCTTTTTAGGTTCATTAATGGCCTTTTATGGGTTAAGGATATTCAATTTTATTGTTTTGGAAGCATTTTCTTACTTGGTTTCATGATTTGTTTACTTCTATTCCGGAATGGAAGTTCATTTGAAATGTGGTTAAACATCCATAATTATTAATATATCTTATTAATTAAATTATATAGATATAAATTGTCTTATAATGATTCTGGTTATATACCATGAGGATGACTCATTTGATGAGTTAATGATAAACCCTTCGATTTGGCTTGACAGTTTTATGTACAATGAACTTGTTTTGTATTATTATTCCATTTTATGAATGTGTAAGGATTATAGAATATTAAACATGATAAAATAAATATATTAACATATTTTTAAACCATTGAAATGGTTTCTTGACCAGTATTGAAGATAGTAATGAAAATTGAAATCCTGTCTTCCTTATGTGTGATAAATTAACACATCTCGGATGGTGTTTGCATTTATAGTATAAAATGAGGGGAAAATACAGATTATAATGAAATATTCCATTATTGAAAATAAAATACATTAAATATATGTTACTATAATTCTCATGTAATTTGTATGAGGTGATATAAGAATAGAGAACAAAATAATGGAACTTGTAAAAGTAATTGAAATAAAAAAGAAGAGAGGTTCACCTCTTGAGTACTTGTAGAGACCCAAAGCTTGACGTACATTGACATTAAATTACATTTGAAGAATACTTAGTACATAAAAAAACACAGACACACAAGGATTGTAATAGTTTAGTGTCTTTGGAAACTCGGAATATAATCTTCTAATCCTGGTGAAAGATCTTCAACATCTCCCATAAAGATCTTCCTTTTTTTATACCTAAAACATTTCTTTATATCCTGGGGAAAAGTAAACATAAAAGGGTGAGCTCAAATTCTCAGTAAGGGTAAAAAAAAGAAATATAAATCACATCATATACATAAGAACATAACTTTTGGAAATCTTAACCTGTAAAAGAGATAATATTTTCATAACCCGGGATAACTCATGGCAGTGAAATGTAATCACAATAATCATAACTTAAAACATTAAACTTTGTGGCATGCACACATAATCATAGAGAATCATTTCTTGTTAGTCAAGACTCATTTCCAAGAATATCTTAGTGGACAATGTCCCTTTCTGCACTGAGTCACCCTCGTTTCAGTCCTGTTTCATTGAACCGGTATAACCTACCATTCCAGCCATGTCTATCTCATGAGATATAAAATCGTTACCCAATGCATTGGAGGGAGATATTGGTCCCACCCATCTCATAATGATACCATTCTTATGTGTGCCACAAAATCATAAACCATACATCATAGCATAACCCATGTAATAAAAATGGGAATCTTAAGCATCGTGAGATCAGAAAACAATTCATATAAGATAAAGGAATTCATAAACATAATTCCATCACAACATAGTCAAATCAATGTAAAAATAGGGATAGAAACAGAACCCTTTATTATCTTAGATGGAAAATAATTTTGATAAAACTCTTGAACGTCATTCTTGAGAAAAATATCCTTTCTACTTCAAAAACATTTTTCCTTTCTTAACATGTCATACAATTTTAATCTAAAAGAAGTTGATTAAAAGTAAGCTTGAAAAATTTTAAAGGAAGATTCTTGGAAATAATGTTTTAAAAATCCATTCATGCCGTATAAAAAAAACATTCTTCCCGTACTTTTGTCGGAAAAGTCAAAAAGTACCTCATACGAAAAACGACAAAAGATTTCTTTCATATCTTTTACTAAAACCTCACTGAAGGGTAAAATTGGATTTAATCAATTGTAGGTGGATGGAAATAATATTACATATTGAGGAAACATGGATGTGGATGATAAAATACACTCCAGTAAATACTAAAGTATAAACAACCTCGGATAAAAATGAGATTGTGATATTTCCCTTACCTTAGGTCTGATTTGCTTCGTAAGTGTCCGAACCTCCTGTATAATGATTTAATAATGTCATTGACTTATTAAAGAATCATATTCATTGTTATTATGTCATATATGGTACACTTATGACTTTATATTACCCATTCGTTTGTAAATTCATGTTAATGTAGCGTTTTGGGTAAAATCGTCTCATTTTTCATTCGTGTTTTAACTTGTAATTATTCATATGATTACTTAGATAATGATTACTTAATTACAGAATATAAAACATGATTTATATATAATATATATTCATAATATATATATATATATATAATATATCATCAAATGGAATGAAATACACCGTTCATGGAAACGGTAGACCGTTCGTACGCATGAATGCTGTTTTCGTTTCCTTATTGAGTTGAATGAAATTAAGTAGATGACATAAATATATATAGACATAAATCCAGTAGCTTTATAATGTCATATATTTCATTATTATTGCTTATATATACTTTATAATCATTCTTAAATTGTTAACATGGAGAATGAATCTCATCGCGTCGTGGAGACGGTAGTCCGTACGTACGCACGAGCGATGATATCATTTCCATAATTATTGAATTGAATTGGAGTGGATGATACAATATATCAGAATCATTATTATGTTATAATAACTATGTATAGTTATACTTTACACCATAATACCCATCCAAGTAAGGTGGTGGTGGAAAATAGATTTCACCACGGCGTGGAGACGATATTCTGTAAGTACGCACGCGCGGTGATTTCGTTTTCTGTAGGATGGATAGATGGTGAAATAGGATTGTTTCATACTTATAATAACATATCAGTGTATTAGTGATACTGATGTTATTACTTCATAATGAAACAACCTAAGAAGAAGAAGTGGAAGAAGAAATAAAGGTGAAAGAATCGGTAACGGAAATTACCTCTTCTTTGAAGCGCCTCTTTGAGACCTCCTCTTAGGGCACTAAAATTGGTCTTTGAGGAAGACCAGAACCTCTAGGATGTTTCTAGGGAATTGGAGAAGATACTTTTGCAGGGTTTGGCCGAGATTGAAGGCTCAATGTTGTGTGAGGAAGAGAGGGAGGAGGTGCCCTTTTATAAGAGAGGAGAGGGGCACCTTTGGAATAACTAAAAATATTATTTTATTATAAAGTCAAGTTCGGTTTTAAATAGCTCAAAATTGATTTATTTCGAGGATAAGGTGGGGATGGTTCTAAATCCTCTCATACAATAGAATTTATACAAGTTTAGGTTCCTATTGTAACTTTATCATTTAGATTTAACTCTAAGTTAAATAATTTAACTTTTACCGTGTCTTTTTGTTTTCTTACACTATATGGTTAATAAACTTAATATATCAAGCCAAAAGAACCCCAAGTTGTTTATTATTAATATATATAATCTTATCTAAGTCATTTGGCCGAACTTTATATTTTTAGGAATAAAATAACAATTAATAATATAATATTTGTTTTAAAAACTAATTTATGTCAATCTTGACACTATTTGGTACATGATTTTTATGAAATTCATAACAGAATGATAAATTAGAACCATGTTACTTAAATCAACAATAACATGTAATATTAACCTAGAAAATTAGTGTAAGTCATAAAAAGTCTCAAATTATATTTATTTGGGTATTTATAACATCAATTATGTCAATATTTCATTAATAAGATAATTACTGCATCATCGTTGTGTCATAAATAAATTAAATTATTTAATGTCTAAAAAATAAAAATAAAATACAATTATGTAGTAAATCTTGTTATATTTCTAATGAATATTTATAGTCGAATTTATCGTATGTATAACCCCATATTAAAAATGTTTTAGTAAATAAACTTTGATTATAACTCTTTCAAACCTTCGTTAAATAAATTAATAATAGATGTCCTAATCTAATTCAAGTGGGCCTAAATGGTCATATTTTGTTCATAAGTTTGTTCTTGGTCGAATTACACTTATCTAATATAATTAGGACATGTGTTAGGGTAATAATAATATCATTTTTACCCTTAATTACCCTATTTACTTTTATCCGTGGTAAATAAAAGTAAAAAGTTACTATTCACCAAAAATTATTTTCATCTCATTTAATCACATTTTACATACTGAAATCAACTGTGTCTCTCAGATTTTTGAAATTCCACTCACAGAAGCGGTAAAATTATGTTTTATGAAAAATTCAGTTTTTTTAACTACCACTTAGTGGTTTCACTATTCATCAAAAATTGAAAGTTTTCCGAAAAATACCAAAAATTAGGCCTAAGATATATTTGATATTATAAACTCAAAAATTATTTCTATTTTACCAAATTCAAAACATATCAGTTGCATTAATTAATTTAAAAATTAATTCCCATCATCAAAACAAATAGCGTGTTCTTAAGAGATAATAACTATCAAAAGATTGACACTTGTTTATGTCTGGTTTAAATGTGAAATTACATCCAATGACCAACATTGTATTAAATTGTAAAAATATATTCTAAATATACTTTAAAACCACTCAAATTAGTAATTTATCACTATTAATTATTTTAATTGAAAAAGTTGTTTTTAATTAAAATTTAGTAATTTTCACTATTCATCAAAATATGAAAGTTATCCGAAAATCACCAAAATTTCACCCTAAGATAATTTCGATATTCCGAATCCTAAAATTAAGTCCATTTTGAAAAATAAAATTTAAAAAATTTCAAAAAGTGGTTATTACTATTCATAACGGCTAGTTTTAATAATATTTTAATAGCATATCGTTGTTTAGTGAACCTCGATATTGCGTACTACACACGCTATCAAGGAAGGTCGCGATTGCGTGTAATTAAAGCCAGGTCAGAGATGTGTGTTGTGAAAGCTCCTTTTGGTGTAGCGTATAACACAATACATTAATGAAATTAAAAAGAATATTTTTCATAAAATCTCGGGGTGTTACATTCTACCCCCCTTAAAATGAATTTTTCCCTCAAAATTCATCGGGGTTATAAATGGTTTACTAATCGAAAGTTTCTTTCATAGAAACCCACATCGTAAAAAGGAATACCAAAAAAAATCTTTAAAAACAAAAGTATGAAACGTAATGGTTACCCAAATAAACTAATCACTGGGTTTCCACATAGGTGAAAATATGGATATGGAAGAAAAATATAACCATCATGTTCTGATGGAGAGTGGTAGAGAACATGGCTATGGAAAATCCAACAATCACAAATCCATAAATTTGTGACGATCTAAGGTACCATCTGATTAATCAGATATAAGAGCACTAGGACAGCATTTTTTGTTTTCAAGATCGTTTCCCTAAAGTTGAAGAATTTTAATTACAATAAATACCAACTTTATTTTGGTACAATCTCACTGTTGTTCGTGCCTTGAACAATTTCCACTTCATCTCTTAAATAAATGAAGTTGAATTTGTTATTCGTGATGTGTTAGCAGATCATGTGATAGAATAATGTGTCATTCCATCTCTTTCAAACAAAAGGTTAGCAAAAGTTAAAAGTCCATCTTATGGTTAATCATATATGGTTCCAAAAATGAACTTATACATTATATATCATACCGCTTAATAAAATAAAACCAGTTTCTACTAACCAGGGACTTCCTGTAGGTCAGTGGTAGGTGATAAAGGCCAGTCGCACTTCGGTTGTGGGTTCAATTCCCACAGCCTTGCCAACGCGATGGGCTGTCAGCCGTCCTGCAGGTTGTCCTTTTTCTAAAACTATATTACTATAACATCCCATCAATAATATCAAAAAAAAAACATCTATCCTTAAAAAATACTAACTTATGTCCAACATAATCCATTCCAATCTTTAGACTTATCCATAATACTACAGTCCACTCTCATAACTTAGTGAAAATGATAACCATAGATTTAATATCATCGTTTATCCCCATATGTCATAAGATATGTTTTGTTGGTCACATTCCAAACATTCAAAGTCCTTAATCATGTATTCTATTGAATACCCATTGAACCTTAGTTAAAACATGAATGAAATTAAAAGTTAACACTTTCCACATACCAAAATTCTCAAAATTATATATACTCAAACCATGATATCACTTAGTCCTTATATTAATCATGAACTCATGAATACTGTTGAACATTTCATTTTCTCGTTTTCCCTTCATTTTGCGCATATCATCTTATTTCCAAAAATATCTCAATCACTTTGAATACCACATTAGACCAATACATAAATATTCCAATACTCCATGATACAACATTATTTTGGAATCCCATTACATAAACACTTAATCATTCCACCACATCGTTGTCATATTCAACATCGCCAATAGTGATCGCATGTGACTTCCCTTTGTCCTTTGCCTTAAGTGGTTGCTCATGTTGATCATCACTAACCCTTGGATTAGGGAATTTATTAGCATAATCCCCATTTCCTTCCACTTGAAGAATTGAAGTGTTGGTGGTGCGTTCTCTGCAGTCTTTGCTTTATTTACATCATTAGAAACCCTTTTTCCATTACTTTGACACTCAGCTGCTCGATGACCTTCTTTTCCACACTTAAAAAATTTTCTAGTCCCTTTAAGACAATATCCACCATGCTTCTTTCCAAACATTGAGCATAAGGAAACAATCATCCTATTTTCACCATTATTCTGAGATTTCTCCTTGAACTCCATCTTTCGTTTCTTGTCAAAACCATGAGATGGATATGTAACACCAACTTCCATTTCTACCTTGATAGCACAACTCACAATTTCTTCATAGCTACTGAAGTCTCTTATAGCTAATGCCCTTCGAAGACTTGGTTGTAAGCCACTGAAAATCGATCAACTTTAATTTCAGGTTGGATGATAATGCCAGATGCATACCTTGCAAGTTTGGTAAAATTCGCTTCGTATATACCAACAGATTCATCATCCTTCTGCTTCAGCTCAAAAAACTCCTTTTCCATCTTTGTTCGAAGAATACGAGGGAAGTACTTACTAAAAAACAAGTTCTTGAACTTGTCCCATTCCATGGACTCAATTTCATATCTTGGCCTCGTATTCTTGATAAGATTCCACCATTGATCAGCTTCACCTTTGAAACGATATATTTCTAAGATGACTTTATCATGTTCAGAACATTGAAGAACTGAAAATATCTTTTTAGTGGTACTGATCCGTTGTTCAGCAACAAGTGGATCAGAAGACCCACTGAAAGAAGGTGGGCATTGCCTCATGAAGGACTCCATAGAATATTGTTCCCTTCTCTACTCATTTGGAAGTCCAAAATGATTCATAGCTTGTGTAAGTATAGAAATAAGATTTTTCACTTCATATCCCATAACATTTGTTTGTTCAGGAGGGCAATCATTGCATTGTCCATTGCATTGATCAACACGGTTCCTTCGGGTTCCAGCTATCGTCTAAAACCCAAAAAGAATAGTGTAAGAGTAAAAAATCATGCTAGGGAAAACAACATAATAAAGGGGGAGTACCTTCAATATCTAACATCTTAGGTTTAATTCTATGATCGTTAGCGTAATTCTAGTGCTATAACTTATACTTATGCTTATCCTTACGGACATCACTAGACATACCTTAGAAATATCTCTAGGGATCTCACTAACGTTTTCGCATCCTAGCTTCCAAAGGTTGACTAAACCTTTCCTCTGATACCAACTATAGAGACCCAAAGCTTGAAGTACATTGACATTACATTACATTTTCGTAATACTTATTACATAACAAAAACACACACAAAAGGAACGTAATAGTTTAGTGTCTTTGGAAACTCGGAATATAATCTTCTAATCCTGGTGAAAGATCTTCAACATCTCCCATAAAGATCTTCCTTTTTTTATACCTAAAACCTTTCTTTATATCCTGGGGAAATGTAAACATAAAAGGGTGAGCTCAAATTCATAGTAAGGGTAAACAAAAGAAATATCAATCACATCATATACATAAGGACATAACTTTTGGAAATCTTAACCTGTAAAAGAGATCATATTTTCATAACCTGGGATAACTCATGGCAGTGAAATGTAATCACAATAATCATAACTTAAAACATTAAACTTTGTGTCAAGCACACATAATCATAGAAATCATTTCTTGTTAGTCAAGACTCATTGCCAAGACTATCTTAGTGGACAAAGTCCCTTTCTGAACCGAGTCACCCTCGTTTCAGTCCTATTTCACAAAACCGGTATAACCTACCATTCCAGCCATGTATATCTCATGAGATATAAAATCTTTACCCAATGCATTGGAGGGAGATATTGGTCCCACCCATCTCATAATGATACCATTCTTATGTGTGCCACAAAATCATAAACCATACATCATAGCATAACCCATGTAATAAAAATGGGAATCTTAAACATCGTGACATCATAAAACAATTCATATAAGATAAAAGAATTCATAAACATAATTCCATCACAACATAGTCAAATCAATGTAAAAATAGGGATATAAACAGAACCCATTATTATCTTAGATGGAAGATAATTTTGATAAAACTCTCGAACTTCATTCTTGAGGAAAATATCATTTCTACTTCAAAAACAGTTTTCCTTTCTTAACATGTCATAAAATTTTAATCTAAAAGAAGTTCATTAAAAATAAGCTTGAAAACTTTTAAAGGAAGATTCTTGGAAATAATGTTTTAAAAATCCATTCATGCCGTATAAAAAAAACATTCTTCTCGTACTTTTGTCGGAAAAGTCAAAAAGTACCTCATAAGAAAAACGACAAAATATTCCTTTCATATCTTTTACTAAAAACTCACCGAAGGGTAAAATTAGATTTAAACAATTGTAGGTGGATGGAAATAATATTACATATTGAGGAAACATGGATGTGGATGATAAAATACACCCCAGTAAATACTAAAGTATAAACAATCTCGGATAAAAATGAGATTGTGATATTTCCCTTACCTTAGGTCCAATTTGCTTCGTAAGTGTCTGAACCTCCTGTATAATGATTTAAATAATTTCATTGACTTATTAAAGAATCATATTCATTGTTATTATGTCATATATGGTACACTTATGACTTTATATTACCCGTTCTTTTGTAAATTCATGTTAAAGTAGCTTTTTGGGTAAAATCATCTCATTTGTCGTTCGTGTTTTAACTTGTAATTACTCATATGATTACTTAGATAATGATTACTTAATTCCAGAATATAAAACATGATTTATATATAATATATATTCAGAATATATATATATATATATATATAATAGATCAGCAAATGGAAAGAAATACACTGTTCATGGAGACGGTAGACTGTTCGTATGCATGAACGCTGTTTTCGTTTCCTTATTGAGTTGAATGGAATTAAGTAGTTGAAATACATATATATACACATAAATCCAGTTGCTTTATAATTTCATATATTTCACTATTATTTCTTATAAATACTTTATAATCATTCTTAAATGGTTAACATGGAGAATGAATCTCATCGCGTCGTGGAGACGGTAGTCCGTACGTACGCACGAGCGATGATATCATTTCCATAATTATTGAATTGAATTGGATTTGATGATACAAAATAACAGAATAATTATTATGTTATAATAACTATGTATAGTTATTCTTTACACCATAATACCCATCCAAGTAAGGTGGTGGTGGAAAATAGATTTCACCACGGCGTGGAGACGGTATTCCGTACGTACGCACGCGCGGTGATTTCGTTTTCCTTAGGATGGATAGATGGTGAAATAGGATTGTTTCATACTTATAATAACATATCAGTATATGAGTGATACTGATGTTATTACTTAATAATGAAACAAACTAAGAAGAAGAAGTGGAAGAAGAAATAAAGGTGAAAGAATCTGTAACGGAAATTACCTCTTCTTTGAAGCGCCTCTTTGAGACCTCCTCTTAGGGCACTAAAATTGGTCTTTGAGGAAGACCAGAACCTCTAGGTTGTTTCTAGGGAAGTGGAGAAGAGAATTTGGCAGGGTTTGGCCGATATTGAAGGCTCAAAGTTGTGTGAGGAAGAGAAGGAGGAGGTTCCCTTTTATAAGGGAGGAGAGGGGCACCTTTAGAATAACTAAAATTATTATTTTATTATAAAGTCATGTTCGGTTTTAAATAGCTCCAAATTGAATTATTTCGAGGCTAAGGTGGGGATGGGTCTAAATAATCTCATACAATAGAATTTAGACAAGTTTAGGTTCCTATTTTAACCTTATCAATTAGATTTAACTCTACGTTAAATAATTTAACTTTTACCGTGTCTTTTTGTTTTCTTACACTATATGGTTAATAAACTTACTATATCAAGACAAACGAACCCCAAGTTGTTTATTATTAATATATATAATCTTATCTAAGGCATTTGGCCGAACTTTAGATTTTTAGGAATAAAATAACAAATAATAATATAATATTTGTTTTAAAAACTAATTTATGTCAATTTTGACACTATTTGCTACATGATTTTTATGAAATTTATAACAGAATTATATATTCTAAACAAGTTACTTAAATCAACAATAATATGTAATATTAACCTATAAAATTAGTGTAAGTCATAAAAAGTCTCAAATTATATTTATTTGGGTATTTATAACATCAATTATGTCAATATTTCATTAATAAGATAATTACTACATCATCATTGTGTCATAAATAAATTAAATTATTTAATGTCTAAAAATTACATATAAAATACAATTATGTAGGAAATAGTTTTATCTTACTAATTAATATTTATAGTCGAATTTATCTTATGTATAACCCCATATTAAAAATATTTTAGTAAATAAACATTGATTTTAACTCTTTCAACCCTTCGTTAAATAAATTAATAATAAATGTCCTAATCTAATTCAAGTGGGCCTAAATGGTCATATTTATTCCTAAGTTTGTTTTTAGTCGAATTACACTTATCCAATAGAATTAGGACATGTGTTAGGAAATAATTATATCATTTTTACCCTTAATTACCCTATTTACTTTTAACCGTGGTAAATAAAAGTAAAAAAGCTACTATTCACCAAAAATTATTTTCATCTCATTGAATCACATTTTACTTAATGAAATCAACCGTGTCTCTTGGATTTTTGAAATTCCACTCACAGAAGAGGTAAAATTAAGTTTTATGAAAAATTAAGTTTTTTTAACTACCACTTAGTGGTTTCACTATTCATCAAAAATTGAAAGTTTTCAGAAAAATACAAAAAATTAGGCCTAAGCTATATTTGATATTATGAACTCAAAAATGATTTCTATTTTACCAAATTAAAAACATATCAGTTTCATTAATTAATTTAAAAATTAATTCCCATCGTCAAAACAAATAGCGTGTTCTTAAGAGATAATAACTATCAAAAGATTGTCACTTGTTTATGTCTGGTTGAAATGTGAAATTACATCCAATGACCAACATTGTATTAAATTGTAAAAATATATTATAAATATACTTTAAAACCATTAAAATTAATAATTTATCACTATTAATTATTTCGATTGAAAAAGGTTTTTTTAATTAAAATTTAGTAATTTTCACTATTCATCAAAATATGAAAGTTATTCGAAAATCACCAAAATTTCACCCTAAGCTAATTTCGATATTCCGAATCCAAAAATGAAGTCCATTTTGAAAAATAAAATTTACAAAATTTCAAAAAGTGGTTATTACTATTCATAACGGCTAGTTTTAATAATATTTTTATAGCATATCGTTGTTTAGTGAAACTCGGTATTGCGTACTACACACGCTATCAAGGAAGGTCACGATTGCGTGTAATTCAAGCCAGGTCAGAGATGTGTGTTGGGAAATCTCCTTTTGGTGTATCTTATAACACAAGACATTAATGAAATTAAAAATAATATTTGTCATAAAATCTCGGGGTGCTACAATACTCCCCTTTGAGAAACTCCTTAAGACCTTTGATTTGGGACTTTTGGTGATACCAGAAGGTATTGGATGTTGGGGAGGAGGTTAGGGTGCTATTTGAGCTGAATATAGGCATGTCTTAATGCTTTAGTGGTGTGGGAGGAAGAGGGGGTGAGGGGTGGTTTATATAGTGGAGGGGAGGAGAGTTTTCTTAATATTATAATCATTAATTTATTATTTATTCTCATGAGATGGAATAGAGAGTATTACATGACTTAGAATAGTAATAGGAGCATGTGAGTTAGATATTTGGGTGCTTACATCACTCATGATTTTAGGAATTGTTAATTTAATTTATAATGTATTTATATGGTAAATTAATGTATTTTACTATTCACCAAAAATTCAAGTATTTTAGAAAAATACCAAAAATTCACCCAAACCATTTTTCGACGTGTAGAATCCCAAAAAAAGTCCATTTTTGAAAAAATAATTTTATAAATACAGTTAATTAAATGTTTAATTTATATCATTATTAAATTGAAAAATATAAAAACTTAAAATATCCATCTATATTTTTAAGGTGCCTAAAATTATTTATACATTCATGGGTATGGATAACATTCATAAAAGTCATATTTCTATTCATAAGGGTAAGTTACTAATCATAAGGGTAGGTTACCATTCATAAGGGTAGCTTACTATTCATCGAAAAATAAGTTAATTCCATCAGACTCTATATATCATACTAAAGACAACCGTGTATGACAGATTTTAAACAATTAAAATCATAGAGATGGAAAAATTATGTTTAATGGCTAGGTTATGACTATCTTCTATAAATACCCATGCTTTGTTCCATATAGGCTTAGGGATTAATTAAATATAGGTTATAACTTGAAAGTATTTAAGAGAAACATACCATTAAATGTTTGTGGTTTTACATTATTCCATCCTTCTAATATTTCATCCTTGAAATTTTTCATTTATAAAGTCCTTCAAAAGGATGTGGATGGTTCTTCTTCATCACCACCTTAGGTTCCCACGTTGCTTCCTCCATATTATCGTTTCACCAAAGAACCTTTACTAGACATGTCGTCTGATTTCTCAATACGTATTCCCTTGTGTCAAGGATCCCAATAGGCTCTTCACAATATGAAAAATCAGGTTCCAGTTCTATTTCTTCACAGGAGAGTACATGCATTGGGTCTGGCATGTATTTCTTCAACAATGACTCAAGGAACACATCATGAAGTTGGGATAGATTTGGAGGCATTTCTAAATGGTAAGCTATAGCTCCGATTCATTCAAGAATTTCAAATTGTCCAATGTACTTGGGGATAAATTTCCCTTTCTTATTGAACCTTAAGACACCCTTCCATGGATATACTTTTAGAAAGACATAATCCCCCAATTGGAATCTCAAATGCTTTCTCTGGTTGTCAGCATAACTCTTATGCCTACTTTGGGATGCTTTAATATAGGCTTGAATTTTATTCACCTTTGTCGTGGTCTCTTCAATATGTTCTAGGACAATACGTTTCCTCTCACCAACATTGTCCCAACAAGTTGCAGTTAGATATCATTTTCTATATAAATATTAATTTGGAGCCATTTGAATAATAGAATGGAAACTACTGTTATAGGAAAATTCCACCATTGGAAAGTATTGATCCCACAAACCTTGTAAGTCAAGAGATCATGATCTAAATTTGTATTCTAGAGTCTGAATAGTCCTTTTAGATTGTCCATCGGTTTGGGGGTGATAAGAAGTACTCATACGATGATCATCATTCAAAGCATTGTGGATACTTTTCTAGAATTTTGATGTAAACCAGGGATCTCGATCTGACACAATTGAAAAAAGGGCATCATGAAATATTACAACTTCAATAATATATATTCCTTCCAAGTTCTAAAGTGGTAACCCCGCTTTTATAGGATGTAAATGTTCCGATTTTGTGAGATGATCAACAATTGCCCATATTGCATCATTCCTTCTAGGTTTCCTCGGTAATACGGTGAAAAAATCCAGCGTAATATTATCCCACTTCCACATAAAAATAGGTTGAGGTTTCATCACTCTTCCGGGATGTTGTCTCTCTACCTTCACTTGTGGAAAAATTAGACTCCTTGACATGTAGTCAGCAATTTCCCGCTTCATATTATCTCACCAAAAATATTATTTCAAATCTCTATACATCTTTGTGCTACCTAGGTGTATAGAGAAATTTGAGCTATGATCACTATATAATAGTTACCTTTTTATCTCAGGTACTGATAAAATGCATAACCTCTTCCCAAATTTCAGAGCTCCTTCATCATACATGAATTCTTCCAATCTCCCATCTTTGACAACATTAATTTTCTTCTGCAGATTCTCATAATTAGATTGAGATATTTTTATCTTCTCTAATAAAAATGGTTTAGCAATCATTTGTAAGAGGAACTATTTTTCCCCTTTCTTAATAATTCCCATATCCATATTTAGTAGACCCATGAATATAGGATCTCATTCAATCCTCAATTGGGTTACGAGTTTGTCATCTTTCCGGCTTAATGCATCTACCACCTTAATGGATTTTCTTGGGTGGTAGTGTATTGAACAATTGTAATCTTTCAGTATCTCGATCCATCTCCATTGCCTCATGTTGTGTTCTTTTTGTGTTAAAATTTATTTCAAACTCTTTTGGTCCATATAAATATCAAATCTTTCTCCATTGAGATAATTTCTCTATATTTTCAGAGAAAATATTATAGATGGTAACTCAAGATCATGAGTTGGATAATTTTTCTCATGAGTCTTCAACTTTCTTGATGCATAAGAAATAACTTTATCATGTTACAGAATTAAGAAACATAGTCTATTCTTTGATGCATCAATGTATATCACAAATCCCTCATTTCCAGATGGAAGAGTCCAAATTGGAGCTTTGACCAATTTCCATTCAATTCTTCAAAGAATTCTGTACATTCTTCCATCCATACAAACTTAACCCCTTTACGTGTGAGCTTGGTTGGAGGGTTATCCATTCGAGCAAAAATTCTGAAAAAATGCTGATAGTAACCTGTGAATCCAATAAAACATCATACCTCTGGTTCTATTTATTGGTGTGGGCCATTCATGGATTGCCTCTGTCTTCGCAGGATCAAATAATATTCTATCCTTAGAGACAATATGATCAAGAAAAGAAACTGATTAAACCCAGAATTCTCACTTTCTAAACATTCCATATAATTCATTTCTTCTAAGAGTTTTCAGAATAATCTGCCAGTGACTCCCTCGGTCTTCATATCTTTTTGAGCATACCAGGATATCCATGATGAATACCAAAAAAAATGTAATCATGGTATTCCTTGAAAACTCTATTCATTAAATCAATGAAAAAAGAGGGTGTATTAGTCAGTTCAAAAGGCATCACTGTAAACTCGTAATACCCATACCTGGTTCTAAATGTTGTCTTAAGAATATCTTCCTTCCACACACATAGCTGATGATATTCGGATCGATGGTCAATCCTAAAAAATTATTGATCTCCCTAAAATTGATCAAATAAATAATCAATCTGGAGTAGAGGATACTTATTATTTATTGTAATATCATGGATTTCCTTGTAATCAATGTATCGTCTCATGGATCCTTCTATCTTCTTGACAAAGAGGACATGGGATCTCCATAGAAAAACACCATGTCGAATAAATCCTTTTTCCCTCAAATCCTCTAGTTGTTTATTTAGCTCTACTAATTTTATAGAGGCTATTCAAAAGAGAGTCTTTGATACAGGTCTTAAACCAGGAATTAAATCAGAGATAAATCAACTTCCCGCTCTGAAGGATTTCTAGGTAAATCCTCTGGAAATACATCAATGTATTCTTGCACAATATACACATCTTCAATTTGATTATTTCTTTCCTCATCCATAGATATTGATTTATATTCCTCTCCAAGTATTGCATTATGTAGAGATACTGGTGTGGATGTAGATAAGAATCAAATGGAATTATTTTTTTATCTAAAAATAAGAGATTTTATAATATTTTCAAAGATTGTAACTTCTTTATTCTTGCAATAAATATTCGCATCATAATTTGACAGCCAATTCATAGCAATAATTATATCAAAATCAGTTATTGGGATGATGATAAGGTTAGAAAATAAATCACCTTTTGGTGTCTATTGGGGGGACTAATAGACATTCCTTTGTTGTAATGATACATCCCTTACGAGTTTTGACTGACCACACCTTTATTAAATCAAATTGGACATGTCTAATTTTCATGGAAAACTGGGAAGATATAAATGAATGTGATGATCCTGAATCAAATAATTTTTTGGCTAAGTTTGAGAAAACATTTAATGTACCTACCACCACAACAATAGGAACTTCAAAATCCGTAGTTCTAATCACTTAAGCTCTCTATTCCTCTCTTGTACTTTTCTAAGGCATGTTTCCTTGGCTCATAGGACACTCATTTTTATAGTGTCCCATCTCTCTATAATTGTATCTTTGATCATAATCAAATTGTTTCTTCCCCTTGCATTCATTATATAGATGACCTTTTTCTCCACAATTATAGTAGACTCCCAATATTTTCAAGAATTTCATAAGATGAATATTTCAATAGTTATTTTGTAATGGGGATTTATTCATTCCCTTGATCTTCTTTGGTGATTCACCTTTACCTTGGTTATCAGAGTACCGCTTTTTATCTTGGTTTCCCTTAAACAAATTTGATCTAGAAAATTCCTTCTATTTTTTGATTGAACATGATACAATTTCATCATATGATGAGAATTTTCAAGAAGCCAGTTCCCTTAAAACACTTGGCTTAATACCTTCAGAGAAATGATCAATCATGTATTCCAAGTAACAAATGTAATCTATGACATGCTTGGTTAGCCTTGTGAAGGTTGACTCATTCTCAGCAACACTTTCTTCTTCACTTATTTTAAGAAAAATAACTTTCTATTCGTTTCGGTTCATTGTTCATGAGGGAAATATTTTTTGAATAATATTTCCTTAAAAGTCCTCTATTTCATATCTTCTATTTCGTCTTCCTCTATAGTATTTTGAATCAAGGACCACAATTAATCAGTGTCAACCTTGAGACAATATACTTCTAGTACTACCTTTTCATTTTCATTGCATCTTAGTGCCACGAATATCTTTTCAAGGTACCTGATCAACTTCTCAGAAACCACTAGATTAGTAGTCCCACTTAATGATGGGGGATTCTACTGCATAAAATGATCCAACAAAAGTGTGGAATGGTTATTAATTACAACCTGAGTAAGTTTTCCCAATATGGTCAAGATCGGGTCTGCTCCAACATTGAGTATGTTGACTTGCTCTGTGGGAAGATCCCTACATTTCCCATGAGTATTTATTACCCTTATTCCATTATAGTCCATTTCTAAATAATGGAACTCGCAAGATTAGGGTATGAATCATAATTTATAATCTTAACTTAAAAAAATACATAGCATAAATTGAGATCCTACGCATGGCCAATCCCAAAATCTGAAAAATGGTTTCTTTGAAGAATAATTTACATTTAAATACTTCATAATGGCTTGTAAAGAAAATATGAATTATCCTAAGCATATCCCCCAGGAGTGTCATAACCAAGAGTGCAGCAATACCCATTTTTGTGTACCAGGATACCCTGTGTCATGCCCAAAACTTCTTGTTGGAGCTTTCACGCCTATGTACATCTATGTCAGAGCCACCTCTACCTGCTCGTATCCAGACATGGATATATTGATTGAAAGATCCACATATTATTTTCCTTACCAAAATACTGGTATGTTCTTGTATGTTTCTTCTCAAATACTACATTAGGGATTTTTTGGCTAATATACATTTTCTAATATAGTTTCCAAGTTTTCTACTAATCTTCATCTGATACCAACTGTATCACCCTGAACCCTCTAGACTAGATTCGGTTTATTACATGATATATTTTCATGGTTAGACGGAATTAAAATCACAATGGAATGATCAGTTTAGTAGTATTGAGGAATCTAGATACATAAATGTTACTCAAATTACATTGGAAAAGGTTACAAAATATAATACATAACAGAAAACTAAAAACTTCATCCACAGGAACTCAATAAATGATCTCTTCTTCATCACCTTATGAAGGTAAAAAATGAAAGGGATGAGCTAAAATTCTTAGTAAGGGTTTCAAATGGTGGACTCATGAATGAATAATAACTGAATTGTAAATAATTTGACATAATCAACATGGCATGGTGAATAAATTAAAAACTCACGCCATTAAAAAATTGATAATGAAACTGCATCCATAGATTTTTTCATAGTGAAATACTCAAGGATAGTAATAAATTATAATGAATAAAAAGAATTCTTATTAACTGGAGGTCATGTATCTAGAGCATGATACCATAGTATTGTTAAAATAGTCTAGTTTTGTGGGTAAAAACCCGTATGATTTTTGGAAACAAACTCGAGGGGTTTGTCACCAACTGATTTGTCTCATGAGACATACCGATGCATCAAGGGGATTTAGCGGGCCCCACCATCAACTGCAAGTACAAATAATTATTTATTCATAGATCCAACACATGATCAATATTCCTTTACATTATCGGTATTGAATAGAGGGTACAGATTCATCAATATTTCCACAGTCAAAAAAATATTAAAAATAAATGTCATATGTAAAATGGTATACAACATAGAAAATAATCATATCTAAGAAAAGAGAATATGGAAATTTAAGTGGAATAAATGTTTTATTGAAACGTGATCTCAAATGAGAAGTAGGTACACCACATAGGAAATAGTAGGTGTACAATATTAAGCATGTCATAATGAAGTGAAAATAGAGACAAAGCTCGTCACCACAATGTAATCAATTGAGTCGTATGACCAAAAGTTAATAACCACAAAAATAATAAATGAATACCATAAATATAAATAGAATCATGATACTATATATAATATTTCAGTACACCTATACCACATATAAGAAATAAGAGGCAAACAATGGAAATCCCACAGAATTGAAAGTGAGATGAGAAAACCCCTTATAAACATTTTGGTATGGTAAAAAGTTTTCTTGGGAGGGATTAATGATAGGTAAAGGGGTATCCCATTATTTATATATCACAAGGGATATATGGGGTAGTTGTAAAAACATACCCCGTCATTAGGTATTAAAAATAAAAGAGCACAACATAGGGGAGATTCTTGAACAAAAGTGAGAGAGATAATCCCTTACCTTACTCTCGAAGGTGTTCTTGTTTGTTTTTAACGACCTGAATAATCAAATTTAGATTCATTAATTAATAATTAAATAACCACATAATCAATTAATTTATATGGTATAACCTTATTAAGTTCATTAATGGCCTTTTTTATGGGTTTAAGAGATTCAATTTTATTTTTTTGGAAGCATTTTCTTACATGGTTTCATGATTTGTTAACTTGTATTCATGAATTGAAGTTCATTTGAAATGTAGTTAAACATAAATAATTATCAATATATCTTATTAATGAAATTATAGAGATATAAATTATCTTATAATGATTCTGGTTATATACCATGAGGATGAATCATTCAATGAGTTAATGATAAACCCTTGGATTTGGCTTGGCAGTTTTGTGCACAATGAACTTGTTTTGTATTATTATTAAAATTTATGCTTGTGTAAGGATTATAGAATATTAAACATGATAAAATACATATATTATGATATTTTTCATCCATTGAAAAGGTTTCTTGACAAGTATTGAAGATAGTAATGAAAATTTAAATCCTATCTTCCTTAAGTGTGATAATTTAACACATCAAAGGTAGTGTTTGTATTTATAGTATTAAAGGAGGGGAAAAGAGAGATTATAATGAAATATTCCATCACCAAAAAATATTCAAGTATATTTATTGTACTGGAATTATCATGACAGTTGGACGAGGTGATGTGAGAATAGAGAACAAAATAATGGAACTTGTAAAAGGATTTGAAATAAAAAGGAAGAAAGGTTAACCTCTTGAGTACTCCTCATTGAGAAACTCTTTAAGACCTTATATTTTGGCCCTTTTGTGAGACCAGAAGGTATTGGACGTGGGGGAGGAGGTTAGGGATATATTTGAGCAAAATTTAGGAATGTCTTGAAGCTAGAGTGGTGTGGGAGGAAGAGGGGGTGAGGATGGTTTATATAGTGGAGGGGAGAAGAGTTTTCTTAATATTATTCTCATTAATTTATTATTTCTTCTCAAGACAAGAATAGTTAGTATTACTTGACTTAGAATAGTAATAATATCATGTGCGTTTGATATTTGGGTGCTTACATCACTACGGATTCTATGAATATTTAATATAATTTATAATGTATATATATGGTAAATTAATGTATTTTATTATTCACCAAAAATTCATGTATTTCAGAAAAATAAAAAAAATTAACCCTAACCATTTTTTGATGTTTAGAATCAAAAAACACCGTCCATTTTTCAATAATAATTTTCTAAATATTATTAATTAAATATTTAATTAAAATCATTATTTAATTGAAAAATATAAACACTTAAAATATTCATCTTCTTTTTTAAGGTGCCTAAATTATTTTACACATTCTTCGGTATGGATACCATTTATAAAATTCATATTAATATTCATAAGGGTAAGTTACTATTCATAAGATAATGTTACTATTCATACAGGTCTGTTACTATTCTCTGAAAAATTAAGTTAATTCTATGAGACTATAAATATCATCCTGAATACAACCATGTATGTCGGATTTTCAAAATTCAAATCGTAGAGCTAGAAAATTCAAGTTTAATGGAATGTTTATTACTATATCCTATAAATCCCAATGATTTGTTCCATAGAGGCTTAGTGATTCATGAAATATATGCTATAACTAGAATGTATTTAAGAGAAACATTCCATAATATTTCTGTGGTGTTACACAGACCACCAATGATGCACTCAACACTAGCTATGTCACCATGATTTCATTATTACGATTTTTGAAATGCATTAAAGTACATGATCAAATAACACGCATTGAAAAAATTAAAGAGACCAATACACATGTCTGTATATAGGATCATCCAATGACAACCAAAACATGTGATGTTCTTATTGGTGGGTATTCCCTCCTAATCTGAACTACTAGATATCATCAAGTGTGAACATTAAGAGAAGAAGACTCAATACTTATGATCCCCAAGCACCTAATAGTCAGAAATCATCTATGTCCAGTCAGAATGATGTATCTAGATCATAGGACATATATTTAAGACTAATTTCATTGTATTTCGAGGTTCTCATTATAAAATGAGATCTTCTATAACCATTTCATATGACAAATATTCTATGGAAATTACCATTAAATAGTGGATGCAGAAATGTCTACACTATAATGGTAAGTGTACATCATATATATCTCACCATATACATGATATGGTAATCAAAAGTACTGATAAATTTGGGTCTTGGGAACCCAATTTTACAAAAATACCACTTGCACTAATGTGAACTTTCTAACCATTATTGTTAGCTCGCACATGATTAAGATCATGTTTCCACTAAGTTACGACTTTAGTTGTTGGGTCTGCCACATCTTTACTACATGGCTATTTTTTTATGTGAAACTTCACCTCCTTGAGTAAAACTTCTCAAGAGATGTAAACCCCAGGTATATCTCCTTTTGTTCACTGACAAAATTTGACATCTTAACTAGTAACTGTAAATGATTATTATCATGATAAATATTTACTTACTAGGTGTGATTCCAAGAACTGGAAAATATCATTGCATTTAATACACTACATATTAGTTGCATCAGAAGCTGCAACATACTCAGTATTTGTTGATATGACTACCACTAGATTGTATGATATTTTCTCGCTCATCACCTTGGAAAGACTAAAATATTAGATCACATTGTTCTAAGGAATATTACTTTGTGTCCCTGAAAACTAGTATCCTTTCTTATCTGCATACCAGGTACATATATTTTGTACTTTCTTAAGTACAATTGGACAGTTCTGACTGCTTCTCTTATAGTTCTCTTGTATATAATTGATATTTTCATATCACAAAGTATATGTTGGAAATATCATATCTTGTACGTATCATGTCATGTGTGATTGATCCATTGAAAAAGTGTATGGAACTCAACTCACTACTTTAATCTATTATTGTCCACATGCATGTTTTCATAGGGAGATTTATGTCATGTGACTTTGGAAACAATTCTCTCTTGAATTGTTCCAACTTTAATTATTCAATACAATGTCAGTATATGTGTGATTGAATAAGTTGAAGTAACCATTAAATCTACCTTAGTAGATCTTGTTCCCTATAACCTAGGTCACAAATTTAATTCAATCGTTGGAGAATTATTTTCATTCTGGTATTAACTAACTACAAGACTAATGAATTTTTTATATATGTTACAAAACATAGTTCACTTGGAAAACCATGGAACACCCATTAGCATCTGGTAGACACATGGAAAATATTCATTTTATATGAATGTTCTAATAGTTTGTTGCTTACTTTAATCATGAACATAATTTCATTAGCTTGCCACCTTATTGGCATTCTTTGATTTCATTGTCTCTTTATGGTTGCGTCTTATAGACATCTTCCATGATGGGTTATCTTAACATCCAATTCTCAATAATATGATCTTATAAATTTTCTATAAAAAGTAAAATTATAACGGATTTATGCATAAAAACGTGGTGTGACCAATCGAGCCTTATTGGTACTATGATTGTACCATCCATGTATAATCTCACTTGAATACCCACCATAGTATTCAAAATTAAATGGCCCCTCCACATTGATACATGGAATCCATTATTGAATTTTATTTGATCTTGTCAATATCAGCTCATTTCCATATAATTCTTACTTGTAGGAATTATTATTCGCAATGAATAATGGATCACCGACCACGGTGAATACAAAACCATCAACATGGTTTTATCCTTCCTATACAGTACGTGTCTATGGAACATTCACCACTGACATTGACGAAACCCAAGTCAATCTGGCTCTCACTATCTCAAATAGACATTTGAGCCCTTATATAGAAATATAGACTATAACTTGACTATATATTTTTATCATAAGAATGTTTTGGAATATCCTATGAAACCTGTAGGATATTTACTGATGCAATTTTTTTATCCTCAATAAAATCTTTTCATATAAACACATATACTTATTCCATAATGGATTTCCATCATACTATAACTCATATGACATTCATTTGTCATTATAGTTGTTATATGGTTATGGGATAATGTAGTTATTTTTTATGCTAATTTTGAAAAATAATGACAGTTTCTCCAATGGATTAAGTTGCAACATTGATAGTATTTTACTTAAATCATGGATCTGATGTTTATAAGGAAATGTGAGTTTAGGAATTACTCCACGATACATTTTTTGATCAATGTTAACATTTAAGATTTATCATTAATCATCCTTGTTATCATCATAGCTCTTATGTGGATGAGGTAAACTGTGTTTTGGGATTATTTCATGTAACATTATATTGATCAATGACTTCTTTTTCGGGATATTCCATGACAGACCAGCCCAAAGCATATCATATCTTCTGACCATGCATATACCATACTTCACATTCACATGACATAAACATTTAAATGAATCTAATGAAATATTTTTTACCACTATCTTACCTATGGAATAGTTCGCGCTCTCTTGCCGAACTAATTCCGAAAACTTTTTTGTGTACATTTATATCTAAAGGATTATTTGTCAAAAACTAAGTACATAAGTGTATGAATTATTCTATGGGATTTATCTCTGAAGAGTTTAAATACCGTACTGGGTATATCCAAGAAAACTGCATAGATCTTCTTGTAAAAGAATTATCTTGTCACTAATGGGTATATGAGTCATACATTTTTTATTCATCATGTAATTCTTGTGATTCATGTATTACTTAACTATTGTTTGTGTATGAAATACCATAAACAATATTTATTAATAAATGTTCTGGTAGCATCCATCAAAAAAATTTAGTTTTAAAAGAACCATCCACATGGGAATGAAATCGTGTGTTTGTCACCATTGATGTAGGTATCACCATCCCTCAGCTGCTTGGAGAACACACCTTGATTTCTAGTATTGTTTCTTAGAATCCTTGGTTCGTATATTTATAAATAAGTATATAAGGACATATTGCATCCAATTCCCAAGGATTATAAATTAAATATTACATTTAATGAGGAATATACCTAAAGTAGAAGCTTGTGATTGCTTCTGCTTCACTTCATTGCAATTCCTCTTCTAGTGACCTATATTGAAACATGCAAAGAAAATATCCTCTAGTTCAATTCAATTCCTTTTGGTCTTTGATTTATTATAAAATGGTTGGGAAGGTTCCCTTGATAGGATACCTATATTTGGCCTTTTTTCATTCTCATTATGTTTTCTTACCACATGAATTAAATATTTTACTTTTGTTAAATTATTATCTTCTTAGAAAACCTATCCCAAAAGATATTGAATTTATTTTTCCAAACTATTCGGTTGATAATTCTCAATGAAATGGAAAAATTCGTTGTTAAGGATGAGAGAATGAGATGGACTGAAAGTTCTTGATTTGACTTCAATCCCAGTTCTTATAGTCGTTCAATGTACTTTATCATTATGAGTAAATGAGTACAAGCTTGAGTTCTATCTGTCAAACAGTATATAATCAATTTGGTCATTATCTCATTAATTTCTTAATTCACTTTCTCTTCACAAACTCCTTGGAGATCAGGAAACATAGTATATGCATCCATGTCCTTACATTGCACATGAAACTGTTTAGACAATGATGTTAGAATTATGATGTAAACATCAAAAGCATCATCCATGAGCCTCGTATTAGCATCTTCCTCATTTTTACCTAGCCCTATGTAGATGTTGATCATGTATTGGGGACTCCAACACATATAATTTCCTTTCATATTGTAGTATTATGTGTTAGAGTTTGTGTAATTCTTGGAAATTTATGTTGGTGATGACATGATCTTTTTCCATTATTTATCGCAGAGTATCATTGGTTTTACATGTCATTTCCAACAAAACTACCATGTAGAAAATTAATACTTTTATATTGAATACCTTGTCAAACATTATTGACTATTAAAACATTAAATGGCTCTCACTATTTTATCAGATTCTATGAACTCTCTATACTAGAATCAGAATACTCTATTGCTTGAGTATTCTAGTGGACATGATATTTGAACCTCTCCTTGTAGTCTAAAATTTTTGGCTACACCACTACATGAAAAGTTCAAAGTAGTTTTGTGACTGATCACCTGCATTAACTCATGACTCCGTGATCTGTTGAGTGAAGTTCTATCTTTTAAAATAATAAACTTCATTTTCTCAATGCTTTCCTTTAATGTTGAGGTATGTTGACAACTTCTTTACTACCAATATCAGTTAATTAAACTCATGACTCTCATAATAACTCTTTGGTAGTAAGTGACACCCACAACATTTGATGGTGAGCATCTCAAATAACTGATTTTATTCAAATTCAATTGATGGAAGGCCTTTGCGACTTAATATTTTTGTTAGGGTTTTTTTATTTATCGACGTATGAAATCATTTTCTCTCATGATGTGAATCATATGTGATTGCAATCAATGAATAGAAAAACATTATTCACATCATAAAATGATTTAATATATGCATTTTTATTTTAAATATTTTATGTTATTTTGTAAACATGGAGATTCAATAAAATAATAAACAATTCATAAATTAAATATGGTACGTGGCTGATCATGAGTAGTTATTTTTTGGTTGATTCATTTAAACAAAATAGACAAACCATGACCTAACCGTATAATACCACATTTGGGTCTTGACTCATGTAGAAGGTTTCACCTCAACCCAAAGTTTCATTGTCTCTTATGAAACACTGCCTTGTCTCGGTGTGGTCTGCGTCTTACTACGTCATCTTCATAATACATACATACTCACACGCAAGAGAGATGGGATCGGGAATGCATAATACATAGAAAAAAAACACTCATGGACATGCAAGCCCTTATACAAGCTAAACGAGAAAATAATAACGATGTTTGGACCATATTTTAATTAATTACATGCATCACACACATTTAAAACAATTAATTAAATAAAAAAATCCAGACATACATTTGTCGGTATGTGTAACGACCCAAAGTTTTTCAATGGAAATTCCCTTCTCATATGTATTCCATAAAATCACATGAAAACACAACATAATGAACTACTAGGTGCTAAGTGGCCTTTAAACATAATTTTGACACTTCTGTGTTTGGAATTTCGAAAATCCGGTATACACGGTTGTAATTAGTAAGTTATTTGGAGTCCGATAAGCAAAACATAATTTTTGGTGAATAGTAACATACCCAAATTAATAGTAACATACCCTTATGAATAGTGACATTCCATAATGAATAGTAACCTAGCCTATAATATTATAAAAATAATATTCATGTTGGATGTACGATATACATATATTTTAGAATAAGTTAATCAATGTTTTAAAACTGGTTTTGATAATAAATTATTATTTTAATTTAATATTAAAATAATCACAATTAAAAAATTATTTTTAAAAAAGGACTTCATTTTTGGATTCTACACGTCGAAAAATGGTTGGGGTGAATTTTTGGGATTTTTCTGAAATACATGAATTTTTTGTGAATTGTATAATCCAATAATTCACAATAAATGCTAAATAATTGATTAATTGTTTCATCAATAATGTTATGATGATGTAATCCCACTTGGTTCTGGATCACATGATCAAATTACTATTCGTTTTCATGGAATACACACTATTCCTTGCCTTGTGAAGAATTAATAAATTAATGATTATAATATTATAAAATCCCTCCTCTCCTCCACTATAAAAACCCCCCTTCACTCTCTCTTCTCTTCACTCCTCTCAAGCCTTGTGACTTTCCATTTTCTACCCAAATATCTCTCCCAAGATCCTCCCCCATGTCCAAAATCTCCTATCCTCTTCAAAATACCAAAAACTCTCCCCTTAAGAGGTTCTCAAAGGAGTAAGTCTGAAGAGGTAAATTATTCATTCCAATTCCTTCATTTCTTTAGGGTTCTCTTTCTTTTTGTTTCTTTCCTCACCTACCTTCACCATAATAGTATTATAAATCCAGTAACATACGTGTATTGGAATGTTTTAATGATAATTTTTTATGTCATAATCTCCTCTCCTTTCCCCACCCTTTTATTTGAAAGAAATCAAATCACCGTTTGAGATGTGCTAATTTAGCACATTCAGGGACAACAATTTACAATTTCTATTATTATCTTTAACTATGGTCATGAAACCATTTGAGTTATGGTTGAACCATATTATTATATATTTAATATATCCTATTTTTAGTTCTTTATTCTTTTTGTACAAATGTTATTACGTTACGAAAAACAAAACATGTTCTTTGTAATCAAACATATCGATTAACAAAAACGGTTATCATTAAAGTTATATATATATATATATATATATATATTAATTCAACTACACTCTAAGTAACCTAATTAAAATTAAAATCTTGTAATCTCCTGGATGTTCACTAAATAATATAACTTAAATTCTGTAAAAACTCTTTCATATTACATATAATCCGAAATTGAATATAAGTGAACCGATCTTTTTAAATCCAAGTAAATAAACGAGCCAGAACAATGAAATTGAACCTTATAACAAATTAAAAGGGCTTTTAATGAACTAAAAAGGGTTATAATAAATAAATTAAATATAGAGGATGTTATGTAATTATATATTAATATGCCTAAATTTGTTTATTCAGGTCTCTAATAATAAGTGGAGAAAACCAACTGATTTAAGGTAAGGGATCCTCTCCTTTTCTCTCTTCATCAAGATTGTTCTCTATGATATTACTTTTTGTGTAATACAAAGTGATGGTGTATTTTTTATCAACTCTCCCATACTTCCCTAATGTTTTATAATTTATGATAAACCCCTTATCTTTCTCATCATTCCCTCTTAGTTACACTTGATACCATGCCAATAAACCATAATGGATTCTACCCGAACTTCTTTTATTCCTTCGGGTTTCTCTATCATTCTTTTTACCAAAATGTAGTTGTATTTTATTTTGATGTAGAACTTAAAAAGTCTGTTTATATTACCTATACTCATGTTTCGAGATCCATCTCTCATTATCTTTCAGGGATATACATGCTTTTAAGTGAATCTCTCCTCGATACTTCGCAATAAGCACGCACCCTTTAAAGAAACTTCCTAAACTTTTACCCAATTCCAACTGCAATATATCTTATGTTTTAAGACACCATTGTCATTGTAAATTCAGTATTTTTTATGAAAACCATCTTGGTTCAATTCTGGTTTTATATAATATAATTTCTTCTTTACTATTTTAAAATATCAATAACATTTCCCTTAAAACCGCACAACAATGATTTATTACTAATGTCTCTAAAATACATTACTTGTGTGGTTTAACTTCTATTTGTTACCACCTACCATGTTATATGGATATATTACCTTATGAACATCCATGTATATTCTGTTCCCTTTATATCATGGAAACTTTCATGATACACACATTGGTTATGCTTTATGTTATGATTATGGTACCCAATTCTCTCCATGGGTAACCTTATGTTTATGATCAATTGATTATGTATGATTACTCATGTGGAAAGAATATTTATGTGGTAATAATATTTATGTGGAAATAATATTCATGAAAATTTTGAGATGGTTGCTCCCAGATAGTGCTCCAATGCATTGGGTAAAGTTGAGTCTCATGAGATGCGATGTAAAACGGGATTGGCGGTTAGCCTTGACTCGTACTAAAATGGGAAAAAGGATTGGCGGTTAGCCTTGACCCACACTAAAATGGGAAACAAGATAGGCAATTAGCCATGACGCATACTAAAGATATTTTTTATGATTCTGACACATTTATATGATTCCATGTTTATATGATCCCATGCTTATAATAAATGATTTTATAAGTTTCATGCTTTGGATATCATTATGTCATGCCTCATAACTATTTGGCTTGAGATGTATCCTTCTGTTCATTCCCTTAATGGGATTTTTTGCGCATCCCTTTGTTCATGTGTTCCCCACAGTACTCTATACAGATGTAAGGTCTCAAAGGAAGTTAAGAGATCTTTATGGATATTAAATGAAGTAGTGTTTTTTGGATCCATGTTTTATGTTATATGTACCTAGTCTTCCAAGACACTAGACTTATCGATCCTTGGCTTGTACTCTGATGATTAATTATGCTTAAAATCATGAAATGTTATATGTAAAATGCTTGGGTTTCTATAGTTGGTATCAGAGGATTGTCTAGTTATTTTTGGAGATTAGAAATATAGCACCTTAGTGAGAACCTTAAGGATGATACTAAGTATAAGAAAACATTCTAGAATTTTTGTAAGTATTTATTAAGGTGTTTATCAAGAAAATATATCCCTATATGGATATAAGTAGGTAGAAGAAGCTCTGGAATAGATGATTCTAGGGGTACAACTTGAAAACACCGCTTTGGGATAGACTCGAAAAAGAACTCGTGCACGACAACAGGCCTTTCTGCACTCTTGGTTACGACACTACTGGGGGATATGCTTTGGTAGATTAAAGAGCATAGTAAAAACCGTTATTAAGGGACAAAAAGAAGTCCATAAGTATATATTTTAAGAAATAGATCGACGATAACCTGGATATAAAGCTAAAGAACCACAAGTCAGGATATAAGTTTTCTTTATATGTTTATACTTTTATGTTCAAATTTTACTTTTTATGCTCAATAGCTAAGTATTCAAGACCTCTAATTATATGTTATTTTTCATTGTTAATGGTAGTAAATAGAATAACACATTACAACAACCAATGTGATAGGAAATATGATGATTGACCTAATGATATGTCTGATGTGACGGAAGCGGGTGCTAAAAACATCATGGAAATACTTGCTCGGCTGGCTCGAGTTATGAATAATAACATGAATCAGGAGGAATTCCCTCCTCCAAGGAAAGATCAAGTTGCTGTAGAATCGTTCATGAGGAAAAGGCCTTCCATGTTTACTATATCTTCTGATCCCCTCCTCACAGAATAATGGATTAACTCCATTGAAAAAAATTTCTCCATCCTCTAGTGCTCGGAAGAAGAGAAATTTTTACCGATGGTCTATTGTTTTGATGGGGAAGCTGATTAGTGGTGGACACTGATCAAGAATACAAATTCCCAAGAAGAAATTGATTCTATATATTGGGAGGAATTAAAGAGGAGGTTTTTCAACAAATATGTTTCTTGAACCCTTTGTCTCAAGATGGAAAGAGAGTTCCTTGGACTCAAGCAGAAGAAAGATTAGACCATCGGGGCATATGAATAAAAATTTTCAAGGATTGCAAGGTATACCTCTGGATTTTTCATGAACACCGAAATCAAGGTGGATCTCTTATTTATTAGACTAAAGCTGAGTCTATGAAAAGAATTGGCGATTCGAGACATCGACAGTTATGAGGAGATTGTCTGTTGTGCTCTCAAGGAGGAAATGGAGATTGGAGACTCTCAATGGTCTCATGGGCCCAGTGACAAGAAGAATAAAATGGAGAAAATCATGGGTGGTTCATCAATCAAATAACATTATGGAATGAAACCTCACTTTAACCTTTGAAAATATTGCGGGATGATGCATCTTGGTGACTGTCTCAAGGGAACCAAGAACTGCTTCAAATGTGGAATGTTTGGCCATCTGGCCAAGAACTACTGAAGGGATATGAAAAATCCCAGTAATTTTGAAGAATAAAGGAAGGTTCAGGTCAACACTAAGAATGTAGTGTAGTGTTTCAACATCATGGATGTTGGGCATTATGAGAACAATTTCCCTAAGATGAGGGTTGTGGAGGCAACCAGAAACAACCTCCAAGGCAACAAGTAAGGGTTTATTATATCACTACTATAGAGGTGGAGCCGAAAAACGATGTGGTGGCAGGTACGCTTGTTATTAATTCAAGAATAGTGAACGTACTATTTGATTCTAGTTCTACGCATTCTTTGATATCTTGCAAGTTTAGTATAACTATTCAAACACCACCTCAGAATTTTGAGGAAAAGATATCTATGAGAACTGTGAATGGGGAAATTATTGCGTCCATGGTTTATAAATGCTCTTCAATTAATGATTGTGGATTGAACCTCCCAGATAATCTCGTCATCCTTCCTTTAGTGAAGTTTGACGCAATCTTGGGAATGGATTGGCTATCTTTTTACAAATACAACATCAACTGTCAGTAAAGGGAGATCACTTTTCACATCCTGAAGCATCCTCTGATTCATTTGAAGTGTAAGGAGGAACATGAGTCTCCTTTATAATCTTCATATCATGTGTGGATATTGTTACCTTATGATCAAGCATATCTAGCTCAAATGATGGAGACAAATGAGATAATCTTGCATGAAGACATGCCCATCATGTGGGATTACACTGATGTATTCCTTGAAGAGTTGTATGGTCTTCCTCTTGATCGAGAGGTTGATTTCACTATTGATCTTAACCCTGGATCTCTAATAATCTCAATGACACGTTACTAAATGGACACCATGGAGCTGGAAGTGCTGAAGAAGCAGTTAGATGAGAATATAGAGAAGGGTTTTATACACCCGAGAGCTTCACCGTGGGGTTCTCCAGTCCTCTTCGTCAAGAAGAAGGATGGATCAGTGTGCCTCTGCATTGATTATCATGGGCTCAATTAAATAACAGTAAAGAAAAAGTATCCCCTTCCACGGATAGATGACTTTTTCGATCAGCTTCATGGGGCCAATTATTTTTCTATGGTGGACCTTCGGTCAGGATATCACCAACTAATGGTGAGGAAGGAAGATATTCCCATGACTGCCTTTCAAACAAGGTATGGACACTATGAGTTCATAGTGATACCCTTAGGACTAACTAATGCTCCAAAAATTTTCATGGATTTAATGAATAGAGTCTTTAGAGATTACCTTGACAAATTTGTGGTGGACTTTATTGATGATATTTTAATATACTCTAAGAGTAAGGAGGAACATGAGGATCATTTGAAAACTATGTTATAGACTTTGCGAAGGGAGAAGTTGTATGAAATGTATAGTAAATGTGAGTTCTAGATGGATAATGTATCATTCTTGGGGAATGTAATCACCAGAAAGGGGATATCTTTGGACCCTTCCAAGACAAAGGCAATTGAAGAGTGGTCGAGGCCAACATTTGTAATAGAGATACGCAGCGTTTTGGGTCTAGCTGGGCATTATCGATGATTCATGAAGAACTTTTCATGATTTTCAAACCCAATGACCAAACTGACATGGAAGTGAGTAATGTTTTTTTGCATAGTGGAATGTGAAGAATGTTTCAAGAAGTTGAAAAAGAGGCTTATCACTGTGCCGATACTTACACTCCCTTCCAGTGGAGAACACTTTGTGGTGTATAGTGATGCTTCTAAGAAAGTAATAGGGTGTGTGCTAATGCAAAATGATAAAGTGATAGCCTATGCCTCAAGGCCGCTGAAAATCCATGAGCAAAACTATCCTACGCATGATCTGGAGTTGGCAGTCCTGATCTTTGTGTTGAAAATCTGGCAACATTATCTCTATGGGAAAAAACGGGAGATATATACTGACCACCAGAGTCTCAAATATATATTCACACAAAGAGAGATTAATATGCACTAGTGAAGATTCATAGATGTCATCAAGGATTATGACTTCTCAATCCACTACCATCCCGTTAAGGAAAACAAGGTGGTTGATGCTCTAAGTAGAAAGGATCCTGCATCTTTATCAATGATGATAATTGAAAAGGATATGATCTTCGCAGATTTGCAAAGTATGGAAATGAAAATCATTAAGTGTGGAACATCATCAATCCTTTCTCAAATGATTTTTCAACCATCCCTAATGGAGAAAATAAAGGATTCTAAAATAAAGGATGTGGAAATTCATAAATGATTGTAAGCTGATAAAAATGGGAAATCCTATGATTTCAAAATTGATGAGGAAGGAGTTAAAGAATTTGGGACACGATTATGTGTACCATTTGATCTAGAGATAAAAAAGGATCTATGGAATGATGCACATAGCTCGACCTTCTCCCTCAACCCAAGGAGCACAAAGATCTATTGAGATATCTGGGAAAATTTTTTGTGGGACAATATGAAAAGGGAGATTGCCGAATATACATCAAAGTGCCTTGTATGTCTGCACGTGAAGGCTGAGAGACAAAAGTATAAGGGTATGATGCAACCACTACCCATACCAGCATGGAAGTGGTAGAACATTACCATGGACTTTTTCACTGGTCTTCCAATGAAATCTAGAAAAAACAATGCTATATGGGTCATTGTGGATGATCTTACGAAGACATCAGACTTTGTCGTGGTTTGAGGGGACTTCTCATTGGATCAACTTGCACAGATTTACATAAAGGAAGTGGTAAGGCCGCATGAATCCCCACTATCTATTGTATCCGATCATGATTCGAGGTTCACCTCGATGTTCTGGAAAAGTCTCTAACATGCTCTAAGCACAGAACTGAACCTCAGTATGGCTGATCACCACAAACTGATGGAAAATCTAATGGGGCTATTATGGTTCTTGAAGATATGCTAAGAGCCTGCTCTCTATAATTCAAAGGAGGATGGGACCAACATCTTCCACTTGTTGAATTCTCCTACAACAATAGTTTCTACTCGAGAATCTGAATGGAACCATATAAAGCCCTTTATGGGAAAAGGTGAAGAACATCGGTGTGTTGGGATGAAGTCAGTGAGCATAAGCTTCTAGGACCTGAAATGGTCGATGAAATGGTAGAGAAGGTGAAAGCCATTCAGCAGCATATCAAGGAAGCCCAAAGTCGACAGAAGAGTTATGAATATAACTGTCGACAAGTCATTGAGTTCAAATTTAAATACATGGAATTTCTACGCATATCCCTATTTAATAAGGTCATGAGGATTGGGAATAATGGGAAGTTACGTCCCAAGTACATTGGCCCCTTTGAGATCCTTGATCGAGTCGGAGCGGCGGCCTATCTACTGGCACTTCCACCTACCATGTCGAAAGTACATGATGTCTTTCATGAATCCCAATTAAGGAATTACATACCAGACCCTTCCCATGTACTCTATTCAGAGGTGGTACAGTTGGAGGATGATCTCTCTTATGGGGAGAAGCCAGTGAAGATATTGGATCGTAGAGACAATGTTATACGCAACAAGACTACTCATCTGGTCAAGGTAATATGGAGAAACCATAATTACGAAGAGGCAACATGGGAACTGGAGGAAGCAATGAAGGAAATGTACCGATAGTTATTTTTGTCTTAGAATGTAAAACGAAATTTCGAGGGTGAAATTTCATAAGGGGGGAAGAATGTAACGACCCAATGTTTTTCAATGGAAATTCCCTTCTCATAATTCTGTCATAAAATCACATGAAAATAAATCATAATAAACTACTAAGTGCTAAGTGAACTTTAAACATAAGTTGGACACTTTTGTGTTTGGAATTGCGAAAATCCAGCATAAATGGTTGTAATCAGTAAGTTATTAGGAGTTTGATAGGGAAAAATTAATTTTTCGTGAATAGTAACATACCCTAATGAATAGTAACATAACCATATGAATAGTGATATACCCTAATCAATAGTAACATCACCTATGATAGTATGAAAATTATATTCAAATTTGATCTATGATATACCTATATTTTAGAATAAGTTAATGAATGTTTTAAAAATAGTTTTGATAATGAATTATTATTCTAATTAAATATTAAAATAACCATATTTAGAAAATTATTTTTAAAAAATGGACTTCATTTTTGGATTCTACACATCGAAAAAATAGTTAGGGTGAATTTTTGGGAATTTTCTGAAATACATGAATTTTTGATGAATAGTAGAACCTGATAATTCACAATAAATGCTGTATAATGGATTAGTTGAGTCATCGATGATGTTCTGCTGATGTAAGCCCACTTGGTTTGGGATCACATGATAAAATTACTATTCTTGGTCATGGAATACTCACTGTTTTTTTCTTGGGAATAATTAATAAATTGATGATTATAATATTATGAAATCTCTCCTCTCCTCCACTATAAAACCCCCCTTCACTCCCTCTTATCTTCACTCCTCTCAAACCTTGTTCCTTGACATTATTCTTCCAAAATCTCTCCCCAAGATCCTCCCCAACGTCCAAAATCTCATAGCCTCTTTAAAATAAGAAAACCTCTCCCCTTAAGAGGTTCTTAAAGGAGGAAGTCTCAAGAGGTAAATCCTCTTTCCAATTCCTTCATTTCTTTAATGTTCTCTTTCTTTTTGTTTCTTTCCTCACCCCCTTCACCAGAATAGTATGATTAATATAGTAACAAACATGTACTGGAATGTTTTCATGCTAATTGAATACGTCATTATCTTCTCTCCTTTCACCACTCTTTTATTTGAAGGAAATGAAAGCAACGTTTGAGATGTGCTAATTTAGAAAATTCAAGCACAACTATTTATCAATTTATATTATTATCATTAATTGTGGTCATTAAACCATTTGAGTTATGGTTGAAATATATTATTATATATCTAATATATCCTATTTTTAGTTCTCTATTCTTTTTTTACAAATGGTATTATGTTATAAAAAACAAAACATGTTCTTTGTAATCAAACCCATCGATTAAAAAAACGGTTATCACTAAGGTTATATATATATATATTAATTAGAGTTCATTCAAGGTAACCTAATTAAAATTAAAACCATGTAATCGTATTTATGTTCACTAAATAATATAACTTCAATTCTGAAAAAACACTTTCATCTTACATATAATCAAAACTTGAATATAAGTGAATCGGTCTTTTAATGCCAAGTAAACAAACGAGCCCGAACAATGAAATTGAACCTTATAACGAATCAAAAAGGCTTTGAATTAACTAAAGAGGGTTATAATAAATAAATTAAATATATAAGAGGTTATGGATTTATTAATTAAAAAGCTTTAATTTTTTTATTCATGTCTCAAATAACATGTTGAGAACACCAACGGATTTATGGTAAGGGATCCTCTCTTTTTCGCTCTTAATCAAGATTGTTCTCTATGCTATGACTTTTTTGTGTAATAACGAATAATGGGGTATGTTTTCTCACCTAACCCATAATTTTATAATGTTTTATATGTGATTAGAAAACCCTCAACTCTATCATCAAGCCCTCTTAGTTACACCTGATACCATGCCAATAAACCATAATGGATTCTACCCGAACTTCCATTATTCCTTCGGGTTTCTCTATCTTTATTTTTACCAAAATATAGTTGTATTTTTTTTTGTAGAACTTAAACATTCTTTTTATATTCTCCAAACTCATGTTCTAGGATCCATCTCTCATTCTCTTTCAGGGATATACATGCTTTTAACTGAATCTATCCTCTATACTTCCTAATAAGCACACTCGTTTTAAAGGAACTTCTCGAACTTTTACCCAATTCCAAGTGCACTATATATTCTGTTTTAAGACACCATTGTCATTTTAAATTCTGTATTTTTATTAAGAAAACCATCTTGGTTCAATTCTGGTTTTATATAAAAGAATTTCTTCTTTACTATTTTAGAAGCTCAATAGTATTTTCCTTAAAACCGCAAAAAAAAAGTTTTAATGCTAATGTCTCTCAAATACATTCCTTATGTGATATAACTTATATTTGTTACCACTTACCATGTTATATGACTATATTACCTTATGAAAGTCCATGTATATTCTATTCACTTTCTTTCATGGACACTTTCATGATACACTCATTGGTTATGATTTATGTCATGATTGTGGTACCCAATTCTTTCTATGGGTAACCTTATGTTTATGAACAATTGATTATGTATTATTACTCATGTGGAAAAGAATATTTATCTGGTAATAATATTTATGTGGCAAGAATATTCATGAGAATTTTGAGATGGGTGCACCTAGATAGCGCTCCAATGCATTGGGTAATGTTGAGGCTCATGAGATGCGATGTGAAACGAGATTGGCGGTTAGCATTGACCCGTACTAAATAAATGTTTTATGATTCTTCCACATTTATATGATTTCATGTTTATATGATCCCATGATTATATGAAGTAATTTTATAGGTTTCATGCTTTGGATAATATTAAGGCATTCCTCCTAACTCATGTGCTTGAGATGTATCCTTATGTTCATTCCCTTACTGGGTTTTTTAGCTCATCCCATTGTGCATGTGTTTCCCAGGGTACCCTATACAGATGTAAGGGCACAAAGGATGTTAGGAGCTCTTCATATAAATTAAATAAAGAAGTGTTTTTTAGATCCATGTTTTATGTTATGTGTACCTTTTCTTCCAAGACACTAGACTTAACAATACTTGGCTTATACTCTGATGATTAATTATCCTTAAAATCATGAAATGTTATATGTAAAAGTCTTGGGTCTCTATAGTATGTACTCAAGATTAGTCATCGTGCATTTAAAAAATTAATTTACTATAAATTTAAATGTACACAGGAAATTCATATAAATTAAATGAATTATTAAATTCAAATAATTTCTTCAAATATTTTAATTTTATTCAGTCCAACAATTCTTTTAAATTTAATTCAAAAAAATCAATTAAATTGTTTTTGAAATATTAAAATTTATATTTTTAAAAAAAAATATAAATGTAAATAATTCTATTTAAAACTAAAATTAAATTAATTAAATTTGATAATTTTTTCAGGTTGGATTGAACCAGCGGAGGGCCATTTTCGGAAAGGTAGAACCTGCCCAAGGCCTTCGTGGGCCAAACAGACCTCGTGTAGAGGGGTTTTAGGTCGGGCATACTCATTTTGTCCCATTTTGGGTTGGATCAGATCAACTTCCCCAGCAGTTTGCCAGATTTGGGCAGGAAAACCACGATAGTGTGTTTCCAGATTACCAGCTCTAGGATTGGGTTCCGGTCACAATAGGGACGAAGTAGCTTCCATCTAGGAGTTATGTTCGGTATTGTCTGACATGACAGGGGCTTCCAGGGTCCCAATTTAAGAGACCAATGATGATGAGGATCGCAAACCGAATAAGGGGTTGTCGATGTTGCGGGTTCCTCGAGTCCATGGACCATCGGTGGAATGGAAGGCAAGGCTGATAGAGGAGACTAGGGGTGGCCCGTGTTAGAGAAAAAGGCCTCCCACGATTTCATTTTTTTATAAAATTAAATTCAAAATCCTAAATATACCCTTTTGAGAAATAGCCCCATGAGGTTTTTATATTTGTGGAATTCCCAATATTTTTTGTCTCCCATATTATGAAGGATATTAAAGTAGCCTTTATATAAAAATAATTATTATAATTATAATGAAAATCCACATAACTGGTGGAAACCACAACATGCCCGAAAAAATTGTTTTGGCATTCGGCGTCCGGTCAGAACCTGGTCGAATTTACTTCGGGTAATAAATAACATATATTGATATATGTATACATGTTATTCCAATCTAAAATCTGAAATTTTGGTATTTGAAAAACACGTTTCGGTCCATAAAAATCTCATTGGATAAAAATGACTTGGTCATCCGAGATTAGATCGAATCGTAGACGGATCCATTGTGACCGATTTAATACCCTCTATTTAAATTTAATGCTAATTTATTTTTCTTGGCTTAGAAAAATCACATGATCAATCAAATACCAATTTAAGGTATTGAGGAGCATAGCAGAAGCCATTCGGCTGTAGATTTTAAAAATTATCACCGGGGCAACATAACTTATCATCTCTGGCGATCTGAGCCCCAATACGATCTAAGGATCTCATGTGAATTTAAATAGAGCACGTAAAATAAAAATCAAACGAGTATTTCCTTCCGAATCGAAGTGCTCTTGTCTGTCTCTCAACATTGGAATTCATTGCTCGAAAGATTCAAAGTTTAACCTCTCTAGATGTCCACACACACTTCTCAAATCAGCATGTACGTCGTTCAACAGATTTCTAGTGCTAGTGTGGAGCATCGACAATCTATTTGATGTTACGATGATCACCACGATATTCTAACTTCAATCTCTGAAGATGGACTTGGATTATTCACTCAAAGATAGGATTTCTCTCTTTAGGATATGGTATGAGATGGGATCTCTCAATTCCATTTGAGTGAATAATCCTTTGGGAATAGCTTCGCTCTGACTTATATAGTGGATGCTCCAAATACCCGGTTAGGGTTCCCCAACCCTTATCCATTAAACATCCATTAAATAAGTGATATAAATAATTAATTATGACAATCTAACTATGCCATAAATATTATATATATTTTACCACATTCTGGTAATATATATTGAATATATTAAATGTTAAACTCAAGCCTTGAATGCAAATTGTAACTCTAGATAATATTAAATGAACCTGGAATATTGAAATAATATTTTTTTGTATAATATTAATCCTCATATTTACTAAAACACTTTTAAATGCATTTAATAAATAAATTCAGCCCATTTATTCTTTATTTTATTAATAATAAATTTATTCATTTTTCAATGATCGATAAAACATGGACAACATTCGTATCTCGTAGTGGGGCCCACCATGTCATTATATACCTATTCACCTGAATTTGGAATATTCTTGAATGTACTATTGTGTGTGACCCTCCAGGACCTTATCTCGATAGTAGTAAATAGTATTCATAAACCAAAAGTAGAGTCTAACAACCCATCAAGACCCTTAAAGAGATAACAAATAATCATAGCAATAACAACCAACCTACAAACACGTACTGTGTAATATAATCTATCTGTCTTATGATATCTCATAAAGCATGATGCACACATGTTTCATCGTCCTTTCACACTTTATTATTTGTTGATCTATCTAGACAAATTTACCCTCGATTAATATGGCCATGGATTTAGCAATGGTTTTACCATTTTGATCAAATTTTCCAGAGATATGGCTTCCTCATACCACCAATGACGCATCCAACACAAGATTCCTCACCACGATTTCATTATCATAGTTGTTTTCTTGCATCAAAATACGCAATCAAATTGCACACATTAATAATGATCTCATGTTATGAGACCAATACGCGTGGTCATAGATGGGAGGATTCAATGACACTCAAAACATGTAGTGTTCCTATAGGCAGGTATTCCCTCATGATCCTAACTACTAGATATCACTAAATGTTAGTTTTATGAGAAGAAGTTTCAATGCTTATGAGCCACCGTCATTGGATTTTCAGACATCATTTGTGTCCAATAATAATTTTGTATCTAAACCGTAGGAATTAAATTTAATATTAATTTCATAATATCTCAAGATTCTCATTATAGATTGGGATATGTTATAATCTTTTGATATGACAAATAATCTATGGATATTACCATTAAATAGTGGATGCAAAAATGTCTACATAATAAATGGTAAGTGTGCGTCATATATATCTCACTGAATACAAGACATGGTAATCAAAATTTGATAAAGTTGGGTCTAGGGAACCCACTTTTACATCACAAGTGAACACTCACATGAAAGACACACACATGAAATCACAAACACAAAGAAAACGCACACATATTATGTTGTTCGATCATTGAGGCCTACATCCACGAGAGAATGGAAGCATCTATTTTATTTATATAATAAGTACATTTGAGTTACAATGATAATAAAATTTTGACAATACTACTCAGACTATCATAAGAAGTCACGCTAACACAATAGTTATTGCATCTTTCAAAATTTCTCTTTCTGATCTTTTGTGTTCGACATTCCAACCATTGGATCCTAGATGCACCCAGGTGTGCTACTTCGTGAGTCACCTCTACCTCGTTCCACGACCTATGAGCATGATGTAAACCATCTTAGTCACATTTACACTTATAGACCAATCCCACATAAGTGTGTATCAGTTGGTCCTTCTGTCAACACCACCATCTGACATTCACATGTTTCCCATGATTTGCCTTAACTACTGTTGATTCCCTAAAGAAATAGACACTCGAACCACCGACACCCGATGAAAAGTGCACATAATGTTTCAATCCACACTAATGATTAAACAAATATATCTTTTACCGAAAACCTATGAGAAAATTATCTTAGAATCATCACTAGTGGCTTCCCATTATGACATCCGCACAACCATCATCGTCTACATAACATCGTTCAACATCTTGAAACTGACACTTCCACCTGCTTCACTCCTTCATCTAGATCATGACCATATTTTGGGTACATGCATTGGATGATCCTCCTCATAATTTTCACACTCAATCTCCAATGGGATCCATCGACTATACTCATCAGTTCAACTGCATCTATTGGATCCACCTTCCATAGATCTAAATGTCCAACATCTTTCCCCTAATATTACACTCGAAGACTCTCATATAAAATCCATTCAAATTAGGTTACTGCTTCTAGTAAACTGATTCCAACTGCTTGAATCAAAAAAACCCATGGTTTTAATGCACTGTTTCCATCTATCTCCTTTAGAGAAAATTGTATTAAACTGATTCTGGAGCATTTGACATTCAAAATAGAAAATTCTTCTCACACAAAATACAACAATATCTTACTTACAAATTATTTTAACCGGTGTATTCCCTTTTGGTGATCTTTTTTACACCCTCTCCCCCAAGCTCAAAGACCACATCAAATTATAATCATGTCATAATTATACATCTTTAGTACATTAAGGCCCCACTCTTCACTACATAATGCCCACGTTGCTTCCACATAAAATTCACAATTCAATATAAAAAGAATAAATCGATTACACCACCAATTTTCATGTAAAATATCATTAACTAGCTTAAAATTATACAACAATCATTTCTTGAATCAAAATACTCACTATTGTTCATCACATATCACCATTGAAAATAACTACGTTAACTTTTCATAACATTCTAGTGAATTGATTATTATGAGAAATTTACACATGAAACCTATGAAGTGGCCCCTCACATCACCTAGACCATATCATTATTATATGTTAATGCATTTATAAGTTGAACCTATAGTGAATGTTCACTCCTTTTAACTATCTTCATATATACAAGAGTATCCAGATTGAATCCCTTGGCCATCAAATGGTTGATGTTTTATCTCCTTCATGAGACGAACCTTTCTTACGTAACCCTAGCCACACACTTCACCACGATGCATCACTCAACACTGTATGCCACAACCTCCATGCCCTCCTACTTGTCTGAAATCATTACATCTAACCCTCTCTCATCTAAGCCCTCTTAACTACTATAAATTAACATTAAGTCTTTGTTGACCATTATTATCACTAAAAAAACGCTGATAAATGATACTTTTTGAATTAGAAAATGAAAATAATTGATAAATGTAACTTTTATTAGTGCTAAAAAAATTACTAATAAGAAGATTTCTTTTACAAGTGTTTTCTTAAGAATTGATAAAGAATAATATTTATTAGTAATTTATTTAACTCTAATAAATTATACTATTCATCATCACTTTTCTAGTGGTAATAAAGGGAAACATTAATAATTTCATTTATATATACATTTTTATATATTTTTAAATATTATTTATATAATAATAAGTATATATATTTATATAAATAGAATACATATATATAATTATTTATAATTATATAAATAATTAAAATCACACACACACACACATATATATTATAAAATATAGTGATATGATCTTTACGAATATATATATATATATATATACATTAAAAAATAGTTCATATATAAATGTATATATTTAGATTTTTATTATATAATTTACAGAAAAACAGTAATGAAAAAAATAAAATGCATAAGAATTTCACTTGTGGCTAAAAAATGCCCTAGTATAATAGGTTGCAAATGAAAAGAGGGGATGAGAAACCAGAGACACCTTGACGTTTCCCCTAAAATAGAGTAAGAGAGGGAAGAACCCTTAATCTTACCCTCAAAAGAAGGATGGTTAGTTTTATGGTCAAGGAGCGATTCCTAAAAGGCATAGTCCAAATTAAAATATATGTTTGTTAAAGGGGATCCTCAAAAAAAGTTAGAAATTTCCCCCAACTACATAAAGCTTTTCCCAAGTTTATCTATTTGACATTGATACCTTTAGAAAAAAAATTATCTCTCTCCCATAATGACCTATACTCTTTATTTCTCTAAAGAACAACTAAAACTTGAATATTTCTTTCTTAGTCTAACAGTAATAAGAATATTGGTTGGGGAGAATATTGGTCTTTTGATGATTTAAAAATATTGTTCCTTGCTAATTGATTTTCTAACCACATCCCTGAATAATTTTTTCATGGTCTTGATTTCTTCAAATGGTACAAAGTGAATCCCTCATTGTCAAATAAATTATTCTACCCCTTGTGACTTCTAGAATGATAGAAATTGTCTGCATAAACATTAGTGGGTGAGAAACGGAAAAAATATTCCTCTTTTAAGTAATCTATTTTATCCACTTTTATATTCTACAAAAACGATAATGTTAATTCCTTACCAGTAAATACAACTATATGCAAGCTTCTAAAATGAATATTTCCCTAAAAGTCTTCTATGGGAGGAGAGAAGTCTACAATGGGATATCCCTCAATATCTAGAACCTCCCGACCACAAGGCTTGAATCCCGCTGAACCAAAAACAGCTTCATCCTATGATAATTCTATAATAGACTGATTCTTCCCCTCAGCAGTCACCAATTCCCCTGCACTTTTCTCCACTGAGATCCCTCCGGCCTCCCTTTATTTCTAATTATATGTGTTTGGGATTATGATATACTTATATACATAAATATACATAACCTCATTTAGTGGTACCCCCTTCTGTATTGACGAGATCTTGAGTTCAAGCTAGTACTCCCATGCATTTATATGTTGCATGATTTTTAACATATTCCCCCCAATCATTGTAAAAACATAAATGTTATATTAAATATATATTATATATATGCATATTAATATATTCTGAAATATGATTTATATAATAATTATTTATATATACAAATTATATATATTTTAAATCTTTTCTAATTTTATTTAATCTTTTATAATTGTTTATAATTATATGTAAAATTTTTAATACATGCATACATGCACATTATAAGATATAGTTATATGAACTATAACACCCCTACCTCAAAATCACAGAAACTATGTATTATTTATTATATTAACATGTTTACAAGGAAACAAATTCTGAATGACTGATCAGTTTAGAAATTTTAGAAAGCTATATTATATACATGAACCTTACATTATAATTTAAAAAATATATAAAATTTAATAATGTAAATCCTTTGAGAGAATAAATATTCTTTTAACATAACCCTACATATCAATCATAATACACATCTTGGAATTATGATAAAAATAAAACATAATAAATAGGAGAGCTCATATGTTCAGTAAGAGTACGCATAAAACAGAAGATAACATGAATAATAAACATAAATTTTAAGACACGATGTGTACTAAAACACAAGATGTTTAACAGAACAAGATAATAATATGGGCAACATAAATAATACTATATAAATAATCACATGATCTAGAAAACATAACCATGAATATTATATTAATCGAATAATCACATGAAATGTCAATAATGATAGAATGCATAATGTCTGACATTCGCAGTATCGAGATCTATCTTCAATATAGTTACTTTCAAAATATATCATCAAGACAGGTTAATAATGTGAGTAGAAACTCATTGGATTTCATATCAACATCTATCCTCCTAATAATATAAAACTGGCTGGAAACAAATGCTAAGGGTTTGATGCCAACTGATTTTTTCACATGAGACCTACCAATGTATCAGGGAGATATAGTGGGCTTCAAAAATCACATACTAAGTCAAATGCATTCCTCATGTGAAACCATACACAATATAAACATTCATATTGAAAAACTAACATAAAAATTATGGATACTTTAACCATAAACCATGAATGGTATCAAAATATCACATCTACAGTCAAGCAAATCATAAACCCTTTAATAAAATAAGATAGATTGCATCATAAGAGATAAACCTCAATCAAACATAAGATTCTAAAAAGGATGATTATATAGATGAAAATACACTAATAAAATTGTTAGAAATATCTTGAGAAAAATACCCCATTTCATTGAAATCATTTATTTAAAAGATGTGTATTTATTAAAGAAAACATTTTATTTAAGAAAACATAGTAACTTTTTAATGGAAGTTTTAAAAGGTCAAGGCTTCATGATGATAGTGAAATCCTTTGATGTCTTATAAGTTAAAAATAAACATTCTTCCCTTATTTTTGTCAAAAAATTCATAAAGTACCTCATTTGGAAAATGAGAAAAAATTCATTTCAAAACGTTTTATAGTAGTCAAACATAGGTAAAAATTACATTAAACAGTTGTAGGAGAATAGTAAGAATATTTTGAAATAAATTTTTATAAAAATGGACATGGATGATAAATATTTCATAGTAAATACTTATGTATAAACAACCCTAAATAGTAATGATATTGCGAAATTAACCCTATTCTTAGGTCTGATTCCCTCCATAAGTGTAAAATAATCATGTATAGTGGTAATAAACATATTATTAACATGTACCATAATCGTAATAATATTTTTTATATGATAAATGATTCATTTATGACATTATATTATCCATATAATAATAATTCCATGTTTAAATAATGTTTCGGGTAATAATCGTTTCGTTTATCATACGTGTTTTGACTCGTTATTCTTGATCTTATTACTTAGTTCATTATTTAATTATTTGCAGAATAAAACATATGATTTATATATCATATATATTCAATATGTAAATATATATATATAATATAGATATACGAAATGGAAGACACCATTTATGGAGATGGTAGGTTATATGTACACATGAATGTTGTTTTCGTTTTCTTATCGTATTGAATAGAAGAATGTAAATGAAATATATATATATATATATTATTAAAATATAATTATTATGTCATATATTTCATATTTATTAATTATATATATATTTTTATAATCATTCATGAATGGTTAATGGGGAAGACGAATCTCATTGCGTCATGGTGACGGTAGGTCGTACGTACATATGAGCAACAATATCATTTCCTTATTGATAAAAAGTTGATCAATTAGATTGTAATTTAATTATAAATAATAAATATAATTCTATATTTATTATTTATATCCATTATATACATCATTATACCAATCCAAATAAAGTGTTTATGAAAGAAAATTACACTACAGATTGGAGACGGTAAGTCATACGCACACACACATGGTGAAATTGTTTTTTACAGGATGGATCAAAGGAGGAATATGGTTTTCCCATAATCATTATAACATCTCAGAATATATATGATATTTAATTTATTACTTTAGTAAGAAAACAACATATGATGATGGATTAGAAGACGAAAATAGCATAAATGAATGGTTAGAACAATTACCTCTTCTTTGGCGGACTTAATTTGGATCTCATATTAGGGACAACAGGGTTGGTCTTTTGGGAAGAAAGAGACCTTAAGAACATAACTAAGAATTTTGAGGGGATGAATGGGTAGGGGATGGTCGAGCTAGAAGGCTCAAAGTGGAGTGAGGAAAGGAGGGAGGAGGTTCCCTTTTATAATTGAGGTTAGAGACACTTTTGAAAATCCACAAAATATTAAAATATAATAAGACTATTCTAGATCCAAATACCTAAAGAATGACTATAAATGGAAATTAGAAGACATTTTTGACCATATCCTATCCCCTTATGATTATTTAATTTTTTGATGATTTTTAATAATTTAATAATAAATTAATTCAATAAGGTATTATTATTGTCAAATTTAATAATATTTAGTTAATTTGGATTTAAATATATCACAAAAAAGTGGGAATTTGAATATAATTGTTTTATATATATCTAATATAACTTATAGTTCTTTAAATTTCATTATAAACTTGAATTCATCAAAAATATATCAAATATAATATTATTAAATTCAATTATTTTATTTTTCAATTAATTAAATATATATTGTTTACCGTTGAAGAAAAATATAAGATAATTATATAATTTTAAAAAATTAATAATGAAATTATATAATGAAATTAATTTCATTATGATCAAAATAGACATTTATATTCCTTCATAGCTTGATGTTGTCCCCACATGGACACATAAAAGATATTACAAACAGAGTGATATTTTGTAACAATCTATTATTTAAATAGTATATAATTTATTTCCATGGACATATGTCCATTAAACAACTCAAAATCGATCATAATGTGTTAAGAGTCAAATATTATTAATCCAATATAATTTTTACAAGTTGTTTATTATTTTGTTAATCCTTATCGTTTGGTTTCTACACTTATTCAACCCTTTTCATTCTTACCATGATATCATCTAATTTACACATTGAGGGTTAATATATTTACTATAGAATGTAAAAAAACCACTAAATGAGTCAATGCTATTTTTTTTGACTTATCCCAAAAATTTATCTAAAATTGAGTTTTTTATGAATTTTATATCAGTTAATAAATTATTATTTATTTTAAAATATCTTAGACGTCAATTTTGACACTATTCATTATTTTGTCTTATAAAAAAACAATACAACATGAGAAATTCAATCCAAGACTTCTGAAACATTAAAAATATGTCTAATTCATCGATAAAAATCATTTATTACATTAAATCACTCAAAATATATTTATATTAATATTTTTAATATTATTTATTTTATATTTCTATTAATTTAATAATTACTACATCATCATTGTGTCACCTTTAAAGGTAATTATGTTATCACTAAAATTTAGAAAAAAAATTACCATGATGTAGATAATCATTTTAGCTTTATAAATACTATTTATTGTTGAACATATCCCTTATATATCTGCATATTTAAATTATTTCTCTTGTTAAAAAACAAAAGTGTAATAAATGTGAGTTTTCTATGAATATAATATTATAAATATATTAAAGTCATTCATGTGTATCAAAGTGGTCCTAAAATAGAACCCAAGTATGATTTTAGTTTAAACCCAATCATACAATAAAATTCGGACAACTGTTAGGCTAACTTGATAATATTCTAATATTATATTTTTACCTTAAATTACCTGATTTACCCGTAGTTGTGGTAAATAAAATACTAATGTTACTATTCATAAAAAATTATGTTGATTCCATTAGACCAAAAATTTCACACGTATTACAACCATTTATACCAATTTTTCAAAATCAAGTTCATAGAAACAATGAAATTAAGTTTAACGTTAATCCCATTTATGTGGCGAGAAAACGAGTTAATATAGAAATGTTCAAAAGTTCAATAAGTTATATATCCAATTTTAATATAAAAATATTTAAATTACCTATGTGGATTAATATGTGTATGATTGATCTATTTTGACTTTAAAACCCAATTTAAAATTTAATTATCATTAATTATTATTTAAACAATAAGATAATTTTTAACTACAATGCAATATTTTTCACTATTCATAAAAAAAATGAAACTTCTCAAAAAATATCAAAAATCTCCCTAAGATAATTTTGATATTAAGAAATCAAATATTAAGTTTATTTTTTCAAATAACATATATAAATTTCCAAAATTTTATTTAAAATAGGTTCGTCATTAAAAGGCGGTAAAACATGATCTTGCATGTAACACAAGCTAACTCAGTGTTATGTGTAGCATAAGCTTAATTTTGTGAATAAATCATGTTAAAAAAATTTTAAATTTATTCTAATATAAAAATATTTTAAATTATTATGGTGTTACATTATCCCCTCCTTTAATAAATTTTGTCCTCATAATTTTTGAATTCGGGTTTGGTAACTATGGTTTGAAAATTCAAAATTCATTTATTGAAATCCCACATCAAAACAAGGGTAAATAAAAGTTCCACATTAAAATAATGATAGGGAAGTACAAAGGTCACCATAGATAACACATACTACAGTTCCATATATGAAAACATGGACATGGAAAAAACATCAAGTTATGATGGAGAGTGAGAGAGAACATGATGAGGAGAATGTTAATAATCACAAAGCTAAAAATATGTGATGATATAAGGGACCATTTGATTCATTAGATTTTAAAGTACTAGGATAACATTTTTTTTCCAAAATCCTTTTCCTGACATTTAGGGATTCAACTTATATTTAGATAAGAACGAGAGAAAATAGAATTACTTGATTTCTTTCTTTGTCGTAAGCAAAATATTATCCTTTGGTTGTGCTTTGATCTATTTTAATTTAATTTAGTTCACCTAAAGATGGATATTCGAGATATATTTTTATGCCTAAAGAACTTTTAATGAATTATAAATTCAACGTTTAATTTCTTCATCTTTTTACTGACACCAAAAATGGATAACACAAATTATCAAATAAATCATACATTATCCTCAAACAATAAAATCTGATGTTCAAATTAATCAATTCCTACCTTACGACTCATCCAAAATATATCTATCCAAGTTCGTAGTCCAAAAGAATCTCTAAATTTCCAAAATACATTAGATTCTTTAAACAATGTAATGTAAATCTTATTATCACGTGCCTTTATAACCTTAAAACCCTTAATGAAATCATAAATGATTCTAAATACTTGATGAAGATGTACTGGAGTACATTCCTAATATATCTCATGATTCTTATAACAGAGAACAGTTTATGAAATAATTATTGAATCTAAATACAAGTTAACATTAATCATTTTTCTTTATTCTTAAACCATTAACTACACAACATCATCTTTTTTGTTTATACCACCTTCATTTCATTTTCCTTTTGTATTTTATTCATCATTAGAATTTTAACCATTACTTGTATAACCTTGCTGATTCTAACAATTGACCAAAACTCAAAGAAAAAAAGTTAGAAACAGTAATCATAGTGATATAGTAATGAAGAATAATTTATAAAATCTCTAAATGATGGCATATTCTTCCTAATCTATATGTCTATAAGATTAACCTAGGTTATCCATTACCAAATTTAAAGGATGATATTTGATACTTAGACATATCCTAAAAGTCATTCATAGGAGTATGTTTTCTAATATTTGATTTTTAAATCTAGTTTCCATGGTTGTTGCTACAATTTCGTTGATACCAACTATAACACACCAAACTCTACAGCACAGAGTCAGTGCATTATTTATTAAATTGTCATGTTTACAAGGAAAAAATTCCGGAAGGACCAACCAGTTTAGTAGTTTTAGAAATCCAGATTACATACATGAACCATACATTATAATTGAAACTATAAAATACAATACGTTCAATCCATTGAGAGAATCAATATTATCCAAGATTTACCCTTCATATCAGTCATAATACACATCTCGGAATCATGGGAAAAATTAAACATAAGAAAGGGGTGATATTAGATGCTCAGTAAGGGTAAACATATAGCAGAAGCTACTATGAATAATAAGAATAAAAATTAAGGCACGGTGTATACTAAAACACAACCCATTTAACATAACATTAGAATAATATGTTTAAAATAAATAATACCATATAAATAATCTCATGAGCTACAAAACAGAACCATGGATATTCTACTAGTTGAATAATCACATGAAATATCAATAATGACGGGATTCATAATGTTGGACGTCTTCAATATCAGGATCCTTCCTCAAGATAGCTACTGAAAAAATATATCCTCAAGATATTTTAAGTCTATGGGTAGAATCCCATATGAATTTGTGTCAAGATCTATGCTCCTGAAAATTTAATTTTATTTGAAAACAAATGTGAAGGGTTTGTTGCCAACAGATTTCATATCATGAGACCTACCGATGCATCAAGGGGATATAAGAGGCCCCACTCATCATTTACTAAGTCCGATACACTCCTCATATGAAAACATAAACATTTTTATTGAGAAAATAGCATACGAGAAATGAATACATTAACCATAGGCCACGACTGGTATCAAAATAGCACATCTATAGTCAAACTGATCATAAAAACTTCAATAAAATAATATAGATTATATCATAAGAGATCAACCTCAATTAGACATATGGCTCAACAAATTATGTTGACATAGATGAAAATACTCTAATGCAATCATTAGAAATATCATGAGATAGAAACCCCTTTTTGTGGAAATAATTTATTTAAAAGTCTTACATTTATAAATGATAACATTTTATTTAAAATGATATTTGTTAACTTGTAAAAGAATCTTCAAAACAGAAAGGAATCGTTTTCACAACATGTCCCCCATGACATTTTTTGTGACTACCCCAATCCCACCTCCTTTTGGCCATGGGCTGGCGACTAGCGCCAAGTAGGCATATCCCACATATGAGAGGCATTAGCCTAAGTACCTGTACACACGCACATAACTCCAAAATATAGATGTTGGGATATGAAAAAACCAATGAAGCTATGCATGTATACCACTATGTAAAACACAACCAGAGTTCAATATAAAGTAATGTATATAGTGGAAAACTAGCCCTGTATAGAATCCCACTAAAATAATGACATAAAACAAGTAAAATCCCAATTCCCTAATGCTTTTCCGCCGAGAACCCTACCTAAAGCATAAGTGAAGGGTAGTTACCAGAAGACTTAGGAGTACGCCTCGTCTATTGGATCACACTGAGAACCACCTATTCTTGGAGCTCCTTTGACTCCATCAAAGCACTGAACATCTACACAAGACACAACACGTGTGTGAAAATCCTATGCAGGGGTGAGTAAAACAATACTCAGTAGGACTCCCCTAAACCACATAGGTAAATCACAGGGGGGAAAACAAAAAGAAAAGCATATTTCGCTCCACACAGGTATATGAGCGTACATATACCAAGAACATATAGATATAATTATTTCATACACTAAGAATCATAATGGTCCAACCATATAACCATTAACAGGGTTCTCATCATAGGATCGAAAGGAATCACATAAAACCCGGAGAATCATGCTCCATGAGCTCATCCATCCAAGATAGCACATGTTTGAGATGTACACTACACTGGGAAGAACTCTACCATTCCTAATGATACGTCTGAGAAAACATGATCAATCGGAAACATCCTACTAGGTCCAGCTCTAGTGCCCGACACCGGAGGTTCAATCATCATTGTCTTGTTCCCAATGTTAGAATAAGGAATCCCAAGGGAAGAGGCCTTCCCTCACCATAGTAAAAAGATGAGGGAGCCATACTCCTAACCATCTCGTGAAACCTCCATCACTTCTATAAAGAGTGGCATGTACCTAAGTCTATTGAGGGAGAACTAGCTCTTATCTAGGTAATGTTATCATCAACAAGATGGGACCGCTCCTCACAACTGTGTCTGATAGCCAAGGGTGCTCCCACTCCAATAAAGGACCTACTCCCCGCCATTACTTGAGATGGGTAAGTGCAACTCCATATGTGAGGACCTGCACCCTGATCTAATTGGGGAGTACGAATCATGCATAACCTATACCTTGATCCCATTGGGGAGTATGAATTTATATGTTGAGGATTCACACCCAACCCAGTTGTGGAGTACTACTCAGTGACTAGAAGACCCACGCTCTGGTACAACAGGGGAGTACCAACCCCGTAAGTTTAGGGGTGGAGGACCCATTCCCTAGAACAACAAGCGAGTACTAACTCTTATCATAGAAGACTTGCACCCTACCGTATTGGGTATCTATGACTCTATGTACATAAGATATAGAGGACCTGTGCCCTAGTACTGTAGGGGAGTACCGACTCCACAGATAGAGGATCAGATCCCTAGTCCCATAGGTGAGTACCTACTCTTCCTTCACGAATATCTCTAGGAACACGTACCCTAGTCCCTCAGGGGAGTAAAACCCATGGAGGATTCTACCCAAAAGAAACAAACCTGCTCCAATGACGTGGGGAGTCCTAACATTACAAAACATGTTGATCTCTGCTCAAGTGTGCTTGTATCGAGAGGTCCTACTCCTCAAACCAGTAGGTGGTCTGTCAAATTTCACAAAAACTCACTTGGAGTATCTCAAAAGAAAATTCTCTTCTCAAGGGTCCTAACACCATAGACAGCTCATCAAATGAATTCATTGTTTGAATGTTATGGAAATTTTAACAAAAAGGGGCTGATGGGGTCCGGTCCAACCAAACCTGACTGGGCCAGGGGTCCACCAAGCCGACCTGAGTCCAACCCAGGTCCGACAAATTCGACCCAACCCTTCGGGTTGACCTGACCCGCTGGGCTCAACGCGCCCTGGCTGGGCCTAATCTGATCCGTCGGCTCGACCCACCCCGATTGGGATGAGTGGCTCAGCTTGACCTAGTTGGGCAGAGCGGGTTAGCCTCCCAGGCCACCGCACATCCCGGTTCACATGGTCTAGCCCGTTTCTTGTGGGCCGATATCCTCCAACATGCAGCTTAGCCATGTGCCACATTATCCAGCACAAGGGGGCGTGTTACCCCCACCTCGTGCAGCCTATCCGCTCATGAGGATTAAGTCTCTCGCACGTGGCCCGAAACTAGCCGACTATTTCCTCCGAGTGCCCACAGGTTGAGCCTGGGGTCCAGTTCATCCCGTCACAGCCGAAGCCGTAGCTGTCACTGCCAAAGCCCCGGTGGAATTTTTTTCAAGCAACCATTTGTTCTCTAGTAGTCCATTCTTCAATCTGAAAGAATTCATGTGACCCTGAGGTCGTGTTCTTCGTCACCATGGCTTTAATCCTCATTGTGACCCCTTCCATTGGAAAATAATTATTTGGCAGTATATCAAGTGCCACTTCGATCCGTCTATCACCTCTGTCATCACACCTTCTCTAGGTCGTCTTGAGGATGGATCTTTAATTTGGGATCATGGTGCTATAAAACAGATGCACAAGGATCCATTATTCATAATCTCGTGATGAATACGAAGAACACTATGAACACGCAAGTCAAAGGGGAGAAGAAAACCAAACATCAATATAAGGAACAAACCTCCTCCATTGTTTGTCATGACGTTAATATGATCACATTAGAAGCACCAAGAATATAATCCAAATAAGAAGAAAAATCCCCTAGATCAAAACTTGCAATGAAATCCCTCCCACTAGGATGATCGAACCATAGGTCAACCTGTTCGGGGGTTGATCTGCATTAGTTATTTAGAAATCAAGAATGGGAATACCAAATTCAAAATACAAACACTCTTCCTAGATTTGTTTCAACTATGTACAAATAGATTCGAGTCTCCCCCATTCATCGATCCCACATTTTTGATTCACTGGATCCACCACTCTTCTAATCCAAGATCTAATCCTTATTCACCAAATCTATTGGTGTCCATCGTTGAGAGGGCCATTTATCTTTCCCTCAGATAATATCTAATGTTATGGAAATAAACATAGAATTTTGAGAGATATCTTATTAAAATAAAGATTCATGTTACCTCAAAAAAAATATTTATAATATTTTAATGATTTTTACATCCAAAATCTAACTTTTTCTTCTGGCCTGCAACAAATGATGTTAAGCCCTGACTAAGGTAAAGTAACTTTTCAAAACGTAATGGTGCCCTAATTTTTATTGTTATGGGCACCCATTAAAATTTCACCACCCATACACTTTTAATTATAAATTGAACTTTATTAAAAGATTTATTCCGGGCACATCGAGCCTCAGAACCACGCAGTGTTTGAACACCCGATGTCGGAATTTTTGCAAAATATTTTTCAGGAAAAATTCCTGGTCATTAAATTCTCCCCACCTTAGGGATTTTTGTCACTAAAAAGTAAAATCCTACACTCAAGGGAGGAAAAAACGATCTCTCTTATGGACTCCCACTCTAATGAGCTCACCAAGGGTCCCTATGCTACTTACTAGTGCACACTTGGGTGAACCACCAAGATCAACCACTCCTAGGTCTAGCTTATGCTAGTCCAACATCCTGAAATAATGGGAACATGTTTCCACAGCTGTAACAGGTGGGAAAATACCAAGAACCATGGTTCATGTGTAGTCACAGGGTCTAGTATCTCACCTCCATGCCAACCTAATGAAGATACTGATGGAACCCCACAACTCACATCCACTCATCGATAGACAGTACAACATCATCCGCCAGCATTCAAGGTTGACATTCAACAGGTAGGGGAAGTTATTCAAGAATGTAACAGGGCTTCCCAAGAGAGAACACTATGTCTTATTAGGCCCTCTATCTATAACCTCCAACAACCATACATCATTCCAAAACAAAAAACATTGCCACACCCACAAGTAGAAACCCATTTGAGTATGAATGGAAAGCAACCATTCAATAATATAGAACCATCAGGGGGGTCAAACTCTTCCAAATTACAACGATTCAAGGGAAGGGTAATTCTCCCCCAGGGCCACAAGGAAAAAATAATTCAGGTAAAAAAAACTGCACTAGAAAGTCCAGGACCTGCTTTGATGCTTTGTTGCACAACCTCACCCAGAAAATGAAAGCCCAATGGACTTTCCCACCATACCTCAACACTAGGATTCACGAAGCCCCCATTTTATTGTAAGTCCTTTGTGGGAGTCTACCCAACACTGCGTGGGTATATCTTTCATTGACCAAGGAAACCTTATTCCATTACTGGAGATACCCAACACCCTTTTGCCTAAAACAGCCAATCTGGGCATGAATGATTGTAGTCTATACGAAGAATGACGTCGTAAGGACTTGACACTATGACTAAGAGATCCCAACCACAACTATCACTTCCAAGAGTCAGGTCATACTATCCATGATATTGTTTGATCGTTGGGTTTTCTCTACCAGGCGTCTCTAAGTGTGATGGTTTAGTCAATGTTTTGACTGGAATCTGAAAGACTCAAATGAAACTCGACAAAAAAAGGAGGAAAACAATCTCTTATGTCCATTAATACGGAAAATGGAAAAGACACAGGTTATAACATGAATCTCTCATAGAGTCTCTAGGTTTTAATCCATGACCGCTTGTAGCTGTCCTCGCCCACATCCTTGAGATCCCTGGTCATGATGTGGACTACCTGTGGCTCTTTTAGCTCCTTTGCCTCACCCGCCATCTTGGAGAACTCCTTGCTCCAATCGCTATCTCTTCCATGGAATCTCATCATCTGGCCCCCTCTCAACGACATGACAGGTCAGACAATCTCTAGTAAGATTCTAGAGGCCATTGCAAGCATAACACTACCTGTCATATGGTTGATCTGTTCCTCGATGCTGCCCCTGCCCAACAGTCCCATGGATCTGAGTTAGGGCATGTGTATGCCTACTATACCATTATCCTATCACCCGTTGTCTGATAACTCCTATAGACGCCTCTGTCTCGTTACTTATTTTGTGGTTAACATCCATGTGTTCCTTATTCAGAAAACTCTCGACCACCAGGGCTCGCTCTAGAACCCCAGTAATGGTGGGAAAATTAAGCAGAACCACAGACACCGTACTCTATTAGTGGAAGCCCTGCTTAAGGGTTATAGCTATTAAATATTGTCTTGCACCACGTCCATGGAGTACCATGACATGTCAGTGAACCTCACCAAAAACTCTACCAGTGTCATGCTACCATGTCAAAGCTACAGAAGCTCCTCGATACATACTGACCTCAGCGTCACTGGGTAAAAATATTTCGTAATGAGTTGTTCAAACTCATCCCAAGTGAGTGTCGCCTCATCATGTGACTATATCACCAAGCTCCACCAGTGTCCCGTTGAGCCCTGAAGAATGATCACAGTTAGGGAAACCATCTGATCGTGAGGTGTCCTAAATAAGAGAAAAACATGAGTGACTAAATTGAAGTAGTCATCAGCTACTAGGGGGGTATGAATCACCGTACTATATGAAAGGTCACTTTCTATAGAACTCATGTAGATCACTCAGTCTACACGCATCTTTGGCCCGAACTATCGGTAAAACATGCTGCTCTGATGGTGATGTCGACATCAATAGAACACCCAGTGGAAACGACTCAAAGTCAGTTATTGACATTGAAGCCTCCTCACGGGGAAGATCTTTATCATGATCACGCTATAGAATCATCTCTGGCTGTAGTTGTGGAGGTATCCTAAAATGAATCAAGATGGAACACTGTTAATAGAGTTTATCTAGAGCGATGACTCAAGTAGGACATGGAAAACACAAGGCATTACTATATGATTCTTGTACCATTTATTTCCTGGTGATGAGTTTCCTAATGCATCGAGTATAGAAGTAGGTTATCATATTCTCAATGGAAAGATACACTGGCCCCCACACCAACACTACAACCTCTGGCCTGAGAGATGAACTCAAAACATCTTAAAATTGTTGCTATGAAACCCAAACCAAGATCCCACCACTATGGTCCAAAGGTATAACCGACCTCCTCTGATACCACTCTATCATGACCCGTCCCCCGAGTCCCATGCTGTGACAACCCCAATCCCCCCTCCGATAGGCCAGAGGATGGCGACTAGCACCTAGTAGTCATATCCCACAAATGGGAGGCATTACCCTAAGTACCTACACACACACACAAAATCCAAACCAAAGATGCTGGGAAGTAAAAAACCCAAGGATGAAATGCATGCAAACCACTAAGTAAAACACAACTAGATTCTCAAAAAGTAATTTATTGGGTGGAAAACTAGGCCAGTATACAATCCCACCAAAATAAATAAATAACACAATTAAATCCCCACGTCCTTAAAGTTCATCTGCTGATAACCCAACTTGAAGGGTAGGTGAAGGGTATCCTCCTGAAGCCGTAAGAGTATGCCTCATCTATCTGATCTCATTGAGCACCACATGGTCTTGGCCCTCACTGGACTCCATCACAGTGTCAAACGTCTACAGAAGACACAACACGTACATGGAAAACCCCTGGAGGGGTGAGAAAAACAATAATCCGTAGGATACCTTAAAACCACAAAGGTAAAGAACAAGGAAAAAATAAAAGAAAATGCATAGTAATCTCTACACATGTATATTCCAATAATTATACAATGAACATTCAGATATACTCATTTTAGACACTAATAATTATAAGGATCCAACCTTATAGCCAGAAATAGGATTCTCATCATAGGTACGAAAGGCGACACATAAAACCAGGAGAAACATGCCCCACAAGCTCTACCATTCATGATGGAACCCGTATGAGATGTACACTCCATCAGGAATAAATCTACCATTCGTAATGGTACGTCCAAGGGAACATGCTCCATCAGAAAGATCATACTAGGTTTAGCTCCAATGCCCAGAACCTGAGGTTCAGTCATCGTTGTCTTGTGCCCAACACAAGACTATGGAAACCCAAGTGGAGAGGACCTCCCTCACCACTATACACAGATGAGGGAGCCCTGCTCTTAACCATATCACCAAACCTACATCGCTCAAATAAGGATTGGCACACACCTTAGTCCATCAGGGGAGAACTAGCTCATATTTATATAACGTTCTCATCAAGTGGATGGGTTCACTCCTCGCAACTGTGTTTGAAAGCCGATGGAGCTCCAAATCCAATGGAAGACCCACTTCACACCTCTACTTGGGATGGGGGAGTGATACTCCATATGTTAGGACCCGCTCCATAATCCCACAGCGGATTATTACTCATGAAGGACCTGCACATTAATCCCACAGGGGGTAAAACTTCATAAGATGAGAACCTGAACCTTACCCGGTAGGGATGTACTACTTAGTGACAAGAGGACCTGCCCCCTGGTACGACAGGTGATTACTGGCCCTGTCAGTTTAGGTGTGGTTGACCCGCACCCTGGAACAATAGGGGAGTAATAAATCCTATCATCGAGGAACCGCACCATATCGTATATGGGAGTTATGACTCTTTGTATGTTTGATATGGAGGACATGCTCCCTAGTCCTATAGGGGAGTACCAACTCCACGGATAGAGGACCTGCTCACTTATCCCACAAGGGAGTACCTACTCTTCCTTCATGAATATATCTAGGAATCCTCACCCTAGAACCTTAGGGAAGGAATGCCCTTAGAGGAATCTACCCAAAAGAAACGAACTTTCTCCCACAATATGGGGAGTCCCGTCTTTATGAGACACGCATATTCCCACTCATGTATGCTTGTATCGAGAAGAACTACTCCTCAAACAATTAGGCGGTCATTCAACATCCACAAAATCTGACTTGTACTATCTAAAAAGGATTGTCTCTTCACAAGGGTCCCAAAACTATAGATGACTCATCAAATGGACACTCCGTTTGAATTTTATGGGCATTTTAGAAAGAAATGGGCTGTTAGGGTCTGGGTCTGGTCCGACCTGGGTAGACTTACCTGACCCAACCTAACCCCGAGTCCATCCCAGGTCCAACGGGTTTGACCCGACCTGTTGGGCCCAGACCACCCTGACTGGGCCAGGTCTGATCCGTCAGCCTGGCCTGCCCCGGCAAGGCCGAGCAGCTCCCTCAAATGGATCAGCTGTGTGTCATGTTTCCCAACACAAGGGTTCATGCTGCCCCTTCCTCTTCTAGTCGATCCACTCATGAGGAATGGGCTTCTCACAACCAGTCGATAGCTGGCTGGTCGCTTCCTTCGCGTGCCCATGGCTTGAGAAACGGGTCCAGTTTACCACAATGTGGCCACCTCCCGCACGAGATGTCACCATCGTGCACTACCGGAGAGTGCTACCTTCATCATACCCACACGATGGGGGAATTTTCTATGGGCCACCAGACGCACTTGGGTAGTCTATTCTTCAATCCATAAGAACGCATACGACCCTCATGTCACGTTCTTCATCTTCATGGGCTTTAATCCTCATTGCGACCCCTTCCGCTAGAAAATTCTCATTTGATAGTATATCATGTGCCACTTTGATCCATCCATTTCTATCATTGTTGAACCTCCACTAGGTCATCATGAGGCTAGATATTTAATTTTGGATCATTGCGCTGTGAAAAAGATGCACAACAATCCATTGTTCATAATCCTATATAGAATGCGAGGAAGGCAAAGAACGCCCTGGTCAAAGGGGAGATGAAAACCAAACAGAAAAACAAGGAACAAACCTATGAAGTTGTTCATCACTGCATTAATCCAATCTAATTAGAAGGACCATGAAAATAAATCAAACAAGTATAAAATACACAATATCAAAACCCGCAATAAAGTCCTTCATGCTTGGACGATCGAACTGCATGTCAACCTGTTCGTGGGTTGATCCGCGTTCGTCCTTTAGAAATCAAGAACTGGAAGACCAAAATTGAAATACAAACACCCTACCTATATTTTGTTCAACCATAGAAAATGATATTTGCATCACCACCATTATTTGATCCTAGATCATTGATTCGTTGGATCCACATCTCTTCCAATCAAATCTATGATCTCGATTTTCAAAATCTGTTGGCGTTCGCCATCGAGAGGGCCTCTCCTCTCTGTCTCTCAAAATTTTCATGGTTATATAAATAACCCTAGAATTATAACAAAGGTTCTATTAAAAGAAATATTCATGTTGAGTAAAAAATATTTTAACTTAAATTATTTTATTGACGTTTACATCCAAAATCTTACTTTTTCGTCTGACCCACGCGAGACGATGTTAAGCCCCGCCTAAGGTAACGTTTCTATTTCGGACACTACCATTACCTAATATTTTTCATCTGGGAAACTTTTTAGATGTTAATAAAGTTAAAATTTTTCCTCTTAATCACTTTTAATGAAAAACTAATCTTTATTCAATGATTTATTCTGGGAACATCGAGTCTCAGAATCACACACTGTTTGAGTGCCTGGTCACGGAATTTTCCCAAATAATTTTTAGGAAAAATTTCAGGACTTTACAATCATGATGGCGGTAAAAGACACTCATTCCATATAAGTTAAAAAAAATTCTTTCTATATTTTTGTCGAAAAATTCATAAAGTATATTGTTTGGAAAATGAACAAAAAGATTTCTTATGAAACATTTTATAAAAATCCAAACATGGGTAAAAGGACTTTAAACTGTTGTAGGAGAACAGTAATAATATTTTAAAATAATTTTTTTATAAAAATGGACATGGATGATAAATATGTCTGAGTAAAAACTTATGCATAAACAATCTCAGATAATAATGAGACTGCAAAATTAACCCTTACCGTAGGTTTGATTCCCTATGTACATGTATGAAAATACTCTATAGTGTTTCTAAACATATTATTAAATTGTCCCAAAAACATAATAATATTGATTATATCATAAATTAATAATTTATTACTTTATATTATTCATTTATTAACAATTCCATGTTAAAGAAATGTTTTGGGGTAATAACTTCTTTGTTTATCATATGTGTTTTGACTCATTATTATTGATCCTATTACTTAGATCATGATTTACTTAATTCAAGAAAGTAAAATGTGATTTATATATCATATATATTTAGTATATATATATATATGAAATGGAATACACCGTTCATGGACATTGTAGGTTTTACATACATAAGAATGTTGTTTCTGTTTTCTTATCATATTGAATAAAAGAATGTAAATGAATTATATTTAAATATATATATATATATATATTATTCTAGTAGAATTATTATATCATATATTTCATGCTCATTAATCATATATATTTTTATAATCATCATTTAATGGTCAACATGGAAGATGAAACTCATCGCGTCCTGGAGACGGCATGCCGTACGTACGCATGAGTGACAATATCATTTCTTTTTTGGTAAAAAGGTGAGAAATTAGATGTTATATTAATTAAATACAATAAATATATTTTCATATTTTTTATTTATATCCATTATATCAATCACTATACACGTTCAAATAATGTGGTGATGAAAACAAATTACACCACAATGTGGAGATGATAAGTCATACGTACACACACATCGTGATATTGTTTTTCGTAGGATGGATAAAAGAAGAAATATGGATGCCCCATAATCAGAATTATATATCAGAATATAAATTATACTAAATTATTTACTTTATTAATAAAACAATATAGGAAGATGATGTATAAGAAGAAAAGAACTTAAATGAAAGGGTAAAATAGTTATCTCTTCTTCGGTGGACTTCCTTTGGATCTCCACTTAGGGACACTAGGGATGGTATTTTTGGAAGACCAGGACCTCCATAACATAACAAAAGATGTTGGGAGGAGACATGTGCATATTTTGGTTGATCTAGAAGTCTTCAAGTCATGTGAGAAGGTGAGGGAGGAGGTTCCAGTTTACAATTGAGGTGAGGGGCACTTTTGGAAATCCTCAATCTATTAAAATATAATTAGACTATTATAGATCCAAATACTAAAAAATGGCCACTAAATGAAAATAATAACACATGTTATACCATATAATATACCCTTGTGATTATTTATCATTTTTATGACTTTTAAATAATTTAATAATAAATTAATTGAATAATATATTATTATTGTCAAATTCAATAATTTTCATTTAATTTTCATTTAAATATATAAAAAAAGTGGGAATTAAAATATAATGGTTGAAAACATATATAATATATCTTATAGATCTATAATATTTTTTACACTGTGATTAATTCAAAATATATCAATGTTAATATAATTAAAATGAATTATTTTATTTTTATGTTAATTAAATAAATACAGTTTTAACATTAAAGAAACATATAAGGTAACTATATAATTAAAAAAATCAAAATAAAATTTTATAATGAAACTAAATTCATTATGATCAAAATATACATTTATATTCGTTCATTTCTTGATTTTTTCCTATGTGGACACATAAAAGATATTAAAATCAAAGAGAGAGATTTTTTGTAACTATCTTTAATTTAAATAATATATAAATTATTTTCATGAAAAAGTTCCTATTAAACAACTAAAAATTGATCATAATGTGATAAGGATTTAATCTTCTTCATCCAATAAATTTTTTACAAGTTTTTATTATTATTTTATCCTTATCGTTTTGTTTTTACCCTTATTTAACCCTTTTCATTCTTATCATCATATCATCTAATTTACTCATTGAGGGATAATATAATTACTATAAATGCCAAAAAAAACACTAAATGATTCATTTATGAAATTTCATGACTCGCCCCAATCCGTTTTCAGAAATTTAGTTTTTATTAATTTTATATCATTTAATAAAATATTATTTATTTTAAAATATATTAAAGGTCAATTTTCACACTATTCATTATTTTTTCATATACAAAACTCAAAACAACAAGATAAATTCGAACCAAGACTTCTAAAACATTGATAATATATCCAATTCATAAATAAAAATAGTGGATGACATTAAATCACTAAAATTTTATTTATATTAATATTTTTAATATCATTTATTTGATATTTCAATTAATTAAATAATTACTACATCATCATTGTGTTTCATTTTAAAATAAATATATTATCACTAAAAATTATAAATAAATTACCATGACGTAGATAAATAGTTTATATATCTAAAAAATAATTATAGTCAAACATATCCCTTATATATTTCCATATTAAAAATATTTCTCATGTTAAAAAACAAAAGCGTAAAAAAATTAACTTTTTTTAATATAATATTATAAATGTATTAAAGTCTTCCAAGTGGCTCAAATTTTTCCTAAAATAAACCCAAGGATTATTTTGGTCTAAAACCACTCATATAATGAAATTATGGTAAGTGTAAGGGTAACTTCCTAATATTATAATATTAATTTTTTTTACTTTTAATTACCTGATTTACCGTTAACCGTGGTAAATAAAATACAAAAGTTACTATTCACAAAAAATTAAGCTGGTTTTATTAGTCCAAAAATATCATATTTATTACAACAATTTATTCAAATTTTTTTTATATTCAATTCACTTAAGTGACAAAATTAATTTTAACACTAATCCTCTAAACGTGATGAGAAAACGAGTTAAAGTAGACATGCTCAAATGTTCTATAAGTTTTTATATCCAATTTCAATATTAAAATATTAAAATGATCTAAATTGGATAAATATATGTATAAATGATCTATCATGACTTTAAAAAACCAATTCAAAATTTAATTTAACCTTAATAATTATTTAAACGAAATGATAGTTCTTAACTACAATGCAGTATTCTTCACTATTTATCAAATAATGAAACTTCTCATAAAGATACCTAAAAATAACCCTAAGATAATTTTGATATTCCGAATTCAAAAAAAGTTTATTTTTTTAAAACAACTTATATAAAAGTGTCAAAAATCGGATTTAAAATATGTTCTTCATTAAAAGGTGGTAAAACAAGATCTTACGTGTAACACAAGCTAACTCAATATTGCTTGTAGCATAAACATAACTTTGTGTATAAAGCATGGTGAAAAAAATTAAATTTATTCTAAAAGTAAAATATTTTAAATTCTTGGGGTGTTACATAAACAAAATAAATAATAATATTAATACATTAAATATAGTTCTTTTTTAAATTTATATATTTATATTCATATTTTATAATTTATAATATGAATATATATATATATATACAATACATATGTATTTATATTTATGGGTATGCCCTTAAATATATTTATATATATAATTATATATTATAGAGTTTATAAATAAATATATAAATATATTAAAATAATATGACATATAAAATTTATATTTTAAAAAATAATTCATATAAAAATAAATTTTCATTCAACTATATTTCCATATTGATATAAACATTTATTATATTTGTAAAAAAAATTATCAAAACACATTAAAAAATGTATATGTAAATATAAAATATTAGAATTTATATTAATAAATATATAAATGTATAAAAGAACATATAATTTTTAAAATATATTTTATAATAATATATTTTAATATATATAAATATATATATATAATTTTTGGTGTTGTGATGTGGGTTTGATATGGCCTAAAAATCTCATGATATATTAAAGGGTAAAAATAGTGAAAAAATGGGGGTCAATATATGTATGTACATGAAATTTGTGTGTTCATATTCATGTGTGTGAATTCATATATGTGTATATGTGAGTATATGTGTTTGTGTGAATGTCCATGTACGTATATGTGTGTGTTTTTATATTTGTATATATGTATATACATGTGTGTCTGTGCATATGTTTGCATATGTTTGCATATGTGTGTATATCGGTGTGTGTAACAGTTCATGCCTCCCCGACACGTACATTTGTTGGTTTGGTGGTTGGAGTTGTTTGGAGGAGTTTCGAGGAGGGTTTGGTGGAGTTGGATCTACAATTTTAAAACAGCAGGAAATTCACGACTTGGATAAGTGATTTGCGTCATGAGTATGTGAGGTTGGGAATTCATGGATTGTATGCGGGGGAGGAATTTTATGTGAAACAAATTCACTACATGAAATCCGAATTCACGAGTTGAATTAATTTGGGATGAGGCAGCAGGATGTTCGGTGGAAGTGTGAGATATGGAAAATTCATGCCTTAAATGGTTTTCATTGACCAACGAGAATTCATGATGTGAATATGGAATTCCCGATGAGAATCAGGTGAGTTGTAGGTTGTTTATAATCTGAGTAATTGAATAAATTCTTTAATTTGACACTTATTTCTCCTTATCTTTTGGGATAAACCTAGTGAATTTGAAGGATCTCTCATCCCTATTCATTCCTGATTTGATCCTTGGGTTTTACAGGTTGATCATTGGAAATTAAAGGCGAGTCTTTATCTTTGTCTCCTTATTTCCTTCTGTTTATTCATTGGGGATTCACAATGATGATGTTGCTTTGGTTTGGGTGTGTTTGCACTGTGTTTTTGAAAAACCCTTGGTGTGGTTCAGGTTGATCCAATATTTCCTTGTGCGGTTATCATTTTTAGGTTGTTTCTTTTTCTCCTTGTTGTGAACAGTGAATCAGAACGTTTCCTTGAGGCAGGGGATCCTCATTCTCTCCATATTTATGATAAATATGTGGGAATTTAATTATTTTCCTCCCTATGGATGGATAATAAGGGTCAGGAAAATGAAGATGATAAATTTTAATAATTTTAAATTGATGGGAATGGAAAGTTATCACATGTTTTACTACTTTGATGTTATTACTGATGAGTTTATTCATGTGATTGTCAATGATGAAAATCACATTTGTTGGTAGCTTTACTTGTGTTGTAGTTGTTATCATTGTTAGTTCATTGCTGTGATTTTTGATTGATTGCACCCTGAATAAAAGGACAATAACATATATATGTCTAATGAATTGGTTTCCCATGTAAATATGGTTTTTATGAGAATACCCATGCTAAATAAAGAAGTAAAGTGATGTAATAACTCGATTAGAAATTATGAAATATGTGATGTGATGTTTTATATGGTTGTGCTTGTTGTGCATTGATTTGTGATTTGGGTTGTTGTGCAGTGATGGTGGTGGTCGAATGTGTTATGAAATAAGTGGGGGAAATAATGTGATGAATGATTGGAATGGGATTTGGTGTGGGTGGTTCTGATGTTGTTTTGATGTAAGGTGTTTGAGATAGGAAGTTGTGCAGTGGTTGTGTTATGTAATGGTTGGGGTGTGGTGTGGCAGTTGTGATGTGTAGTTGCAATGGTGAGATGGAATGGATGATGTTGTGTTGTGGCGATGATTGATGTGTGATGGGTGAGCTGTTATATGGTGTGGTTGTTCTTGTTTCCCAGTTAGCCATGGAATAAACTGTATTGCTATAAAATGAAATGGGTTGGTAAATGAATAAATAATGGACTTTAAACTGATGTGTGGTAATTGGCATAAATTAAATGAATAAATAGTTGGTTTGTGTAAATATAAGTGAATGTCTTAGTAATGGAAGTTATTAGAAACTCGTTAAAACTAAAAATGGTGGAATATGTGGTTGAAAGTCGTCTTGTGTGTATTGTGTGGTATTTGGGATGCATTTAGTGGTGGAAACCATTGTGGTGGATGTTGTGTGTCATAGTTGTGATGTAGTGGAGTATTCTAGTTCTATAGTTGTGAACTCATGGTTTGGGAATTATGTTATTTCTATATATATAATTTATTTTATGTTTTTTACAAACACACCCCACCTAATTTATATAACGTTACCAATACCCAAAGGTTTTGGGTTTTGGGTGTTTTCCCCAACATCCAGGATGGTGGTGATACAGATGAATCACTACCCCATATTCCCGACACTTTCTTTAGTAGTGATGATACGAGTTGGTATTATAGATTTACCAGTGGTGATGGGTATGTTATATGTGGTGGGGTCATGTGTGGTAGTATGTGGATACGAAGCTAATGTCTTTCATGTTGATGATACCCTATTGCCCTAGTTATGTGATGTCCCATATGTCTTCGGGCGAGGTGTGATGTAATGGCCCAAGTTTCACTGATTGAGATGTTATATGGTGATGATTGGGGCAAGAAACGAATTCTAGACTTTGTGAGTGTGGGGTAGGTAGGGATACATCTCAACCCACATTAGAGATGACTAATTATGTGATGTGTTATGTATGGAAGGGATGCGAGAACAAGACATTTTATATTGGGGTGTGAGAGTGGGAAATTAGTAGGGAATAAACTATGAGTCACCTTTCTTTATATTATTCTAATACTATGCTACTATATTGGATGTGTTATTTGGTTAGTGAGCTATGTTGGTGATGGAATTGGTTAGTTGATCTTTTAGGTGATTTTTGGTTCTGCTATTTTTTTTACTGGTACATTTGTATTCCATTTTCACATGTGCACTTGAGACCTTAGGAATGATCCTAATGTGTATACTTATATGCTTACACCATTTGTATAAATATATTTTCATGTTTTTAGTGGAATTTAGGGACCAAGTTGTACATTACTTGTTTTATATTTGGAGTTATTGTTGATTCACCACTATAGGACTGGTATTTTGGTACATTCTTGGACACTTTTATTGCTTTAGTTGAAATTGTTCATAAATTGTTGGATGGAATACATTTTTTTATATCATGTGTTGGAGTTTCTTGGTTGTTATTTATCCTATCTCTTGATCCAATAAATTTATATATTTAAATGCCTTCCTTATGTGATATTTTTGTACCCCTAGTTCTTATCACCATCCTGGATCATACTGGAGGTAGGAATTGGGGGTCATTATCTCTCTTCCTTCATTTTCAGACAAAAATATGTATCTTTGGAGGGAAGGGGTTATGAAAGAGTGGTATTAAAAGATTTATTTGAGAGATAGGATGGAGTATGTAGTTAATAACTATGAGGATTTCATGGGTCAGTAGGGTAATGGTCCCAGCTGATCTTGGTGTATGACATTGGTTTGGGAGACCAATTAGGACACATGATTCCCTCTTGTTATCTGATGCAAGGAACCTGAACATATTAAAAAGTCAAGTGATGTGGTCATTTTTTCAAGGTAGATACCTAAGAGAGTTAAATTAATTAGGACTGATTCTGTTCATGTCTAAATTGGGTTATTTTTGGGAATTATAATAAATAAATTAATCAATATTTGATAAAATTCCATGATACTAGGATTAGAATATCTCCTTTATTTCTAGAATAGCTCCTGTTTGTCACCAATAAGTAGCTCAGGAATTGGAGTTTCAACAAGATGATCCAGTTGATCATTGGAGTAAAAACCTGATAGAGGGGGATGAGGCATTTTAGATGTCCTTGTATACCTTTCAATGATAGAGTTTAGAGAAGTATGAAAGGAGCGACTCAGATCTGGAGAAAGAGCATATGTTAGAGGAGCACAATATCTCTTTTTGTCTGATTCAAGTTCAAGCATAGTTTTGGTTTATTTTTATAGTTATTAATATGCAGAGAGGTTCGTGACATTTGTTCATGATATATCATTGTGACCTAATGGAAGAAAATATTTTGTGGAAAAACATTTAAAATGATTTCTATTAAAAAATCCCATTGTTTATGAAAAGGGAAGTGAAGATGAGAAGTTAATCTTCCTCCAACGGGGGATCTTAAGTGTGTGGGATCTTGGGATTAGGTTCAAGGACCTCTTACACTTTTCTCTGGATGTATTTTCGAATGAGGAGTCCAGAGAACAGTGTCTAGAGGAGGCCTTAAGCCCAGCAATTAGGTATGCGGTCACCCCGATTAGTCTTTTTACATATATAGAAGTGTATAAGAGAGTGTAATTTATTGGATAGATTCTTTATCTGAGATTTTAGACTCAAGAGAGTGGCTGATGATGCATCATGAGGAGTAGAGGTTTATTCAGTGGGTTGAAAGTGTTCAGGCAGTTGGGGTTTCAACCCATAGGGAACTGACCATGGAAGATCATTTCTCATACTTCTGGGTAAGATCGATTAAAATCACCTACTAGGGTATTTCAATTTTTATGTAATGCATGTGGGGGGCATGGACACCACCAGGATCAGTGTTTGACCTCTTAGGGATTCCAATTAGATATTGGTGGTGAAACCCCTTTTCTGCAACAACAACAGTTCCCTTCAAGGAAATTTATATAGTAGAGAGCATTAGTTCTTATTGAATAGCTCAGGGAAGATGATGTTGGTATGGGTAAACCTCATGATGGACCACTTCCATGGGGACCTAGTCTAGAGAATAACCATATAGTCTGACAGTAGTGAGGAAGGGGAATAAGGCATGGTCATATGCATGCATTGGAGGCATTGATGCCTATAGGGACATAGGTTGTTGGAGTTTTGATTAATTTATCATCCATTCTTGTTTATAAATTATTTGATTCAGGAGATTCATACTCCTTTTTTGTTCCAAGTTTGACCCATGATTTTAGATTGGATGTGGAAATTCTGACAATGCCCTTGGTGTAATTTATATCCTTGGGAGGTTAGGCTGCTTTGTTTGATGCATTCTGGGGGTATAGACTAGTGATGGGGAAACACAATTTAGTGAGAGATTTCTTATTTCTACAGATATAACCATTCGATGTTATCCTTACCATGGAGTAGCTACATTACATGCATGTAGTCATTAAATACTTCAAAAGGAGAGTTTCATTTTCATATGTGAAGGCTAGTGAGTTACACTCATTGGTGATCATGGTTATTAGAATGGTGGAATGAAATTAGATCCTCTTTTTTCTGATTTGGCGAAGTTATCAGTGTAATATTAGGTAGGGGATGTTCTCATATTAGTGGAGGAGTTCTTAGATGTTTTCTCAAATGAGGTTATGACACTACCCCCTCGACACGAAGTCTAGTTTAGGATAATGTTTCAACTGAGTTTGTCTCCAATTTCAATGGATTCCTATTTAATGACATATTTGGTGTTGGGAGAGTTGGTGTTTCAGGTGGATAATATGATGTAGGGGTTTTTATATGACCTAGTATGTCTCCTTGGGGGTGCTCCAATGTTGTTCTCCAAGAAGGTGGATGATAGTTTGAGGTTTTGTATAGACTATTGGATCTTAAATTAGGTGATGATAAATAACGTCTACCCTCTCCTAAGGATCCATGATCTTTTAAACCAACTGAGTGGGGATATTTAGTTTTCTAAGACCATTCTGCAGTCTACATATCACCAGTTTTGGGTGAAAGATGAGGATATCCCAAAGACTACCATTAGATGAGCATATGGGAACTTTGAGTTTATATTAAATTTGTTCATTATTATGAATTCTCTAGCTGTGTTCATGGGGATCTTGAAAACTATGTTTCATGAATTCTTAAATAGGGTTATCTTCATGTTTATCGACAATATGTTGATATACTTGAGGTCATATAAGGATCTTGCACTGATGAATCCTGATGCAGGTGGGAATAGTGGCTGAATTTGTCTTTAATAGATAATTATGGTTTCATCCATTATGTAGTAGGTGCTGGAGTCCAAATGGGGGGACTCATAGGTAGAGGTGATGTGTGACCGCGATGGTAAAGGTAATGCTATAGAGGGATGGTCGGAACCAGATGTTGTTTTATGGTAGGTTTTTTGATCTATTGGAAATGTATGAGGGATTTATCTATGAGGCTCACATGTCACCTTCATCAGTACATACTAGTGTGACTAAGATATATCATGTCTTGAGGAGACAAATCTGGTGGATAGGTATGAAACAATTGGTGAAAGTGTTTGTGGTGAGGTGTCTAGTTTTTCAATAGGTGGATGTGGAGCACCGTGTTCTTAGATTCATGTTGTAGTCTTTGGATATTCTCAATTAGAAGTGAGAGGTCATAACAACAGATTTTTTCACTAGGTTACTCTTGGCTTAGGGATTTTGTGAGGTAGTTTGGGTGATAGTGGAACAACTGATGATATTAGCTCATTTCCTAGAGATCTGTGAGTTGAGTGTAATGGATGTCTTGAGAGGTGGTATATTGATGATTTGGTTAGAATCTATAGGGTAACAATGGATATCATCACATATCAGAATCATTGTTTTACCTCATAGATCTAGATAGGTTTGCATCATGCTTTTGTCTCATAGTTATTCCATAGAACCACTTTCCACCCATAGAAATATGAAAATATAAAGCTGACCATCTAGATAGCAGAGGATATATTGCAAGCATGTGTCTTGGACCTTGGTGGATTATGGGTAAGGTGCCCACTCTGGTCAAGTTTCCATACAAAACTATCAGTCATCCATGGGAATAAATCTATTTTAGGCATTGTATGGATGGTCTGTCATCCTATGTTGTATTGGCTGATGGTTGGGGAGTAGTAAATTCTTTGTATTGATTGTCACGACCCGTCCTCAGGGCCCGTGCCGTGACAACCCCAAGCCCGCCTTCCATAGGCCAGGGGCTGTCGACTAGCACCAAGGCGTAAATCCCGGTAAACGGAAGGCATTGACTTTGTGAAGTAAATAAGCACCACAGAGTAATCAAGAGATAAAAGTCAACACTAAGTAAAAACTGGTACAACAGTAAGTGCGGAAAAGTAAGTGGGCCAGTATACAAACCCAAAATGAAAGTAAAGTACAACTCGAAAGGGAAAACAGCAACTGAAAAGAAAAATCCGCTAAGCCGAGTTGTCCACTGGAAATCCCACCTGAAGGGTGGGTACAAATAGCTCCACTACACCTCGGGTCCTGTCGTCCGCTCCGAGTATGTCCGCCCAGTGGTCCACCTCCAGGTACCGTCCTGCTCTGCAAGCCTCAACCACGATCAAAGTTGTCCGTCTTCTGAAACCAACACAAAGTAGCGCGGGCATAGCCCGTGTAGGGGTGAGTATAAGCTACTCAGTAGGGACCCCGAGACCCCCGAAGGTCTCCCAAAATCCACAAAGGATAAACCACAATGTAAAGATACAATCACGAAGTAACAACCGACACTGCTTAGGTATATTCCAATACATATACCTAAGTCATCAATTCCAGTACGCTCCAACCTCCGAGCCCAAGTACAACCCAGTCCACACAGGAAAGCAAAACGTAATCCACACAGGATAGCATAACACAATCCACACAGGAAGTAAAACAGGATTCAGATCACACCGGTATACTTCTTAGAAAGACGATAGAGATGATCCCTGAACCATCTAAGTCGTCGGACCCACAAAGGATCGATAGGTACTAACCCCCGCAATGACCCACACAGGATCGGTAGGAAGCTAACCCCCGCAAAGACCCACACAGGATCGGACCCACACAGGATCTGTAGGCGCTGGCTCACACAGAAACGCTGAGCGCTGACCCACACCGGATCGGACCCTCACAGGATCGGTAGCACTGATCCACATAGGATCGCTGAGTGATGTAGTCGTCGCCGTCGAATCCACTGAGGATCTCTGTACAGTCGTCGTCACCATCACAGTAGCAGTCGCAGCCAGCACTAGGGTTCCCGCACACAGCAAGCTCGTTTGGGAGGGTCTGCTCCACGAGCCGAGAGGCTGATACATCAACTGACACATAGTCCAGAGTTGATGTATCCAAAATATCCGTATCGTCAACAGGAACTCAACGTCGCTGACGGCGCGTCGATCGGACGCCCGGTCTGAGAGTTATTGGCCTTTTCGTCCCAGGGGCCCGGTTGGATTTTAAGGAAAAACCAACCCGACCGTACGCCACCTGCGTCCAAACCTCGAGCGGAGTATGCCAAAAGATCCGTCTCACGTAGAGAAAATCAACAAAGTCGACGGCACCTCAATAGGATGTCAGTAGGTCAAGATATGAGCGTTTCCGCTCCGAGTGCCCGGTTGGTTTCGTGTACGAACCAACCCAGCCGAACTCAAAGTATTCTGAAACCTTGAGTGCGATATACCAAAACTACCGCCCTGATTCAAGGATCGCATCGCAACTAACGGTGCGTCGATTGGAGGACTGTTGCCCAAGTTATGGGCAAAAGACCGAAGACGGTCCGAAAACCGGGGTTTCGGGCCCGAGACCGACCCGGCCCGAGACCCCCCGGTCGGCCCGAACCGGGTCAACCCGCCCCGGTCCGGGTCGGCCCGGATGGGCAAGGGGGGGCGCCTGCCCCCCTTGTGTAATCGCGGCCCCCCATTTATCGTTGCCGTTTGAAGTTCGCCGGGGGAATTAATTCCCCCGGCTCCTCCCTGTCCGGCGGGCCCGACCTGGCCGGCCGGTTCCTGCTCAACAGGACCGGTGATGTCCGGTCCCCTTCCAGCTCCAATGCCAGTGGCCCGGTCCGGCCGCCTGTCACCCTGCTCCGCCGCGGCCCGGAACCGGCCGCGGCCCAGGAACCGGCCGTGGTATTTTCGGGTGTCTCCAACGCGGCACAATGGCATCACGTCCTTGGATTAATTCGTGGTGCGGCGCGATGGCGTCGTGTCCTTGGTCTTATTTTCACGGTGCGGCGCGACGGCGCCACGCATTTTCCTTTTTCTTGATTCTGCGTGGTGCAACGGCACCAAACATTCTCATACCAAACCACAAAGGAATCAATCATGAAATAAGGAGGAGGGTCGGTCGTGTTTGTGTGGGCCGGCCCCCTCGCGTTATTCGATAATAATTGGTTTTAATCCATGAATATCGTCAATTTGGTATTCACAAAATAAATAAATAAATAAAACCCCTACCTTGGTTTCAAGAGTGGTGTACGTCAACGAGCCGCGGAAGACGAGCGTCGCGGAAGTCGGGAATTGCAGAAAACGAACGTCTATTCCATTATCGTCGAGGTGCGTCTGACGAGGAAACGTCGTTGGAGAAGATCTACTTGTTCTTCGGCAGAGATGTTCTTCATTGAAGAACGGTGTTCTTCGTCGGATTCTGAGGTGTTCTTCACATTCTTCGTCGAAGTTGGAGAAGAAAAAGACTTCCTAAAACCCTTAGCCCTTTCTCTCCCAAGTCTCCACACAAGAAAAACTAACCCCAAAATAAAATAAGTCTCCCACTTATTTTATTAACCCAACATATGTTTTTGAATTCAAGAGTTTGAAAAATCAAAACCCACATTTAACTCACATAAGTTATTAACATGGGTTGTTATAAATTAAAGTGGTGATAAGTTGGCAAAACTTAAATGGGGGTTTAAGGAGTTAAAAAAAGGAAAGGTGAATGGTTGGGGCTCGTGTGGGCCCCACCTTTCAATTATCCACACATGGGAATTTAAGTGGATGTGGGCCCCACAACCAACATCCCATGGGAGAAATTAACAACCTTGATATAAAATAAAATTGATCCAATAATTTTATTTACTTCTTAATTAAACCCCATTAATTAACTTCTTCTCCCACACAAACGCAACTACAGTAAAGGTTCCCTTAAGCGATTACCGGCGTTGCGAGTTCATCGGTGCCATCAGATTTCAATTCCAAGCACTGGTTCAAAAGATAGGAATTCCCGCTCGTTCGTTCACTGAATGTACCTGAGCTAAACTTCAGATAGAAATTCCAGGCACACCGGGCCTTGGAATCAAGTACCGTCTGAAACTGCGTTCTTGTAAAATTCCAAATAAAATTAAGAAAAAATTTCCCTTGAATATTACGGGTCTTTACATTACTCCACCTCAGGGCTTTACGTCCCCGTAAAGATACATCGAAAAATAGGGAAACAAATGGGGGTACTAAGCACGCATCTGAGCCTCCCGCTCCAAAGTACTCTCCTGGAGGTTCTCGTGATGCCATCTGATGTGCACTAGAGGCATCGACTGTCCACGTAGGACCCGCTCCTATCGATCCTCGATCTCCACTGGGACCTCCGCAAAAGTCACCCCATCATCAACGTCAAGCTCCACATGGTCAATGATGTGCGTCGGGTCGTGCACGTATCTCCTCAGCTGAGATACGTGGAAGACGTCGTGCACTCGGTGCAACTGAGGTGGTAGAGCCAGACAATAAGCCACCTCGCCAATCCTGCTGAGGACCTAGAATGGTCCGATGAAGTGTGGAGACAACTTTCCACCTCGGCCAAATCTCTGTAATCCTCATCGAGGTGAGACACGCAAGATGACGTGGTCGCCATCCTCGAAATCTAGTGGCCTCCGACTCCTGTCAGCATAAGACTTCTGCCGGCTCTGAGCTGTCCTCATCCACTCCTGGATGACCTGGACCTTCTCTGTCGTGGCCTGGACCATCTTCGGCCCCACAAGTGATGACTCCCCAGGGTCTGTCCAGCACAAAGGAGATCCACAAGGTCGGCCGTACAACGCCTCGTACGGTGCCATCCCGATGGTGGAGTGGTAGCTGTTGTTGTACGCAAACTCCACCAAGGGTAGGTGGTCCTCCCAGCTACGACCAAAGTCGAGGACACATGCACAGAGCATGTCCTCGAGAGTCTGAATGATCCTCTCTGTTTGACTATCCGTCTGAGGGTGAAAGGTTGTGCTCAGACGTAGCTGCGTCCCGAACGCCTCCTGCAACCCCTTACAAATCCGGGAAGTAAATTGATAATCTCGATCGGAGATGATAGATGATGGCACACCATGAAGCCGAACAATCTCCTGAACGTAAAGACGTCCCAAGCTCTCCACTGAGCCCTGCTCTCTGATGGGTAAGAAGTGAGCCGACTTGGTGAGTCGGTCAACAATCACCCAGATGGAGTCTTGACCTCTGGAAGTGTGTGGAAGTCTAGTCACGAAGTCCATAGATATCCCGTCCCACTTCCACTTCGGGACCTCCAAGGGTTGTACCAAGCCTGCTGGTACCTGATGCTCTGACTTCACCAGCTGGCTGGTGAGGCATCGAGAAACGAACTCTGCCACAACCTTCTTCATGCCTGGCCACCAGTGCTATCGTCTGAGATCCTGGTACATCTTCGCCACTCCTGGATGTACCTCCAAGGGAGAAGTGTGAAACTCTCTCAGCACCTGCTCCCATAAAGCAACTGGTACCATGGTACGTCCTCTGAAAAGGATGTCGTGCTCTGCTCCAAAGGAGAAACCATCAGGTGCCTGTCCTGAGGATATCTGTGAACACCACGTCTCACAGTCAGTGTCCCCACGATGTGCCTCTCTAACCTGCTGTAGTAGTGGAGGAGTGACTGTGAGAAACTGAAGGAAGGCTGCTCCATCTCTATCCAAAAAGGATATCTCTAAAGAGTCTAGCTGCTCTGCCGCCTCCTCAAGTAGCTGAATGCCCGTCCTCCTGCTGAGGGAAACATCTACCACGTTCCCCTTTCCAGGAGTATAGAATATCTCAAAGTCATAGTCCTGGAGGAACTTGAGCCATCGCCACTGTCTCAAATTCAGATTCCTCTAGGAGAAGATGTATCTGAGACTCTGATGGTCAGAAAAGACTGTAAAGCGCTCGCCCATCAGATAGTGTCTCCATGTTTTCAGGGAAAAGACCAATGCTGCTAACTCCAGGTCATGGGTAGTGTAGTTCTGCTCATGCGGCCTCAACTAACGTGATCCATAGGTGATCACTGCCCGCTCCTGCATTTGGACACATCCGAGTCCGATCCCTGATGCATCGCAGTAGACTACGTACCCTACTCCCTCCTCAGGAAACCTCAAGATAGGTGTGCTTGTCAATCTCTGTCTCAGCCTTTGGAAGCTCTACTGACATCTATCTGACCACGTGAAGGGTTTCCCCTTCTTCGTCAAAGCTGAGAGTGGTGCCGCAACTCCGGAGAAGTTTGGCACGAATCTCCGGTAGTATCCAGCTTGTCCCAAGAAACTCCGCACCTCTGTCACGCTCCTGGGTGGCTCCCAAGATAGCACTGCCTCGATCTTCGCAGGATCCACTGCAACTCCCACCTCAGAGATGACGTGCCCCAAGAAGTGGACCTCATGTATCTAGAACTCACACTTAGAGAGATTTCCATAAATCTGGTGCTCTCGGAGTGTGTCTAGTACAACCTGTAAGTGGTAGGCGTGCTCCTCCTCAGTCATCGAGTAAATCAAAATTTCTTCGATGAACACCACGAGAAATCGATCGAGGTATGGCTGAAAGATCCTATTCATGAGGGCCATGAACACTGCTGGAGAATTGGTTATGCCGAAGGGCATAACCAAGAACTCATAGTGGCCATACCGACACCTGAAGGTCGTCTTCTGCACGTCCTTGTCTCAAACTCTAAGCTGGTAATAGCCTAACCTGACGTCTATCTTCGAGAACCACCGTAATCCCTTGAGCTGATCAGAGAGGTCATCAATTCTCGGTAGCGGATATTTTTTCTTCATTGTCACCTGGTTCAGGCGACGATAGTCGACACACAGTCGCATGCTCCCGTCCGCCTTCTTGGCGAACAATATCGGGGAAGCCTAGGGTGAAACACTGGGTCGGATGAACCCCTAGCCCTGCAAGTACTCCAATTGTACCCGTAGCTCTCGAAGCTCAGCGGGGGCCATCCGATACGCTGGAGTCGATATCAGGGTTGTCCCGGGGTACAGTTCAATATAAAAGTATACCTCTCTGCGAGGAGGTAACCCTAGAACGTCGTCGGGAAAAACATCCGCAAACTGATCCACCACTGCAGGAAAACTAGGACTCCGCATGTCAACTACTCCTAGGATGAGGCTAGCCAACTGATGAGTGATGGGTTATCCTCTCCTCCGCAGAAGTCCATCATGTGCTGCAAAGGCTCCCTTCTCGCCGGTGAAGGTGAACCTGCTCCCGTCGGTGCGTACACGTCACACCTTGCGCCTAATACAGTCAATCTGTGCATGGACCGTAGACAACCAATCCATGCCCAAGATGACGTCGTAAGGCCTCGACGCCACTACAAGAAGATCACAGCCGAAGATCTCACCTCCTATAGTAGAGTCACACTGCCGGCACCAGTGCATAATCATCGAGTCTTCTCCCGTAGGAGTATCTAGCCGTAAGGATCGAGCCAACGGCTCTGTCGGAATCTCTGAGCTCCGAACAAGGGCAGCGGCTATGAATGAGTGACTCGCTCCTGTGTCTATAACTACTGCAGAAAGGGTGGAATATAAACCGATAGTACCTCGAATCATCTCGGGCACGCCGTGGTCGTAGGCCTCTACTGCCCGGAGCTGTTTCTGTCTCTGTCCTCCAGCTCCCTGTGGTCGGGGTGGACCTCCTGGTTGTGGTGGTGGTAGATCCTCAAAGAGTCACCCACCACCTGATGCTTGGACAACTCCTCTTCCTCGTCCACCACCTCCCTACGGACCGCCACGGTCGACCCTCTGCCTCTGCCTCGTTGGTCCCTCAACCGTCTGCTACTCCTCGCCACAGCGGGTCGGGCAATCACGAGCCATGTGGCCCTGCCCGCCGCATGAGTAGCACTGCCTGCCTCTCGAAATACTGGCTCCGCGCTGTGTGCCCCGCACTACTGAGCCAGTGTCCTGAGGTCATCTGCCTGAGGGTTTGGTCTGCCTGGACCCAAGAGTCATCCGCCGACTGCCTGCTGCAGAAGACTTTGCTACGTGAAGCCCTGCGGTGGGTCTCGGCGCTGGTGTAGACTCAGAAAGAAAGCTCTCGATCAAAAGGGCTCGCTCCAGTACTTCTGTCTGAGTCGGAATGCTGAGGGAGATTAGCGATGCCCGGATCTCATGTCTCAATCCCTGCTCAAAGGTTCGGGCCTGGAAGAATGGGTCTCGTACCATGTCGGTCGAGTAGCACGAGAGATCAGTAAATCTCGCTGAGTACTGGGCGACCGTCATGCTGCCCTACCGGAGCTGAAGAAGCTCCTGAATGCGCACCGCACGGAGGGTGGCTGGGACGAACTATGAGCGGAAGAGGCTCTCAAAGTCCGTCTAAAGTAGAGATGCCTCATCGTGCACCTGGAGCATCAAGCTCCACCATCGGCCCGTTGCTGCGTGCAGTAGGCTCGCAGCGAGGATCACCATGAGGTCTGCTGGTGTCCTCACTAGCCTGAAAACTCGTATGACTTCCTCCAGCCAGTCCTCGGATGCCTGGGGGTCCGTCTCCCCGTGGAACATGGGTAGTCGCTGGCGCTGGAACTCATGCAGTGCACTAAGGCGACGTGCATCGTCAGCGGCTGGTGCTGGAAGCATCGGTGGCTTGGCGGGTAGAGCTACCGCCGGTGCCACTGCTGACAAAGGGCCTTGCACCGAGGCCTCGTCGCTCGGTGGGCTGTCATCACGCTCGACTCTCGGAACCCTAGCTGGCTACCGTCATGGGGCCATCTTGAAAAGGAAACAGGTGCGCCACGGTCAGAACAGTATACCTGGTGAGCTGATACAAAGTAATCACAAAGAAAACATGAAACACACATGAAATCAATGTTTTCGTGCATTAAGTCAGAAATCAGAAGTCATGGTCCTAGTCTACAGATACGTCGGCCGCCGCACTAACACTGGACTCCCTGGACTGATAACCACACTCAATATGCTAAACACTATTGCTTCACATAGAAATGATCAGAGTCCGCGGTAGAACCGAACTCCTCTGATACCAATTTTTCACGACCCGTCCTTAGGGCCCGTGTCGTGACTACCCCAAGCCCACCTTCCATATGCCAGGGGCTGGCGACTAGCACCAAGGCGTAAATCCCGGTAAAGGGAATGCATTGCCTTTGTAAAGTAAACAAGCACCACAGAGTAATCAAGTGGAAAAAGTCAACACTAAGTAAAAACTGGTACAACAGCAAGTGCGGAAAAGTAAGTGGGTCAGTATACAAACCCAAACTGAAAGTAATGTACAACTCGAAAGGGAAAACAACAACTAAAAAGCAAAAGCCTCTACACCGAGATGTCCACTGGAAATACCACCAGAAGGGTGGGTACCGATAGCTCCACTGCACCTCGGGTCCCGCCGTCCGCTCCGAGTATGTTCGCCCAGTGGTCCACCTCCAGGTACCGTTCTGCTCTGCAAGCCTCAACCACGATCAACGATGTCCGTCCTCTGCAACCAACACAACGTAGTGCTGGCATAGCCCGTGCAGGGGTGAGTATAAGCTACTCAGTAGGGACCTGGAGACCCCCGAAGGTCTCCCAAAATCCACAAAGGATAAACCACAAAGGAAAGACACAATCACGAAGTAACAACCAACACTGCTTAGGTATATGCCCATACATATACCTAAGTCATCAATTCCAGTACGCTCCAAACTCCGAGCCCAAGTATAACCCAGTCCACACAGGAAAGAAAAATGTAATCCACACAGGATAGCATAACACAATCCACAGAGGAAGTAAAACAAGATTCAGCTCAGACAGGTATACTTTTTCGAAAGACGATAGAGATGATCACTGATCCATCTAAGTCGTCGGACCCACAAAGGATTGATAGGTACTAACCCCCGCAATGACCCACACAGGATCAGTAGGAAACTAACCCGTACAAAGACCCACACAGGATCAAACCCACACAGGATCTGTAGGCGCTGGCTCACACAGAACCGCTGAGCGCTGACCCACACAGGATCGGACCCAAACCGGATCAGTAGCAATGATCCACATAGGATCGCTGAGTACTGTAGTCGTCGCCATCTAATCCATGGAGGATCTCTGTACAGTCGTCATCGGAGTCACAGTAGCAGTCGCAGCCAGCACTAGGGTTCCCACACACAACAAGCTCGTTCGGGAGGGTCCGCTCCACGAGCCGAGAGGATGATACATCAACTGAAACATATTCCAGAGTTGATGTATCCAAAAGATCCGTATCGTCAACAGGAACTCAACGTCACAGACGGCGCGTCGATTGGATACCCGGTCTGAGAGTTATTGGCTTTTTCATCCTAGGGGCCCGGTTGGTTTTTAAGGCAAAACCAACACGACTGTACTCCACCTGCGTCCAAACCTCAGGTGGAGTATGCCAAAATATCCGTCTCATTTAGAGAAAATCAACAAAGTCGATGGCATGTCAATCGGACGTCCGTAGCTCAAGATATGAGCGTTTCCGCTCCGAGGGCCCGGTTGGTTTCGTGTACGAACCAACCCGGCCGAACTCAAAGTATTCTGAAACCTTGAGTACGATATACTGAAACGACCGTCTCGATTCAAGGATCCCATCGCAACTGATGTTGCATCGATTGGAGGTACGTAGCCCATGTTATGGGAAAAAGACCGAAGACGGTCCGAAAACGGGGGTTTCGGGCCCAGACCGACCCGGCCCGAGACCCCCTGGTCGGCCCGAACCGGGTCGACCAACCCCGGTCCGGGTCGGTCCGGCCTGGCGCGGCGTGGTGCAGCTCGGCCTGGGAATGGCCCGGCTGGGCACAGCGCGCTGCCATCTCGACCGAAGGCCGAGCCATTGGCAAAGGGGGGGGGGGGCGCCTGCCCCCCTTGTGTAACCGCGGCCCCCCATTTATGGGGGCCGTTTGAAGTCCGACCGGGGGAATTAATTCCCCCGGCTCCTCCCTGTCCGGCCGGCCCGACCTGGCCGACCGGTTCCTGCTCAACGGGAGCGGCGATGGTCGGCCCCTTCCAGCTCCGATGCCGGCGGCCCGGTCCGGCCGCCGGTCACCTTGCTCCGCCGTGGCCCAAAACCGGCCGCGGCCCTTGTCGTCCGGCGCGGAGCGACGACGCCGCGCCCCTTCGCCGTGGCCCCAGAACCGGCCACGGTATTTTCGGGTGTCTCCGACGCGGCGCGATGGCATTGCTTCCTTGGATTAATTCGCAGCACGGTGCGACGGTGTCGCGTCCTTGGTCTTCTTTTCATGGCGCGACGCGATGGTGACACACATTTTCCTTTTTCTTGATTCCGCGTGGTGCGATGGCACCACGCCTTCCCGTACCAAACCAAAAAGGAATCAATCACGAAATAAGGAGGAGGGTCGGTCGTGTTTGTTCGGTCCGGCCCCCTTGCGTTATTCGATAACAATTTGTTTTAATCCACGAAGATCTTCAAGTTTGTATTCACGAACAAAATAAATAAATAAAACCCCTACTTCAGTTTCAAGAACGGTGTATGTCAACGTGCTGCGGAAGACGAGCGTCGCGAAAGTCGGGCGTCGCGGAAAATGAACGTCTATTCTGTTGTCGTCGAGGTGTGTCCAACGAGGAAATGTCGTTGGAGAAGTTCTTCGCGTTCTTTGGTGGAGATGTTCTTCGTTGAAGAACGATGTTCTTCGTCGGATTCCAAGGTGTTATTCACGTTCATCGTCGAAGATGAAGAAGAAGAAGACTTCCTCACACCCTTAGCCCTTTCTCTCCCAAGTCTCTACACAAGAAAAACTAACCCCAAAATAAAATAATTCTCCCACTTATTATATTAACCCAACATAGGTTTTTGAATTCAAGAGTTTGAAAAATCAAAACCCACATTTAACTCACATATGTTATTAACATGAGTTGTTATAAATTAATGAGGTGATAAGTTGGCAAAACTTAAATGGGGGGTTAAGGAGTTAAAAAAAGGAAAGGTGAAAGGTTGGGGCTCGTGTGGGCCCCACCTTTCAATTATCCACACATGGGAAGTTGGGTGGATGTGGGCCCCACAACCAACTTCCCATGGGAGAAATTAACCACCTTGATATAAAATAAAATTGATCTAACAATTTTATTTACTTCTTAATTAAACCACATTAATTAACTTTTTCTCCCACACAAACGCAACTACGGTAAAGGTTCCCTTATGTGATTACAGGCGTTGCGAGTTCATCAGTGCCATCAGATTTCAATTTTGAGCACTGGTTCAAAAGATAGGAATTCCCGCTCGTTCGTTCACTGAAAGTACCTGAGCTAAACTTCGGATAGAAATTCCGGGCACACCGGGCGTCAGAATCAAGTTCCGTCTGAAACTACGTTCTTGTAAAATTCCAAAGAAAATTAAGAAAAAATTTCCCTTGAATTTTACGGGTCGTTACATTGATATAGTGCAGAGCATGACCGAGAAGATCTAGTTGGTACAAGAGAATATGAGGGTAGAACATGATTATTAGAATGCCTATGATGATAATAGGTAAAGGCCCTTGGAGTTTGATGATAGGGACCATGTGTTCTTGAGAGTCCCCCCGCGACATGGGCAATGATGTTTTATAGGGGGAGTAAGATCCTTCTCGAAATTTTCACCCCTTTCGAGGTGTTGCGGTGTGTTAGCACTATGGCATATTAGCTGGCACTTTCACTACAGCTGGATATGATCCATGATATCTTCCACATGTCCCAAATTCATCAGTATCATCACAATGACTCCAAAATTATTGACTAGGAGAGTGTGATATTAGGGATGTCAAGAAATTTGTGAAGAAAACAGTTGAGATCTAAGATCACTGAGAGAAGGTGTTTCATGGGATAACGATTCCCCTGGTTCACATGATATGGAGGTATGGTGGCTTGGAGGAGATTACTTGAGAACATTAGATTTATTTATGTGCCTAGTACTTGGAGTTTTTTTGAGTTTTACATTGTTCTATTTTTCTTTAATGATGTTATTTTTGGATCTTATTAGTTTATGCGATGTGTTTTTCCTTGATATTGTGATGTTTTCTAAAGATTCAAGTATGTGAATAGGGGAAGGCCTAAATCCAAATAAAGATTAATTATACTATAATTAATTTTAAAACTATGTGGTAGAGTTATTCAATCCCAAAAAAGATAATATCTTGATATGGATGATGAAATTCATGGATTTTGGTTCTCGGGGTAGTGTTGTGTGTTGGTTTTGGCAATTGTTGGCTTGGGCTATGTGGAGGTTGGATAGTTGTGTGGATGGTTATAGGGAATGGGAGGTGTCTTTTGGATGGTATGAGATTATGTGTTGATGTACCTGGTGGGGGGTGGTAATGTAGACGTGTGGGGTGTTTTGAGGAAGTTTTGGTTTGGTGTGTTTGGAAAGGGGTAGTGTTTGATGGTGTAATGAGAACCTAGAGAGGTACCTCACATGTTTTTTATTTGAACCCCTTCCTTATTTTTGGATTTGGTTTATATTCTTGAGTTTGAAAATCATTTAATAGGAATATAATGTAATGTTACATGTCTTATTGACCCATTACTTCGCTGGTTTGTGGTTGGAGGTGTTTTGAGGAGGTTTAAGGAGGGTTCAGGGGATTTGGAACTACAATCGTATAACAACAGACAGTTTATGACATGAATGTAAGAACCCAGATCTTCATTTCAGGTATGGATATTTATTTCAGAATGTTTCTGAGGAAAATGAATGAAATGGAAATTTTCTAAGTACATGCCATGTACTTTATGAGTGCACTCTATGTACTAGTCGTGTAACATCCGAGTACATGGCCGTGTAGGTGACTAGGAAGACCACCTAAATTGGGGGATGGTTGAGGCTATTACACAATGTGTACATTAAATGAACACCCTCTGTAATTTTCTTTTTTATTTGATGAATCCATGCAGGGTTGGGTCTCATCTCCAAAACACACTTCTTCTCCCCTCAGTTCATACAAGAGAGCGATGAACAACCAAAGAACTTTGATGTCCTCTCAGTTATCAATCCGATCTCTGATTGAGACACTTCCAGGTGCATTGGATTCCCACCAGTGAGTTCTCTCTTTCCAAAGATCCATTCTTCATGATTCCTCCTCTCTCATGGGTATTTCAAGGATGATCTTTTTTACCATTTTTTGTAGATCTAAGTCATTCTAGGTCGATTCAAGGGAAAATGTTCATGATTGTTTATCATACAACATCAAGGTAGGTGGTTTGTTCATTTCTCTGATTATCTTTGGATTATATATGCTTGAAGTGTTGAATACCCATGTTTGGGGAATGATATGGTTTGGGATTTAACACTATTTATAACCTGATATGGTCTGTTTTTTTAGAAATGGGTTATTTCTTATGCATAAGGTTTTATACCATGATCATGGGTGCGTTTACCTTTTTTGATTGATTATGTCCATTTGGACTATAATGCATGTTAAGATTGCATTGATTTCTATGCCTTGTGTTTTTATGATGGAGTTACTATTTATATGAGGTGAATGTGGTTCTCATTGTGAAAGTATAACCAAAGGGAATTTTACTCTGAGAGATTCCTTAAGTATGGTCATTTATGTTTAATTGTTGTTATGTTGACCCAATGGTATTAACTGTGAGAGCTACTAGGTGTTCATAGACCAAATGGGTTAGATCATGAGAGCTACCCAAAGGGTCGTTATTAAATGGATGTTGGACCCTAGGGGATTGACTATGAGGGCTTCTTGGTGGCCATTATATTTTATTTTCTCTTTGAAGAACAAGGGAGTATTGAATGTGAGAGCTGACCAGGTGGTCGTTTATAAATTTTTAATGTTACGTGGGACCAAAAGGGTTAGAATGTGAGAGATTTCCAGAGGGTCATTATTTATGAATTGATGATATGTTAAACTAGGGGGGGTTATACTATGTCCCATAGGGTTTCTTTTGAATAATTGAATGATTTTTACGAGTCTGCCAAGCCGAAGCACAAGCTTTGAATCGGTCCTACTTGTTTGTTTAGATGGTCTTCTGAGACATCTATTTTTCTATTACACAGGGGATAGAGAGATAAGGCTAGATTCTGGGTTTTCATTATTCAATGGTTTGAATAATAATTGTAAATTTATGTATTTGAAAACTGTATGATTGTTTACTTTTGAGTACCTCCTAATTTATTGCTTCATTTCTGAATGTTACCTGCTATATATATTCACTGTCCGTTTAGTATAGATCTTTTGGTGGTTGCCTACTAGGATTCATCTCACACCCTGTTTGGTTCATTATTTTTGACCCAAACAGATTAAATTTTTATAGGTATAGATAAGGAAAAACGATCCTCTTCAAAAGGTACCTCGTTGCTGTTAGAGCTGGTGAGCATGAGACCAAGTTGAGGCTTGTGATATGGTTAGAGTTTACTACTTTCTTTTACATCAGTTTTAGTATTGTATTTCCAGCGTTAGGACTTGTTTGGATTCCTTCCTAGACACATGTGACATGAATGATTTTTATATGTTCCAGTTGTTATATTATTATCAGTCTTCCGCTTTTTTATTTTATTGTATTGAATTACTGCTTCTATTGTTGATAATATTTTCTTTCCACTATGTATACTCTGTCAATAAGGGCATAGTGTCCCCATTATTACATTGTGGCCCTTGCTACTAGTCGGTAGCCTCTGGCATTTGGGGAAATGTTCTTGAGGTTATGTGACCAACTGGGTTCGGGGCACCTTTTGGCGGCACCAAGAACCGGGATAGTACAATGTGGTATCAGGGGAGGATCTTTTCTTCATTGTCATACTAATTGGATCCTATAGACTGGGATATGAGGGAATAGGTAGTTAATAATAGTTTGTGCTTGGAATTAACAAATCTTTGTATAGGGAAATGCAACGTTACCTCGAATATTGCAATTTTTTTCTGGTTTTTCAATTGTTATAGTTGATTTGATTTCACTGTTGGGGGATTACAATGTTTTATTCTATTATCATTGATTTTATTGAGGTTCCATTTCTATTGAAACCCGATGAGATGATGGCATTCCATCTCATGCATCATATAGGAACTTTCTAGAGATCACATGACATGCACTCTTGTACTGACATATAGGATGCATTACTGATTGCATGATGTTGTGATAGATGCATGACAGTATACCGACTATTTTGATATGATATTGGAAATTGTAATGATTCATTTGGATGGACGCCATGATCTAGTCCCCGAGGTGTTATGGGCTCTCATGGATTGAAATTTGGTGGATCATGTTTGAAATTTAATTTATTTTTTTCAATTATGATGTGAATAAGGTTTCCAAACTTTGATTTTTGGGGAGTATGGGATATCACAGGTCGGAATTTGACATGCCTTGGAAATAAATTTAATTTCTTTAAGGGTTATAGAGAAAAATTAGAGGCCTACTATCTGAAAACCCATATAAAATGGAATGTGATGTTATAAACACACACCATGTGTTCTTCTAATTTTTAATAAACATATTTTCTTAACTACAAATCATGTACTAGGAGTACAAGCCATGTATTGGGAGTACACACCATATTGCCCTTGGCCATGTGACTAGCTATGTGAGTAGAGAAATGGGGTTGGGAAACGTTTGGTAGAACACGCCGTGTCTAGATTGTACACATCGTGTGGTAAATAACAATGTATTCGGCTCTGTGACCAATGCCACGGGTGGGTGAAACGTAGGCTGTACAATCCGTGTCTTATTTATGTCGGCTGTGTAGAGTTGACCATGTATCCGACCATGTGACTAATGACACAGGTGTTTAGAACATAAATAGTACACATTGTTTTAACGGTGAACATGACGTGTAGTGTTATAATGGGACAGAACCGTGCAGTTCTATCCATGTAGAAGAACCTGGGTAGGAGGGAAAATTCATGTACACATCATGTCTCAAGAGAAGCATGCTATGTGTAAGGTGTGTTACACAGAAAAACTTTGTAGAGGCACATGCACATGTTAAATCTCAAACAGAACACGCCGTGTGGTAGTTATACATGTAGTGTTACCCTGTTTTATAAATCATGAATGTTATCTTTATCCTTTTCTGTTCTTGCACTTCTAAATTGTAGTCCATGATAATATTAAACTGAGGTGTGTTCTTGATCATTTAGAGTCATGCCACCAAGACGTCCTTGAATTGTATACTAGATACAGGGATATTATTAGACACCAAAAATGGTAGATTGATGACTACCAACAAATCCTCTCATCATGCCCATATTGGAACTATATATTATTCTAGACGCAGTGGCCGATGCATAGTTCTATGAATACATAATGAGGATGATGAAAATTTTTTAGGGAGCACTGCATCCTGCCCTGAATATGGAAGAGTTGACTAGGGTGTTCCAGCAGCAACATACTCCCTTTTTTCCTGAGATAGAGTACCATGGGCTATAGAGTCAAGGATAGAGTCCATGCTTTCTATCTTTGAGAATCTGGAGATACCTCTAGAGAGGAGGGTGAAGCTCACGATGTACATGATACGTGATTCCACTAAGATATGGTGGGATGTCATCTCATAGGTAGTACATCATCGAAATATGGATTGGGAAGAGTTTTATAGGAGCTTCTATGATTACATCTATCATGATACATTGAGGGACGATCGAACTGGAGAGTTCATGCATTTGGAGTAGGGATATATTTCTATGATGGATTACTCTTCTCGTTCAACAGAGATTCATCCCTTCGCACCTGTTCTGAGAGGTGACTAGTTATCTTTGGCTAGGTGATTTAAGGATAGTCTTAGGTATGAAATCCAAGCCCATGTGAATGTTTTCATGATACTATAGTGATGGCTATAGTGAACCTGGTACTGATTACTGAGTGCAATATTAGGGAGTTGGGAGTTGTGATCCAGGTCAGATCAACATCTGGGATTGGTACTCCTTCGACAAATAGCAAGAAGCACCTTAGGGAGCTTTCGTGCGATGTTTCTTCAGGTATCCAGATGGTATGATACCAGTGTGGGAACAGTGTTCATACAAGGCCACATTTCCCAAAGGACGCAGTCGAGTGCCGATATTGTGGCAAGATGGGAAATATTTAGTGTTTTTGTTTGATGTTCTCACTAGCAGTGAGTGATAGGGGTTCTGTTATAACTCCACATTCAAGAGTAGGACCCATAGTTTCTCATTAGTTACGGAATAGGAGTTCGTCAAGATATTCAATATGAGGAGGTGGTCATGGCTATGGTACCCAGACATCAGGTTTTCAGAGACAATAGGGTGGGTAAGTTCAGGGTAGTCAGGAAGGGTCACAAGGCTGCGATACAAGTCAAACTTCTGTAGTGGAGCAGACCAAGTAAGAGTAGGATCTCGAACCCTATAGGGTTAGAGGTACGATTCTATTCGCCTCAGTTATATATTTTTCTATTTTTGATATATGGGCTTCCCATTGTTTTATATCTATTGTAGTAGGGGAGATACTTGGTCTCTGTATCTTTACTTATGAGTATGTTATGATGCTAGGTACTCCGTTGGGAATTATGATGGCTAGCATACGTCAGTGTAATGATGAACCTGTTGAGATTTGTGGGTGTCACTTTTTTTGGGGCCTCTATGTCTTAGACATGACAGTATTCGATATTATTCATGTAATGGACTGTTTGGTCTCTTTTCAGGACATTGTTTACGAATTTCACTATCGGGTGAGTTTCACATCACCAAAGGGTAGGTCTTTTTTACATATGGGTGAATGGGATGTCTAGGAGAGCAGAGAGGGACATGAGAATCATGGGTTAGGAGAAATTATAGCCTAGATTTCTAGTTTATATTTAGATTACCATGGGATTTCACATATTGACATTCATCTAGTGGTCGATCATTTCAAAGATGTCTTTCTAGATGAATATTCAGGTTTACCTATAGATAGAGAGGTATATTTCTCAATTGAGCTTATTCTAGGAGTGACACCTATGTTAATTCCTCCTTATAGGATTGTTACACAATAGTTATTGGATCTCAAGAAGCAATTAGAGGAGTTACATGCGAAGGGATTCATCTGACCCATTACTTCTCTTTAGGGTTCTTCTGTCCTATTCATGAAGAAGGTGGATGGTACCCTAAATCATTATGTGGATTATTGGAAGCTGAACTAGTTGATGGTCAAGAACCGATATCCCTTGATGAGGATTGATGGTCTCTTTGATCATCTTCGAGGATCATGAGTGTTCTCTAAAATTGAATTGAGATCTGATTATTATCAATTTCATGTTAGACCATCAGATATACCTGTTACATCCTATCATAGTAGGTATGGCCTATACGAGTATATGGTTATGCAGATCGGTCTCATGAACTCACTGACAATTATGATGGATTTGATGAACCGAGTGTTCCATCCTTACTTGGATTCTATTGTGGTAGTATTCATGCACGATATCTTGGTGTACTCACACACATGACAGGACCATGTCACTCATCTTGAGATCATATTGAGTACACTGACAGAGCATTAGTTACATACCAAGCTCTCAAAGTGAAACTTTTGGGTGGACCATATTCACTTCTTGGGTCATGTTATCTCTGAGACAAGAGTATCTGTAGACCCATAGAAAGTGAGGGCAGTAGTTTCCTAGAAGAATCAGAAGAACTTTTTTGAGGTACAGAGTATTCTAGGTCTGGCTGGTTACTATAGGCACTTTATACAGGACATTTCATGCTTAGCAGTGCCACTAACGGGCCTGACTAGGAAGGGTGGAAAGTACTTGTGGAATGATTTCTATAATCTATATTTTTACGATCTAAAAGGGAGACTGAATTTAGCACCGATACAGATTTTTCTAAAGCCAGGAAATAGTGACACTATTTTCTACGATGCATCAGGTATTGAGCTAGGAGGAGTTCTTATGTTGGGGAAAGGGGTCATTGTGTATGACTCTCGACAATTGAGGCCCAATTAGAGGAACTACCCTATGCACGATCTCGAGTTAACTGCAATTTTTCATGGTTTATTCTTTTTTAGACATTATATTTTGGGAGAAAATTTTGTGGGATACACTGACCACCAAAGTCTCAAGTACAACTTTACTTAGTTAGATCTGAATTTGAGACAACGAAGGTGGGTTAAGTACCTAAAATATTTTGACATTGAGCTTTCCTACACGCTTGGGAATGAAAATGCAATGGAAAATGCATTGAGATGGAGGACTCAGATATATGAAGTTTTAGGAGGCCCACAGTGAGTGGTAGTTTATGGATTTATTCTCTATGATGCATTTGGAGGTGCATGACAGACATGGTCCAATGTTTCTTTCTTCTATAGCTGTTACCTCTACTCTTCTGGACCAAGTGTGATTGAGGTAGCTATCAGATTCTGATGTCCTAGTCATAAGGGTGACTGTGTAATGAAAGGACCCTACTCCTAGTAATACTGTAGGAATGGATGAGGTTTTTCATTTTCATGGACATGTATGGGTGTCAGTAGAGATACACGAGGAGATTTTGTGAGATTTTCATTCCTCAGTTTGGGCAGTTCATCCTTGTGTCACCAAGATGTATCAAGATCTACATCATCAGTATTGGTCTCCAAGTATGAATATATATGTAGCTAATATTTTTATGAGATGTTCCATCTATTAGTAGGTGAAGGTGGAGAATTAGCTACTGACAAGGAATTTACAACAGTTACCCTTTATTGAGTGGAATTGGAATAATGTCACGATGGATTTCATAATGGGTTTACCAAGGTCGCCTTGAGGGAATGATGTAGTCTGGGTTGTTGTTGATAAACTAATAAAGGTTTCACATTTCTTTCTGATCAAGGAAAACATTAGTGTTGATGATCTTGGAAGGTTTTACATCAGAGAGTTTGTACATTTTCATGGAGTTGTGTACTCTACTATTTCATACAGGGACACCCGATTTAATTTTCTTTTCTGGAAGGGACTATAGAGGGATTTGGATACATAGGTACTTCTATGTATAGCTTATCACCCCTAGAAAGATGTCCAGTCTGAGCACATGATTCATGTTTTGGAGGACATGATTCATGCATGCGTCCTAGATTTTGAGTGATCTTGGGAGAGACACAAAACCCTATTAGTGTTTTCCTACAATAATAGATTTCAGGAAATGTTTCATATGTAACCTTAAGGGGATTTGTATAGTAGGCCATGCCGATTAACCCTATGTTGGATGGAGGTAAGAGATGAGGCTTTGATGGGACCTCGTCTTGTCCAGGAGACCATTGAGCTAGTGGATTTGATTCGGAAAATGATGGATAGTGCACAGTCTTAGAAGAAATATTGTGCTAATCGACAGAGATGACCTATAGAGTCCGAGTCCAGAGATTAGATTTACTTACATGTCACATTGTTGTTGGGACATAAGAGGATTATGAGAATGGTAACGATTTCACCAAGATAGATCGGTCCATTTGAGGTTTTGGAGAGAGTCGGGTTAGTTTCATATTAGTTATAGTTACCTCAAAGGTACCAGTCAATGCACGATGTCTATCATGTTTCTGAACTAAGTCATTGTTTTTAGACCCATATCATGTTTTTCAAATAGTGGAGGTTGAGTTGGAGGTGGATGAATCCTTCAAGGAGCACCCTATTCAGATTGTGGATCACAGTACGAAGGTTCTCTATGGCCAGTCTGTTCCTATGGTACTGGTTCAACGGAGGCATGGGTGATTACATGACAAGACTTAGGAGAGGGACGCCGACGTACGATCACAATGGCTATAGTTGTTTGGAGTTCCTTCTTCACCACCCTTGGAAGGGAAATTCGGGGATAAATTTATTTAAGTGGGGAAGCTTGTAAGAACACAAATCTTCATTTTCGGGATGGATCTTTATTTTGGGATTTTTTTTATCAAGAAAGAATAAATGAAAATTTTCAAAGTACACACGGTGTAATTTTTTAGTACACACTGTGTACCTTGTTACCATGTGTAGCCATGCAATGGCTGTGTAACGGCTGGGTACATGGCAATGTAGGTGACTTGGAAGACCGCCTAAAGTAGGAGATGGTTGAGGCTAGTACATGGTGTGTACATTAAATGAACACACTGTTTACTTTTAATTTTATATGATGAATCATAGGGGGTCGTATCACATATCCAGAACACACATATTCTCCCCTCAGTTTGTACATGAGAGTGAATGATGGCCAATGAACTTCCATATCCTCCAAGCTCTCCATCTGTGCTCTGAATGTGACACCTCTAGGTGCATTGGATTCCCACTGGTGAGTTCTCCTTTTCCCTAGAGCCTTTATTCTGAATTCCTCTTCTCTCATTGGTATTTTAAGGATGAATTTTTACCCTTTTTTAGATCTACATTGTTCTAGGACAATTCACGGTCCAACATTCAAGAGTGTTGATCTTACAACATAATGGTAGGTGGTTTGTGACTTTCTTTGATTTTATTTGGAATATATATGCTTAAAGTGCCTAATACCTATGTTTGGGGTATTGCATGTTTTGGAATTTAACCCTGTTTAAAACCTGCCATGTTTTTCTTGATTGAGAAATGGGATATTGCTTATGCATAGTGTTCTATACATTTATTATGGGTGTGTTTCCCTTGTTTGATTGATTATAACAATTTTGTTTAGAATGCATGTTAGGATTGTATTGTTTTCCATGCCTCACGTAGTTTGGATGGAGTTACTATTTATATGAGATATACGTGATTCACATAATGAAAGTATGACCAAGGGGAATTTGACTATGAGAGATTTCCGAGGTTGGGTCATTTATGTTTAATTGTTGTTATATTGACACAAAGGTATTAACTATGAGAGATTCTGAGTGTTTATTTTCATGACCCGACCCTACCAGATCTCGAGCTACATCTACCCCAAGCCCACCTCCATAGGCCAGTGGCTGATGATAAGCACCAAAGGATAAACAACTATGTGAGGCTTTTGCATGAGAACCTGTATACACACATGTAGCCCACTCAATACATAAGTGCAGAGTAAGAGGAAAAGTAAAGTACAAACGTCTATAAACAACCTCAAAAGTGCATCATCCTTTAAACAATAAAATTTAAATTCTGAAGGTAAACTTAAAATAAAAGAAGGGAAAAACACGCGCCCAACCAGAAAAGTGCCACAACCCAACAAAAGGTGTACAAAAGTACAACAGTTGGGAGGGCTCCTCACCTGGAACCAGACTACGACCACCATACGCGGTCCAACCTCCCGAACTCCTAATCTCCTCTGACATCACGATCTAACTATCCGTCATCTGCAAGGGCACACCATGTGAGGGCAAAGCCCAAGCAGGGGTGAGTATAAAAATACTCAGTAGGATTCCCTGAAGGCATGCGGGAGAAACAAAGGATGTATTGAAGAGGTGAGAAATAGATCAAATAGGGAAAAGTAAAGGAGTACAACCGAGAGGGCAGTAAAGAGTACAGTTAAACCCAACAAGAGGAAGAAAGTAGACTCTTACAAACACAAGGAGCTAGAAATGGTGAGAATATTAACTTCTCGTCGAGTATTCTCTACCTATAGTAGGAGAGTAGACTCATCCAACCACGAGAAGCTAGACACAGAAAGCACGTGGCATACCTCGCGCGTCTTCACCTCTCCTGGAGGAGAGTAACCAAAACTAAAGAAGTGGGTTATAGAACAAGGTATGTACATATCCATATCATCAATCAAGAAACCTGAACATGGGCATAATGGGATCTCTACCCCATAGCTCAGCCTATGAAAGTGAGTCTCTAACAGTCCCAGAAGAAAACACCATCGATGAACAACATCCTGCACATCTGCCCCCAACTTCAAGCAAAGGGGCTCAAATCACCGCACCCTGAAACTATCTACTTTGGGCGGCACTGACTCACCAAAACAGTTTTAGGTTGCATCTCAAGGACTCTTCATGGTGGGGAAAGCTCCCCTCGTACCTCTGAGTATTGGGGAAAGTAAAACCAGGCCTCGTCACTATCACATAGTCAAGAGGTCTACTTGAAGTCAATGTTTTCACATCACTGACCCGTACGACCAAGGGTCCCACTCTGGTAGTCATGAAGAAAAGCCAAATACTAGCCTAGTAGTTAGGACTGAGTCTTAAAGAAGTTTTTGGGTAACCCACTGCCCATCCATGCTGGAGGGTAAACCCTAAGAGGTCGTCGGTTAACCCACAGCCCTGTGTCTACTGGAGGGTAAACCCTAAGAGGTCATCAGGTAACCCACTGACCAGTCTCTGCTAGAGGGTAAACCCTAAGATGTCCATGAGAAACCCACTTCCAAGCCCCATTGGAGGTTAAACCTGAATAAGTCAATGAGAAACCCACTGCCAGCCCCGCTGGAAGGTAAACCCGAAGAAGTCGATGAGCAACCCACTGCCCAGCCCCGCTGGAGGGTAAACCCAGAACTGCTCTGCCTAGGGAAACACGCTAGAGAAGATCACAGAAAGAGTATATGATGTTGATACTTGGATAGGGAACCTATGCCCAGGATCACTAGGGCTCCGTACCCTACTGGAAACAACCTCCGGGGTAGAGGATTGGTTCCCATGTAATGTACTGGTCACACCAAATCCACAAAAACTCTACAAGGGAAAACGAAGGGATGTGATACTTAAAGACCACACGGCTGAATGAAAAAGGGGAACCCAAAAAACATCACCGATCACACTGTTGAGAACAAAACCAGGGGAAACCAGTCAACCCTGTTGGTCTAAACCATCGTGAACAGAGGGACCCTCTATGTCGCAAGAGAAAAAAGGTACGTAAAGCAGAAAAAGACGCGCACAAGGGTCCCACACGACATGTGGCCCTATCTCATATCCAACCCAAGTGCACAAACTTTCTCAGGTAAAAACTACAACATGTACCTCCAAGAATTTGTATATACTCTCAGAGTGTACCACATTTCCAGCCCAAATGCTATCGTGCACACGACATCCAACGTCAACGCGAAGGAAAAAAATGCAATTCTGCCAAACTGATTCCTCCACAGCCCTATCACGACCAACCACATCTCTTCAAGCATCAACTTCACTCACACAAGAGTGAACGTGAACACATGACAAGGGTTCTCTTCGAAACACAGTAAGAAGAACTGCCACTGCAGCACCTTCCATGCTTCCAAATTTAATGAGAACTCGAATGAGACTCCACACATCCAAATGGATTGTACCATTTTAATACTCACGGAACAACATGCGAGATCGACTATTTACTCGCCTCCAATAGACATTCGACATAAAAGTCATTTAAAACTGCTTTATGCCCGAACGGTGTCGCATGGTCCCGAGCCTCAGTCCCAAAAACAGTCGGACACATCGCACCATTGTGATACCCTTAGAAAGACAAGTCAAATGGACTACATACTTTCATGGAACGGATCTCTGGAGAAAAATATGCATTTCGTTATATCGCACACAAGAGGGGCTACGTGGGACCCGCATCCCTGTCTCTAAGCGCTACAAGTAGATCACACCGTTGCGATCCTCTCGAAAAAGTACACATGATTGACTAATCACTTGTCCAAAATGGACACCTAGTGATAAAGATGGAAATCACCATCAACTCAAAAAACTACCCTCATGGGGTCTGCACCATCGTGCAGAATTAAAGAGGGAAGATTGCGCCATTGTAATGCCCTCAAAAAAACACTCAAAAATTACTTCTCTCACGCCCCGAAAAGATGTCTGATGAAAATGTTGTGAAACGTTGCTCATAGCTTAAAAGGCGGGTCGTTGGGCCCACGCCTCAACTCAGGTTTCAACACCTAAAACCACCCTGGAAAACTCCACCTCGGAACCAGGGACCCAATGCCGCTGATGGCACTCAAAATGGACAATGTATGGGTCTGTGCCTCCCAAAACAAGAACCTCGCGAAAAGTGCTAATTCACTTAATGGGCGTGTCGCACCACCGAGCCCCTCATCTCAGGAATTAAAAATCCCCAAGACAATTTCAAAACGTCCACCTCAATCCAAGGATTGTGTTGCCGCCGACGAATCTCAAATTTGATTTATGGTTTGTAAAATATGAGTGTTTTAGTACTGAAGGACCGAAACAGGGTGGGTTGGGCCGGTTCGGCCGGCCCACCCTGTGCCTGAACCGGCGGTTCGTGGTTCACTGCCCGGAATGCCCCAATTCACCCGGACTAGTAGAGGCGGTCTGGCTCTCATTCCATAGGACCCGTGAGATGCGGGCTCCTATCCACCGGCCGGGGTCATGAGGACCCCAGTCTTCCACGTTACGCCGACCGGTAAGCTAGTTGTCCCGCATATCTCTCCTCCCGTAGGTGCCTGCCGATTCCACCAGCCGCTCCCGGCCGCCTCCGCAGCCGATTGCCCGAATGCATCCTGATCGCGCCAAGCCACTGATGCTACTCCACATTTGACCACCACCGACACCCACGCCCGCCGTCCCAGCTCGACCGCAGTGCCACACCGCCACCTGAGCTGAGGTCGTCGCTTCCTGGGAGAACTACGCCGCCGCTGTTCGCTCGCCGGACTGGCCAAGACTGCTGGAAACTCCCAAAGAACCCCCTGATCATTGCTGGAACACTGCGTTCAACTCGGGACTCAAAAATTCAATCAGAAATAAGCGCCATAAAGCTTAGAACAAGCACTACACGACTATGGGATTTTCTCGACAAAACAAAAGAGATTCAACGCTATAATTTAGGTTCTAAGGGGAGGTTTGAAATTATAACACAAAACGAAGAACCCCTACCACTTGGGCCATAGCCCGAAGCTTCGCCAGGGATCCATCAGATTTGAAACCACCTTATTGAGTATGGGAGAGGAACTTGAGCTTGAGGGAGAGCTCTCCTTGAGAGGGTTTCTCCAGAGGAAGAAGCAAGGGGAGGAGGGGTGGGTTTGGATTATTTAAGGAAATAAAAATTAACCTAATCACCCACTCAAGGACCCTCATCCGAAACACTCGGCGGCGTCCAGGTTAAACTACCCCTAAGGTAAACACTACCTTCATGAGCACAACGACGGTCTAAAAATTTTAATCTGAGGCCTCTTTCAAAAGTTATGAAACTTATCATCTGGGGCCCTTAAATTATTAAAATTCCCTTGGTGGTATTTTCCATAGAGGGTATGCGCCCGTGAAAGTTACACCCCTACTAGGGTAAACCACATGCTTTAGACTCAATGGTGCCCTCGGTTTTCCCATCTGAGTAACCGTTTAGAAGTTATCTTCTTTTTTGGCATTCCCAGTGTGAACGCACTGAACATTTTATTCCGGCCACACCGAGGCTCGGAATCGCACGCTTTCTGAAGGCGCTGCTCCGGAATTACATCAGAAATTTTCCAAATTATTTTATAGAAAAAATAGGGTTCTTACATCATTCCATCCTTCATGATTTTCATCCCCTAAATGAAAAAATAGGGGAACAACTCAGGGTACTAAGTCCACACATGGATCTCCCATCCCCAGAAGAACTCTTACATTGTTCTGTGTCACCGCGCATGGACCAAAGGATTTGGTATATTCACGTGGGGTATGCCCTCACTGATGACATGAATATGAGCATGCACACTTCTTCTCTGGTGAGTCACGTGGGAGACGGTATGCACCCAAACGAGCCTTTGGATTTAGGGAAAGGCAGTAGGGTGCCTCACCATCCCTTCGCCCAAACGCAAATGGCCCAAAGGACCTCAGGGGTAGCTCACCTCACCAGTCGCACCTCTATGTCGCATGCCGCGACTGGAATCACTATATGGACCTAGAACAAGTCCTGCTGATTCCCTCTTTCAGAATATCCATATGGTGAAACACCCAAGGATATCTGGTCACGTATGATTTCACAGTCGATGTCCCACAACCCAGAATCTCTTACATGCTCGGAGAGAGAAGGAATCAACACCATTGACTAAAGAGGAAGGTTCCACACCTTCTACTACACCAACAAAGGGTTACACCGATGTCCCGCGTCACCCCGGTAACAAATCAATCAAGGAGAAAGAACAAAAAAGAGTATTTCATGCACAAAGTCTAGAAATTCCACTGAAAAAAGTAGTAGAGATGTAAAGAGTACCTCTTGTCACTTCATGCTCTGCATGATCGTAGACATCCAAAGATCGCGGCTGTCCGTGGTCCCAACTGTCATCTCCCGGAGCCTGACATGGACCACCTGATGGTGATGGGAAGACCTTGTAATGTCGTCTCCCACTTCCAGCTCCCCCTCTCCCCTTATAGCACCACATCTCTAGGAACTACTCCGATCACAGCGTTTCCTCTGCCGTGGTGGTGCACCCGTTGCCTGCCCAATATTCTCAGCATGGCTGGTTGGGCAGTGTCGTGCCAGGTGGCCTCACCATTCGCAAGCATAGAACTAGCACTCTCAGGGCTACCCTGGTGCCATCCGACACCACTATGGTTTACGACCACGTCTCCAAAATTGGCGGTGGGAAGGCCGCCTGCGTCGAGGTTCTGTCAGCCAACGCCCGCTTGTTGGGACAAACATTTCGGCTCCGTCATGCCTACTACCACCACCAACTGTAAAGAATGACAGGAATCTCTCTGTCAACAGCGCCTGCTTTATCACATCAGCATCAGTGGGAATGCCCATGGGTACTATGATAGCACAAATCTCTCTGCAGAGACCCTTCTCAAACATCTGCACTCAGAAGTTGTCGTCATGGGCCGTGTCCGGGTAAAAACATGCATGGTCCGCGAACCTAGTCGCATACTCAGTCACCGTCATCCCTATCTGCTAAACCTAAAAGAACTCCTGGATCCGAATGGAGCGCAAGAAGGAGGGGTAAAACCTCTCACAAAATAGCTGATGAAAGTCTCCCCATGAAAGTGACGACTCATCAAGTGAATGAGTCACTAGATTCCACAAACGCTTAGCCACTCTGTGGAAAAGGCCGGAGGAAAAATCCACCATAATATCTGCTGGTGTCTGCAAAGCCCTGAAGAGTCGAACCACTGCCACCAGACAAACCTTTTCTACTTAAGGGTTTGGCTCACCACTGAACCCCATCGGTCTCTGTCGCTAGAACTCACAGAGCGCGCTCAACCTGTGCTCAGGCTCAGTCTGCTCTGCTAAAGATTTCTACTGCTCACAAGGAGGGGGTGCTGCTACCGGCCAACCCGGAGAAAGGGACTCACATGATGGGTTCTGGACTGAGGCCACGTAGCTCATGGGGTCGTCATCATGAACCAGGCTAGTATCCCGGCTGGATATCTTTACGGACACATCTTGAATGTTATCAAGGAGTGTCGCGATCAAATGAGCATATATGTATATAATAGTAACAACAATGGTGAGAAGACTCATGAAGTATAGTCAAGACTCAATCCTATGTGATTCACAAACCAATGTCCCTGCAACAAGTGTCTCAGCATGCCAAGTCGACAAGAGGGTTATCAGGGTCCTGGTGAATGGATACGTCGGCCGCCGCACCGTCACTGGACTCCCTGGCCTAAAAGCCGCTCTCGAGACACGTTGACACAGTTTCCTTAGATCCAAACCAATTACTTTTTAGGGAAGTCTGAACAATGTCCCAAGGAACGAACCACCATTGATACCATTTTTTCATGACCTGGACCTACCCAGGCTCAAGCCGCAACTACCCCAAGCCCGCCTCCATTGGCCTGGGGCTGGCGACAAGCGTCGAAGGCTAAACAACTCGAGGAGGCCTTTTCCTGATTACCTATACACACACACACACAACCCACTCAATGAAGAAGTTCAGAGTAAGAGGAAAAGTAATGTACTAACTGCAATAAACAACCACAAAAGTGCAATGACCTCTAAACAGTAAAAAGAAAATGCTGAAGGTAAACTGAAAATAAAAAAAGGGAAAAACACGCTCCCATCCAGAAAAGTGCCACAACCCGACAACAGGTAAACAAAAGTACAAAAGCTGGGAGGGCCCCTCACCTTGAACCCGACTACGAACACCATACGTCGTCCATGCTCCCAAACGTTTAACCTCCTCTGACGTCATGATCGACCTGTCCGTCATCTGCAAGGGAACACCAACTACGGGAAAAGACCAAGTAGGGGTGAGTATAAAAATACTTAGAAGGATGCCCCGAAGGCTCGAGGGAGCAATAAAACAGCTACTAAAGAGGTGAGCAGTAGATCAAACAGGGAAAAGTAACGGAGTACAACCGAGAGTGCAGTAAAGAGTTCAGCTCAACCCAACAAAAGGAAGGAAGAACAGTCGTCTAAGAACAAGGAGCTAGAAACGTTAGAATATGAACTTCTCACCGTGTCTTCGCTGCCTATAGTAGGAGAGTAGACTTATCGAACCACAAGAATCTAGACATGGAAATCAGGTGGCATACCCCATGCATCTTCGCTTCTCTTGGAAGGAGAGTAACCAAAACCCAAGAAGTGGGTGCTGGAACAAGGTATATACATATCCATATGATCAATCAAGAAACCCAAACAAGGTCATAAGGGTATCTCCATCCCATAGCTCAGCCCAAAAATGTGAGTTGCCAACAGTCCTATTAGTAAATAGTATCGATGCCCAGCATCCTGCACGTCTGCCCCAAACTACATGACAAGGGGATCAAATCACCACACTCTGACACTATCTGCTTTGGGCAGAACTAACTCACCTGCAATGTTTTAGGTCGCATATCAAGGACGCGTATTGCTAGGGAAAACCCCCCTCGTACCTATGTGTTCTGGGGAAAGTCAAACCACATCTCGTCACTATCACACAGTCGAGAGTTATGCACGATGTCAAAGCCGTCACATCACTGACCCGTATGACCAAGGGTCCCACTCCAATAGTCATGGAGAAAAGCCACAGACTAGCCTAGTAGAAAGGACTGAGTCTGAAAGAAGTCGTCGGGTAACCCACTGCCCAACCCCATAGGAGGGAAAACCCTAAGAGGTCGTCGGGTAACCCACTACATAGTCTCTGCCGGAGGGTAAAACCTAAGAGGTCATCGGGTAACCCACTTCCTAGTCTCTAGTGGAGGGTAAACCCTATGATGTAAATGAGCAAGCCACTACCCAGCCCCACTTGAGGGTAAACCCAAAGAAGTCGATGAGCAGCCCACTTCCCAGCCCTGCTAGAGGTTAAACCCAAAGAAGTCAATGAGAAACCCACTGCCCAGCCCCACTAGAGGGTAAACCTGAGAAATTCGATGAGCAACCCACTGCCCAGCCCCAGTAGAGGGTAATCCCATAACTTCTCTACCTAGGGAAACATGTCACTAAAGATCGTGGAAAGAGTATATGATCTCGATACTCATCTAGGGAACCTATGCCCAGGCTCACTGGGGCTCCGTACCCTACTAGAAAAAACCTCCTAGGTAGAGGATTGGTGCCCACGTAATGTAGTGGTCACACAGAATCCACAAAAACTCTACGAGGGAACACGAAGGGATGTGATACTGAAAGCCCACATGGCTGAAAGAAAAAGGGGAACCCAAACATCTCCGCTGATCACACCTTCGAGAACAAAATGAGGGAAAACCACTCACCCCTACTGGTCTAAACCATCATGAAAAGAGGGACCCTCTATGTCGTGAGAGATCAAAGATATGTAAAGCAGAACATGCCACACAAAAGGGGCCCACACGATGTGTGGCCCTATCTCGTCTCCAACCCAAGTGCACAAATGTTCTCAGGTACAAACTACAACATGTACCTCCAAGAATTTCTATATACTCCCAGAGTGTACCACATTTACAGCCCAAAGGCTATCGTGCACACAAAACCCAACGTCAACACGAAGGGAAAAAACGCAAATCTGCCAACTTGCTTCCTCCACGGCCCTAGCACAGCCAACCACATCTCTTCAAACATCAAATTCACTCACACAGGAGTGAACAAGATCACACACCAAGGGTTTTCTTCCAAACACAGCAAGATAAACCGCCACCGGAGCACCTTCCATGCTTCCACATTTAATGATAACTTGAATGAGACTCTGCACTTCCAAAAGGATTGTACCATTGCAATCCTTGTAAAAAAACACATGATATCGACTACTTACATTCCTCCAACAGATATCTGACGTAAAAGTCATTTTACACTACTTTATGCCCGAATGGAATCTCGTGGTCTCGAGCCTCAGTCCCTAAAATAGTCGGATGCATCACACCATTGTGATCCCTTTGGAATGACACGTCAAATTGACTACTTACTTGCGTGGAACAGATGTCTGGAGAAAAAGATGCATTTCATTGTACCGCACACAATTAGTGCTACATGGGACTCACATGCCAGTCCCGAAGTGCTACGAGCATATCACACCATTGCGATCCTCTCAGAAAAGTACACAATATTGACTAATCACTTGTCCAAAACAGACACCCGGTGATAAAAAAGGAAATCCCCGCCAACTCCCAAAATGGCCCTCATGGGGCCCACACCATCGTACAGAATTAAAGCGGGAAGATTGCACCATGGAAATGCCCTCGAAAAAACACTCAGAAATGATAGCCCTCATGCCCCAAACAGACAACCGATGAAAAAGTATTGAAATGCTGCTCGCAATATAAAAGGCGGGTCGTTGGGCCCACACATCAACTCTAGTTTCAATGCCTGACAACACCCTAGAAAACTCTACCTCGGCACCAGGGTCCCAACGACGCTGAGGGCGCTCAAAACGGACTCTGGATGGGTCTGCGCCGCCCAAAACAAGAACCTCAGGAAAATCGCTAATTCACTTAACGGGCGTGTCGCACAACCGAGCCCCTCGTCTCGAGAATTAAAAATCCCTAAGACCATCTCAAAAAATCCACCTCGATCTAAGGATCATGTTTCCATATATGGAACACGAATCCAATTTAAGGTTTGTAAAATATGAGTGTTTTGGTACTGAAGGACCGAAACGGGGTGGGTTGGGCCGGTTCGGTCAGCCAACCCTGTGCCTGAACCAGCGTTTTGCGGTTCACCGCACGGACCACCCCACTTTGCCCGGACCGGCATAGCCGGTCCGGCTCTCTTTCCACGGGACCCATGCGGCGCAGGTCCCTGTCCACTGGCCGGGGTGACGAGGACCCCGGTCTTCCACGTCTCCCCAACCGGCAAGCCGGTCGGACCGCGTGCCTCACCTCCCGCAGGCGCCTGCCGACGCCCCCCGCCTCTCCAAACCGCCTCTGCAGCCGATCGCCCTGCCACCTCCCGCTCGCACCAAGCCGCCGACGACGCTCCTCCACGGACGATCACTGATGCCCGCATCCACTGCCCACCGTCCCAGCTCGCCCGCAGCGTCGCGCCGCCACCAGAGCTGAGTCTGCCACCTCTTGGGAGACCTTTGTTGTCGTCGTCCGCTCACCGGACCGGCCAGGACCACCAGAAACTTCCCAAAAACCCCCAGATCTTCTCTGGAAAGCTACGGTCTCCTCGATACTCAGATATTCAATCCGAAACAAGCGTTGGAATGCTCAGAACAAGTAATACACGACTATGGACTACGATCGACCAAAAAATGGATATTAGATGATATAATTTAGGTTCAAAGGGGAGGTTCGAAATTAAAACACAAAATGAAGAACCCCTACCTCTTTCGGCGTAGCCCGAAGCATTGTGAAGGATCGGTCGTATTTTCAATCAACTTCTTGAGGAGGGGGGAGTAACTTGAGCTTGAGGGAGAGCTCTCCTTTAGAGGGTTTCGCCAGAGGATGAACCAAGGGTAGGAGGGGTGGGTTTGGATTAAGTAAGGAAATAAAAATTAACATAATTAATTTTTAATCACCCATGAAAGGACCCACATCTAAAACTCTGGTCGGGTTTGAGGTTAAACAGCCCCTAGGGTAAACACCACCTCCCGAGCACAACAGCGGTCTCAAAATTTTAATCCGAGTCCCCGTTCAAAAGTTAGAAAACTGAATGTCTGAGGCCATTAAATTATGAAATTTCCCTTGGTGGTATTTTCCACATAGGGCCCACACCCGCGAATGTTACACCGCTCCTAGGGTAAACAGCACGCTACAGACTCAATGGTGTAATCAGGTTTCCCATCCGAGAAACCGTTTTGGAGTTACCCTATTTATTTGTCATGCCCAGTGTGAATGCACTGAAAATTTAATTTTGGCCACACTGGGGATCAGAATCGCATGTTGTATGAATGCACTACTCTGGAATAACATCAAGAATTTTCCAAAGTCTTTTATAGAAAAAAAGGGTTCTTACAGTAATAGATCAAAGGGGTTAGACCGTGAGATCTTCTAAGAGAGTCATTATTAAATGAATGTTGGACCCCAGTGCATTGAATGTGAGAGAATCCAAGTGGTCATTATATTTTATTATTTCAATGCTTACCAATTGTGTGTGGACTGTGAGAGCTACTCAGATGGTTGTTTGTAAATGTTTAGTGTTACGTGGGGCCGAAGGGGTTAGACTGGGATAGATTTCCCAGAGGTTCATTATTTATGAATTGATGATATGTTAAACCAGAGGGGTTAGACTATGAGAACATTCCAAGAGGGTTGATTTTGAATAATTGAATGATTTTGAAGAGTCTTCCAAACCTAATCACAAGATTGAACTTGGACTTACTTGATTGTCTAGATGGTATTTTGGGACATATGTTTCTCTATTACATAGGGGACACAGATTTTAGGCTAGATTCTGGGTTTTCATTATTCAACGGTTTGAATAATAATTTTAAATATATGTAATTTTAAACTGTAGGATTTTTTAATTTGGAGTATTTCCTGGTATATTGCTTCATTTCAACGTATTACCTGCTATATATATTCACTGACATTTAGGAACAGATCTTTTGGTGGTTGCATATTGGGATTCATCTCACACCTTGTTTGAGTCATGCTTTTGGACCCAAATAGATTATATTTTGTATGTATAGATAAGGGCATGCACTCTTCATCATCAGGTACATGATTTCTGTTGGAGATGGAGAAAATGAGATCAAGTTGAGGCTTGCGATGCTGTTGGAGTTTAATTCTTTTCTATAATTTGGTTTTAGTATTGTATTTCCAGTATTGCGACTATTTTGGATGTTTTCCTAGTCACATGTGCCATGCATCATTTTTATATTCTCCAGTTGTTATATTATTATTAGTCTTCTGATGTTTACTTTTTTTCTGGTATTACTTCCTTCACTATTGTTTCTATTTTCTTTCTGCTATGTATACTATGCCAATGAGGGCATTGTTTCCCCATTATCACACTATGGCCCTCGATGCTATTCCGCAACCTCTCGCATTTGGGGAAATGCGCTTGAGGTCCTATGAACCACCAGGAATGGGGACCCTTTGGGAAAAACCTAGAACATGGATTTAATAGTGAATAAGTGATTCACACCATGAGTTTTCATTTTTGGCAGGTGAGGATGATAATTCACAATATGTATATGGGGGAGGAGTTTTGTGTGAAACAAATTCACAGTTTCAAATTAGAATTCACGACACGAATTAATTCAAACTAAGGTTCCATGAATTTTGGTGAAACTGTGAGATATGGAAAATTAACACCTTAAATGGGTTTTACAGCTATGATTTCATGGACCCATGCAAACTCACTTCATGAATAAGAAATTCACAACATAAATTAGTTGAGTTTTGGACTATTTATAACATGAGGGATCAACCAAATTATTTTATTCAATTCTCTTTTACCTCAGCTTGTGGGTGGACCCTAATGCCTTTCGAGGATCCCACATACAAATTCCTTCCTGCTTTGATCCTAGGATTTCAAAAGTTGATCATTGGAAATCATAGTTGTGTCATTCTATTTATCCCCTTATTTCCTTGATTTACTTCTTTCAGGATTCACATCGGTGATATTTATTTAGTTTGGGTTGTGTTAGGGATATGTTTTAGATAAAACCTTATTGAGTTTAAGTTCCAAGGTTTCCTTTTGCAGTTATGGTACTTCTATAATTTCTTCTTCGCCCTATTGTGCATGGGGAATTAGAAAGCTTCATTAAGGTAGGGGATCCTCATCATCTCCCTATTTACGTGCAATATGTGGGAATTTCATTATTTTTCCTCATTTTGGTTGGATATTAAGGGTCATCCTAATAAAGATAATAAATTTTTTTAATCATAAATTGATGGTAATGGGGACATATCACATGTTTTACTAATTTGATGTTATTTCCAATGAGTTTATTCATGTTGTTTTCATTTTTTAAAATGACACATGTTGGTAGCCTTACTTGTGTTGTAGTTGATATGACTGTGAGACCCTTATTGTGATATTTGTTTAATCACACCAAGAATAAAAGGATAAGAAGACATATATGGAAAATTAATTGGTTTCTAATGTAAATTTGGTTTTTTATAGAATTCACATGATAAATAAAGTAGTAAAGTGATGTAATCCATTAATTATAAATCATGCAAGCCAAGATGTGTTTATTTGTGTGGTTTTTCTTGTTGTGTTGTGGTGTGTAATGTGGGATATTGTGTGGTGATGGTTGAGATCTATTGGGTTGTGAAATAAGTGGGGGAAGTGATTCGATGGTTGATTGGGATGGAATACAATGTGGGTAGTTATGTTGCAGTTGTGATGTCTGGTGGTTGAGATGGATAGATGTGTGATGGTTTTATTGTGTGGTGTTGTTCTGTGGTGGTTATGACATGTGGTTTCTGAGGTGATATGGCATGGCTGATGTGGGGTTGTGGAGATGTTTTATGTGTGATGGGAGAGCTATTTTGTGGTTTGGTTGTGCTAGTTTACTAGTTAGCTATGTAATAAATTATAATTCTAAAGAAAAATAGTATAGGTTAGAAAATTAGTAAAGAATGGGAAGGAAACTGATGTGTGGAAATTGTCATAAATAAATTGAATAAATGGTTGGGCTATGTAAATGTAAATGTATAGACTAGTAATGGGAGTTAGAAAAAAATCATTAAATCTAGAAAATGGTGGAATCAATGGTTGAAATTTGGTTTGTGTGGCTTGTGTAGTGGTTGTGTGTTGGGATGCATTTAATGGTGGTAGTAGCTGTGGTAGATATTTTGTGTCATAGTGCTGATGGGGTGGAGTACACTAATGTTTTTTTTTGTGAATCCATAGGTTGGGTATTGTATGTAATCTATATATCATGTATTTTATGTTATTTACATACACACCCCACCTGAGTCATAAATCCTTACCAACGCCCAACAATTTTGGGTTCTTGGTGTTTTCCCCAATATCTAGGATGGAGGTGATACAGATGATAGACTACCCCCACTTCCAAGATATTCCTTTAGTTGTGATAATATAGTTAGTGTTGGAGATTACCCAAGGTCATGAGTATATGATATGTTTTGAGGATCATGCATGTAAGTAGGACACATGGATGATGACCTTTGCATTCATGATACCCTACCACCTCGTTTATTTGATGGACCATGTGTCTTTAAGAAAGCTATGATGTGATTACCCAAGTGTCTTTGATTGAGATGTGATGTGATGACGACTGATTCTAGCATTGGAATCTGGACCCTATGAGGGTGGGGTAGGTAGGGATGCCTCATGACCTACATCTCATATGGTGGGTTATGTGATGTGATATGTATGGTATGGATATGAGCACAAAAAGTTTGAAATTGGGTCGTGAGAGAGGAAAATCAGTGGGGAAGTGACTTTGGGGTGCCTTGTATTGTATTATTTTTATACTATGTTACTATATTGGATGCGTGATTTGGTGGAAGATGTATAGCGAGGCTGATATTAGTTAGTTGACTTGTTAGGTTCTTTTTGGTAATGTTGGTTATTCAATGGCGCATTAGTATGCTCTTTTCAAATGTACACTAGAGACCTTGGTTATGATCCTATTGAGCATAATAGTATTCTCACCCTACATATATAAACTATTTTTCAAGTTATCAAGTGAACTTTGGGGATCGAACTAGACATTACTATCATGATATTTGGAGCTTTTGTTGAGTTGCTAATATAGAACTAGTGTTTTGGTTCTTGCATGTTGACTTTTATTATATCTATTGAAAATTTTCATTTATTGTGGAATGGTTTGGATTTATTTTTATAACACGTGCTATTGTTTATTGGTTTTTTTATCCTATACCATGATCATATATTATTATAGAGGGTAATACCTTCTATTTGTGAGATTTTTATACCCTATATGCTTGTCTCCAACTCAAGGCCTACTAGAGTTAAAACTCGGGGGGTCATTACCTATCTTCCTTCATTTCCATCCCTAGAGGGGTATCATTGGAGGGATGGGGTCATGAATGTATGTATGTATGTATGTATTTATGTATGTCTCTGTACGAACATGTGTGTATACATATACATACATATATATATATATATGTTTGTATGTGTGTGTATGTGTGTGTACCTGTATGTATGTTTATATATGTATGTTTATATACATTTATACATATGTATGTGTATATGTATGTATGTATGTGAATGTGCATGAATGTATATATGGGTATGTATATGTTAGTGTGTGTGTGTGTCTGTGAAAGTCTGTGTAGGTATGTGTATGTACGTGTATGTATTTATGTGTATGCATGTATGTGTATGTGTATATGTATGTATGTTGTGTATTTCAATGTATATATGCATATATGTATGTGTATGTATGTATTTTTCTGTGTGTGTGTGTGTGTGTGTGTGTGTGTGTGTCTGCATGCATGTAAGTGTAAGTATGTATGTATGTCGATGCATTTGTGTATATGTATATATATATATATCTGTGTGTGTGTGTGTCTGCATGTGCATTTATGTGTGAGTGTGTGTATGTGTGCGTTCTTGTATGCATGTGTATGCATGCTTATGTATGTGTATGTATGTAAATATGGGTATTGTAACATTCCGACCCAAACCACCTTGTCTAATTCGAAGAGTTACATAACCTCATGTGTGCCTCCCTGTATGCAAGAGGTTTCCGACTAGTCGTGAGAGTCTAAGTTCATCAATGGGGAGAATACACCCTTAATAACATTTCATAGAGAAAATAGTAATAATAAAAAATATAAATAACAATAAGTGTAATCATTTAGAAACTAAATAAACAAACGATTACTCATGTCATACAGATAATAAATGGGATCCCAAGGTGGAAAGTTGAACTAGAGTATAAAGTAGTATAGGTAAATAAATAAATAGTACTCTGGTAATCCCCAAAGTCTATCATAGTCTTACCTCAAGTTCCATGCTTCATGACTCGACATCTTCTATGAGCACCTTTCCCTTACTCAGATCCCTATATATAATATCTGTATGCATATTAGGATTCTAATTCAGGGTGTGAGTATGAAACCCAATTGGACACCACCAATGTATCCTTAATATGAGTGTACATCCATAAAAGTGTATAACATGATAATATATAGATACACACATAATTAACAATCATACCAAGAATTTATGCGCTAACCAAGCTTCCACAAACCCCGATGGTACCTAATTTGGCTCATTCTTAGAATAATATCAGAACCGTTGCAGATATGTCAGAACCTAAGAGCCAAACACGAAGCTTCTCAATAGTTATACAGGCCCAAGGCCTCCAGTTCAGACCACAATATTCCATCATACCCTATTGTTATCTCTTAGGTTAGGTCACATAGATCATCATACCCCACTGCTACCACACATGTCTGATCATATATGATTATCATACCTCTAGTCTATTCTACACTAGACCATCATACCCCATCATCTATCACTGTCCTAACATCATATCACTTGAAGCGTCTAAATATGATACCCCCTAGGGCTACTGATCCATGATGAGTCCATCAATCAAATTGGTACCATGCCTAGAATGACAACAACATATCATATACCAAAATATAACTCAAGGAAACATTGGTACCATGTTAAGGCACACATAGCATATCATGAGTTTGAATAAAGAAAAACATGAACACATGTGATCAAACTCATCGTATTCCTAACACATCAACTTAAATCATCATATCATGCTAACAACCACAAAAATGGACTCACCTTGGCAAGGAACATCCAACCTCAGTGTCGTCTATGTTTTCATCATGGGTAAACCACCATATGTGGTTTGAAAGCTTGAGTGGAAAACTCTATAGCCAACAATGACACATCCTGACCTTATTATCATATTTTTCATCATGTAAACATTGATGGTTATTCAAGGAATCCTAGATCCAAATATATCAATTTTCTTTCCAAGGAATTAAAACTCCACATGCGATAATATTATTCTCTCTCTTGAATAATCCCAAAAAAATCATGATAATTACACATGATCCTTTGTGGTAATTATATATTATTTATTATAGAATAATTTAAATCCACATTTAGTAATAAACTCCCACTCCTATATAATTAAAAATAAACTTATAATAATTATTCTATATCATTATAGATAATTCCCTCCAGAATAATCCTAGATAAAATTTACGATAATTATCCTTTATCCAAAATGATAGTTATTAATATCTGTAAAATAAATATGTAAATCCTAATAATATAATATATTTATCGTTTTTTATAGTTTTCCATATTATTATCATTTCATAAAACATTGTTTATAATTTCAAGAAACTCTGAAAGAAATGGATTAAGATGCATACAAAAAGAATACCAAAAATTTCCTCTATTAAAAACACTGCTCGCTCTCAGGAACAGATGGAAAACAGATATATTGATATTTCTAAAAAAATAGAAGAATGACATCTATTTTATTAAATATGTCTTCTATGATCTCACATATATAAATTCTTGTACCACTAAGATGCCAAAGGATAAACAAAAATGAAGGAATGATGAGTCGAGTGTTTTTAAATCAATACTAACACGTACATGTCTGTAAAAATAGAAAACCATTAAATGAAACAATGATAATACTATTTAACTCACCTTTAAATCGTATCATGGATTTAGAGTAATTAAATACAAAAAATAGGGGCTTTAAATTTAAATGAGTGACAGGATTAAATTACCATGATTTTAGGCATTTAAAATAATTGAAATCGAGTTATTTTTTTGGGCTAGGGCTGAAGATGCATAAAGGTGTTTAAACTTATGATTTCCAAAAAAAATGGGTACTACATAAGGGTAACATGGTTTTACCCTTATATGGATCCTGTAAAAAATGATCTCTACTATTACTTAATGTCATATAACCCACTTTTACCCTTACATAATGCTATAAAACTTATGTAAGGGTATTTTTAATTGAATGAAAATTATTATCTCCTAAAAATACATATATAATAGATCCAAAATAGGGTTTTAAGTACACCAAAAATGTGAGAATATTCAAATCACCACTATAACATATTCTCCTCCCTTAGAAGTATCTCAAGTGATCTTTCATAAAGAATTCCTGCCATTGAGCTTGAACATTGAACTCCCACTACCACATCTGCTCCTGGATCTATCCATGCTACCATAAAATCCAAATAAGTGGTACCATATACCCCCACAATAACTTCTCACTACAGTATATAATTCTCACTTTACGTTCCTCGTATGATGCATCAGGCTCCAGCTCAACATCATCATAGTCAATGATATGAAAATGATAAATCATGTATCACTTGAGCTAAGAAACATGGAACACATCATGCATACCTTGGTAACATGTAGAAATATCCAGATGATATGACACTGTACCAAACCATTTGGTGATCATGAAGGGTCTAATAAAACATAGTTCCTACTGACGCTTCTTCTATAAACAAAGATTTCCTAACTGAGGTGACACTCTTAAAAAAACCTAGTCACTAAAAATAAATGCTAAATGTCGTGTACTCTAGATTTCATATGATCGCTATCTATTATAATCATTCATTAACCATGTCATGATCAACTACACCCTCTATGAGGTCTCTTGCATCATGATATGCTTAATAACAACTACCTCACCCACCTTGTTCTGACATAGTAGTGACCTACATGACCAGCCATAGAGATCCACAAATAATGCTATTTATAGAGAAGATTAGAAAATGTTATTGTAAGTGAAACACACTAAGTCTAGGTGTTCATACCAAGGTACATCGGAATATAGAACACTAGATCAAATAATATCCTCTAGTATACAAATCGTTCACTCAAACTATCTGTAAGTCTGAGGATGGTATGTTGTACTTAATATCAACTGAGTCCTAAATAAATTCTAAAAGAATTTACAAAACATTGATGTAAAACTTGCGTCTTTTCCAAATACAATACTCAAGGGAACTCTGTATTAGTGTATGAATTCATGGATATATAGTATTCCCATATTTTATACTTAGTGAGTCTCTCTAGTCGATAAAAAATCAGTAACCTTCATTAACCGATCGACAATCACCCAAACAACATCATGACTCCTCATTGTATTGTGTAACCCCATTAAAAAGTCCATTATAAAAATACTCCCACTTCAAAATGGGTATTGGAAGTGGCTGAATTAAACCACTTGGATGATGGTTCTTAGACATTACCCTATGGTAGGTAAGGCGTCATGAAACAAACCCAGTGATGTCCCTCTTCATCATTTCCCACGAGAACATCCACCTAAATTCAGGGTAAATATTGATCACACCAAGATATACCTCTTATATAGAGGTGTGTAAGTCCCTCATAAACTAATATATAACAGAAGAAGGGACTAATACTCTTTCATGCACCGGGACAACATCATTTCTGCTCAACGACCATCTGAGTATTGAGTCACCTCTAGCAAGTTGTTTCCATATAACAACACACTCTAGGTCAGTTTTCTATCCATCCATCACTCAATTAATAAGTGAAGATGTGAACACTAATGGATCAGAAGTCATTGATCCCTAATATTCATAATCATCCACCCTCTAGTCATCCAAAAAAACATAAAGTGCTATGGCTCCTTTTAAGGCCTCTCACCAAGCTCCTTCTCAACCTACATCATACAGCTAAGAGCTTCTGTAAACATGTAACCCTTCTCAAGTGAATTAGAAATATCAAAGTAAAAATCCTAAAGATAATCTATCTAGTTCCTCTACCTTAGGTTTAGGTCCCACTATGTGATGATATATCAGAGGCTCTTATGGTTATTGTAAAATACAAATCTCTCCCTAGAGAGATAATGTATCCAACACTTCTGAGCGTGAACCATGGTTGTCAACTCTAGGTCATGAGTAGGGTAGTTCCACTTAGTAGGTCATATATAACTTTAATTTCTAGCCACTACCTGCTCCCTATACATCAAAACTACTCCAGAAAAAATTCACAATGCATTATAGTACACTGCATATTTGATTTGAGGCTTAGGGAGTGTCAATAATGGGGCTGCAGTCAACCTCTTTATTATCTGAAATATGAATCTTCACACTGGTCCAACCACAAGAACTTTACCCCCTTATTCTTTTGTGCAGTTATATGTGATGATAATTCAGAGAGGTCATAGATAAAATGTTTTTAATATCCTGCAAAGAACAAAAAGATCCTGACCTTGAACATGTTTTGGGTATGTGTCCAAGAAATCACATCCACCAGTTTCTATGGGTCCATGGATACACCTATCTCAGACACCACATTCCCAAAGAACCTGAACTCCTAAATATAAAGTTCACAATTCAATAGCTTGGTATAAAGATGACGTTCTCAAAGCATACTTATAATGCTCCGGTGTTAGTGAGTAGATGATGATGTAATCAGTAAACACTATGATGAATGAAACTAGATATGGGTAGAAGATCATATTCATGAAATACATGAACATTGTCAATTCTTTCATCAATATCATTGACATGACTAAGTACTCATACAACCCATAACTTCTCTAAATTGCTATCTTAGGAACTCCCTCCTCTCCAATCCATAGATGATAGCTCGATTGAAGAAAAATCATAGAGAACCCATGGGATCCCTATAACTGATCAAAAATATTTTCAATACTAGATAAAGGATATCCATTATTCACCATCACTAGGTTTTTCATAGAGTAATCATCACAATGTCTAAGAATAAAATCCAACTTATTGTCCAACAAGACATGTGCACCTCATAGTGAAGTAATCAGTTTAATAGATCGTTTTTTTCTCCAAGTCCTGAAGTTGTACCTTAATATCCTTTAGCTCAGCTGGTACTATATGATACAGGGTGTCCAAATGGGATGAACAATCATCATAATATCTATAAAAAATTCAACGACACTATTATGATGAAGTCCAAAAAAGTCATATGGAAGGTTGTCCTAATAGATATCCTTGATTCGAGGAAAATTCAATGGGGGATTACACTGATCCTTCTGAAAGAGACAATCTCACCATCTATGTAGTGATCATCATGTGATGATTGAAATATGGTCAAACTCTTCCTTCAATTAGTTCCCATTCTTTGGTTATCAAGAAATTCTCTCCCATCGGTGAAGTAAATGATTCTCGTTTCTAATAGAAATCAATGAGATCTTGGATGATTATTAGTTGGTCCATTCTAAGAATAACATCAATGTTATTCATCTCTAGGATCACGAATTCCCAGAGATGTCCATAACCATTGATGAATATTGGACAATCTAAGAATCACTGGATGTGGTATACTTTCGTGCCCAACAATGAATCAAGGGAGACAAACTCAATTTATACTTGATTGATATGTCAATCCCATTAAGAAATTATGTAGATATGAAATAACAGAAAAAAACAATATTAAACATGGTAGTAGATAAGGTATATGTGATAAAAAAACTGTACCCTGAATACTAGATGTCCCTTCACCACCATTTGATGGGGATTTCTCCACTACATAAACCCATCCTATCTCAGCTCCACGACCCTATCCCTATTAATAATGACTCTCTTGAGTCATCATCGTATGGGTCTACTACTAATGACCCAGCCATTTATCATTGCTCGATGCATGATTCTATATCTAACCGCCATGATTCCTCATTTGTGATGCCTTTGAGAGAAAATGCGTCATATGCCCCATATTTCTACACCAATGAAATTCGATCTGAGGTTTTGTGAATGAAGTGAAATAATTCCCCACTATCCATAGTTGTAACACTGATCACCTACATTATTTATAAGAGGTACTTAATAGCCTCTTCTTAGTTTAGATTATCTACCACTACTCTGATGTGAGTCATCTTCCTTCCTCTTCCTACTGCCAAAAGTGACTTCCATAGTATTGAGAGAAAGCTCAGTCACTAGCCCACTATGGGCCGGAATGTAACCTACCTCCTTGTCTTCCTATATCCCATTCAAAAAGTTCAGGCCCTTTTGAATTACTTATACATATGTAATTATATCAAATCCCCTAAACTGATGCCTGAGATCAAGTCGAAGGCCTATCACAAGATTCTAAGCCTTCTGCACCTCATTCCCTGCTAATAAAAGAGAAAAGAAAAGTAACTCTATAAATTGATAAATATATATATATATATACAGTCATAAAACACTACCATAACTCTATGAACTCTGCGGAACAATTAATCTTCATCATGTTAGAAAATACTTACTAAGAAACTGCTCCGTGAATGTTTCCGCAGACCCTAACATATCCCACCTTGATTGAAGACAGTTCACTATATGTTGTTGGGTCATTGGAACATAACGGTCACTAGAATCACTGTCCCCTCCTCTAGAGTCAATACTAACTAAAAAATTCTCTCAATAAATTCCATCCAGTCCTCGGTATCCTATAGGGGACTGATACCCTAAAATATCGGAGGACGTTGGAGCTGGAAATCCTCAGTATGACTAGTCATGGTCTTCTAATCAGTTCCACGTTAGATGAGAACAATATAATAGTGTCCCAACTAAACATAATCTGAATACTGATTCAGCTGTGCTAATATAGAAGTGCTATTTGGTACATATTCATACACCAAAGGTGGTGGCACAAGAGAATTATGGGCATTCACTGTTGGAGGACCCATTAAACATCTCTAAGGTGGAATATTTGCAGTGAATAAAACATTAGGAAAATAAAAATATTGTAACTATTCTATGATATTACAAAAGGTTCTCCTAGGAGTCTACCCATAAGCCGAGTTTTAACACTCCTAACACTAATCAAGGTCTCACCCATGTATATTAGTCATAATCATCAAATATATATATATAAGTAACAACATGATTAGTCTAGTTAATCAATTCTAACAATGATATATCAAAATAACATGGAAAAACATATATAGATCACACAATAAGAAACTATCCTGAATAGATTGGATAATTCAAGGAATTAAATTTCAAAACTAATTCACATCACAAAACAAGTATATATATGGAATGAAAACATAAGTGTCTAGTCATAATGTATGAATGCACAAAAAATATCATAAAACATTTACAAAAATATCATATTTAGTAAGTCAGAGGTTTATTACACATTTTTTTCTTAGTAACATGGAAACTCCCCTACCTGAGTCCCACACAACTATATCTTTCTAACATATCCCGGGTTGGTCAAGGGTAAAAAATAAAACTAGTTCTCTGATAACATTATTTAATGTCCCTACCCAAACCATTAGGTTTTATTTAGAGTGTAAGACCCTAATAATTAAATAAATATATTTTTTATATTAATTTTTTTTTTCATATCTTGCATTACATGCAACATTGAGTTTTAACAAATCACAATATACTATTAATATTATTATTTAAACATGATCATTATAACTTAGCCATTAATTTTAAAAGTATGAATATGAGTACCCAAGTTTTTAAAATTAAGTATAAAGGTTTTATATATGTAAAATATATTGATAAATAAGTACTTAATTTTGGGTAAAGTATTTATATGCTTCAAAAATACATTATTCTCAAAAAATGATTTTCATTGATTTTTGTGAAAAAAATGATGAAATTATTTTTTTCCAATTTTAAAAAATTTATTTGAAAAAACATACTTCATTTTTTAAATCAAAAATCAAAAATTATATTATATTATAATTGTGAGATTTTTTGAAAATATTAATTTTTCAATGAATAGTGAAAATTATTGATTTTTATTGAAAACTACCTTTCGTTTAAAAAATTTACAAAGATAAATGCTTTTTTAAAATAGTTTATAATTAAAATTAGTAAAATTACTTTATTATTAATCCAATTAAGGTAATTGGAATAAATTTTATGTTTAATGTTTATATAATTTTTTTATACATATGAAAGTTGTTTGTTTGGAAAACCGTTTTTTCGTTATTTATGTGGGTTTAATTTTAAATTAAATTATATCAAATATATGAATTTAATTTGAAAAAATTGATTATATATTTTTAAATATAATAATTAATATTATATAATAAGGTAAACTTAATTTTTCTTATTCTAAATAGTAAAAATAGTTAAAAATAATTTCCACAGTTTAAGTTAAAATGAGTTTACCAGTGGTTAAAAATAAAATATAAGGGTTAAAATGACCTAAAAAAATATTCAATTCGTATTTTATTTCCATTTACCAACCATAAATCATATAATTGTTAATAATGATTCATTTTTTATTCTTTTGTCATGTGGAAAACGTGGGTATAACTTTTCCTTTTAAAAATTCTAAATGTGTCCTCACCCCAAACTATAAAAGGGAACCCCCTCTCCTCTCCTCTTTACACACACAAAGCCTTTTATTCTGGAGAATTACTACCAAAATAATTTTATTAATTACCTAACCATTCTATTTAGGATTTATTTTATTTTTAAACTCTCTTAATAATGATTCTAGTTCTAACCAAAGGAGGTTGTCCAAAGAAGAGGTATTGTTCTTAACCAAGAAGTTTTATTTCATTTTTTATTCCACTTCCTTAAATTATCCTTCAACTATGATGATATAATAATTTAATTATATAAAATATATTTTTATATTATTATTTTAGTTTCATAACCAACATCCATCTCCTCTTCTATCAAATGAGAAATAAAATTGTCGATCGTGTGTACGGTGGACTATCACCTCGCGAACAGATGTAATTTGTTTTCCATCACAACCTATCATGCCCAAAAATAATTATAAATTTAATATAGTTATATGATATTTATGAAATAATTATACTTATTTAATTATAATATCACATCTTACTTCTTACCTTCTAAACTGTATGAGAAATTATAATGTTGTTTGTGCATACGTGTGGACTACCACCTCCACAAAGTATTGTGATAAAGTTTTCTTTATATTTTAGAATGTATGGTAACAAGGATATATTTAGTGAATATACATGATATATAATAAATAATAATGATTATGTAAAGGTGATAAATTAATTAAATTTCCTTTGTTCCATCCATCTAGAAAATGGAAACGGTGTTCATATGTACATACAACCCACCGTCACCATGAATAATGTAATTCATTTTCCATATATAACTTTTATGGATAAATATAAATAAATATAATATGATTATATATTATACTTATATCTCTTTTAATATTATAGAAATTGTGGAACCGTGATCAATGTAAAATAACCTAAAATACCATACCAAGTAATACATGAAAAATGAAGTGGTTTTTATTTGAAACACGATTTTTACAGGTAATTTTTAATAAATAGGTAATAAAAGGTCATAAGAAAATAATACGTGGTATTATATATATAATTATAGTTCTATAATATATTTATAATAAACCTATATTTAATATACTGGAGTTTTGAACATGTACAAATGAATTCAAGACTTAAAGTAAGGGATTTCTAGTCTCTCTTCTATTTATGGGTGTCATATGAGATATTCACCACTCATTTATTTTTATATGATGTATATACTGATAAATTTATATTTTATATTATAAATATATTTATTTTAATGGTATAAAAAGATTCAATTGATGTTATTATTTAATTGTGCTTACAATTAAAATGTTTCCAATGTGGTAGGAGATTTTCATCTCACTTTTATTTATGTGGGACACATGCCTTATACACCAATTTTCTTTTTGTGGTGTATAAAAAGCCCATTAATGTATATCATTATTCTTCTCATATAAATTATGGGATATAAATATCCATATTTGTTTCCTTATTTATTGGGGCTTATTATTTACTGTTACCAAAGTGGTAAGAGGTTTTTTGATACAATCTCATTGTTTATCAGGATTAGTTATGGTAATTCTTTTGATGATAAAATATTATGATATATCTCTAAATAAACACATAAATTTAATCCTAATCTGGTTATTTCTAGATAATACATGTTTCCCTATCATTTACCACTCTTTATAGAAATAAATATAATCATATGATATTTTTAAGGAAAAATTACTTTATTTCTCTCTTCAGTTGAGAATAATTTATCTTATATGTATATATATTCTAAAAATAGTTCAAATAATGTTTTTAATATTCTAATAGTATTGTTTAAAGACATTTTAAAAAAAAATTAATTTTACAAAATTGTTTAAAGGGACTCTTCCTGACATTTTACGAACTAGGTACTTTATAATATTTACTGAAAATGTGAAATGAATATTTTCTTAATGTCTATTACATGAATGATATTTTCAAATATCATGATTTATAAAATATTTAAATATTTACTTATAATATTAAAAGGTTATTTTAAAAGAAAAAATTTTCTTTAATATTTGTAATTTTATTTAGATTTTAAATAAGCGATTTCCAAATGGGAATGATATTTACCTCAATAATGATTCAATGATCTTTTTATGGAATTTTAATTCATCAGAAACAAAAACCATTGATGTTACATATGAAATATTAGGGATATTATTCCATGATACAATCCTTATTTTTTCCCTATATGGTTTATAATTATGATAAAAAATGTTTATGAAACCTGTTTCTTTTCATGGGTTATACTATGATGAAATATATATGAAACCCATTTCCTTTTCATGAGTTATGATGTTATGATATTATGTACATTTTATGATACTTTGGAACACAAATTTATGGATTATGGGATTAGTGGGACCTATATATCTCTCCAATTCATTGAAAAAATATGGATAAGTCATGAGTTAATTATATTATGTGTGAACCTGATTTCATGTTCAGAATGTTATGTGTGGACCTGCTTTCATTCCCATAATATCATGCATGGACCTTCTTTAATGTCTATAAGGTTATGGGTGGAATTAATTTCCTGTCTATAAGGTTATACATGGACCTACTTTCAAATCCATAAGGTTATTCATGGTACTGATTCCATGTCTATAAGGTCATGCGAGGACCTAGTTTCATGTCCATAAGGTTATGCATGGACCTATATTTCATGTCCATAAGTTTATGTGAGGCCCTAATTTCATGTCGTTAACTTAATGAATGAAATTATTCCTATTTATAGATGTTCACAATGTTATACTCTTATGAGCATTCCAGAAATCATTGTTTTATGTCAATGTTAGGACCTCTTGGCTCATGTTCATTGATTCCTTTATGATTCATGTCTATGAATTTCCATTATTATTCCATGAATCATGTTTATGATATATGATATTTAGGGTATGATTTTAAAATTTTATTATCATGTTCTCATAAACATGTGCACATGTTATGTTGATATCTCCCACGTTTACGCTTAATGAGAATCTGAGATCACCCATTCTTATGTTTTCTTTCCTCATGTTATGAAGAATGTTTTTAAGTAGGGTTTGTTTATAAAGTGTAATACATGGGAAGGTATTTATGAGATATATTGAAGGTATTTCATGAAATAATAACATTTTGTATCTTGTATCCAAGGACACCAAACCATTATGGTCCTATGGTGTGTATTTTCAAAATATGTTGAATATTCATCTTAAAAGATGTAATGTTTATATATGAAAAGTTTGGGTCTCTATATATAGTATTAGAGGAATATTTTAGTTAACCATTGGAAATAGGATGATAAAATTTTACTGTTAAACCTACGGATAAGTCAAAGAATAGAAAAATGTCATTGAATTTTGGTAATGGATAGAGTTAGAGGTTTTTAGGAAATTACATCCCCATCTAGATACTACACGTGGATATGGATCTGGCATAATTGTTCCTATGGGAAATAACTCTGAAAATGGTTCATTGGTATTTGAATTTATATTCACCTAGCATATGAAAATGGGCCTTACTAAACACCTGGCTTAACACTCGTAGGGGATTAGATTTTGAAATTAAAAAACACGTTTTGAACCATCATAAAGGATTTGAATAGATGATGACCATGTATAACCCAGTTTTAACCTATGTTGTCATATATTGAAAATAATGTGTCATTATTTAGACATATTATAAATTATTTTTCAAGATTATGTAGTTTAGCACCATGATTAGAATTTCTTACACTATTTTTTGGTTTTAGTCAATGTCTAGACACTGAAAAAATCATGTTAATGCAATATTCAATGGAAAATATAATGATTGTAATATTAATAAAACAAATGTTATAGGAGTTTAAATAAAAAAAATATCATTTCTATTCTCACAAAACTTTCTCAATATATAAATCATACTAAACAGGAAAATGATAATGGGAGGGATTAATGTTCTGCTGAGTCCCTCATGAGGCGGTGTCCAAATTCTTCTAGTGGGTCCACTAATCCACCAACTAATGAGAAATGTTTTATTACCATTGAAACAATATTTTCCATTATCCACTATTTCGATTATGTAAAATTCATTTTTTATATCTATTTTTTTGAAGGAGAATCGAATCAATGGTGACTCTTGTTAAGAATACAAGACAACATTAAGATATTAACACCATTGACTGGGATGAGTTTAAGGGATTATTTTTTAATGAGTAATTTTCATGTATTATTCATATGGAAACAGAAAAGGAATTACTCAAGATAATGTAGAAGGATAGTGAACCTATTGATATTAATGTGAATTTTATTATAAGACTTGCAAGGTACACTTCTGGCATTATCGTCCAAACTGAAAGTAAGGTGGATCAATTCTGCTGTGGATTAAAACCAGGTCTTTGAATGGTGTTTTCAATAAGGGAATTCATTATCTATGAAGAAAAAATTTTATGTGGTATCAATGTGTAAATAAAGATTATAGTTACTCATAAATCTCATGGGATTGATAAGAAAAGAAAGATGGAATTCAAAGGAAACCCTAGAAACCCTGAAGAGAAGAAGATGAGATTTCCATCATGCTTGAAGTGCGGAATGAAACATAGAGTAAAATACCTAAAGGGGACTCATAAAATATTTATGTGTGGAAATAAGGTAATCAAGCAGAAAAATACTTAAGTGATTGAATGAATTTTTCTAATGACGTGAATAGAGAAAAGGGTCCATAGGATGCACCACCCACACTACAGTGTTTCAAGTGTAAGTAGAATGGTAACTATGTTAACTAGTAGATAAATAAAAAGGTTAATTATTATTATTGACATTATAATCCTCTTAAGATAAGAGATAATGGAAAATTTCATGTGATAATTATTTCTGATGAGGGGTTAGATAACGATGTGGTGAAAGGTACACATAACATTCAATATAAAACGGACAATGTATTATATTACTCTAGATTTAACCATTATTTTTTTCTATATAATTTGATAAGGGTATCAATATTCCACCCAAATGATTAGATATTGAATTAGTAGTGAAAAACCTTAATGGTATTATGACTACAGCTCAAGTATATGATTCATCTCTGGTTGAAGTTTGTGGGAATATACTTTGTGAAAATATTTTCATTATTCCTCTAGTTAAATTTGATATTACCTTAGGAATGGATTGGATTTATCTATATAAACCCCTCATCAATTTATGACGAAGTTACACCACATTTGATATTCACTACTATAAAACACGCTTTTAATAGTGTTAAAAATGATCTTTTTCAGTGCATAAAAGCTAAGTAATAATAAAATCCCTTGACCATTATCAATGCTAGAAAAAGAATTGATAATGGTACCTTTTAATAGTACTTCCAAAAATAACTAATAAAAGAAGACATTATTATAACTTTTTGGAAGCATTGATAAAATTTATATATATTAGTTCTTTTTAGGTAGTGCTAATAAAGAGAGCCTTTAATCGCACTAGATGAAGTGATGATAAAGTTTGTTATAGAGGCTATACAATTTCCGCCCTGCAAAAGACATGCAACAAACCTATAAAATCAAACCCAATAAGAATACAAAAAAAAGGAATAGAAATATATAATAAATATAGGATAAAATAAAAAATTTAATTGAAGTAAAATTTATAAGTTAAATAAATGAAAAAAAACAATATATTAGAGACATTTCAAACATTGGTTAGTACAATTACTAGAGAAACTGAAAATTATCATTTACATTCAAAAACATTATTGTTACTTTTTCATTGGCCATTAACCCCAAATAATGATATTAATTGATGAAAAAATCACCCTGGATCTTGAAAATTAATTTACATGTTTAAGAAAACAATTACTTTGTCATTAATATTATAATGAAATAAATTATACCCAAACTTTCAATTTCAAACTAAAAACATATAATTTGAGTCATATCAGGCACACCATGTATAAATTAAGGTGAGTATGATTCCTATACATCACTAATGACTTATGGATCATTTTCATAATGTATTGAAACAATCCAAATGTGTCTACTTGGTTTTGATTATATCACTTTTTTTAACTAAAATGACAATTTTAAATAAAAAGACACATTTAGAGTCATACCGGTCACATCATAAATCATATTTAGGTGAGGATTATTCCTACACATCAAAAACAACTTATATATTTTTGAAATAAAGTATCAAAATAGTCCTAATGAATTTTCTTGGTTTTTAGTATGTCAGTTGTGGTTTTTATTAAAATGTTATTTTAAATTGAAAATATGAACTTTGAGTCATAACAGTCACATGATGTGTCGGTTTGACATGAGACTTATTCCTACACATCAAAAATTACATATGAATGATTTTAATAAATTATAAATACAATCCGAGATCATTTTCTTGGTTTTTAGTGAGTGAAGTGTGTCTTAAACTAAAATGTAAACTTTCAACTGATAACAGACACTTTGAGTTATACTAAGAACGCCATGTATCAGATTTATGTGAGGATAATTACTACACATAAAAAATGACTTATTGACCATTTTAGTAAAATATTTAAACAATAAGAAGGTATTTGATCAGTTTTGAGAATATCACAGTTCCTTTTTAGTAAAATGTCAATTTTAAATAAAAATAATCAAATGGAGTCAAAATGGTCAAACGGTGTATCAGATTGAGGTGAAACAGATTTATACAAATCAAAAATGACTTACATATAATTTACCTAAAATATCAAAATAATCTAAATGTATTTTCTCAGTTTTGAATATGAATCCTGTGTTTTTTACAAAAATATAATTTTAAACTGAAAAGACGCACTTTGAGCCATCCTAATCACATAATGTGTTGATTTTATACGAGACTGGTTCCAAAATGTCAAAATTTAATTATGAATTGTTTTTATAAATTATCAATAAAACTTGAGTGTGTTTTCTCAGTTTTCTATGAGTGACACAAGTTTTGAACTAAAATGTCAATTTTAAACTAATAACAAACACTTTGAGACATACTAGGCACATTGTGTATTAGAGTGAGGTTAGTATGATTCATTCAGATCAATAATTACTTATGGAAAAATTTAATAATGTATCAAAAAATATGGATGTATTTTCTTGGTTTTGAGCATGTCACTTTTCTTATTTACTAAAATGTCAAATTTAAATAAAAAGACACACATGGAGTCATAACGATCACACAATGCATCAGATTGAGGTGAAGCTAATTCATACACATCACAAATGAGTTGTGTATTGTATTTCTAATGTATCAAAAATATCCAAACATGTTTCCTTGATTTTGATTTTGTCACATGTGTTTTTTAGAAAAATTTCATTTTAAACTGGAAACATGCACTTTGACTCATACCAGTCATATCATGTGTTATTTTGACATGATACTAATTCCTACACATCAAAATGAATTATTAATAACATTAATAAATTTTCAAGACAAAATGAGCATGTTTTCTTGGTTTTTATTGAGTGAAACACGTTTTGAACTAAAAGTTCAATTTTAAATTGACAAAGAAAACATTGAGTCATACCGGGAACATCGTGAATCATATTGAGTGTGGGTAATTATTAAAAGTTAAAAATTAATTATGGACTATTTTAAAAAAATTATATAAATACTAAAATTGTGTTTTCTCATTTTTGAGTATGTCAATTGTGTTTTTTATTGAAATTTCATATTAAACTATGATAAAAAACATTGAGTCATACAAGTCACATCATTTATCAGTTTGACATGATACTGATTCGTACACATAAAAACGAATTATGAATTTTTCTATAAATTATCAACATAATTGGAGAATGTTTTCTTATTTATAGTGAGTGACATATGTTTTGAACTGAAATATCAATTTTAAAATGATAACAGACACATTGAGTCATTCCAGTCATATAATTTGTCATTTTTATGTGAGAATTATTCCTACATGTTGCAAATGACTTATGCATTATTTTCCAAAATTATCACCACAATAAGAGCTTGTTTTTTAGATTATCATCGAGAGACACATTTTTTGAACTAAAATGTCAATTTTAAATAGACAACGAACTCTATGAGTCATACCGGACACACCGTGTATCAGATTGAGGTGTGCGTAATTCCTACAAGTCAAAAATGAATTATTAATTCTTTTTAGAAAGTGTAAACAAAAAATAGGAATGTGTTTATCAGTTTTTAGTATGTCACTTTTCTTTTTTAATAAAATGTAAATTTTATATGAAAGACACACTAAGTGTCATACTAGTCACACCGTGCATCATATTGAGGAGAAAATGATTCCTACACATCATAAATGAATTATGGATAATTTTACTAAATAATGAAAAAAATTAGAATAGTTTTTCTTAGTTTTGAGTTTGTAACTTGTGTTTTTCACTAAAATGTAATTTTAAACTAAAAACATGCACATTGAGTCGTACCGGTCACATCATGTATTGGATTGATGCAAGAATGATTCACAAAAATAGAAATTAATAATGAATCATTGTAATAAATTAGGAAGACAATATGAGTGTGTTTTCTCAGTTTTAATTGAGTGACACATGTTTTTAACTAAACTGTCAATTTTAAACTGATAACGGACACTTTGAGTCATATCGGGAACACCGTGTATGAGATTGAGGGTAGACTGATTCCTAAAAATCAAAAATGACTTATGGATAATTTAAAAAAGAATCAAAAGAGTATTTATACATTTTCAATGTTTTGAGTATTCCACTAATGTTTTTTTTACTAAAATGTCATTTTAAAATAAAAACACAATTTGAGTCATACCGGTTATATTGTGTGTTGATTTGATGTGAGAATGATTTCTATACATAAAAATGACTTACGTGTAATTTTACTTAATTATATACACAATCCAAATGAATTTTCTTCATTTTTAGTGAGTGACACATGCTTTGAACTAAAATATCAAGTTTAAACTAATAACATACACATTAAGTCATACTATTCACTCAATGTATTGGTTTGATGTGAGACTAATTCTTATACATAACAAATGAATTACGAATCATTGTCAAAAATTATCAACTTAATATGATCATGTTTTCTCATTTTTGAATGAGCGACACATGTTTTGAACTAAAATGTTAATTTTAAACTGATAATGGATACATTGATTCATACCCGGCACACCGTGTATCAGATTGAGGTGTAGCTGATTCTTACACCAAAAAAATGAGTCATGGATTATTTTTCTAAAGTATCAAAATATTATGAATTCTTTTTCTATGTTTTGAGTATGTCACATATCTTTTTTACTAAAATTTCAATTTTAAATAAAAAGACACACTTGGAGTCATACTGGTGACACCATGTGTAAAATTTATTTGAGCTTAATTCCTATACATAAAAAAATGAATTATGTATCATTGTACTAATGTATCAATAAAATATGACTTTGGATTCTGGGTTTTGAGTATTTTACTTGAGTTTTTTACTCAAATGTCATTTTAAACTGAAAACGTGCACTTTGAGTCATAGTCACATCATGTGTCGATTTGATGTGAGATTGATATATACACATTAAATGTTACTTATGAATCATTTTATGAAATCATCAAGACAATATGAGTACATTTTCTCTATTTTTAGTGACTAAAAAACCCTTTGAATAAACATCTCAATTTTAAAATGATAACAGTAACATGGATTTATATGGAGCACACCATGTGGCATATTGAGGTGTAACTGATTCCAACACAAAAAAATGATTTATAGATTATTTTAATAAATTATTTAAATGACATGAATGAATTTTCTTAGTTCTGAGTATGTCACTTTTTCTTTTTACTAAAATTAATGTAAATCTTAACTAAAAAGAAACACCTAGAGTCATACCAGTCATAATATGTGTTATATTGACGTGCAGTTGATTCCTATAAATCAAAAATAACATATAGATCATTTTCCAAAAGTATCAAACCAATCTAAATTTGTTTTCTTGTCTGAGTATGTGATGTGTGTTTTAAACTAAAATATAAATTATAAACTAAAAACATATAGTTGAATTCATACCGAGCAAATTGTGTATTAGATTGAGGTGTGGCGAATTGAGTATTTCATGTGTGTTTCCTTTCAAAAATATGATACAATATCGAAAAGAGATACAACGTTTCATTTTTACAGAAGAGGAAACCCCATGATGCCTAAAACACTTCAACTTTCAGGAAATATGAGGTTTCCTCTTCCATCCAAAAGGAACATGTTCTCTCTTTTCTGGCATGTTGAATACAATTGAAAAAAATACGACTTCCTAAAATATATTTGAAAAAAACTAAATATGTATTCGATAAAAATTATAAGGAAATTATCTTATTGTAGATAAAATGATAACAAAATTAACTAAATAAGTAGTAATAATTCACCTTTTCATGATGTTTATATAAATTATGGATCCATTTCCTTATTGTCATTATCTTAGTTGAAACCTCAAAGTCCAATTTCTCATGAGCATGAGAATATTAGAACAAACCACACCAAATAGAGATAAATAATCCAACTATATAATAAAACAAATCTTATGTTAATAATACTATAATTAAATAAATTAAAATTTAATATGAAACAAGACATTAATAAATTGTCAATTTTATACTGAAACCACATAATTTGAGTCATACCAAGTACCCCATGTATTTGATTGAGGTATGGTTGATTCCTACACATAAAAAATGACCTATGGATCATTTTCCTGAAGTATCAAATAAATCCATATGATATTTCTTGGTTTTGAGTATGTCACTTATCTTTTTTACTAAAATGTCATTTTAAACTGAAAACAATCACTTAGAGTCATACCAGTCACGTGTGTTGGTTGATGTGAGACCGATTCCTATATATAAAAAATAAATTATGAATCATTTTCCTAAATTATAAAGATAATATGAGCGTGCTTTCTTGTTTTTAGTGATATTTTGAACTATAATGTAAATTTTAATCTTATATGGACACTTTGAGTCATACCAGGATCACCGTGTATCAGATTGAGGTGAAAATCATTCCTACATGTTACAAATGACTGAGGGATCATTTTACTAAAATATCAAAACTATATGAATATGTTTACTTTTTTTGATAATATCACTTTCCTTTTTTACTAAAATGTCAATTTTAAATTCAAACTATACAATTTGACTACTACTGGTCACACCGTATATCAGATTGAGGTGAGGATGATTATTATATCTAAAAATAATCTACATATCATTTAAATTATAAAAAGAATACATATTAATTTTCTTATTTTTGAGTATGTTATTTTTTATTTACTAAAATTTTATTTTGAACTGAAATTTTGCACTTCGAGTTATACTGGTCACATCGTGTGTTATATTAACATGTATTCAATTTCTATATATCAAAATTGAATTATGGAACATTTTCCAAAATTATTAGGAAAACATGAATTTTTTTATTAATTTTGATAAAGGGACATGTGTTTTGAACTAATGTATAAGTTTTAAAAAATAAGTATCCGAAAAGAAGGATAAAGAAATTAACTAAGAAATGTAGATAAAATGATGAAAAATTAACTAAATAAGTAGTAGGAAGTCACCTATTCATTTTGTTTGTATACATTATAGAACTATGTATTCTTACCATTTGTTTATAAACAAATTGTTTTCCTCCATTATATTTATTCTTGAAAAACCGATCAAAAATAATATACAAGCATTATGATACTAATGATTCACATCCCAAATGTATCTTTAAGGACATAGACCATATTAAATCACAATCATAGTAGTAAATCACCTAAATTTGATGTTGGAGAACATTATGACACTATGTATGATGCCCGCTCATCTCTAAAAAAAATTCAGTTATTCTTTTGAGTATGTACATTTTCGTCATTATTGGTAGTACTGAGAAAATATAGAAAAACTAATGATTAAGAAATATTTTTTAATGAAATTATAATTACCTTTGGGAATTACCTATTTGGGGATGCTATTATATTGATGGTATATGATATCATTCATAAATTTACAAACATAATATCCACAATCGTTGTCATTATCATGCTTCAGACACTACAAAAACATTGACTAAAATATGTAAATTATTTTAAAATATGTTTTGGTAGTTAAATTTTTCTATATATACCTTTATCTATTTCCATTTGAAGTAATCAATAACATTATTATTTTTAGGCATCAAACTTAGACTATGATTTATTCTATATTTAGCGACCTCCCCATCATAAAAAAATTCTTGTTAAAACATGACCATAAAAATATAATTAAAATTTTATCTATAAAATGTTTATTTTATTTCATGAAAAATTCACAATACACATCATTTGTGGTTATTTTATTGGAAATCCATGTCTTGGATCCAAAAAATAAATATTTGGGGTATCCAAATTTACTGCGATCAACATTCAGTGCTTCTTAAAAAAGAAAAATCAAATAATTAATGGAAAAAATAAAAATATATTTTTTGTGATTTGATTGTAGAGTATTACCCCTGCATTATATGTATAAGAAAGGGTTTTTTATATGATATTTTCTTCTCAAATGAATCATTTACCACAAGTTCTTTAATATATATTTATTCTAGATCCATAGAACTTTCTTGCATAGAAATGATATAGGAATTAATGAATTCAAATCACACTTTGTATGATTTTCCCTTTATATAGTATTAATATAAACTCCAGTAGAATATATGAATAGTTATTAACATTAACAAACCTATTAGATCATTTTTTGGACATACGTGTTATGAAAATGTACCTTATATATGTATTCACAACTAAGACTCCTAGCCATTCATACTTTAGATTCTCATTTATACTCTTGATACCAACCACATCTGTAATGAACGTTTGAAATATTTATTCTTTATATGGATTGCAGAATATATACCCATCTCTGTATATGGTTTCTACATGATGTTTTAATGATAATATATGCTACAGCGGAATTATAAAGGAGAATTTACTCCAAGAAGCTTATTTTTTTCTTAGTTAATTCACTGGATTATAATGATCAAACCTTCCATTTACCCATCTTTTTATCCATCTATAATATCATAACCCACTTCAGACATTTTTTCATCAACTGTTATAGGATTTTCATTTTAATATTTTTTAAGGACATACCATATGTATCATTATAATATTATATGACCATGATATGAACATTATTATATCATAGTTGACTATTGTAATATATGGATCATCAAGTGAAACAGGTAACTCACCACTTGTCTCTTGAGATACTTCAATCCCCACTCTCACTTGATATTTTTAAAGTTCTTTGTTCTGTAGTTTATCTCTTAGGATATTATACACCATACCCCTCACAATAAGGCGACGCATGGGAGTTGATAGATATAAATAACATACATCATTACCCTATATAATATTAGTAATATAATGATATCAATGTTGTTTGATTCACATTTAGGAGGAAGAGTAATGTAAAAAATAATTAACTCGGGTATTGTATGCGGTTGAGGGGAAAGACTAGCCTCAAAGCTAGAGGGGGTTATTTAGTTGTTCATGTAATGATATTTGTTCCACTACCAATTCACTTTGATCCTTTCACATATGTTGGTTTACCATACCAGACTGAACAATAATATCTTACATGGAATTTATTTTCACCCATAATCCTTTTATTGTCTTATATGTATCTTCTTGTGGTTTTGTCTTTTCAAAAAAAGTTTGAGGAAACATTCCTATACCTACACCTCTAACACGACCTTATTGTTCTGGACACTTCAAAGCTATTGAAAGTAGTTTTTCTTCTGGTAAGGTCACTATTGATTCTTGTGTCTAAACCATATAAAAAAATAAACATAAGTAGATATTTTTATGTAATATTGTTAGAAATCATTAAAAATAACTATTATTTCATACATATATATGTTTACCATAATTATTTTGTTTTTTCATCAATTAGTTTACCCTCTATATTTACATTAACCTTCTTACATAGTACATAACATTTGATGTAAGTGGATTCAGATTTTGATTCATCAATATTCATCTAAAAGAGGAACATATGTTGTTTCATATCACATAAAATTTTTATTTGTGATTTAAAATGCATTCCAATTTCTTATAATGTGAAGTGTACCCCATCCTTACTCTACAAAAGGGGTACATTTGTTTTGATGCATGTTTTTTATTTTTATAAGTCCTTTACTATTTCATAAATTAACAATTTTGAATCATATTTGAGAAACTAAATAATTTCAAATAATATATCATCGACTACAATATGCTTGAAATGATTTCTCATCAAGACGACTTATGAAATTAGTCAGTGATACCTACTTTATAATGTGTTCATAAGTAACTGGTGGATGGGGCTTTACTTTCCCCTCACCATCCTTATGATAAAACTTGGTAATAAGAGTTTGGAAGCCTCTATGGTATTTTTCAGTAGTCCTTAAGACATATTTCATACTTAAATCATCTAAAATGAACGAACTTTTCAAGTAAAAATTAAAATTAAATCAACACATCATTAAGTAATTATTCAATAAAATAGAGAAAGTATATCATAACATTACCTTAATATACCCCCAAAGGGTTTCCTTCATTATAAACTATACATGGAACCATGAATCTATATCAATCGGTACATTCATCCTCATTAAAACCCCAACATAACTAACTAACATCGACATATTGGGGGTCAAATGCTTGGCTGTATTGATTCTATCCAACCTAAAATTTTATTCCCATTCTTCTTGAATTGATAATTTTAGTCAACACTATGATTCTACATCGTTCTATTTTTTTACATCTACATTCTAATGATCTCCAAATAATTATGTAGTTTCTGCATCAACAGCCTATTCTTCGCTGATATTGGTATTATAATCATGTACAGAAGACATTGTCTGAATGAGTAGTCAAAAATTTAATATATTTTATTTTAATATAGTATATATAACATAATATTATGAGGAAAAGCATAGTATATTAAAAAACAATTCATCCTTCTCATTGAAATCTCTTTATTTTTTTAAAGGTTGAATGGATTTGGATCCTCTATTGAGAATCTAAATCACCTCTTTGTGGTCCCCTCTAACATACTATACATTTTTGACATTGGGACTACTCTGAACTAATTGTGATCTCCCAATGAAAATATCATCTTCAATTTCATTTTCATCCGACTCTACAATTATTTTAGTCACCTATAGGATAATTAACAAATTCTTGTTTACTTGATTTGATACATAAATTACTTGCACTGCTTATGATTTCATTAAGAACAACTCTTCCTTCCCCCTTCAATAATTAAATTCACCCTCATGAAGCCCATTTTATCAAATTTCACTACACTCCTATTATTAACCCATTTGAAATAGAAAATAGGCACTTGATGTTTTGTATATTCCATCATGTATATCTATTCGATAATGTTGAAATTTGACAAATTCACATAAATTGGATTTCTACCTTTGGAACTAGACTTTTGGATCACTTCCACCACAATAATAACTCCACTACTTTATATCACACGATGGTCATCATGATATTTTGTATATAACATATAACTATTTCTTACAAAGCTAGTTTAAGATATAACATTTTCATTTGGACCCTGGCTATCCATTAATGAAGTTCAACAGTTAAATTCATTTTTTAGATAACTACATATAAATATGATATTGGAACCATCCATCATAGTATTTATTATGTGTGTTTGATATTCATCCTTTATCCCTTTATGGATTCCAAACTCTAATATTTTCTATGTATGCTTCAACGTATGAATCAAAATTGTAATGCTCTGACCTAGAAGCCACTAAACCGTGCCCTGAGATTGTGGGTCACATGGACTGAAGTGTGTATCACCATATTCTAGAGGCTACTGACTAGCAATGAGGGTCTATGATGGTATGGTGAGGAAACTATACCCACAGGATTAGCATAATTTAGCGGTATCATAGATAAATAAATCATTTGAACCATAATATAAATAACTGATATAAGATAAAAATCCAGAAGATAGTAATGATAATCAAATCCAAGGAAGTATAATATACAAAATGATGTATGTCAGCTCTCTATAAAAATGGTATGCAATACATGGAAACATACATCTAGTATGATATATGTATAAAAAGTAAAAAATAAATAGAAATAAACTATCTCTAGCTAGCATCATGATCATATCTTGGTCATGTTCTCCCCGTCTCTTAAGAAAACCAATTAAGAGTCATGATGTTGGTGTTTCCATGGTCCCTAACTACATCCATGATGTTTTTCTAGATTCCCAATGACGACCCAAATAGGGTTTGAGGTAACACTCAGTAGGCCACCACCAATGGTGTCTACAACAAATCAGGTCCATGTACTTAAGTTGAAGCAGTGTGCAATATATGATAGTGATATAAAATAATAATTAAATTAGAGTAATATAGTCCAGTCTACCAATTGTAATCAAACACCCATACTAGGGTTATCTATAAATCATGATGTAACATCCAATGCGGCCTATATTGAGTATTCTAGTGTTAGACCCCAGGGGCTGGATCCATGGTATAAAGACCAAGGTATCCTCATCAGCCCATGCCGTGTAATCCTTGGTCAGACCTCAAGGGATGAATTAATGGTACAAAGACCAAGATATCATCATCATGTTAGGCCTACATTGTGGGAATCCAAGGTATAAATGACCATGTAATATCCTCGATTCCTTGGTTCATCTCCACAGAAACTTGGTGACAACTTGGGTGGAGCCCAAGGAACATGTCAATGGAGACTATCCAAGGTGGTCCAAGAAATCTCGATCCAAGCAGTATTATAGTCCTCGACATAAAATTATATAACTAATGGGATAGATCTAGGGAGTAAAAATTTCCTTTGTATCTAAATAAAACATGTGAAATATCCACATGGGCAAGATCCAAGTAGTATAAATGTACTTGGAATCCAAATCAATAAAAGTCTCTTTAATCATTTCATAACTCATTTCATAATCATACATAGTCCTTGAGTTCATGAAAATCATTCAAAAATTTCCAATTAAACATTTAACCATTTCAATTATCATATAATCAATTAGAAAATAGTCATAAACTCTCTCCTAAAGTTTCATTCAATTAAATAATGCTCCCATTATGATGGAGAGCACACACGTACCCAACAGGGTGGTATAACATGTGTATGATACAATAACACACCTTTAAGGTGGTCTGGGATGAGGTTTAAAACCTCTAACCATCACATGGTACTAAGTGGGAATCCTAATGGGGTTCCATCAATTTAATCAGCGCATTCACTTAATTTTTGCAGTAGCACTTGAAGGTCTAGAATGTGGAAAAATGACAATAGGGTATAAAAAAACTATACCACAAGGAAAAGGGTATAAAACACCTACCTGAAGTCCTTGGTAGGAAACTCATCTACTATTAGATCCTATCTCGACCAATATTAGAAAAAAATCGAGGAACAATCAAATACATTGGAAATAGGGCATATTAGATTGCACTCAAATAACTCTGTCGATTTGAAGAAAAATGATGAAAGGGAAAAGATAAAATAATAACTCACGGATGTGGATCCAAGGATACAAATAGTGTTTGAATATGAGTTTGGATCAAAAAAATGGGATTATATCCCACCTTATGCATGAGTAAGGATTAATAGGAGAAGAAAAGATTACTGTTGGAGGAAATATAAATAGGTTTTAGGTTATAATAATTTTAGTGGTGAAACGATCATTTCCCTCAATAAAACTGGGTCACATGGTTTGGAAACATGGTTTTCTAAACACTGTGCCAACAGTGCACCCTAATCTATCCTAGAAACCACCTCTCATGGTTAGAGAGCATGGTTATCAAATTTTCTGCTGAACATGCATTTTTCCTCTGTTAAAAACCTCAGCAACCACACATGGGTGTTTGGCCAAGATCGCACGGTTTCATAAAAACATGAAGACCCTCATAGTGTCTTGGACCACCCCACATGGTTTACTAAAATCATGTGTCCTAGTTGGAAAAATTTCAACTATTCATGCAACCCATTTACCTTTTCAGAAAACTAGACCTCTAGGCTTCGATCAAGCCTCAGACACCCCTGGTACTCTCATGACCTCATTAGGCGCTCACATTTGGCCAATACCAAGTAATTAAACTAGAATTGAAAAGTTCCATACCTTAAAAAACCCAAGATCTAACAATCTTCCCCCATTAATGTAATTCTTCTTCGAATGTCCCTTCTAAGGTGGTCAAGCACTCTCTAAGAACAACTCCATCCACTAAGCATGTAAGTTGGCCTCCCATTGCTAGGTCCCATCCTGTAAATGACCATACTGACATAACAACCATACTAGAAGAATATACCAGCCACAGAGAGAATTCATTCTCCTATCAACGATACATATAGGATTCTCCTTAAAGGATGATTCTGTCTATAACTCAACCTCATCTGACTGTAGAGTATGAGACCGGTCTGAGTGATAACATGTACAACTAAGATATATGGAAGACATCGTGCATGGGTTGATATCAACGAGTTAACTAAAATAGATAGGCTACCGACCCCAACTCTCTACAGAATTTCGAATGGACCAACATATCATAGAGAATGCTTTCCCTGACACCAAATCCTCATATGTCCTTGCCTCAAAGAGATATGTATAAGGACTCAATCCCTAACCTTGAACTCCATAGTTTATTGATGGAAAACAATGTAGGATTTCTGTCTAAACTCTATTGTAACAATCTATATCCTAATTAATTGGACCCGCTCTGATATCTCTTACATGAGAAGTTATCTGAGTAGCATTTTCTCTCCTACCTCTAACAAGAACATAGGGGATTGACATGACCTACCATACAAAGCCTCATAAGGTTCCATCTATATAGTCTACTAATATCTATTATTATAGAAGAGCTCGAAAAGGGGATTATGAATCTCTTAATATCCCTCAAAATCATGGGCACATGCTCTAATAATGTCTTTTAAGACATGTGTAGTGCCCTTTTACTAGCCATCAATCGGTGGGTGATATGCCGTGATCAAAAGTACGTGTGTACCCAATGCGCACTATAAACCTTTACAAAAATGAGAAGTAAACATGGTGTCCCTATCCATTATAAAGGTATGATGAACCCGATGAAGGAACAAAATCTCAAAGAAATAATGCCTCCCAATATCATCTACTGAGAAGGTATCCCTGAATGACAGGAAATAGGTGACCTTTATGATCTTGTCCATAATATCCCATAAGACATCACTACCTTGGGGTGATCTCGATAACCCATTGATGAAGTTCATCGCAACATCATCCAATTTCCACTCGAGAATAGATAAAAACTGTGAAATCCTAGCTAACCACTAGTGTTACACCTTCACCTGCTGACAGGTGGAACACCTCCTGAAAAAACCAAATACCTCTCATTTTATCCCCAAACACTTGTATTGACAACATAAATCTTGATATATCTGTTGATCAAAGTATTGTTTTCAACAATGCGTAATAATGTTATTTAAAGGGGGAGATTATTGAAAATAATACCGTGTCTCTTTATGATAATTTTGATACTCAAAAATTCCCTTAGTTATTTTCTAATGATTTCACTTAGTATTTTGCAGGAGGCTATTAATTTATTTTACTCTTGAAATAAGGAAAATTTATTACTTAGTGCGAAATCTATTTTAGCGTGTTCTGGAAACACTGTTCACATCTTACGTAGATAAATATAGCACAGAATCTGTTTTAGCGTGTTCTGGAATCACTCTTCATACCCTACATGGATAAACGTAGCGTAAGGATGAAAAGCATGTATACTTTTTGAGATAAGAGAAAAGTATGGTTAAACAACCATACGTTTTCAGAAATGTATGGAAGAAGAACCTTACGTTAGGAAGGAACCCTACATTTTGGTTATCATCAAAGTATGGAAGGAGAACCGTATGTAATTTCGAAAGGTTATGTTTATTTCTCAAAAGTATGGTTCATCAACCTTACTTTTGTAAACAAACATATGTTCTTGGAAAAGTGTGGATCATGTAAAAGTATGGATCTTTTACCATACGTTTGAATGTTGAAGAAAAAGTATGAATGATCAACCCTACGTTTGTTATCAACCCTATTTTATCAACCCTACATTTGAATACAATGCTATCAACCCAACATTTAAAGACTACATTATCAACCCTACGTTTGGAGTCCACGTCATCAACCTTACGTTTGGCATCAGAATTTCTCGGCAGATGGTTTTTATGTACATTGATCAGTAAGCTGATTTTTGGGTGGATTTCAAGCCGGATTTAAAGTCGTTTTTAAATTACGACTTTGACTGATTCAAAGCCGTTTTATTAATGGATTTAAGATCGAATTAAAAGGATCTTTTTATGCCGAGTCATAAGGGAAGTTACTAATTCTCTGTAAATTCGAATTTTTGAATATCACGAATCAGAAGGCGACTTTTATGGATCTAAATGTGCAGGAGATATGATGTGTTATATATTCCCTCTCTGAAACACAAAAAGAGAGAATGGTGTAATCGATCTATCATTGAAAAAGGTGGAAAACAGAGATTGCAACTATTTACGATTGATCTACTGATTCAACAGGAGCGTAAAATCTCTGTTTGTTCAAGAAGAATGAACTCGATAGAAGATTCACCTATTCTACATCGAATATCTACTATGGATCAACTACTACTGAGGTTGTGAACAATATCTCTATATCTACTACAACTGGATCAACTCATAACCGCTTCGTCTTGAAGATCAATATTTCTAGAGACTTTGATCCCTCTGCTGTCAATTGCATTCGGTTTCAATTTTGAAGATCAACCAGAAATTTCATTCAAATTTTTTTTTATTCTTGAGTAACCAGCTTCTCATTCTAAGATGTGTAGGTTCGTGTTTGAACCAGAAGGTTTTTCCTTGGAATGTAAAGGTGTCAACTGCCTGTACTCAGTTGTGAATCGGTCTTTGGAAAAGAGGACCAGATAGTGAAAATCACCAATCTTGTGGAGTAGAGCGTTGGTGGAGTGGACTAGGGGATTTCTTTTCCCTGGACCACTTCACATCATTGTGTTCTTGTTTTTACTTTTTCCGATGCACGATCAAATCTGATAAAGTATAAAGGACAGAACTCGTTCAAAAGAAGAGTTATTGAAAAAATTGAAAAAGACACATTTCATCCCCCTCTTGTGTATATTCTGTAGATTCAGATCCAACAATTGGTATCATAGGAGGAGCTTCTGACAGAGCCTTAGAAATATATAAGCATTTAAGGATTATACAACAGAGCATAATGAATGATACAAGAGAAGGGATGTAGATGGTTAGAGCACCATATTTTAATGGATAAAACTATGGTTGCTGGAAATCGCGTATGATAATATATATGAAAAACCTCGGATATAGAGTCTATTCAAAGATTCTGACTCCTTATGAAATTCCTGAAAATCCTGAGGCATGGAGTGCTGCTATAGAGGCAGAGTACGATATGAACTCGAAGGATATGAATGCAATTATCTGTGGTCTAGGACAAGATGAATTTAACATAGTATCTCAGTGCCCGACAACATATGAGATGTGGAAAAAAATAGTTGTGGCATATGAAGGAACAGATAATGTGAGGTAAATGAGACATGCAACTGCAAAACTGAAATTTGATACTTTCAGAATGTTTGAAGGTGAGAGCATTACCCAAATGAATGAGAGATTGACAGAAATTGTCAATAACATAACTGCTCTAGGAGAACCTATCAAGCAGGCTGATCAAGCATTAAAAGTACTGAGAGTACTTTCTACTAGATGGAATGGTATCTCTGATGCAATCAGACAATCAACACCTGTCAAAGATCTAACTATGAGAGAGCTGATTGGTACACTGATAATGTATGAAGCTGAAATGAAAGATGAAGCTAATAAACATATTGTTCTTATCAAAAGAGAAGATATTTCCTTTAAGGAAACTTCACTACAAAAGAATAGAAATATGAAGAGTAAAGAAGTCAAAGCTAAATCAGAAAACTCTGACTCATCCAACTAAGATGAAGAACTGGATTAATTAGCCAAAAAAATTAGAAAATTCTACAGCAAGAATAGAGGTTTCAAAAAATCCTATAAGGGAGATAATAAGGAAGTGATATGTTATGAATGAAAAAAGATGGGACATATCAGACCAGATTTCCCACAATTGAAGAATGCAAAGAAGAAGAAATTCTTCAAAAGAAATGACTTTGATCAGAAAGACAAAAAAGCTATGAAAGCAACTTGGAGTGTATCTAAACACTATAGTAGCTCTTCTAAATCAATATCAGAGAAATAAGAAGTCAATTTAAAGGCAAACATGTGTTTCATGGAAGAAACGGATGAGGTACACTCATATTACTCCTCTGAATCACATTCTGAATCAAGCTACACAAATGAAAAACATGAAGCCTACTGCAATATGCTTGAAGAAAGATATGACTCACTATTTAAGAAACATAAGTCAATGAAAAATATACATAAATACATTTCAGATGAAAGAGAAAAAATGGTGAAACAACATAAAGAATGAACTAATAAATACAATTTGATAAAGACTAACTATGTTTATAAAGAATCAATAATAAAATCACTGCATGATGAAGTAGAATCTTACAAACAGACTGCATTGGTTTTTACAAAAGGAGAGAATTCATTAAATGAAATTCTTGGAAAAAATTTCATTAAAAAGGAGAGATTTGGAATTGGCAGTAAAGGAGAAAAACCAAATCTATAAAAAATTATTTTGTTCCTAGCTCTAAAAAGCTTAATTGTAATTTCTGTGGGGCAAAGGGACATGTATCTAAAAACTTTTTCTTAAGAAAACCTCAAATTTGTGGTATTACAAAAGCCTATGTTTCAAAAGACTTATTTGATTCAGCTAATTTTAAATGAAAAAAATAAAATATGGATACCCAGATCATTGCTATCTAACACTCCTGGACCCAACAAAATATGGGCACCAAAGCAATTTGTTTGAATATCTTTGCAGGTAGCGGGTCACCGGAGAAGAAAAGATATATGGTACATGGACAGTGGCTGTTCAAGACATATGAGTGGAAACTCATTGAATTTTTCTTCACTCACTCAAAAGGAAGGAGGACTTGTCACATTTGGTGATAATGCCAAAGGAAAAAACATTGGCATTTGAACTATTTGGGATCCAAAAACCGTCTCAATCAAGAAAGTAAATTATGTACAAGGGCTAAAACACAATCTGATAAGTATCTCAGAACTTTGTGATGATGGATATACTGATGATTTTACTAACAATTGTTGTTCTATTTTTAAAGATAAACTGTTTAAATTTAAAGCACCAAGAACTAAAAATTTCTAAACTTTGGATTTAAATTCCTTGTGTAAACAACAAGTAAACTGCTTGACTACTAAAGTAAGTGAATCATAGATCTCGCATAGAAGACTTGGTCATTGCAATGTATATGTTTTACATAGGTTATCCAAGAAACTTTTATTTTCTGATTTACCTTGTCTCAAATTTGAAAGTGATAGATTTTGTGATGCATGTCCACTTGGCAAGCAACACAAATCATCCATAAAATCTGTTAATAAGGTTGCTACATCTAAAACTCTAGAACCTATTCATATGGATTTTTTTTGACCTTCCAGAGTAGCAAGCTTAGCTGATAAATTATATGTATATGTTTTAGTTGATGACTATTCAAGATTTACATGGATTTTATTTTTGAAATTTAAAAATGATGCTTTTACTTTATTTGAATGTTTCTGCAAATCTGTTCAAAATGAAAGTGGTTTCAATACAATCTCATTAAGAAGTGATCATGTTGGAGAATTTGAGAATCTATAATTTAATTCCTTTTGCTCAAATATGGGTATTAAACACACCTTTTCAGCACCCAGAACGCCTCAACAAAATGGGATTGTAGAAATAAGAAATAGAATAATTAAAAAAATGGCTAGAACTATATTAAATGAATATAGACTACCTATATATTTCTGGGAAGAAGCTATGAATACAGCTTGTTATATAATTAATAGATTTTTAATTAGAGCTATTTTGAAAAAGACACCCTATGAACTATGGAATAACAGAAAACCAAAAGTAAATTACATTAATGTATTTGGATGCAAGGTTTATATCATAAACACCAAGGATAATCTTGGTAAGTTCGATCCAAAATCTGATGAAGGTATTTTCATAGGATATTATACTACCTCCAATTCTTATAGAGTTTATAATAAGTCAAGGATTTTTCAAGAATCAGTTCATGTGAAATTTGATGAATCTGATCCTTTTGAGAAAAGGACAGAACAAATGGATGAACTTGACTCTAATGATAACATGAGACTTGAGAATTTAAAGAATGATTTTGAAAATGATATAAAAGAAATTCAATCCAGTTCAGAGGAACATGATACTGAGGAACCTTTAAATATTCTACCTAGACAGTCTAGAACCCTAAAGAATCATCCTTTATAAATTGTAATAGGTAACTTAGAAACTGGTGTTCAAACTAGAAGAAACCTAGAAAACCTAGTGGAATTCTCTGCCTTCTTATCTCAACAAGAACCCAAGACTATAGAAGAAGCTTTAGATGATGAAAGCTGGATAATAGCAATACAAGATGAATTAAACCAGTATAAAAGAAATGAAGTTTGAGATTTAGTTGAAAGACCTAAGAATTATCCTATAATAGGAACCAAATGGGTTTTTAGAAATAAATAGGATGACCAAGGCACAATAACAAGAAATAAAGAAAGATTAGTAGCTAAAGGATATAATCAAGACGAGGGAATAGATTATGATTAGATTTTTGCACCTGTAGCTAGGTTAGAAGACATTAGAATAATTTTTGCATATGGATCTTATATGAATTTTAAATTATTTCAGATGGATGTCAAATCTGCCTTTTTAAATGGATATTTACTGGAGGAAGTTTATGTTGATCAACCTCCTGGTTTTGAAAACTCTCAAAAACCTGATTCTGTTTTTAAACTTACTAAAGCTCTTTATGTCCTTAAACAAGCACCAAGAGATTGGTATGAAAGATTAAGTTCTTTTATTTTGAAAAATAATTTTACTATTGGTTTGGCAGATCCAATACTATTTAAGAAAACTGTGAAAAATAATGTTTTATTTTTTCAAATTTATGTTGATTTTATAATCTTTGGATCAAATAATAAAACTCTTTGTAATGAATTTTCAAAATTAATGCAAGAATAATTTGAAATGAGTATGATGGGAGAATTAAATTTATTTTTGGGTCTTCAAATATTTCAAACATATTTTGGAAATGTTTTAAATCAATGCAAATACATTACTGATTTAATTAAGAAATTTGGACTTAAGACCAGGAAGACATTTACAACTCCTTTGTATACTAATATAAAACATGATTTGGATGAAACTGGGAAATCAGTTGATAACAAGTTATATAGAGGTAGGATTGGTAGCTTGTTATATCGTACTGCTAGAAGACCAGATAAAATGTATTCAGTATGTCTTTGTGCTAGATTTCAATCAAATCCTAAAGAATCCCATCTAACTACTGTTAAAAGAATTTTTAGATATTTAAAAGGAAATGTTTTTCAAACTCTTATTTATCCTAAAACTTCTAATTTTAATTTGATTCCATATTCAGATGCTGACATTGGAAGTTTTAGATTAGATAGAAAAAGTACATCAGGTACATGTCTCTTTTTAGGAAAGTCCTTAGTATCATGGTCTAGTAAGAAATAACATTCAGTTGCGATGTCAACAGCTGAGGCAGAATATGTTTCTGCTGGCAGTTGCTGTGCACAAGTGTTGTGGATGAAAAAAAATCTTATGGAATTTGGATTCAATTTTAATAATAAACCCATTTTATGTGATAATACGAGTGCAATTAATATTTCAAAAAATACTATTAGTCATTCTAGAACTAAGCACATTGATATAAGTCATCACTTTTTAAGAGATCATGTTATTAATAAAGATATAGTTTTAGAATTTATAAATACTGAAATTCAATTAGTAGATATTTTTACTAATCCTCTTCCGACTGCAAGGTTTGATTTTATTAAGGGGGATCTAGATTTATCTAATATTAAATAATTTTTTTTATTTTTTTTGTAGATTTTATTATGTTTATTGAATAATGTTTAAGTTTTTCTTTCTTTCGTCATATAAAAATTTATTTGTTTTAAAATATATGCAATGATAAGTGATTACATAGGAATCGAGGCTGTCAGAACCTTTTCAACTTCTAATCCCTTTCACTTCTATCGAAACCCTTTCGAAATCCAAAAATCGCACTTCCTCTTCTGAAACCCTAACCTTTGAACTTCTGAAACCCTAACCATCAAACCTTGTGATTCTCTCGCAGCAATGGTAAGGACTAAACGAGCCAGTGAGGCCGAGCTGAGCAATGCTAAGAGACAACACACTGAAGGAAGAAAAATATTACAGGGTAAGGTAATCGATCTTGACTAGTTATTTTAGACGAATCTGTTGTTGAATGAAGAACTATCATTTCAGAATCTTGAACAGATGTTCAACAGTGAAAATACAGAATTTCTGTTTGAAGTAGAACTTAGATACTTCTACAAATCTGTAAAGTTTATTCTGGGAGATACCGAAGACAGTATGATGGATAAAATAGAGGATTGGGATTTCTCAATTTCTTTAGTAGAGATTAGTCAGATTCTCAACTTCCCTCACGAGGGAATTTTTAATTTTGAATTGAAGAATATAGGATATTCTGTGCATAAATCCGAAGAAATTATGTATTTTCTTTTCGGTACCAAGACAATAAAGAAAATGTTTGTTAAGGATTTGGATCCTGATCAGAAGATTTTGTTAAAATTTATTCAGACTGGAATAACTCCACGGATGGCAGAAATGGAGAAGATTTTGTACACTGATATGTATATAATGTTTCTTTTGCTAAGTGATATTATGTTAAAATTTTCAAGATACATGATAAGGTATCTCAGTTATTTCTATCAAAGTGAGGCCAGGATGAATTTCTATCCCTTTGGTTTATTTATTTCTAATATGCTGTTTAAGAAATACATGGTGAGATTAGTAGAGGCAAGAGTTAACTGTCATCACATTAATATGTTTAGTGTTGTAACCTTGAGAAAAGTTGGATATTTCTGGAGCACAATTAAAGGAAAACTTTTTCCAGTAGGAGCTGAGGAAGACTCAGAGAGTGCTCAGGCTCAACCAGCTAAGTCCAAGGAGGGACAACATGAATCCAGAGTTAGCAATGTAGTAAGAAGGATTCGCTTTGAAGTGACAGATGTTGAGGAAGACAGAAGCCAGGAGGGATTTCAATCAAGAAAAAAAAGACCAGTAAATGTGGATGTTACTTCCACTACTTTGGAAACTCCAATAGAACCTTTAATTTCTTATTCTTTTGTGAGAGAAGTTGTTGCTGATAAAACCATGGAAGATGTTACTGAGAGAATAAATCCGGTAGAGATATTAGGAGCTCAATAAGAAGCTCAAAGGGAAAATCAGGAACAGATTGTTGCTGATATTGAAGTTGCACTTCAACAGGAACATGAGATGGAGGCAGTACCTGGTGAAGATGTGGCCAAACGTCAGGAAAATTCTGCAGTTATTATTCTTGAAATTCTAGTGGAATAAAAATATGCAGTTGAATGTGATGAGCATGCTTTGGAAGCTCAAACAGAGGTACTTCAAGAGGATTTTTTTGTGGAGGAGTTTGAAAACTCTAAGGAAAAATAAGTGGACCAACCTTCTTAAGACAACGAACAAGAGAAATATGATGCTGAATCATTGCCTTTGGTATTGCTTCATCAACCTGAAATGTGAATCAAGCACACGGTGCATCTGATTCAAGGAAAGAAGAATTTGATGAACTGTACAGAAAAGTATCTCAGTTGGAATCTGAGAATGCTTCTCTTAGAAATTCTTTAGACTTAGAACATTTGAGGTTTCAAAAGTTGAAGGAGTGTAAAATTTAAAGGCAAGAAGTTGAAATGTTTAAAGAGGATATGATGACTGTTGTTACTCAATTAAAATCCGAAATGGTTATGAAGTCAGATTTATCAGATATGAAGTTTTTTATGGAGAACCAATTTGCGTCAGTTGAAAATAATGTTGTTAGTGGATCAAGTTCTTTACCTGGTTTAATCAGAAGGTTTCAGGCTATCACAGCTGCGTTGATCAATATGAATGACATGATACAAGATATTCAATGTAACAGTGCTCCTCTGTCAGTGTTGTTGGACAATCAAAAATTCTTAGTGGATCAACTGAAATCTAGTGAGCCATCAATCAGAATTCTGTTAGATCGGTTATCAGAGAAGATGTCAGTATTTGTTGAAAAAGAGGAAAGGATGCATGAGTTTTTCAGAGTCAATTTAATTGAGGATATTTATATGACTCAAGAGACCAGAGAGCTCATTTTCAAGCTTGGAGATGGGATGATGAAGAGACATCGGGAACAGTTTACAGAAATCAAGTCTGCAATTCAGAGAAGATAGACCCTATTGCCTATCTTACCCAAACCTTGATTCTTGTGTATATCATTGTCATGTATATACTACTATTTTTTGAATGAAAATTTTCTTCATTGTTTATTTGTCTCTTTCCTTATTTGTTTTACTAATTTTATTTTTTAATATACCAGTACTCCAGATTTAATTATTGATAAACAGTTCATAATAGCATTTACTAACAGTTCAGTGCAACATTAAATGTGGTAAAATCCATGATTTTTCATTCTTTTGGATATCACAAAAGGGGGAGAATTTGGATAAACACAACATCAATATTTAGGGGGATAATTCATTTTATTGAGGGAGAAAATTAGATGAGACATTTGGATTTATAATTATCTATTTGGTAGAGAAGATTTTATTTAAAACTTTATAACGAATTTTTAAAGTTAATATCGTTTTTTATATAATTTTAATTATTATATGGGTTTTGTTTTATGGGTTTTGTGATCATCAAAAAGGAGGAGATTGTTGAGCAATGTATTGTTTTCAACAATGCGTATTTATGTTATTTAAAGGGGGAGATTATTGAAAATAATACTCTATCTCTTTATGATAATTTTGATGCTCACAAATACCCTTAGTTATTTTCTAATGATTTCACTTAGTATTTTGCAAGAGGTTATTAATTTATTTTACTCTTGAAATAATGATAATTTATTACTTTGCACGGAATCTGTTTTAGCACATTCTGGAAACACTGTTCACATCTCATGTAGAAGAATATAGCGCGGAATCTGTTTTAGCGTGGTCTGGAATCACTGTTCATACCCTACATGGATAAACGTAGCGTAAGGATGAAAATCATGTATACTTTCTGAGATAAGATAAATGTATGGTTAAACAACTATACGTTTTCAGCAAAGTATGGAAGAAGAACCTTACGTTAGGAAGGAACCCTACGTTTTGGTTATCATCAAAGTATGGAAGGAGAACCGTACGTAATTTATAAAGGTTACGTTTATTTCTCAAATGTATGGTTCATCAACCTTACTTATGTAAACAACCATACGTTCATGGAAAAGTATGGATCAAGTAAAAGTATGGATCTTTTACCATACATTTGAATGTTGAAGAAAAAGTATGAATGATCAAACCTACATTTGTTATCAACCCTACGTTATCAACCCTACGTTTGAAGACTATGTTATCAACCCTATGTTTGAAGACTACGTTATCAACCCTAAATTTGGAGGCCATGTCATCAACCTTACGTTTGGAGTCAGAATTTTTCGGAAAATAGTTTTTATGTACAATTATCAGTAAGATGATTTCTGGGCGGATTTCAAGCCGGATTTAAAGTTGTTTTTAAATTACAACTTTGAATGATTCAAATCCGTTTTATTAATGGATTTAAGATCAAATTAAAAGGATCTTTTTATGACGAGTCTTACGGGATGTTACTACTTCTCTGTAAATTTAAAATTGTGAATATCACGAATTAGAAGGTGACTTTTATGGATATAAATGTGCAGGAGATATGATTTATTATATATGATCTCTATGAAACACAAAAAAAGAAAATGGTTTGATAGATCTATTGTTGAAATAGGTGGAAAACAGATATTGGAACTATTCACGATTGATCTGTTGATTCAACAGGAGCGTAAAAGCTCTGTTTGTTCAAGAAGAAGGAACTCGATAGAAGATTCACCTGTTCTACATCAAATATCTACTGTGGATCTACTACTGCCGAGGTTGTGAACTATATCTCCATATCTACTACAATTGGATAAACTCAGAACTGCTTCATCTTGAAGATCAATATTTCTAGAGACTTTGATCCCTCTGCTGTCAATTGCATTCTGTTGTAATTGTGAAGATCAACCGGAAATTTCTTTCTGATTTTTTTATTCTTGAGTAACCAGCTTCTCGTTCTAAGTTGTGTAGGTTCGTGTTTGAACCAGAAGGTTTTTACTTGGATTGTAAAGGTGTAAACTGCCTGTACTCAGTTGTGAATCGGTCTGTGGAAAAGAGGACCAGATAGTGAAAATCACCAAGCTTGTGGAGTAGATCATTGGTGGAGTGGACTAGGGTCTTTTTGTTCCCCAAACCACTATATATCTTTGTGTTCTTGTTTTTTCTATGTCCGTTTCACGATCAAATCTGATAAAGTATAAAGGACCGAACTCATTCAAAAGAAGAGTTATTGAAAAAATTGCAAAAGACACAATTCTCCCCCCTCTTGTGTATAATCTGTAGATTCAGATCAAACAATATCTTGGTTACACTGGGATGTACTTCCCATGTTGAGGCATGAAAATATTTTTGGAGTTGGTGACCTAGAACCAACATCCTTGTACTTTATGATAACACATATACCTTTTTTTGAATATTAATTAAACTACTTATCATATCATGATTGTTATTCTATGAAACATTTTTATATGATAAAGTCCTAATAGTATATGTCACACTGAATGGTTATATCAGTTCCCCATTATGTTGAGAACCCGGAAGTGATTTGACACTATTCTCAAATATATGTTTTATAGTCAAACGATAAAATTTAATGGAAACAAATGATACATGCTATCAGGGGTGGAGACTCATAGGAATTTGAGGAACCTTTTTAGGGTGTACGCCCTTGGTAATATCTAGTAGGATATTACGAGAACGAGACCCACTAGTAAGAAATCCACATTTATATGTGTCATTGGATGTTTCTATCGGTAGATGTGTGTATTAGTCCTTATACTTTTAGATTATAATTAATGTGTATTTTGGGTCACATATTTTGATGTATTTATGAAAACTAGGATGAGAGATGTTTGCAATGAGGTAGGATACGTTGGGTGCATCATGATTAATAATGCATTAATGAGTAATGAGAGAAAGGATTTGTCCCTTATGTTCCTTGATGGATGTTGATATCTCCAGCCTTTTAATAAAAATGATATATCCTAAATAAATCCTTTACCATGGTGTTCTATAGGAATGTTCTATTTCTATGAAGTTAAAGAAAGATACATCAAGCACATGGTTTCATGGCACTAGCATGCAAACTGGTAGAATTGAGATATCATGATAAATGTATTATATTACACAATAAGCATCCATATGAGGTAACATGTAATTGTGACCTTAAATACTTTCTCTATGGGTTCATTTCCATGTTCCTATCCTCTATCCTTTTATTCTAGGCTAGTTTGCCTAATGCCACTGAGAAATAGGCCTATAGGGTTACACAGTAAGTGTATCCAAAATCATAGTTATATAATATATTATTATTTATTAAATAACAAGTTGAATAAATATTATCCATGAATTAGTTTAATAATTATTCATGTTTTCTTAACCCCATATATTCTATAACCTATTATTTGAGATAATATAATGTGAGTGAAACATTTAATAAATAATTATTTTCTATTTAGTGAATATAATATTTATTTATTTATTGGTGAATAATTAAGTGATATATATTTAATAAATAAATAGTCATTATTCAAGGCCCGATATATATTACAGAGGAATGGAGAACTTAGATTTTAGGTCTGGTGAGAAGTAATAAATATTTAATATTATTTGATTATAAAATATTTAATTATAATTTTCAAGTTAAGTACATGTCTAGAAATAATGATATTATTATCATTATTTGACATGGGGTTTCTCTTGGATTAAATAAATAATTAAGTTCACTTTTGAAAATATTTTATTTTATCTCTAACAATATATAATCCCAATTATGTTATTGTCTCTATGGGCCAATTTATTTGTTTGGGTTATGCATAATAGATTTTAGAGAATCCTCTCAAGCTTAGAGAGCTCCCTTCTCCAAGAACACATCGATGAATATAGATCAACCCACCTTCACTAGATCAAGGAAAATGTTATAGAGGAGGTTGTCTAAGTGATCAAAGGAGGCTGATGCAACCGTAAGGATCTGTTGTGTCATCCCTCAAAAATTCTTTCGGTGATGTCTGGAGATTCATAGAACACATGTGGATCAACAGTAGATGATATATATCCTTGGTTCCTACAATTAAATGATGGTGGACCGAAGATCTATCACCAGATTCATCAACGAAGAATGAAATCCTTAAAGGTAATTCTTTATTTAATTAAATTATTTATAAATAATATGTGATGATCCTATCTCAGGTTTCTTCATAATTATCCATTGACTATTTATTTTATTCAATTCAATGGATCATGATGTTCAAATTTGTATAGATATTCAATTTATCATCGATTATGGAAAAAATAAAATTTGGGCATCGCTCATCACATGCTTCTACTGCGCCCATTACCTACAAGTGGTATCAGAGTGACACGTAATTATTTATAATTATTTAAATATCATTGGTGATTTACACATTTTTAATTTAGTTTTTCAATTCACATTTAATCATTCCATTAATACAAATAAATATATCTACTTCATCCTCCTTTGTTTCTCATAGATCTAATCAAAACGATTAATTTTATGAATAAAATAAAATCGAGTATCTCATCTGAAGGTGCCAAGGTTTCTAGTAAGACAAACATAGGTCTACATGTCGTGTTACCAAAGTTACACGCCATTGAGTAATGTTTAATGCATTAGAATTTATTTAGAAATTAATCTATGATTACACATTAATTACATGTTTTAAATGTATAGAGTGTTGACCAAAACATAATGGAATACAGTTAACTACAGTACACTCCATGTATCCCACATACACGACGTGCAGTCCCTTTGACTCATAGATGGGTCCTGTATTACCATACATGGCCTACCTAATTGGTGACTGTGTAATTCAGAGATCACATGGCATGTATCCCATTGGACATGTCGTGTAATATATTTTAAAGGTATGATTTACACACTAAGTCCCTAGCCATATATCTTGGATAGATGGTGAGTTATTCAAATTCCATGTAGCTTAGATACACACTCGGTGAAATTATAACAAATTACATAGATTTAAAAGTTCTTTATTTTACTTTTTAGACCTTGAGACATGTAATTACACGTGGCCATAAGGATATGACATTTCATGTGACAGGTTTTAATATATTTAAATTTTTAAATGTTTAATTAATATATACATAATGTTTTTATCTACATATAATGTATGATTCTTATTAAAAATTGTTACTCTATGTACATTTAAGCATAAAATGTGACTGAAAAATGATGCCATTCGTGTAATCATCCATGAGGTACACGTTGTGAAAGTACGTGTATGTCATGTATGCCATATTTCACAAGAGTAAAACAATATATGAGTATAATACATATTGGGAAGGATCAGACGATTATTCACAATATATTTATGTACACAGTTAATTTTAAATGAATTTATTTAATTTCTTTAAATTTATAATGGATCATAATTTCAATGAAATTCAAATGAGAATTAAGAAAAAATAATTTATTAACTAATTATAATAATTAATTAATATAAGAATGACTTATCTTATATAATAATGAATTAAAATTGGATGATATTTTTATTAAATTCATAATTCATTGCATACATGTGGTTTATCACGATCAAGAACAAGCCTTTGTATATGATTGGTTTCATTTAATTTGTTATTAAATTAAATTTTTGGCCTACGTGCCTTCTCTCCTCTGATTATGTAGGGCATGAATGCCCATGGTTTCATTTATGTAAACCTCTTTTCCCCCTCACATGCATGTGAGTTAAAAGGAACATGTAAAGGATAGAGCTCCCAATCAAGTGGAGGTAGTTCAAGTTCAGAGCCAAGGTGAAACCAATAAAAGGAGATACTTATGTGGATAGGTGGAAAGCAGTAACAAAAACGTTAATTGGTTCACAGTGTTTCCCCTAGGTCAATAGATATTTTTTCAACCACTAAATAAACCAAAAATTAGTAAATTTCAGTATCATACCATTTTTATTTTATTTCTATCAAGTTTCATGTTTATTTCATTATGGTTGTGTTTTCACAATCACATAATTTAAGGGACTAACAACCATACAATATAGAGCTAAAATAAATTTTCTTATGCGTAAATTTTATCTAACACATGGTTAATCACATAATTAATCAAAAATAATATTAATAATATTTTGATAAATATAATAAATGGAAATTTATGAATAAGAGGATAAAATCCATTAACAAAAACATTTAGTCATTATAGCCTTCCACTACTTCTGTTAAAACCGAGCCATATATTAAAGTGCATGGCCATCCATGTTAGGGTGAATTCAATTATCAGGGAATTATAACCTGATGTTTTGGGTTGACTTAACATAGATCACATTAAGGGTTGACTTATAAAGCATGACGTGGGGTAACTGAGAGGAAAAGGTGGAGGAAATCCATTTTAAGGATTTTAGGATTGGGGAGTCTACTCTTTGGATCAAGTAACTATGAGTTATTGTAGTTGAAATTTGAAATGTCTTCTTAAAACCATTAATGTTTCTTGACCAAGCCAATTGGGTTAATGATAAGGTAATATATGTCTTTTCCACTAGAATGTCCAAGAAATAGGATATCCTAATGCTAATGGTGAGGGATATTGAGTTTCGATAAAATAGTGGGAGAATAATGAATATAGAATTTATTTATTTGTCTAAACTTTATCAGATAAAGTACTAAAATTATGCTTATATTATTTTTTATAAATATAATTAAAATTACATCAAAATTTCATTGTGATAGATACTTTATAAGGACAACCTTCTTATAGGAACCAATTTCCAAGAGTGTAAAAATAGCGTACGTGCCAGTCTTCACCCTGAAAGAAAGTTATTTGTGTTGTGAGAACCTTTTCTAATTGCGCCTGGTAATAAGGAATGTTATAAAGATCTATCTATCTATGAGAAACATATGAATGATTCTACATATGTTCAATGCTTACTGATATCATCCATGTCCAATGAAATTTTTACGCAACACATGTATATGGATGCCTATAGTATGATGTCTCACCTTCGATATCTCTATTAAGATAAGGAGATATAAGACATGTATGAGATCTCCAATACTTCGTTAAAAATTAATCTTGGGGAGTATATGCTAGCTGGTCCTCATGTAGTAAATATTATTAGATATATTGAATTCTTGGACATCATAGGGATTAAATTACCAGATGAGTTGCGTAAATATCTCATACTTTCATCCCCACCCAAGACCTTCTCCAGCTTTTTTATTAATTAAAATATGGGTAACAATTAGAAGAGTATTTTGGTACTTCTTACTTTAATTCTTCATGTCGATTAGGACATCGGGCATGAAAAAACCATGCTACTTATGGTGAATATGAAAATGAATAATAAGGTAAAGGGGACAATGACCTATAAAAAGTACAAATCTATTGAGCACCATATTTATAAGATTATGAAGATCCAAAGGTAGGGAAAGAAAAAAAGGTAGTGTGTTCTGCATATGGAGTTAGGCCACAGAAAGAGGAAATACATCCAGAATCAAGGGGAACCTAATGGTGCATTCGTTATCGAGTGAAATCTTTCAATATATACAAATTGTGTATTAGATACATATTGTGGATCTCACATCTATATCCAAATATAGAAACCAAGTAGATTATGCAGGATTTAGAGAGGCAAGGTGGATTTGTGAGCTGCTAATGGTGTGAGGCTCGCTGCTCTGTCCAGTAGTGACTACCACTTCTCATTGAAAATGGGAATGATTTTGGTTTTAGAAGATTGTTATTATATACCAATAGTTACCAAAAATAATTTTTTTATCATTCCTAGATAAAGATTGGTTTATTTTCATGTTTGTAAATGAAAGCCGTTTATTTTAAAATGACATCATATTTTATGGTATGGCACATTTAAATAGTGGTCTTTATATATTAAATTATGAAAACCATGATTCGGAAATCAATAACGAATCATGTTCACATGACTCATATAACACCCAGTTGTGGAATCATCATCTTGGTCATGTAAATGAGAAGCATTTGACAATGCAGTATCAAGAAGGTTATTTGAACTCTTCTAATTTAAAAGAACATGATATATATCATGCTTGTTTACAAGAGAAAATGACCAAACCACCATTTGGTGGATAGGGTTAAAGGGCCCAAATGTTTATAGGATTGGTACACATTATGTGTGTGGAGAATTTCTAGTAGAATCTAGAGGTGGATATTATTACTTCATAGCTTTTATTGATGACCCAATTAGATATGGGTATGTCTACTTAATGAGGTATAAGTCTGAGTCATTTGAGAAATTCAAGGAATTCAATAACGAAGTAGAGAACCAACATGGAAAGAAGATAAAGAAGCTTCGATTGGATTGAGGTGGAAAATATATTAACCATGTTTTCATCTACATTCTATGGGAGTTTGGGATTATATCTCAACTCACTCTACCTTACACACCATAATGGAATGGTGGTAGTGAAAGGAGGAATTATACCATGTTAGACATGTTATGGTCGATGATGAGTCTTGCAGATCTTCCATTATCCTTTTGGGAATATGAATTTCAAAATGTGACATACACATTAAACTATGTACCAAATACATAGAAAATGGGATTCCCTTCAATCTATAGTGTGTAAAGAAAACAATTTTATCACGCACACATGTATGGGGTTTTAAGTCACTTGTTCAGGGCTTATCAGGGAACAAACTAGAACCTTGGGGCACAAAGTGTATCTTTACTGGGTATCCTAAGGAAATAGTGGTATACTACCTATAGGACCCCTTAGATAAAAATGTGACTATCACTATACAAGATATATTTAATGAGAGGGAGAATATCCTCACAAAGTATAGTGGGAGAAAGATTGGATTTGATGAAGTTGATTCTCATGATACACAATAGTTGGAACACGAATAGATTCCACAAGTCCCCTTAGGGGAAATATTTCCAAATACATAAGTATTTCATATGTGTAAAAGAGAGGTAAGAGAACCAGAGGGATATAGATTTCTAGTCACCGAATATGGTGACTCATTATTGGTTGAAAATGATAAAACTCTCCCCTACAAGGATACAGTAGAGAGATCAGAAGCTACTAGATGTAGAGAAGCTATGAATTATGAAATGGATTCCATGTATTAGATCCACGTTTGGGTTCTGTTCGATGAACTAGTTGATGCAGATATCATTGCGTGATAATGGGTATTCAAGAAGATACTAGACCTAGAAGTTTATGTAAATACCTATAAAGTAAGGATAGAAGATAAAGGGTTCAAAAACATTAATGAACTGACTATGATGAATCTTTTTCAGTAATTACCATGTTTAAATCCATCATAATTCTACTAACTATAGTATCTTACCATGACTATGATATTTGGAAGACAGATTTTAAAACTGTATTCCTTAATGGGATCCTTTAGGAAGATGTATATATGAAACAACTAGAAGGGTTTTTGACTCCAAGTTATTCCAAATGTATTTTCAAGTTGCAATGATCCATTTATAGATTGAAGCAAGCATCTAGGTCATGGAACATTTGATTTGATGAAGCCATAATAGAATTTGGTTTCATTAAGAATGAATGTGAGCCATGTGTTTACAATATGTTTAGTGGGAATGAATTCATTATCCTAGTAGTACATGATGATGAGATATTACTTTTTTGAAATGAAATACCAATATTATATTAATTTATGGACTTGTCAAAAAAATGTTTCTCCATGAAGGTCTTATGTGAATTAGCCTATATTATGGGGATCAATATTCACTAGTACAAAATAAGGATATATATATGGTTTTAAATCATGGATATAGGCCCAAATATTGTGGCTATAGGTTTTATCCATGGTTTGATCAACCCTAGATATTGGTTATAACCACAATTTTCTAAATCATGTCATGTATTGGTTTGGCTATAGGGTAAATCCAATAGCCATAATTTAAATCATGGCTATATGACTATATTTATGGTTCAAACTATGGAAACAACCTTATAGCCATGATTTGAAAACCATGGAATAAACTAAAATCACTCATCGTCTAGAGCCGTGATTGGGAACTGTGGCTATAACCTATTACCATGGTTGAGAACTGTGGAAAAAGGCCTAAACATTTCCTAAAAGACAAGCATCGTTTATCCAGTGATTAACACTTTCATACTCCCCGCCCCTTGTAACCACCCCCCCCCCCCCGCCCCCACTTCCCCTTCCACCCCACCTACACCTAATAACCCCCATGCACCCCTCCCACCACAAATCCCCCACTCCCCCTTCAACCCCCTCCCACCATTTAAAAACCCCCTCCACCCCACTGGTCAGTCCCTCTAGAAAGACCCCCCCTGCAAAGCCCCCCCTAGACAAACCCCACACACCCCCTGGACAGACCCCCCCCCCCCAGCACCCCCTGGACAGACCCCCCCAGATAGACCCCCCTCCTGGAAACACCCCAACCCTCTTGGAAAACACCCCCCCTCTTGGACATACCCCCTCCTAGACCTCCCCCTCATAGACACCCCCCTGGGCCTTCTGGATAGACACCCTAGGTCCTTTGGATAGACCCCCCACCCCACACAGACCCCAAACCCCCCAGATGGACCCCCTCCTAGAAAGCACCCCCAACCCTCCGGGATAGCACTCCCAACATCCTGGACAGACCCCCTACTGGACACCCCCTAATGTACAGCCCCCCTAGACAGAAACCTCCCCCTCCCCTTGAATAACCCCTTATATAGCATCCCCCTTGCACCCCTCTACACACCCATGCTCCCTTGCCCCCCCCCCCCACAGTCCACCTTACACCCTCTTGCACCCCATTTCACCCCTTGTCTTCTTACCCACTCCCCCTTGCACACCTACACACAACCCTACACACCCCTTTCACCACCCCTAATAGACACCCCTTGCACCACAATTACTGGACACCCCCACCGCCCCCAGAACCCTGGACAGACACCCCCAACCATTGGACAATAGCCCCCTGGACAAACACCCCCTTGAACCCCCTGCACAACAATTCCCCATTGTAACCCCCTGAAAAAACCCTTTCACCCCCTTACACACCACTTTCACCCCGCCCCCTACACACCCCCTCCCCCCGCACCCCCATACACACCCCTTTCACCCCCCCCACACCGCATGTCCCCTTGCACACACCCCCTTGCACCCCCACTGCACCACCCTTACTGGATACCACTTGCACCTCCCTTACGGGACAACCCCACAACACAGCCACCCTCCTCTTGGACAGACACACCCTCCCCCAGGACAGACCCCCTGGACATACACCCCCCAGAAAGTAGCCCCTCCAACCCCCTAGATAGACTCCCCCCTGCACACCCATTCCACCCTGGAACCCCCCACCCCCTACACAGACCCCCTGGACAGTAGCCACCCACGCCTGGAAAGACACCCCCCTCTGGACAACAGCCCCCCAACAAACGCCTCCATGCACCCCTTACACACCATTTGCACCCCATGTCCCCTTGCACACACCCTCTTTCACCCACCTACACACCCCCATTTCACCACCCCTACTGGACAGACCCACGAAACCCCCTCTAGGACAGACCCCCCCCAGACAGACACCCCCCTAACAAACACTCCCCTTACACCCCACCTACACAGCCTCCCTTGCACCCCACTCTACACAACCCCCTGCACACCGGACACACCCCACTGCACACCCCCACTGCACACCCCCACTGCACATCCCTGCACAGCCCCTGCAAACCCCTCCCCCACCACCCACATACTCGTTGTACCACCCCTCCTCCTTGAACCACCCCCTTATAACCCCCCTACACACCCCTTGCATGTTGAATTTTGAAATGGTACTAAAGAAGTAATGATCGGGTGTTGTGGTATCTTGTTTAACACATAGATACCTCATGCGTAGGGAGTTATAGTGGCCTAGGTGTGCATGCATGACATATTGATTTCTTTTAGGTTCATATAGATTTGTACATCCAAATAATAAATAACATGACCATTAATAAAGGTTTTTTGTTCAAATGATATCCAATTCCATCATGTACATACACTACAGGTAGTATCATGAATTACCAGATAACACTAACCTCAACATGAAGGATTTTACTACATCATGTCGTATATTTTGGTCTATATTTACAATAATCTACAACTTTCACGTATGTATCATAGGTTTTATTCAAATAATTGAAAATCATTGTGAAATTATTCCATGTATTTTTTTATGATCTTTTTATAAACACCCTTAAACATTGGGAGAAAACATTTTACCAAAATTATGAGAAACAAGATTCACTCTACAGGAATTTTTTGGAAATATTAGAGTTATGAAAGATGAGAATATATCTTTAGGAGGAGGATGAGTAAATAGTGAGGTGGCCATGGAGATGGTTTTTTTCATAATGACTAACGACTCAATGCTACAGTGTCAAAAAGAAGGGTATTTCATTTGGAGTGAAGTCCTAAGAGGCACTAAAAATGATATGGAAATTGTGTTTATGTTGTACAACATTGATGATCTTATGAATTAAAATTTTATATGAAAATAGTGGGCATAATTCTTTCATAAAAGTATTAAAATTTCTAAAATATTACTTATTTTACTATGTTATCAAATAAGATATGATAAAATATTCTCATGGGTGGGATTAACACTACCCCCTACACACACCATGCACCCCTACACCCCCCTACACACCTCTTGCACCCTCCCCCTGCCCCTTGAAACATACCCCTACCCCTTGAAACATAACCGAACACACCCCCTCCCTCTACCCCCAGCACACCCCTCCTTCCCCTTTCCCCTCCCCTAACCCCAGCACACCGCCTTCCCCCTATCCCCTCCCATGCACCCCCCTGGACACCCACCTTCACACCCCCTGCCCACCCCATACACCCCCTACAGTGGAGGTGTTTGGTTGTAATTTGACAATTACCAATTTCCCTTAAGAAATTTTAAAAGTGAGGTTCAAGTCACCATGAATAAGGCACTCTATTTATTTCATGACATCCAATTAAACTTTAGAAATAAGGCACAACCGTTACATAATTCACTACATGAGAAAATACTGCTCATGTTCCACGTTAACCATGTTTTGTTCTATATTACTCATTAAATTCATAAAAAATTACAATTCCATTTATAAGATCAAAAGTGGGTCACATGGTGGTGGCTTGGTCATTACATCACTTTCCTACATTGGAAATTCCATCTTAAAATTCTAACAACACATAAAGGGTGTTTTGGTTCAAACAACCATTTCTATAAAAATAGGGAAACCCCATACCTGGATATAAAAAGGGTAAAGTAAAATCTATGCTTTATATCTAACAATTACATCAAGTTTAATGAAAAGTTCAATGCAATGATGTCAAGAAAGGTATACCAGTGTGAGTTTTCATAGACAATGCACCTCTGTTGGAGGGGCTTTATTACAAAATCACAACATGATTATCAAAAAACAATAATTATCTTAACTAATTCATATTAAAGAATTGAAATTAAATATAAACTAGAAGAATCAAGAAGGAAAATAAATTTAATTTAAAACATTCCTGAATTAAAGAGGCTAGGAGAGGGACCGTACCCCAAATGCGCCAAGCCACACTCGGTGTTTGACAATTTCATCAGCAACAACTCTAAGCTGCTTTATCCATCCTCTGGTCATATGCACCTTTTCATATACATAAGGACGCCCTAACCCCTATGTACGTGTTCTCATGGCTGTGATCTTGCAGAAGAGGATCCTTATATATATGCTCACATGCATAATCCCATTATCACCCACACACGTTTACATTTTCCATATATATATACATAAGAAAACCTAACTCCTTATATGTAATCACAATTCCATGGGAGGATATACATATAATAGGAGATATTATTATATATGTGCTTACCTATGCATATGCGGTGAGTCACCTTTGACTCGGGTTTCCACAACACACACGAACGGGTCTCGAGTGACTTCAACAAAATTCTATTGAAATGATGAATCATCATTAATTGAACCTAAAAATTGATGTGGGAGGAACATGATTAGTGAGAAAGTAATTAATAGAATAGGTGGTGGTGATAACAACATCAACATGCTACATCCTCAGTAAGATTATGACATCTGGAAAACAGTATCATGTTGAAGTCAACACAGTATTTCATGAACGCATTAGTGAAATGACATATTAACAAAAAATAATGCAACCTAGTAACAAATGATTCAATGTTTTAGTAACTAATTCCCCATGTATAGATGTTTTTCTACAATTTTAATGTTTATCATGCATTAATTATTTTAAATAGTATCAACTATCACCATTTCATGATCACTTGATATTTGAAGGAAATTTGTACAGAATTAAAAATATAATAATTATTAGAAAAACATAAGTGAGTGTTTGAGAAACTAACAGTGTTATTTAAAAATTATAAAAATATTGACCCCATGTTAAAGGATATACTGATGTAATGATTTCAGAGAAGTACATGCCACAAAAAGTCCTTTTGATGTGAAACCCCCATGCCCCCTTCTAACTGCACACCCCACTTTCACCCCCTCCCCCCTCAACCTACCCCCTGCACACCCTCCCCCATCCCCCTCTCCCTGCACCCCACCTGCACCGCCTACCCTTTCCCCTCTCCCCCTACCCCTACCCCTACAGACCCCCTACACCCTCTCCCCTCCACCCCACATACACCCTCCCCTACCTTTACAGACTCCCACCCTGCACCAGCACCCCCACCCTCTACACACCCATTTCCCCACTTGCACCCTTTCCCTCCCCCTTTCACCCCTCCCCCTACCCCTCACCATGCCCCTTGTACACCCACCACCACACCTCCTTCCCCCCTGCCCCCTACCCACCCTCCCCTCTCCCCCTCCCCTACCTCTGCACCCTCCCACCTTACACCCCACCTTCACCCTCCCCCATTCCCCTACCACCCCTACCCCTACAGACCCCCACCCAGCACTAGAATCCCCACCCCCTGCACACCCCTTGACCCACTTTCACCCTTTACCTCCCCCTTTCACCCCCACCCTACACCTACACACTCTCAACCACCCCTACCCCATCACCCTACCTCATGCACACCCCTACCACTAAAGCCCCCCCTGCACCCTCTCTCTCTCCCTTCCCCTGAAAACCCCCCTTCACCCTAACCCCTTGCACCCCATATACACCCTCCCCCTCCCCCTGCCCATGCAGTCCCCCTGCCCCTGTAGACCCCCTTGCACCCTTCCCCTTGCTCCAGGGATACGATTTCTCTTTCTTGGACCAACTCTAGGGTTCTCTACTATTCCTTTACTCTATGATAGGGCATAATGATCAGTCTTTGTAGTCATGTATAAAATTTTATGAAGACATTGATATCTAATAAAGGTTTATTCATGAAATATAGTTTCATGAAAGGTGTAGGAAATGGAATTCGAGAATTCCAAAAGATAAATAATTACTACCCATATGATATTTTAAATATAGATAACAAGCATTCGAAAATGTAGAAAGTATTACATGCTTAATAGGTGCAAAAACTCTTTGAATTGAGTAACATGTGCACGCCATCCTAGTAATCATAATGTATATTGATACCTAATAGGTTAAATCCAATTAAAACACTAACTAATTACCTTTTAAGGACACATCATGAATATTTAATTTTTATGATCAACAAAAGCTTTCCCACATGATGCACCTACCACTACAAATAGGTGTAGGAAATTAAAATAGAAAATTCGGAACGAAAATAAATTACTACCCAATTGATCCATATGTCATAAAAATAGAAAAAACATATGTTTAAAAAAGTTGAATGTATAACATTGTAAAAATGACTATGATGAATGGAAAAATCCAAACAGTAATAAAATACCAGTGGATAATCATATGTAGTTAATTGTGACAAGTTTTTTCAGTCTGCCGACCAAAAAAACATAGTTTTAACAATATCTTCTTTTTTGGAAAAGGAAATGGGGAAAAAGAACAATTTTAAATACATCATTTAGAAGTAATCCAATTTCAATTATTAATGGTCTAATGAGATAAAAACCTAGTACTTATTAAATACATGAAAACACAGACATCATCACGAATACCTAAGAAAATTTGAATTAATAAAAACCAAAACAGAATAAATTGAACCTAGATTTGCACTACCATCATCCCCAAGTCCACATAGGAGGCACATCACTCATATATCTCCTCCCTCTTGGAAACCACTTTCCAAAAAAACACAGTTTAAACAAATACCCCAATATCAAAAATTGAATAATCCCCCTGGAGAACCACCCTAAAAATACATTAAATAAATAATCTAGAAATTTAATTAAACAATATATGAATTGTTTAATTAGATAATAAGTAACCTTAAATAACATGTTAATAAAAAAATCATAAAAATTATTATGGTTTAGAGAATTAATAAATGTTTTAAATTATAAAAAATTCTTGAATAGTCACACATAAGTTCCACGAATGGGGATTGATTATAGTAAAAAGAGTTTAAATGAAATCTATGAGATAATAATAATCAATTACCAAATCTATTTGGATGGATTCACAATGAGTTTTGATGTTAAATCTACAAAGATTAATAAAAATTTAGAGACATTTTGAAAATATAAACCAAATCACATACCATAGTGTGTAGAAGGACACCAATATACCATACTATGTTAAAGGCCTTCATTACATTGTTGATTTTTAATCTTAGATTATAACACCGCATCAGGGTGAAAATAGTAATGAACAATGGCCAACCCCAGTTTAGTTCAATGTATAATGATATGAGTATTGTTTTCTACAAATGTGTAAAGAATGGGAAAATGCGACCTAAGTTTATAAAACCAAAACAAAATCATAAAGATGATAAGCCTATTTACCATTACCTTTTATATTATTATGTTTATGATACTGTATATGTTTTTATTTTATCAAATGATGCACTAACTAATGAGTGGTTTCTAGATTTGGGATACTCTTTTACCTTGTTTCCCTCTATAGAATCCTTATTTTTGTTAGTTGATATGGTATATGGGGATGTAGTATTATGGTATAATATAAAGTGTGAGGTTTAAGGATGAGTTGTTCTATAATATAATTAGATGAACATTCTTTTTTGACGTTCCTAAACAATATCTTTGTCCCTGAACATTAATGAAATCTTATTAACTTGGGTGTTCAAGAACCAAAATATTATATCTTTTGGTCTTAATTATGATGAAGTTAGATTATAAAGGGCTCTATGAATATAATTATAGGATCCATAGTAAATTGAATTTATTTGTTATATGGGATGACCCATTCAAGTAATCTAAGAAGAGTGTGTGTGAGTAATAATGATATCACCCTATAATAGAATAATAGATTGTGGTATGAAATCACATAGAATTAGGGGAATTTTGTAAAGAAAGGATTTTAGAAATTATTACACCAAGATATGTCATATTTTATGAAGAATAAATTTTCTTTAACTCCATGTGGGTTAGTTTTTAAAGGTCTTAATTTAAGAATTCTCATCATTATTGTATGTACTTTCTAATTTATATGGAACTTATAGAACCACATCTCATGGTAGAGGTTCCTATTATGTTATATTAAAACATGAGTAATTTATAAAATTGTGTATCAATATAATAAAAACAAATTGGATGTTTTTATACTTTTAATTCATGTAAAACCATTTTCCAACAACATTCTAGAATGAGGATTAAATTCCTGAGAATAGATAATGGATTAGAGTACTCGTCTAGTGAGTTTATCTAGTTCAACCTATCTGAGGGTATAGAAAATACAAGACATTTAGGGAAACACACCAATAGAATGTAATTTATGGGATCTTGAATAGAAATATTCTTCAGTGAGTCTGATGAATTCTTGTAATCTTTGACTATCCCAAAACCTATTGAGTAGAAGGTTTGACTATAGAAGTGTACCTGATTAACAGCTTACCAAATATTACTAATTAGTTCAATCCTCTGGACAGTCTTTGGATTGTTAAAACACCATTTTATGGCCACATAAGATTATTTTGTGGTACCTCCAACACCAACATTAAAACATAGATGTTTGAAAAATGACATATTATGTTTTTTATAGAATTCTTAGATGGATTCCCCTACTAGACACCCTCCCCCCCTCCTAGACACCCTTCTCGACACCCCCCTTACTGGAAACCCCCTCTATCTTGGACACCTCTCCCCCTCATGGACACCCTCTTAGACACACCCTTCTAGACACCCCCCTCCTGGACACCCCCACCCTCTTAGACACCCCTCAAACACCCCTCCCTCCTAGACACCCCCACCCTCCCTTTTATACACCCCTCCCCCACCCTCCCTCCTGGACACCACATTGGACACCTCCTCTCCCTGGACACCACCCACCCTCCCTCCTGGACACCCCCACCCTTGCAAACCCCCACCCCCTGCAGACCCTAACGCCCCTTAATTTAATTTTTAAAATTTCAATCTAATAAAATTTGATATTTTATTTGATGGTAACATAAGAAATGAACTTCTTTCCAAGTTAAATATCATTGTTTCTACTATTGAAACTGTAAAAATCCAAAATGTGTTTAAATTCATTTTATTCTTCCACTGGTTTCTATGTAAGAGAAATATAATTATTTATTTTATGAAAGTTTTATTATACACACAAAGAGTTAAGTATATATTACACTTGTGATCATTCAAAATTAGAAAGAGTGATTTTTTATGTGTGATTAAATAGACATAGAAAATATTCTTTAAAATATAAAATATCAAAAATATTTATCAAACACACTTAGAAACAAAGCCTTAAATTTATTTTCACCTATCCTTTTGGATTACCTTAAACTCTAAATTCTAGTTACAATTGAGAAACAATGATATTGGGAATTTTTTAATTATACCATGATATTATATATTTAATATAAAATTAAATTGAAATCATAATAATTCTATGGGAATATTAATTTATATATAATTAGTTTATAATTATATGTAGTTATAAAAATTACACTGTAAAATTTCACCAGAAATACTGGAAAACTATAAAAGAAATACTAAATGACATAGAATATAGTGAAAAACTGCAATGGATATACTGAAAAAGAAAACTGGTAATACATAATGATATGGATTTGGAAAATACGGTTTATTAATGTGTGAAGGAACATATTATGTTATCATAATATAACATCATTTATGCAGTGACTGTATGACTAAGAAATACCATAAGTAAAATCAAATCCTCAAAACGAAATCTCCCACTATTTATTGTATTGACACCTATGAAGAAATCATCACATTAATTCATCAAACTGGATCAAACTGGTTCAAAATATATGGATATATTCACTTAATCAGAGTAAGAATTTAATATCAAATGAATGTATGAAATGGAATCATAAGGAAGAGGATGATCACTGGGAGGTTGGTGGCTACGTTGGATGTACAGAGGATAAATAGGTGGGGAGACCACATAGGAGTAGCTTAGGTGGGGGGGGGGTAGGTGAGGTGTCCCACGTTTGGTGGCAGCCTCATGGAGGTGGGTCGGAGATGACAGCTCATGGTGGGGTTGCCTCGTTCGGTGGTAGCGACAGGAAGCGTCACGAGGGGGATGAGGATAGGGCACCGTCGTGAAGAATGTTTGGGAACTATAGGGAGATGAGGATCAGGGAGAGTAGATTCCGCAAAGTCCGTCAAGGATGAAGGGTCATCGCCTAGAGGAGAGGTTGATGTTGAGAGGAGAGGAAGATGTTGAGAGAGGATAAGTCACGAGGGTGGAAGAGGGCTACCATGAGGAGAAGTCTCTGCGGATAATAGAGGTCCACCGAGAGAGAAGAGGTCACAGGTAAGGTGGATCGAGAGGGGTCAGGGATATGAGAGAGTCACAGAGGGTTTAACAACCACATATCCACGAGTTTTAATAAAAACTGTGGCTATAAACTGACCTATATCCACAGATCAAAAAATCGTGGTTATAGATCCATGGATATAGGTCATTTTTCTAGTACTGATCATTCATGACAGATCCAATAGGATGCTTGGAAAATGTAAAAGTATATATATTGACCATATTCTAAATAGGTTTAGTACAAAACAATCATAGGGAGGATTTTATCCGATGTCACATGGTTTACATATTTCTAGGAAAATGTGTCCTCAGAAACAATAAGAGAAAAATAGAATGAGTAAGATCCTATATGCTTCTGCAATATGATCAATCATGTATTCTATGTTACGTAGTAGACTTTATGTTTCCAATACATTGAATATGGTAGGAAGATATCATGTAGATGTAGGAGAACAAAATTGGACTGCTATTATTGATATCCTTAAGTATTTGAGAAAGAATAATGATATGTTTTTGGTGTATAGAGGAGAAGAGGAGCTGTTCATTAAGTGTTATTCTGATATGGGTTTTTAGACATATCATAATGATCTTAAGTCATAATTAGGATATGTTTTCTATCTCTATGGAGGAGCTATGAGCTGGAAGAGTTCACAGAAGTTAGTTTTCACTGATTCTACAATGGAGTCTGAGAATATAGTAGTTTATGATGTATAAAAGGTATACATTTGGATTTAGAACTTTTTCTAGCAGCTTGATGTGATACCTGGTAGTAAAGACCCTATCACATTGTATTATGATAATACTGTAGTGGTGGCTCTTGAAAAAGAGCCGAGATCACACCAACAGACTAAGAATATACTCTAGAAGTGTCACCCCTTGAGGGATATCTCTAATAGGGGTATAGTTACAGTAAGTAGAGTACCCACAAAAGTGAATTTGGAGCACCCCTTAACTAAAGTCCTATCTAAGAATAAGCATGAGTATCATGTGAGATCTAATGGACTAAAGGTTATTAGCAGCCCACTCTAAAGTAGGTGGGTGTATATCAGAGTTGGTGCCCAAGAACCAACTTCTCTTTACATTATGATAACATGTATTCATTATGTTTTATAATAATTAAACTAATTATCACATCATGATTTTTCTTCTACATTAAATTGTATGTGATAATGTTCTAGGAGTAGCTGTCACACTAAATGGTTATAGCAGTTCCCTGCTATGATGAGAACACAGAAGTTATATGAAAATATTCATAAATATATGTTCTATAGATGGATGATATCATTTGATGGACACAAATGATACATGATACCAGGGGTGGAGACTCATAAGACTTTGAGGCTCCTTCTCATGGTGTATTCCCTTGGTAAAATACAGTAGGATATTATGAGAATGAGACCATTCAGTAATAAATCCACATTTATATGTGTCATTAGATGTTCTTATTCTTGGGCATGTGTATTGTTCTTTATAAATTAAGATAATTATTAATGAGTATTATTATTCATGTACTTGGTGGAAATGAGTAAAAACATGATGACATATGTTTTTTATGAGGTAAGATACATTGGGTGCATCCTGATTAATATTGTATTAATGAATAATGTGAGAAAGATCTTATCCCTTATATTATTTGATAGAAATTTGATATCTCTGGACCTTTTATGGAAATGATATAGCCTAAATAAATCCATGAAAATGGTGTTCTATAATCAAGTTCTATTTCTAATAAGTAAATGTAAGAGATATCGAGCACATGGGTTGATAACACTAGAATTCAACCTTCTTGATTTGAGATATCATGATAAAGGGATTATATTACACATTAAGCATATGTATGAGGTACTATGTCATTTCAGCATTGAATTATTTCTCCATGTGTTTCTTGGCGTGTTTCTAGATTCTATCCTTGGACTTCAGGCTACTTCACCTAATGCCACTAAGAAAGTGGCCACGAGGGTAACACGCTATGTTTATCCATTATATCAGTTATATAATATATTATTTTTTTATTTAACAAGTTGAATAAATATTATTCCTAAATGTGGATTAATAATTATTCATGTATTCTTGATCACATATATTCTACGAGTAGTTATTAGAGAGAATATAATGTGAGTAGAATATTTAATAAATATATATTTTCTATTTAATGAATAAAATATTTATTTATTTATTATTGAATAATGAAGTGATATTTATCTAAAAAATAAATAGTCTTTATTCAAGGACCGATAAATAATATTGATGTATAGTGGAATGCGATTTTTGTTCTGGTGATATATAATAAATATTGAATATTATTTAATTAAATAATATTTAATTATAATTTTCATGTTAAGCACAGGTCAAGAAATAATGATATTATTATTATTATTTTCATGGGGTTTCTCTAAGATTAAATAAATAATTAAGGGCACTTGTGTAATTATTTTATTTTAACATTAGAAATATATAAACCCAATTATATAATTTTCTCAAGGAGCTGATTTATTTGTGTTGGTTGTGCACAATGGATTTGGAGAATCCTCTAAAGCCTAGAGAGCTCCCTTGTCAATGAATGCTCCAAATAATGGAGAGAGATCCTCCTCCATCGGATCAAGGAGAATGCTTTGAAATCATTCCTCAAAGTGATCCAAGGAGGATGATACAAGAACAATGATCTTCCATGACATCAACCGAATATTCCTTCGGTAATGTATGAAGATTCATGGAACATCTATGGATCATATCATAATAAAATCAATACTTTGTTTCTACAATGCAATGACCGTGACTGTAGATCTTTCACAAGATTCATCAATGGTGAAAAACATCCTTAACGATAATTCTTTATTTAAATAAATAAATTATATATAATATGTGATGATCCTTTCTCTGGTTCTAGTGTAATTTTCTATTTTCTATTTATTTGATTTAATTTGATGGATCACATTGTTCATCTTCATATAAATCTTGGATTGATCATCGATTATGGAAAAAATAAAAGTTGGGCACTGCCCATCATACACTTCTATTGCACCCAAAACCTACAACTCAAACATTATATCTTCATGTATAGCAACCCAAGCTTATCAAACCAAGATATTATATCATTTTTGATAAATATTCAGAACATTACAAAAATACATGCTTGAGGACTGGAATAGTTTAGTGTCTTTGGAAGCATGGAAACATAATCTTCTATCTTGGTGAAATATATTCAACGCTTCCCATAAAGATATTCCCCTTTAGAAATTCCACTTAAAACCACTATTTATAACCCAAGGAAAAGAAACATATGGGGTGACCTCATATTCTTAATAAAGGAAAATATGGATATAAGTAAGCATAACATGTTCATAAGGGTATGATGACATGAGAATAACATTTTAAAATAATACCCTGAATATCAAAGGTCACATACATGGCTCATTGAATAAATATTTACATTTCATGAGACATGAATCCTAATGTAATCAAGAGAATAGTATATGAGATCATAATAGAGGAATAAGAAATAGAATTGTGTCATAAAAATAAGCATAAAATATCCCATGTCAAGGATACCTACCAAGACCATCATAACATGTTAGGATTGGGCTAATCACCCATGTACCTGCTTTAGTCTTGGGATTTCCACCCATGTAACCTCTTTTTTTGGGGGCTTGGGATTCCCTCCCATGTACCCTCTTACTTCAGGATTGGAATTCCCTCCCATGTACCCACTTTTTCAAGATTGGGATTCCCTCCCCTATATTGTCTTATTTCGGGCTTGGGATGCACTCACATGTTCCCTCTAGTTTCAGGCTTGGGATTCCCTCCTATTCACCCTTGGAGCTCATAAAAAATTGATCATTTCCCAATGAATTTGAGGGAGATATAGGTCTCACCCATCATATAATTAAATCATACATTCATCTTCCACATGATAAAAAACATTCATCATATCATGACCCATAAAAAGAGACAGGTTTCATAAACAACATATCCTAATAAATAAAATCAAATGGGTATTATAATCATTTAATATTATCTTAGCTTGTAAAAAATATATAGGATTAATAACCATTTCAGCATTGAATAACCCATGAATGTAAAAGGGTTTCATAATCATTTTATTATGTTATAACCGTTTGAAGAGAAATGGGTTTCATAAATATATCTTCATCTTAACAAAAAGCATTCAATGAAAAAATAATAATGGTTTCCTTGGATCATATCCCCAATAATGAATATACTATTTCAAAAGATGCTAACTTAGATGTGGAAGGATTTTGAAATATCAGTTTGAATATTTATTAAAGAAAAATAATCTTTCTTTGAAAATAAATTTTTAAAACATGAAACATTTTAAGAATCCATTTATTTTAAATCCACTTTGAAAAAATTATAATGGAACCTTTTAAAAACATATAAAACATTTCTTGAGGAAAATATATTTTCATATTTGAAAAATTATTTTTAAAACATAAAATCTTTTGAAATCCCTTTTATTTTAAAATATCGTTGAAAACATATAATGTAAGATAGAAAATTTTTTAAAAACAATTTATTTGAAAATAACATTAAAATTTTATAGAGGAATCTTTAAATTTTTTTGAAAACCATTTATTTAAAAAAAAATTGAGAACATTTAAAGTATGCTTTGAAAACATTTAAGAAACCTCTTCTTTGAAAACAACTTTTAAAACTTATAACGAAATCTTGATTTTTTTTTAAAAATGTTTTTTGGAAAATTATTTTAAAACTTATTAAGAAATAATGAAAATATATTTAAAAACAATTTTATTTAAAAATATTTTTAAAACATACAAATAAAACATGAAAACATTTTAAAATCCTATTTATAAAACATGGTTTTGTAAGATAACTTATTTCTGACTAAAAATAGAAACAAAGTTTGATTTTCTTAAGAAGATTTTGTTAATTATCTTAAGTTGGAAATAGTGAAAAAATTGTACCATTAATTGAAGATGTCATGAATAACAATATTGTAACATCCCAAGTAAGTAATGAATAATAGATATTTTTATCTATATCTATTAATGATTAAGATAGTGTTATAGAGGCTTAAAATGAAAATAAATACAATCTTATGCATGGAATACACTAATATTCTTAAAAGATTGTTTTACTGCCTTTTGATGGAAAACCATTTTTAAATTTATCTTTTGACAGTTTCATAAACTATGTTTGTCAAAATAAACCTATTCTTTATGATTGGGACATCAAAATTTACTTTGTGTGAATTTTTGGTATTTTTCTGACAAGGTTCATTTTTTAATGAATAGTGAAAAATACTGCATTTTACATCAAAACTGCTTTTTAATCTAATTTATTTATATAATTAGATTATCTTTTGAATTGGTGTTAATGTGTAATATGAATATATTTTTACCATTTAATCCAATGGTGGTCATTGGAGTCAATTTCACTTTGAAATTGGACTTAAACTGGTGTCAATCTTTTGATACTTACTGTTTCATAAAAACACGCTATTTGCTCTGACAGCGGGAATTAATTATTAAATTAATTAATGTGACCTATATGTTTTGAATTTTGTAAAATAGAATTCATTTTTGAATTCGGAATATCAAATATATTTTAGGGTGAATTTTTGGTAATTTTCTGAAAAACTTAAATTTTTGATGAATAGTGAAACCACTAAGTGGTAATCAAGCAAACTGATTTTTCAGTTAAATGAAAGTTTATCACTAATGTGTTTTGAATTTTGAAAATCCGAAATACATGGTTGTCATTAAGAAGTAAAATGTGGTTCAATGAGATTATAATAATTTTTTGGTGAATAGTAACATATTAAGTTCTTAATTGCGATTAGTGGTAATTAGGGTAGTTTAAGGTATAAATAATGCTTTAATAATAGGAAATGACCTAGACACATGTCCCAACCTTATTGGTTGTGTCATGGCCGACAAAGACAAGCCATGGGTCAACTTGGGGACCCCATGGAGACACTTTGGTTTGGAAATGACATAAATAGCTTTTTATTAAATGTTAAAGTAAAAATGACACAAACAAGAGATGTTTTACGAAAACAATTTTTACATGGGGTTATAAAGATCAGATTTTTGATTATAAATATTAATTGGAAAGAGAAAAAGATTTCCTACATCATAGTAGTTTTTTTATGATTTTTAGACATTAAATAAATTAAATTATTTATGACATAATAATGATGCAGCGATGACATCATTATTTGATGATTTAAATAAAATGGAAAGATAATGTAAAATCTATGAACTACACATGTCCAAAACTTATTGGATGAGTGTATTTCGATGCCCTATCACCTTATCCACGAATTATATCTATGTGAGACCTTTTGAAACCGAAACACATTTTCAAATAATGTAATATTTCTTTACATTCCAAAAGTGCCCCTCCTCTCCTCTTATAAAAGGCCCCCACCTCTACCTCATTTCACACACTTATCAAGCCTTTGGATCGACCAAAACCTGCCCATTTACTCTCTCCACATCCCTCTCCTCATCCTAGATGATTCCCTTTGGGAAGAATCCTTTCAAAGGAAGCCTTTAGACTCAAATCAAAAGGAGATACACTTTTAAAGGTAATTCATTCTCTCATGTTCATTTGTTTTATTTTGCTTCTCCAACCCCCTAAACTCTTTTTATTTTTAACAAAACCAGTATCTTCAACATACAAGGATGTTGTTATAATATTTATTTGAGCTACACTCTCACACAACTACATCAAATCGTTAAAGAACTTACGGTTTCCGTGGATGGCGAAATTCTGCCTCCCGAAACGATGATTGTTCAACACTCATTTAACACCTTCAAAGGTGGCCATTATGATGTCACTATTTTTATATATGATATATAATATTATTATATTTTCCTTAATATTCTGTTTTTTTCATTTTGGGCATACCATTATGGTTTCCATTATGGGTAAACACGATATCTTCATTTTAGGAAGTGCGGACTACCGCCCCCTCAAAGTGATTTGATTCGTTAAATACCATATGTGGGACTTATAAAGGATGGAACTATGATATTATATATGATATTATACTGGAAATATAATATACCTTTATATCATTATGATTCCATTCTATAAAATACGAAATAGATATGAAAGTCGCGTTCATGCGTACGTACGGCTTACCGACTCCATGAACGGTGCATTTCATTTCTTACCTCTAAATGTGATGTAATATTATAAATAAATGTATATGATGAATATATATGACATATATTTTATCCAAATCATTAATATCATTCTGGATATAACGAACCTATGACCAAATTAACAACATGTAAGTGTAAGAAGTCTATTTTGACTTAAGAACCAAATACCAACAAAATAAACATTATTAACTTAAATGATTACATGATGTTCATAACATGGTATAAAAGGAATAATGAACTTGAAAAAGATTATTAAGCAAGTGGAGATTAACTCAAGTTTATTATTCAGGAGATTAAAGAACGGTCGGGTCAAGTCGGATACGAGGTATGGGACTTCGTCTCAATCTCCTTTCGTTGAGGCATATTTTATTTTATACACAACTTTCTTTTATACGGTGTATAAACCCCTTTGACTTTTACGTTTATTCAAAAGGAATCTTTTTTATACGAAGCGTTTACTAAATGACAAAAGGGAATGTTTTTGTCGTACGTATGCGGCGACAACGACTTCTCCACCGTCGTAACCGTTATTTGAGTTTCGGCTTCCTCTACAAGCCATACCTTCCTTTTGAAAGAAAAATAAATACCATGTTTTACTTTTATTTTATTTTAGTATTGAAAATGGTTTTCATAATGTTTTTATATCAATTTTTTGTATTGATATCTCGTGATTGAAATGTGGAAATTTTATGTTTCCTTTATGCATGTTTTATGTGATATGATTATGTTATGGTTCTTGGGCATTATTATGAAGACGGGTGGTTCCGTGATAAACTAAGGGCGGGTGAGCCCGTTATAGCTCTCCAATGCATTGGGTAACGCGAAGGAGTGAAACGTTAAGGTTTCTCCGAAGAGATTTTAGGGAATATACTGTGATGGGTATTCCAAACGTAACCAAGAGGGTTACTCCCTACGTAAGAATGTTATGAATGCCTCAAGTTACCTTTATGTCTTATGATTTCTATGATTTATTCATGATTTTATGAGGTATGTTAAAGTGCCTATGTTTTATGGGTAAAGTATGATTTCATTCTTATGTATATATGAACTCATGTTTCCTTTCCATGTTTTTTTTATAACCCATACTGAGTTTTTATGCTCATCCCAAGTTTTTGAAATGTTTTTCACAGGTCAAGGGAAAGGTACATGATAAGATGATAGAGTCAAGGATGTGTCAAGAAATAATCCATGTTTTATTTTAAATGTGTTTCCATTGATGGGAATGAAGAATACTATCTTTATGTAACCATTTTTTATATGTGGAATGTAATGCAAGTTTTATGATCTAATTCTCTAAAACTCTAAACCCGAAAAGATCCTCAATGTGTAATCTTGTAATAACTCAATATTAAGTAAGGTTTAAGGTTGGGGCCTTATAGTTGGTATCAAAGGTCGGTTTAGATAACTTTAGGAGTTAGAATTCTATTAAATGATTATCCAAAAATATTTTTTTTTTCAAAATGATATAGCATTTAAAGATTACCATGTTGCTTCATCTAAGACATGTTTGTTCAGAATGGTTTTCTGCAGAGGAAATAGGGAAGCAGTGCTAGGAAGGCATACAGAAGGAAATAACCTTCCGAATCAGCATCCAGAAATGGTCGGAATTGGAACTGAACAGTTTGTTGCAGTAATGGCTCAGTTGACTCAAGCGATAAATGGTGGTGGTATCCATGCACGAGATCATCCAGAACAACCGCAGAGGAACATGTCAGTGGTGGAACATTTCATGAGGCAACATCCAACATCATTCAGAGGATCATCTGACCCTGTGCTAGCTGAAGGGTGGATTAAAGCACTGGAGAAGATTTTTGATGTCATGGGGTGTTCAGACAATCAAAAGGTTAGTCTTGCTATTTACCATTTGGAGGGTGAAGCAGATCAGTGGTGGTCTATGGTTAAAAATATCAGGGACACCGATGAGATTGATGCTCTTGACTGGGATGAATTCAAAGGTATGTTTCCTAAGAAGTATTTTCCTAAGGCTGTTCGACTTAGGATGGAGAATCAATTCTTGGAATTGAGGCAAGAGGAAGACTCAATGGCTGCCTATGAAGAAAGGTTCACTCGATTGGCCAGGTATGCTCCAAATTTTATCCGGGACCTTGATAGTAAAATCAATCTTTTTTACTCAGGATTAAAGACAAAGTATCGAAGGGCATTAGCTTCTCGTGAGTTTAAAAGTTATGAAAAGCTTGTTCAATGTGCTGAGAAGGTGGAAATGGAGTTTTCCGATGACCAAGTTTTCTATAACAACCAGCAGAAGAAGAGACCGAGGTCGCAGGAGAAAGGTAAGAATTCTTCAAAAAAGTCTGATGGTAAGAGAACTAAGTTTCCAGTTTGTGATAGATGTGGCAAAAGGCATGCTGGGGAATGTCTTCTGAATTATGGAAAGTGCTACCGATGTGGTAAGATGGGACATAAGGCTCGTGATTGCACTGAAAAGGATCAAGGCGAAGGTAAGAACAAATTTGAATTACAGTTAGTGAAATGTTATAAGTGCAATGAGATGGGTCACTATGAAAATGAGTGTCCGACAAGGAGATTGAGTGATGGGAATCAGTTAGACTACAAGCAGAAAGGGGTGGTGAAATCCTTTGCAACTACTTCAGCAGATGTCGGGCCATCAAATGAAGTTGTATCAGGTACTTTGTTTGTTTTTTCAGATTATGCCAGTGTGTTGCTTGATTCGGGGTCTACGCATTCTTTCATCTCTGAAACCTTTTCTAGTAAAATGGGAATACCATCTCAAGAAATGACTCCTGAAATTTTGGTAAAAACACCTGGGGGAAGTGTCGAGGCAAAAAGAATTTATAAGAATATTCCTATCCTTATCTGTTGAAAAAACCTACTTGCAAACCATATTATTCTACCTCTAGTAGAGTTTGATGTTATCCTGGGTATGGATTGACTCTCTATTTACCATGCTAAGATTGACTGTAGAGCTAAAGAAGTTTCTTTTCAGAAAGACTTTCAGTTTGTTTACAGGAATGAACCCTTACTTTTGATAACATATCAAGAGGTAGAGAAACTTGTAAAAGATGGAAATGAATGTTACCTTGCACACGTCATTGAAAATAAAGGAACTATTCAGATTAATGATGTGCCAGTGGTAAATGAGTATCCTGATGTTTTTCCTGATGAGTTGCCTGGAATAATACCAGATCGGGAAGTTGAGTTTACTGTTGACTTAGTTCCTAATGCTAAGCCAATTTCAAAACCCCCTTATCGAATGGCACAAATTGAACTTTTAGAGTTGAAGGAGCAATTGCAAGATTTATTAGAGAAAGGTTTCATTAGACCTAGCACATCACCATGGGGTGCTCCTGTTTTATTTGTTAAAAAGAAATATGGTTCTATGAGACTTTGCATTGATTATAGAGCCGTGAATAATATCACTGTTAAGAACAAATATCCTTTGCCTCATATTGATGATTTGTTTGATCAGCTCCAGCGAGCTCAGTTTTTTTCAAAGATTGACTTGAGATCGGGGTACCATCAGCTGAAGGTTAAGGAGGCAGATATTCCGAAGACCGCGTTCCGTACGAGATATGGACATTATGAATTTGTAGTAATGCCTTTTGGGCTAACCAATGCACCTGCTGTATTCATGGACTTAATGAATAGAATTTTCCATGAGTTCTTGGATAAGTTTGTGGTGGTTTTCATTGATGATATTTTGGTGTTTTCTAAAAGTAAAGAGGAGCATGAAAAACATTTAAGGGTTATCTTGCAAACCTTAAAAGAAAAGAAACTGTATGGGAAATTCAGCAAGTGTGAGTTTTGGTTGCAACAAATTTCTTTCCTTGGTCAGATTGTTTCTAAAGATGGAATAACTGTTGATCCTGCAAAAACAAAAGTTGTGGAAGAATGGCCAAGACCCACAAATGTAATCGAGATTCGTAGCTTCCTTGGTTTGGCGGGCTATTAACGAATGTTTGTTAGAAATTTTTCACGGTTATCTAGTCCAATGACTAAGCTAACTCGGAAGGGTGTTAAGTTTATCTGGACAAAAGAATGTAATGATTGTTTTCAGGAATTGAAAAGAAGATTGGTGAATGCTCCAGTTTTGGCACTACCTTCCAGGAATGGTGAGTTTGTTATATACAATGATGCTTCATTGAAAGGACTTGGTTGCGTCCTAATGCAGAATGATCAGGTAATTTCTTATGCTTCACGACAGTTGAAAACTCATGTGGTAAATTACCCTACACCTGATTTGGAATTAGCTGCTGTTGTTTTTAGTTTAAAAATTTGGAGGCATCATTTGTATGGAGTAAAGTGTGAAATATATACCGATCACAAAAGTTTAAAGTATATATTCACTCAGAAAGAGTTAAACACGAGACAAAGGAGATGGCTAGAATTAATCAAGGATTATGATTGTACAATTCATTACCATCCGGGAAAAGAAAATAAAGTGGCTGATGCTTTGAGTCGAAAAAGTAATGCTTCATTAACAATGTTGCGTTTATAACGTGATCCTTTGGTTACGGATTTGATGAACATTGGCATAGAAGTTGTTGGTGTAGGAAGTCCTTCTGTTTTGTTTCAGGTATCAGTGAGATAATCTCTATCAGATAGAATCAAGCAAGCACAGAAGCAAGACAGTGGGTTGCAGAAAAAGGTAGAGCTGGTTCAGAAAGGTAAGTTGCCTGAATTCAGTGTTGATAGTGATTGTGTTTTGAGATTTGGGAAGAGATTGTGTGTGCCTTGTGATTCACAGTTGAAGAGAGAGTTGTTATGTGAAGCTCATAGTTCTCCGTTTTCAGTTCATACGGGCAGTACTAAGATGTATAGAGATCTGCGGGAGTATTACTGGTGGGATGGAATGAAAAGAGATATTGCTGATTTTACTGTGAAGTGTTTGACTTGTCAGCAGGTTAAAGCAGAGCGGCAGTTACCGAAAGGGATGCTTCAGCCTTTACCAGTGACAGAGTGGAAATGGTAGAATATATCCATGGACTTTTTTGTTGGATTACCGAAGACATCTCGAGGTAATAATGTAATCTGGGTTATTGTTGATCGCTTGACCAAATCTGCTCATTTCCTTTCTATACGAGATACTTTCTCTCTTGATCAACTTTCTCGTTTGTATCTTAAAGAGATAGTCAGGTTACATGGAGTTCCTCTCTCCATTGTATCGGATCGTGATCCCAGGTTTACTTCTAACTTTTGGAAAGGCCTTCAGAAGTCATTGGGTACTGAATTAAATTTTAGTACAACTTTTCATCCTCAATCAGATGGGCAGTCAGAATGAACAATTCAGACATTGGATTATATGCTACGAGCTTGTTCTATGGATTATCAGGGAAGTTGGGACCAACATCTTTCTTTGGTTGAGTTTTCATATAATAACAGTTTTCATTCCAGTATACAGATGGCACCATTTCAGGCATTATATGGGAAGCAGTGTCGAACTCCAGCTTTCTGGGATGAAGTGGGTGAAAGAAAGTTGATGGGACCAGAATTGGTAGAAGAGATGGCAAAAAAAGTTCAGCTGATTCAGAAGCACATGAGAACAGCTCAGAGCAGGCAGAAGAGTTATGCGGATAACCGGAGGAAGGATCTATCTTTCGAGGTAGGTGATCATGTTTTTCTCAAGGTTTCTCCTTGGAAAAGTGTGATGAGATTTGGTAAGAAAGGAAAGTTGAGTCCAAGGTTTGTTGGACCATACGAAATTCTGGAGAGAGTTGGATCAGTTGCATACCGAGTGGCTTTACCTCCGAGTTTATCTCAGGTACACAATGTTTTTCACGTTTCGATGTTGAGAAAGTATATGCCAGATCCATCTAATGTTTTGAGTCCAGAGGTAGTTCAGCTGGAAGAGAACCTATCTTATAAGGAACAACCGGTCCAGATTCTTGACCACAGGGAGAAGGTGTTAGGGAATAAGGTGATTCATCAGGTAAAGGTTTTGTGGAAAAACCACATAATTGAAGAGGCAACATGGGAATCTGAAAATGCAATGAGGGATAAGTACCCCCATTTATTCGATAAGTAAATAAATTGCGGGGACACAATTTTCTAAAGGGGGGAAGGATGTAACATCCCAAGTAAGTAATGAATAATAGATATTTTTATCTATGTCTATTAATGATTAAGATAGTGTTATAGAGGCTTAAAATGAAAATAAATACAATCTTATGCATGGAATACACTAATATTCTTAAAAGATTGTTTTACTGCCTTTTGATGGCAAACCATTTTTAAATTTATCTTTTGACAGTTTTATAAACTATGTTTGTCAAAATAAACTTATTCTTTATGATTGGGACATCAAAATTTACTTTGTGTGAATTTTTGGTATTTTTCTGACAAGGTTCATTTTGTAATGAATAGTGAAAAATACTGCATTTTACATCAAAACTGCTTTTTAATCTAATTTATTTATATGATTAGATTATCTTTTGAATTGTTATTAATGTGTAATATGAATATATTTTTACCATTTAATCCAATGGTGGTCATTGGAGTCAATTTCACTTTGAAATTGGACTTAAACTGGTGTCAAGCTTTTGATACTTATTGTTTCATAAAAACACGCTATTTGCTCTGACAGCGGGAATTAATTATTAAATTAATTAATGTGACCTATATGTTTCGAATTTTGTAAAATAGACTTCATTTTTGAATTCGGAATATCAAATATAGCTTAGGGTAATTTTTGGTAATTTTCTGAAAAACTTCAATTTTTGATGAATAGTGAAACCACTAAGTGGTAATCAAGCAAACTGATTTTTCAGTTAAATGAAAGTTTAACACTAATGTGTTTTGAATTTTGAAAATCCGACATACATGGTTTTCATTAAGAAGTAAAATGTTGTTCAATGATATTATAATAATTTTTTGGTGAATAGTAACTTATTAAGTTCTTAATCGCGATTAGTGGTAATTAGGGTAGTTTAAGGTATAAATAATGCTTTATTAATAGGAAATGACCTAGAAACATGTCCCAACCATATGGGTTGTGTCATGGAAGACCAAGACAAGCCATGGGTCAACTTGGGGACCCCATGGAGACACATTGGTTTGGAAATGACATAAATAGCTTTTTATTAAATGTTAAAGTAAAAATGACACAAACAAGAGATGTTTTACGAAAACAATTTTTACATGGGATTATAAAGATCATATTTTTGATTAAAAATATTAATTGGAAAGCTAAAAAGATTTCCTACATCATAGTATTTTTTTTATGATTTTTAGACATTAAATAAAGTAAATTATTTATGACATAATAATGATGCAGCGATGACATCATTATTTGACGATTTAAATAAAATGGAAAGATAATGTAAAATATATGAACTACACATGTCCAAAACTTATTGGATGAGTGGATTTAGAAGCCTTATCACCTTATACACGAATTATATCAATGTGGGACATTTTGAAACCTAAACACATTTTCAAATAATGTAATATTTCTTTACTTTCCAAAAGTGCCCCTCCTCTCCTCTTATAAAAGGCCCCCACCGCTACCTCATTTCATACACTTCTCAAGCCTTTGGCTCGTCCAACCCCTGCCCATTTACTCTCTCCACATCCCTCCCCTCATCCTAGAGGATTCCCTTTGGGCATAATCCTTTCAAAGGAAGCCTTTAGACTCAAATCAAAAGGAGATACACTTTTAAAGGTAATTCATTCTCTCATGTTCATTTGTTTTATTTTGCTTCTCCAACCCCCTAAAATCTTTTTATTTTTAAAAAAACCAGTATCTTAAACATACAAGGATTTTGTTATAATATTTATTAGAGCTACACTCTCACACAACTACATAAAATGGTTAAAGAACATACGGTTTCCGTGGATGGCGAAATTCTGCCTCCCGAAACGATGATTGTTCAACACTCATTTAACACCTTCAAAGGTGGCCATTATGATGTCACTATTTTTATATATGATATATAATATTTTTATGTTTTCCTTAAGCTTCTGTTTTTTTCATTTTGGGCATACCTTTATGGTTTCCATTATGGGTAAACACGATATCTTCATTTTAGGAAGTGCGGACTACCGCCCCCTCAAAGTGATTTGATTCGTTAAATACCATATGTGGTACATATAAAGGATGGAACTATGATATTATATATGATATTATACTGGAATTATAATATACCTTTATATCATTATGATTCCATTCTATAAAATATGAAATAGAAATGAAAGTAGCGTTCATGCGTACGTACGGCTTACCGTCTCCATGAACGGTGCATTTCATTTCTTACCTTTAAATGTGATGTAATATTATAAATACATGTATATGATGAATATATATGACATATATGTTATCCAAATCATTAATATCATTCTGGATATAACGAACCTATGACCAAATTAACAACATGTAAGTGTAAGAAGTCTATTTTGACTTAAGAACCAAATACCGACAAAATAAACATTATTAACTTAAATGATTACATGATGTTCATAACATGGTATAAAAGGAATAATGAACTTGAAAAAGATTCTTAAGCAAGTGGATATTAACTCAAGTTTATTATTCAGGAGATTAAAGAACTGTCGGGTCAAGTCGGATACGAGGTATGGGACTTCGTCTCAATCTCCTTTCGTTGAGGCATATTTTATTTTATACACAACTTTCTTTTATACGGTGTATAAACCCCTTTGACTTTTACGTTTATTCAAAAGGAATCTTTTTTATACGAAGCGTTTACTAAACGAAAAAAGGGAATGTTTTTGTCATACGTATGCGGCGACAATGACTTCTCCCCCGTCGTAACCGTTATTTGATTTTCGGCTTCCTCTACAAGCCATACCTTCTTTTTGAAAGAAAAATAAATACCATGTTTTACTTTTATTTTATTTTAGTATTGAAAATGGTTTTCATAATGTTTTTATATCAATTTGTTGTATTGATATCTCGTGATTGAAATGTGGAAATTTTATGTTTCCTTTATGCATGTTTTATGTGATATGATTATGTTATGGTTCTTGGGCATTATTATGAAGACAGGTGGTTCCGTGATAAACTAAGGGCGGGTGAGACCGTTATAGCTCTCCAATGCATTGGGTAACATGAAGGAGTGAAATCTTAAGGTTTCTCCGAAGAGATTTTAGGGAATATACTGTGATGGGTATTCCAAACGTAACCAAGAGGGTTACTCCCTACGTAAGAATGTTATGAATGCCTCAAGGTACCTTTATGTCTTATTATTTCTATGATTTATTCATGATTTTATGAGGTATGTTAATGTGACTATGTTTTATGGGTAAATTATGATTTCATTCTTATGTATATATGAACTCATGTTTCCTTTCCATGTTTTTTTTATAACCCATACTGAGTTTTTATGCTCATCCCAAGTTTTTGAAATGTTTTTCACAGGTCAAGGGAAAGGTACATGATAAGATGATAGAGTCAAGGATGTGTCATGAAATAATCCATGTTTTATTTTAAATGTGTTTCCATTGATGGGAATGAAGAATAATATCTTTATGTAACCATTTTTTTATATGTGGAATGTAATGCAAGTTTTATGATCTAATTCTCTAAAACTCTAAACCCGAAAAGATCCTCAATGTGTAATCTTGTAATAACTCAAGATTAAGTAAGGTTTAAGGCTGGGGCCTTATAAATATCATATAAAAATTCATCATAATTATTGAGATAAGGATCATAATAATTCATCTATGGAAGCATAATCATAAAAAATCTCAATAAATTATGATATATTAACCATAAAATGTTACCACTTTGGTATGTTTGAATCTTAATACCCATGTAATAAACAAATTACATGAAACATAAAATATCATGAAATTTTTTTTATTAATGATATAACATGTCAATGGTCATGATATACACTCCATATAAAAAATAGAGGAGCATAACATGGCATGCATCTCAAAGAAGACAAATTGAGACAAAAAAGTACTTTACCGATTTGGTAACATTTGAACCATAATCCCCATGAAATATAGATAAACAAATGAATATGTAAACACCACTAAATTTTATTATAATATTCATATAATACATTCATGGGTAGTATATACACACCGTAAAACAAATGAGTGGTAAATAAGGCATAAGTCTCATCGAAATAAAAGGGAGATGAGAAACCCCATACCATAAGTATTAACTTAATTCATACCCATTAAAACCTCCTATATAATAAATTTTGTTTATTATAAATACACCAAATAAAACTATTATTATATATCATATCATATATTATTTAATTATGACATTATACAACCTGCTTATTAACGATTCCAAGTTAATGTTATGTTTTGGGAAAGTTGTACGCCCACATACTTTTTATTGTTTACTATACCATTTTATTTTTCTTTAATAAATGTTTAGAGGTTTTGTCCTCTGACTGGAAATTCATGGTATGTACGATAGAAATTTTAAATGGAATACACCATTCATTGAGACAGTAGGCCGTACGTATGCGTGAATGTTGTTTTTGTTTTCTTGTCGCATTGAAAGAAAAAAATTAAATGATATATATATATATATATATATATATATATTATAGTTAATGAATCATTATTATATCATAAATATCATATATTTCTATTATAACTATAATTAATACAATTCATTTAAAGTGTGAATGAATCACATCCCTTTGAGGAGGTGGTGGTCCACACGTCCACAAACGAAGTTATTATATTCCTAAAAATGGAAATCATGAAGGTTGGTATTATATAATAATTCCAGAAGAATAAATAAATCATAAATATTATATAAAAATAAAATCATTATATACAACCTTGAAATTTGAAAATGGATGAACAAACGATATCGGTTCGTGAGGTTGTAGTATGTCTTACACACACAAAATGATTGTGTATCCCATTTGATTGATGTGTGTTTGAGTGTAGGTATAAAACATAAAATAAAAAATATTAGAATATTTAGGATATAGATGTTATTATATAATCATGGAATAATGAGATTTTTTGTGTTATATAATGAAAATTAAAAAAAGAACTTGTGGAAGGATGTTACCTCTTCTTTGCGTAACTCCTTTTGGTTTACACCAAAGGGATTCCATGGTTAGATTTATGACCAAAGTGATGCCTCTAGGATTAAGGGAGGTTATTTGGGAGGATTTTTAAATAATTTTTTTCTAATCCAAAGGGCTTGAGATGTTTGAATATGTAAGGTGGGTGAGTTCCCTTTTATAGTGGAGGAGGAGTGACATTTTATTAAATATAAAAAGGCAAACTCTATTTTGAGGTCTCCCTTACATAATGTGCCACCAATAAATGTAATTTTTAGATAAAATATGGTAATTGGTCGAAATATTTCCATAAAATGTATTTTTTACATATTTATAGTTTATTTTTACCCTTAAATTAATGTTTAACAACTAAGTAATCTTGTTTTTACCTTAATTGCTATAATTAATTTTAATTAATTTCACAAATATTTGAGGCCAAAAACTAAGTTTACCTTATTATAAATTATAAATTATTACTATTTCATATATTTAATATATTTTTTAAAATTATAATCATTTAATTGATAGAAATTAATTAAAAATTAATCCCGTAGATGTGTTATGACAATGGGTTTTTTAAGTGAAAACGTTTAAAAGTTTGAAATATTTTTATATCCTATTTCAATGTAAAATTGGTTCCAATGGACTAAATTGTATTAAATTATGTAAAATTGATCTAATTACACTTTAATACAAAATTAAAATATAATTTGAAAATATAAATAAATTATACGAAAAGAAGTTTTGAATTAAAATTCCATATTTTCACTATTCATCCAAAAAATGATGTTCTTCATAAAAATCCAAAAAATTCATCCTAAGATAATTTTGACATTATGAGTTAAATAGTGAATTTTATTTTACCAAATTATGTTTCTAAAAGTTTATAAATTTAATTTTATTATTGTTTATAGAAGGGCATAAAAAGTAGTTTATTTGGGAAAATAGTATTTTCAAACATACAAAGACTTTACCAAAGAATTATAGGTTTTATTATCAATATGTTGTATTTAAATAAAAAAATTAAAAATAATATTTAAAATTTTTATATTACTATATATTTTACAAATTTTAATGACTATGTTATAGCTATTTTGTTTAAATAATAATAATAATAAAATAATGTTTCATATAAACGCAGTGTTGTGTATAATACAAGCTAAGACATTGTTAAATGTAGCAAAAAATTAACTTACATTAGAGTATAAATAATGTTTAACTTTGTGTATAATGAAACAAAATATATCAAATAGATTTTAATTTATTTTAAAAAAATGTTCATAAAAACGTGGGGTGTTACATTATACCACCCTTAAAACTATTTTTTCCCTTGAAATATGACTGGGTTGTCAACGGATTAATACTTGAAAGTCCCTTTCATAGAAAGCCAAATCATAAAAATGAATAATAAAACAACATTTAAAAATGGAAAGTTTTAGTCATAAATATTACCCAAATTAACTCATAACTAGGTTTCCACATTAGAAAACATAGGTTGGGAGTGAAGATTGGACATGAATGAAAAGTGTAAATAATTGTAGAGCATGATTGTGGTCATTGATAATAAGAAAGTGACTTATCAATAGAATGTTAAGGGCCTAAAAACATAAATATATGATAATTTATAAGACTATCGGTTCAAAAATAATCTAAGGTTTTATGATAATATATTTCAATATCATTTTCCAAGAGGCAAGGATTTTTTTACTATCCAATAACATAAGGAAATATACTTACTTCATATCATTATATTTAATATGTATAATATTAAAATTTGGTTTTGTCTTGAAACATTTCCCCTTCAACTCTTACTCAAACAAGATTGAATTTGACATTTTTATCCCTAATGCACTGATCATAAGATCCATAAGTAGAACGATAAGACATTCCATCTGTCATAGTTATCATTACAGCAAAAAAATGTTAGCATAGGTCATCCAACATGCATAAATCATCATATGGTGAGATAATAATTTAATATCTAAAACCTAATATTCTTTTAAATTAAACCATTCTATAAATGGAAAACCTAGAAACCCTTCAGATTTATGAAAATAAAAAACTATAGAAATAAGTTCACTAATTCATCTTAACATTGATCCCCCATATATCATAATATAGCTATTAGTTGTCACATTCCAAACATTTGAATACATTTATCATGTATTCTCTTGAAACATGGTAATAAAATTAATTAAAATAAATCCTTATTGAAATCATTCATTCTTTCTGATGGATATATTCCTTAAATCCAAAAGGTTGTAAACTTCATCCATGATAACATATACCACTTTTTCAACAAATCCTTAGTCGGTTCCAAGGTAATAGTACTGTCCAATTTACTTATTCATATCTAACATATCATTATCCAAAAATCATTATATCAACATCAAGAATATATTAAAGGTCAAATTTTCCTTAATAATTCATTTTCCAGGAATTTCACCATTCCATTAATCACCTTTTTAGACAATCAGAACCATTCAATATATTCTTTTATATTCTTAGTGAAAAATATAAAATAACTGAAATTTTCCTTTTTATTGAAAATAAGAAAACATTACAAGAAAAATTAAGGGGTAGGTAAATGATGAATCCAAATAGAATACCCCTGGAAAATGATATTACAATTTTTAGCTAGGAAAACAATACAAATAAGGATGGTGGTGGGCTCTTTAGGGACCTCATTACAAGCTAGAGAGTCTGATGTAAAGTTACCTTTCCTCTATGTTCATTACCACATTATCTTTCATAAAATCCCATCATATCAATATTATATGTGTTAGGAATATCACCTAATTTCATGTTTTCAATCATATACCTAAATAGGTGATTAGGCATATGCAGAACATCCTTTACTCATTTCTTCATCACATTTTACTTATCATCCGTAAATTGTCTATCACATTCAACATTAACCCAATTTATTTTTGTTCCCTCCATTGACTAAAACTAGAAATCATAGTGTTATTAGCACTGATTGTAGTGGAAAGCCACAAAATCATGAAAAATATCTTATAGCATGTCTAAATTACAACACCTTACTATGATACCTTAGGCTTATCCTTAGAGATATCCATAGACATATCCTTAGAAATATCCCTAGGGATCTCACTATGGTTTTCTCATCCTATTATCCAAATGTTGAATAAACCTTTCCTTTGATACCAACTATGGTGACCCAGGATTAACATACATGGATATTATATCATTTTAGATGAATATTCATCACATAAAAAAAATACTTGCCTGAGGACCATACTAGTTTAGTGTCTTGGGAAACATGGAAAAATAATATTTGTTCTTGGTGAAATATCTTCAATATTTACCAAAAAGATATTACCCTTTTATTACTTCTACATAAAACCATAATTCATAACATGGTGAAAGGAAACATAATAAAGAGGTGAGCTAAGATTCTCAATAAGGGTAAACAAAGAGATATGTAAGCATAACATGAGCATATAGGTATGAGAACAAGAGAATAAAATTTAAGGATCATACTATGCATAACAAAGATCATATACATGAGTCATAAAAAAATATTGATAGTTTATAATACATGAATCATAAATGAATCAAGAGAATAATCCTTGATATTATAGTAGATGAATAAGACATGAAATTATGGAAAAAGGCATAGATAATCTTATGGCAATGATACCTACCAAGACCTTCATAACATGATAGTCTTGGGATAATCACTCATTTACCTACTTTAGGCTTGGGATTCCCTCTTGTGTACCCTATTCTTTCAGGATTGGGATTCCCTTCTGTGTATACTATTGTTTTGAGATTGAGACCCCCTCCCATGTACCCTCTTGTTTTGGGTTTGGAATGCCCTCTTGTGTACCCTCTTATTTAGGGCTTGGGATTCCCTCATGTATACCCACTTTTTTAAAGATTGGGATACCCTATCTTGTACCATTTTGTCTCATAAAACAATTATTTTTACCCTAGCATTAATGGTAGATATATGTCTAGCCTTTCATATAATGAAATTATATATGCATGTTCCATAATATCACAAAACATTCATCATATCATGACCCATAAAAAAATAGAAAGGTTTCATAAAGTTAATATCATAACTCATGAAATGAAATAGTTATTATAAAAATTTCATCATATCTTATCTTTTAAATAATATATAGGTTTCATAATCATTTCTTCATTGAATAACCCATGGGAGGAAGTGGGTTTCATAATTTTTTTATCATGTTATATCCCTTGGAAGAGAAATGGGTATCATAAATAATTTTCCATCTTAACATAAACCATTAAAATAATGAATAGTAATGGAGTCCTAAGATTATATCCCTATTAAAGAATAAACTACTTATAAGTATGTCAAAATTGATGGGTATAGATTTTGAAAGATCATTTGTATCATTTCTAATGGAAAATAATCTTTCATTGAAAATAACATTTAGAACATGAAATTTTTTCAAAATCCATTCCACTGAAAACTATATTGAAAAAACTATAATATAATATTTCAAAAACCACTAAAACATTTCTTGATTAAATATCATTTCTTATTTGAAAAATTGTTTTTAAAACATTAAACCTTTTGAAAACCATTTTCTTTGATAATAACCTTGAAAATTTATAATGGAAGCATGAAAATATTTAGAACAAATTTTCTCTGAAAATAACTTTGAAAACATATAAATAAATCTTAAAAACATTTTGAGAAACATTTATTTAAAAATAATTTATAAAATTTATAAAATATGATTTTATTTTTTTTAAACCTCTCCATTGAAAACTACTTTGAAAACATATAATGAAATATGGAAAACATTTTGAAAACATTTTTATTTGAAAATACATTTAACATTTTTTAACGAAATATTGGAAAAAAAATTAAAAACATTTTTATTTGAAAATAATTTTAAAACCTACAAATAAATCTAGAAAACATGTTCATTTTTTTATAAGACATGGTTTTGGAAGAACACAGATTTCTAATTTAAAGGAAAAATAATGTATTATTTTCATGTAGTCATTTTCTTAATTATATTAATTTCCAAAGAGTTAAAAAATAGTAACATTACATGATGATATTACTAATAACCATATAATAATAAAATTCATGAAAATTATTAATTTATGGAATATAATATTTCATTAATGTAATCATAATCATAAACAATCCCAATAAAGAATGAGAATGTATCGATAAAATGTTACTACTTCGGTATGTTTGAATCATAATCCCAATGAAATAATAAAATTACATGAATCTTAAAATATCATGAAATTAATAATATTAATGACATAACTTGTAAAAGGGAAATATATACACTTCATAGAAAAATATAGGTGCATAACATGACATATATCTCAAAGAAGGAAAATTGAGACAAAACATACTTTACTGATTGGTAACTTTTGAACCATAATACCCCAGAAATAAATATCCTAAAATAGATATGTAAATACATATAAATTTATTTATAATAATGATATAATACATTCACGGATATTATATACACCACACAAAATAAATTAATGGGGACTAAGAAATAAGTCTCACTAAAATATAATTGAGATGAGAAAACCCTGACCTTATGTTTTGAATTTCTTCATACACATTCAATCTTAATTTTTAATAAATATAATTTTATTATAATTCTAGAAAATAACAATATTATTATATATCAAACCATATATGATTTTATTGTGACTTTATATATCTTTTTTTAACGATTCCATGTTAATATTTTATTTTGGGTAATAATTGCTTTGTTCTTCATATAGGTTTTGACTTGTTATTATTGATCCTATTTCTTAGTTCATGATTTAATAATTTCCAAAATTTAAATCATGATAAAAATATCATATATATTAATTATATAATTATTTATTATAATATATAAAAGATAAAAATATTAAATGGAATATAACATTCATGGAGATGGTAGGTAGTACATACACATGAACACTGTTTCTATTTTCTCGTCGTATTGAATGAAATAATGTAGATGAAATATATGTATATATATATATTATCATTAAATTATAATTATTATTTCATATATATCACATATTTTTCATAAAACCATCCTTAATATAATCCATGTAATGTGTGAATGAATCACATCGCTTTGAAGAAGCGGTAGTCCACATCTCCAAAAATGAAGTTATCGTATTCCCAAAAATGGAAGGAAAGAAGGTATGTGTTATATAATATTTAAATAATTATAAATAAATAATAAATATAATATATACAATATAAAAAAAATTACATAATCATTTCCATCATTGAAAGGTTGCAATAAAATAATGAGCGACATCGGTTTGCGAGGCAGCAGTTGTCTGTACACACGAATGATGATTGCATATACCATTTGATGGAAGTGTGGGTAAGTGTAGGTTTCACCATTAATATAAATACATATTATTATATTTATGATACTTATTTTATTAAATAATCATTAAATAATAAAATTTTAGGGGGTGTAGAATGAAAATAAAACAGAAGAGGTTGTGGAAGAATGTTATCTTTTATTTGGGTAACTTCTTTTTGTTTTCACCAAAGGGAGTCCTGGTTTGGATTTCTACCCAAAAAGAGGCATATGGGATGATTTTTTGGAATTTTTTAGTATTTTGGGATAGTTTTTGGTCGATCCAAAGGGATTAAGAGGTGTGAATAACTGAGGGGGGGTGCGTGCCCTTTTATAGAGGAGTAGGAGTGACATTGTTGTAAATATAAAAATTTAAAAAATACTAAGAGTTAACCTTACATCATGGGCCTAAAATAATAGTTAATAGTTGATAAAATATATTACTTGGTTTAAATATGTCCATAAAATTTATTTTTTGACATTTTCAAAGGTTATTTGGCCCCTTAAATTAATGTTTTATTACTAAGTAATCTTGTTTATACCTTAATAGTTGCAAATAATTTTAATTACATTCACAAATATTTTTGGTCAAAAACTAAGTAAAATTATTATAAATTAAAAATATCCTAATTTCAAATATGTAATCCATTTTTCAAAATTCTAATCATATAAGTGGAAGAAGTTAATTTAAAATTAATCCTTCAGACGTGTCACTACATCGAGTTTTTAAGAAAAAATGTTTAAAAGATTTAAATGTTTTTATATATAACATCAATGTGAAATTATTTCCAACGGAATAAATTGGATTAATTTATGTAATATTGATCTGATTGCACTTTAAAAACAAATTAAAATATAATTTAACAATATAATTAAATTAGATGAAAAAATTCTTTGAATACAAATTCAGTATTTTTCAATATTTACCAAAAAATAAAGTTTTTTAGAAAAATACCAAAAATTAACCCTAAGATATTTTTGAAATTATGAATTAGAAAATTATGTTCATTTTACGAAAATAAATTTCTCAAATTTTTAATATTTAATTTTATTATTTTTCACCGAAGGACATCAAAAAAGTTCCTTTGAGAAAATATTATTTTCATACATATAAATAATTTACCAAAAGTTATATGGTTTATTATAAATATGTTTTATTTATATGAAATAATTATAAATAATATTTAAAAGTTAATTATTAATATTCATATTACTAATTTTAATTGCTATTTTATAACAATCTCATTTAAATAATTATAATATAAAAATGTTATTTCATAAAAATTCAATGTTGCGGGTAACGTAAGCTAATACAATGTTGTGTGTAGATAAAAATTAACTCTGTGTATCATATAAAGAATTTTTATTTTGGGGTAGCGTGTAATGCAAGACATCAAATAAATTAAATTTATTTGAAAAAAGGTTCATAAAAACATGGGGTGTAACATCGTGTATGTCAAGTGGAAACCAAACACGATCATGTATGAATAGAGGTTAATATTCACTAGAGGTGCAACTAGGAAGAAGGTTCTCACTTTTCACACACTATTGCAGGACTAGGATCTTAGAATCTGATAGTTGTCTCATCCTCACACTATACAAAAGAGTGGAAGTCACTACTAAGGATAAGAGAAATGTCTGGCCAAGAATATCCCAAACCTCCAAGTACATATCATAAAATAAGGCCATAAGCTGCCACTCATTACCGGCCTCCTGAACTACGGGTATTTGAGTCCTCTTTCTTAGTGAATCGACCACAATATTTCTCTTTCAGAGTGTATAAGAAATCTGAAAGTCAAAATACTGTAGGTACTCAACCCACCTTTCTTTCTTAAGATTCAAGTCACATTGTGTAAATATATACTTGAGGATTTTGTGGTCCATATAAATCAAAAAATTATATCCTAGTAAATAGTGACTCCTACAATGCAATGCATGAACTAAATTTTCCTACTCAAGAACTTGTGTTAGGGAGTTCCTCTAATGTGGTCTCAAATAATGAGACCTGTAAACCCTGGCCCACTCCTCCTGCATCTGAAATTATCCCTGTCCTATATCTTATGCATCACAATATTCAATATAGCTTCTTCCCACCTTTGGTAGAATCAAGACAGTTTCTAAATACAATATCCCTTTTAGTTCCCAAAAGGTTGTCTTATAGGTATCTAAACATATAAAATTCAATCCCTTCTTAGTCAAGCCCATAAGAGGTCTTACTAAGCATGATAAGTCCTTTATGAAAAATCTATAATATTCTGATATCCCTAAGAAACTATTTATGTTAATTACATTTTTGGGATGCTATCAAGAAATTATAGCTCTCACCTTCTTTCGGTTAACTAATACTCCTACATAATATAACCTAGGAAGTGAATCTTTTCCATCCAAAATTTTCACTTTTTGATCTTTGAATATAACTAATTCCCCCTCAATGTATCCAAAATTATCTCAAGTTTTTTGGAATGGTCTTGTATATTGTGAGAAAACCCTAAGATATAATCCATGAATACCACTAATAATGAATCTAGATATGTATGGAAAACTCAGTTCACTAGAGCCATGAAAACTGCTGGCACATTAATGAGACTAGAAAACATAACCAGATACTTACATAGACCATACCTACTATGAAAACCTATACGAGTTATGTCTATAGGTCAAAGATAAATCAAATGATATCTTGAAATCAAATAAATCATAGTGGAAACATGATATCTGAATAGAATTTTGATGATATTATCAAATCATGGAAAATGATACTGATTCTCAACTATCAACTGGTTCAATTTTTGGTAATCCTCATATAGCCTTAGGGTTATATCCACCATTTTCACAATGAAGACCAGCAAACCCCACAGATTAGTATTGGGTTGCATAAACCCCAATTCTCAAAGTCCTCTATCTACCTCTTGAGCTCTTACAACTCCCTAGTAGCCATCCTATATGGAGGAATGGATACTGGTGAAGCTCATATAACTATCTTGATAGATAAATCTACCACCCTCTTATTTGGTAGTATAGAAAATTCATCTAAGAAAACATCCCTGAAACAATCAAACACTAGAGGAAAGTCTTTTTGACTTGATCCCAGATCTTGAAAATATAATTTAACAATCTTGGAAGTCATCTCGGTCATCCCACAATTATCAATTCTAGCTCATCTCAGCTAGACATCCCATTCAACTAAGTGAAAAAAACCCCATCCTATGGTGATGTGAAGGTCACCCTATAGTGATTGAAATTTACACGTGCATGATAAGAAACTAGCCAGTCCATCTGGAGTATGAATTCAAATCATATAATATCAAGGATAAAGATATCCCATAAAAGAGACACCCACTCTTCTCTAGGGGAACTCTATACACTGAAATACAATTTCTGATCTAATCCCCAATGGAGTATCAAGTGTCATGATTCCATTAGAAAATTGAATTATAAGCTAGAGGCTATCTAAAATAGGTAGAAATATAAAGTAATGAGAATCACCTGTATCAAAAGGAGTAGATAATAGTATAGAGGTTACTATGTTTGTACCTATCACTACAGATGGCCTGATGCTATGTGCTTTAGGTATATGATGTACTAAATATATCTATCCTAAAACAAAACCCCATGAAATAGTCTGACTACCTTAAGGGGCCCACTTTACTGTCACGTTAAAACTAGTGTCTTCCTCTCATGGCCCTGAACACTTCCTCAGCATGAATGAATGGTAGTGCATTAGCTCTTAGCCTAACATGGAGATATGAAATCCAATCCTAAACAATGAGTCGGTGTTGACCCCCTCACTAGATTATCAATGGAAGTTCTAAAAAAATGCTATACATGGACCATCCTTCTACAAGATCAACACTTGACTAGGTCTCTATCACAATGGTTCCTCACATATCTCCACCTTATACACTTATCATTAAAATACCGTACAACCAACAATCATGCTTTGGCTGGTATTCCCCTCATGAGAAACCTAAAAAATGAAACTTCCTTCCACCTATCAATGAACCATTGGGTCGAGAAACTGCACTACCCTGCTCTGGGGATCTAGTTTTCCTCAAATTACATTCAGTAATTAGCACTTCATTCACTATATCAGTAATAATAGTCAACCACAAAACAATCACTTGTGACTATATGGCATGCTTGAGACCTTCCTAGAAGAATCTCACCCTAGATAGATCATCATCAAGATAGGATGACACAAAACACTAAAGCTCAATAAAGTGAGCTAAATAATCCATAACAGTAATAGAGCCCTGATCCAGACACATAAACTCACTGGCCCGGTCAGCTCTCAAAGTATCTGGAAATAATTAATCACAAAACCTAATTTTTAAATCCCCCCAAACTATATCTCTAATCCAACCATCCATGTTCCAAACATGCCACAAACTATTGGCAGATCCCCAATGCATATACATCATGACCTTCAATATCCCTCAGTATGTGTCTTGAGATGCTCAAAAATCGATAAAACAGTCTCAAGACACATCTCAGTATCCTATAGACCTCCATACACTGAAAATGTGGGTGGATGATGCTACTGGGACACATGTGTCAGCTCTTCTATAGTTTTGACATGCTACAATGTTCCCTGAATGTTATGCATAAAGTGTAGGATACTCTCTCATAACTGGGAATCAACACCCATATCAGGAACAATGAGTGGTGCCTCATGTGTCACTACTAGAGGTTCTACTAGTATCTCATGGACCACTACCTCTAGATAATTTTTGTCCCCACCATCCCAATGCATGTCCTGAGGTCTTCATGGTGGATTATCTCTAAAAATACCCAATTCACTCCTTAGAAAACATCCCATATCATCCAGATCGAATATATACACATAGGAAAGGATCAACATTCCTATAAACAAGACACACCCCTTTTCCTTCACCTAAATCTAGGACTCGGTAACAAGTATTACTATTAAAAGAACAAGATACAATGTTTAGTTCCCACTCTATTTACAAGTCAAGTTTGAGATCTCTGTTTCATAGCATGGGTCTCAATATATGGATCGTAAATTGTAATTGAAAAAACCATTTAATAGAGACCTTTCCATTCTATAATTTCAATTTAATTTAAATTCACATTTTTTTACAATTTTGTTAAAATGGTTAAACCAAATGGATCACCAATTCTAATCTAAAAGGGCACATTCACCTTATAAATTGAAGTGTGACATCCATTAAATCCAAACCATAACACATTATATTCAATGCAAAAAATGTTCTAGGACTCAACATTCTATAATTGACTGCTTAGGGAATCTTCTGTAGCATATGAATCAAAACACTATTTAGGATATGAGAGGAACTCTATGTACCAATTATTTTTCTCAATCTCCTAAAATAATGTTATCTGATAAAAATTATAATATATAAAAAACACATAATAAATGAAATGTGGTCAAGTAATGCATCATATTGGGAATGGAGTATGCATGGAATTTAAATCATGTAATGTGCCTAAAATGATTCATGATTCATGATTCCTTTTCCATATCATCCAAGGTTAAAATTTCATTCCTCAACCATAGTAATAAAAACATCACATAGCATGTGAATCGCCAATCGATGGAATAAAATCAACTGTAATATGCATAATCGAGAACAAAAAATCCCATTCTGGGAATTTTTTTTTCTATTTGTGGGTTAACTGCTGCTAGGCACAAATCATTACCATATTCCAAATCATTCCAAATATAATGTTCATTTTCCTCAATCCATCAAGGTAATAATGGAAAACCTCTGATACCACTTTGTAATAGCCTGACCTGGAATCTACTAAATGGTTCCCCGTGCTAGTGGGTCTTATGGCCTCAAGAATGCCTCCTTGTATGCCAGAGGATGCCAACTAGTAGAGAGGATCTATGATGGTATGGTGGGTATACTATACCCTTATGACTAGAGTAACTCAGTGGTATCCTGGGTAAATAAATCATATAAACCGTAATATAAATCCTTGAATGAAGATAAACATCTATAAGATAGTAATGATAATCAAATCCAATGTAGAATCATATTCAAAATGGTGTATCTCATGACTCTATTGAAAATGGAAGGCAATACATGGAAAAAACCATCCAGTACGATACATGTATCAAATGTACAAAAATACAAAAAATGGGTTATCTATAGCTAGAATCAAAAGCATAGCTTAGCCATGTTCTCCCCCACTCTTAAGCATATCAATCAAGATTTAGGAAGTGGAAATTCTCCATGGTCCCTACCCACATATATGAAGTTTTTATGGGTTCCCAATAGCATCCTAAATAGGGTGAGATACAACACTCAGTATGCTACTAGAAATGGTGTCTACAACAAATCCAATTTGTGTAAATAAGCTTAAGCATTGTGAAATATATGATAATGATATAAAATAATAATAAAACATGAGTAATACTATCCAGTCTACCAACTTTATTAAACACCCATACTAGGTATATCTATAAATCATTATATAACATCCTATGTGGCATGTGATAAGTATTCCATTGTTATACCCCAATGATATGATCCAAGGTGTAAAGTCCAAGTCATCCATATCACCATGTGTCGTGTAATCCTATGTGAGGCCCCAAGGTCTAGATATTAGTTATAAAGATAAAGGCACATGAATCATGTCAGGGCTACATGGTCCAAATACAAAGTATAAATGACATAGGAATCTCCTCGATTCTTAGAGAATCTCCATAGAAAGTCGATAACGACTTGGGTGGAGCCCAAGGATGATGTCCATGGAGCATGTCCAACGTGGTCCAGGAAATCTAGATCCAAGAAGTAGTAAATTCCTTGACATAAAATGTCAAAACCAAAGGACAAGATCCTTGGAGTATAAATTTCTTTGGAATAAAAAGAAACTATGTATCAGACCCACACATGCCAGATCCAAGGAGTAAGTATCCTTGGCATCCAAATAATCCTACATATCATTAATCATTTCATAACTCATTTCATAATCATAAATAGTGAATTAGATCATCCAAATAATTCCACAATTTTCATTTAAACATTTAACTATTTTAATTATCATGTAATCACTTGGAAAAGAGTCATAACCCCTCTCTTAAAGAGTCATTAAAATAAAATAGATACCACTTGGACGGATAGCTCACAAGCACCCAACGGGGTGGTATAACATGGGGAAGATACAACAAAACACCTCTTAGTTGTTTTGGGATGAGGCTGATAACCTCCAACCATTATATGGTACTATGTGGAAAACCTAACATGGTTCCATAAATTTAATTGAGGAATAAATTTAATTTTAGGAGTAGCTTTGGAAGGATTGGTGTGTTACACTATGGAAATAAGGTATACAAAACAAGACCATAGTGAAAACGGTATATACCACCTACATCAAGTTTATGGTTGAACACTCATCCAGTATCAAATCATAAATTGACCTAGATTAGATGAAAATAGAAGAATGATCAAATACCCTATAAATAAAGCATGTTAGCTTGAACCTTAATAACTTCATTGATATGATGAAAAATGAAAAATGGAGACATGCGAAAGAAGAACACACCAACATAGATCTAAGGAGATGAATTGTGTTCGAATTGGAGTCTGTATTGTGAAATGAGATCAAATCCAACCTTAGACTTGAAGAAGGATCAACAAGAGATGAAAAATACTTCCACTGGATCGAATAAAAATATTTTTTAGGTTATAATAATTTTAAGGTAGAAATATTCATTTATCCCATTAAAACTGGGTCACATGGTTTGGCTGAATAGTTGTCCAAACCATGTTCCAATCTTGAACCCTACTCTATAATATAACCCCCCTCTCATAGTCATGTCACACAGTTAGACAAATAGTGTGGAGACCATGCATTTTTTCTTTTTCTAAAAACTACAACAACTATGCATGAGAATGTAACCCAGTTCACACGGTTTCTTCAAACTATGTGACCCATGACAGTGGTCTAAACCACCCTCACAATGTTTACTCAAACCATGTGGCCTAGTCCACACAATTTCTACAAACCATGCAACCCATATTCATTTTCAAAAAACTAGGCCTCCAATATCTGAACAACCCTCACACATCCCCTGAAACTCCTCTGACTTCATTAGGAACTCAAATTAGGCCAATACTGTGACATTAAACTAGAATCCAAAAGATCCTAACCTCATAGAAAAACCTAGGAACAGAAAAACATATTCACTATTATGTGAAATGTAATTGTTTTCTCGATAACACTCTGCGATTGTAATTGTAACAACATCTATTTTTTTAAATCCCATCACCCATAAGGTGTCTTCTATAACGAGACTTTGCGAGATTGATTCTATCAATATCTGAATTGTTATTTGTATAAAAGTCAAAATATTCTTCAAAAATATATCGTTCAACAATACAAACTTCCCGATGACATTGATTCTTAATACACCCTTTCAAAATCTTCATATAATATTCAATTACATTTATCCATCTATAATGGGAAGTACCGTATAGTTGAACCTCTCTAACCAAGTGAACAATTAGGTGGACCATTATAAAAAAATAATTTTGGTGGTAATATCATCTCTAATTTACATACTTTTACTGCATCCTCATTATACTTGACTGAAAACTTCGTCGGGTCTATAAACTTTCTACCTATGGATTTGATGAAATAGAAAATTCTGGTTAATTTTTGTAATACATTTTTTGTAGAATTCAATGTAAAGAGATAAGAATCAAATATTGCATTAGAAAATGAAAGTATTTTGACTTTTGTCCCTGAAACTTTAAATTATTCGTTGACATGACATGGTAAATATTTTATGAATACCCCCTATAATTTTTACACCGTTATGAAAAATTAAAAATACAACATTTTCCTATCTAGATAAAAATGAAAGCTATAGGAGGAAGAAAATTATTCCCTTTTCCATTCACTAGTTCCAACTTTTCACTTATTCCCATGTCAGTCATTCCAAACCTAGCCTTGATGCCATATTTTTGTTTTACCGTGAATATTTAGTAATGTTTTAAAAACACTATCAAATGTATTTTTTTTCAACATGCATGACATAAAAAATGTCTGACATAAAACTATTCCAATACAGTAATTTGAATAAAATTGAATTCTTCTTCCAAACTAATTTTATAAGTTTTTTTTATAATGATTTACTAAAATCAATGTTAATATATTTTACTTTAATGAACAATTTATCACATGTTAGTGGATATGGTGTTGTACATTATTCTGTATTCGAGTCAAATGATGTTGTCCAGGATTGGTATTTATTTCATTGAGGTAAAAATTTCTATTGACCTAAAACATTGTCTTTGAGGTGTGTTTAACTAAACTGAGTAAGTGGATTCTTCACAAATGGGACACCCCAACATTACTTTAATTCCATAGCCAGATAAATTTCCATAAGCATGAAATTCATTTATCATCCTGTACAACATGAACCAAATTTGAATTCTTCATTTCTATGAGCATCATACATTATAACACATGTATCCCACATCAATTTCAAATAATTGATTAACGAATCCAAATAGAATACAATATAATTACATGGTTATTTTAGTCCAGATGCAACCAGAGACAATATAGGGTATTCATGATTCATGCATAACCATGGGGGAAAATAATAATTTACCAATATGAATGGTCATATACTATGAGTTTTAATTGTTACACTAAAAGGATATATTCTATATATAGATAACAAAAGAGAAAATTTTGTTGGATCATTTCCAAATTCATGATACTCGTAATCAATTTTCTTCTATTGAGGAGAGTCTGCTGTATAATGTAGTTTCCCATCTTTATACTTGTATATGAATTCCATGTCCATTGTATCATGTTTTTCAAACATCCGTATAGTCTTCTAAATCATGTAATTATAGGAAAGTACCAAAAAAAATTTGAAGTAATTTATTCATTTTTCCTGTATTGATCCATGCCACAAACTATGAATTTTATAATTGATTTATGGTTCTTGAAAACAATATGAAATCATTTGGACAAGCATGGATTTTCTTTATAGATCATTCCCATTGAAAATAATTTTTTGTAGTGTCATATGTTTGACAAGTAAGTTCATTTTATTCTAGTAGAATATCATTTAGGAGACCAAGTAGTTCTATAAGTATGGTGTTTCTTCACATGCTTCTATCTTTCAAATTATATAACTTCAATATAGCTAATAATATTTTGTATTTAGTACAACTGATATATAATGGTGTCTTATTATAACTATTTAACATCTTAAAAAACTGTAAAATCCTGAAGGTCATCTTCAATTTCTATTTTCATTTCTTCCATTTGATCTCTGTCATCATTTACATTAGTATTCATATAAAATTATCCATAAATCACAATTCCAACCCAATCGATGTGTATATTTTGTTTTCCCTATGTTTTTCCGACATTTATAGCTCTGATCGAATCCATTATAAAAAAATATTCTTCCAACTCTTTGGTACTAATTTTTTCTTGAATAATAACAATGTAAACATGAACCAAATATTTGTGAAGGGTTGTATACGTGCTCTATTCCAAACTTGATGAACTCTTTAAATCCATATTTATACTATTTTTTCATATGATTAGCTTGCATTCATTTTTAATTCATATCCACCCTAATTGGTTCATAAAATATTTATTTGGTACAAAAAATAAATAACTACACATAAAATATTAATAATAAAAGATGAAAGTTATATATAATTCTAAAAAGGGGAACCCAACATTTTATTATTTCAAATAATTTATGTATGCTTTGAAGGAAATGGGTAATTGAATTTAATAAAATAATTAATCCATTTGTGGTGGGTGTTATCCTCTAAATTCATCCAAAATGATCACCAATACTTGATGTGGGATGATTACTGATAAGATAATTTCAACCAACATAGGTGAATGTTCATAATAGATGGTGGATGAGCCTCAAGGAAAAAAATTCAATAATAATTGTCCGTAAGATGAAGATGATGAAGATGAAAATTTCCTCCTTAAATCTAAATGCTTTCGGTTTGGGAGTTGGAGAAGCACCAGCCAAAATTTCTTAGTTTTTCACCTTCAACAAAGAATGCAGTAGTAACAATAGTCTGATATCTACAAGGGGATCCATGATTGGTCTGACCATGAGAAGGCTCAGTTGGATGGTCTTACACACACTCATGATAATAAATTTGTTGCATTGTCACTATTCAATGTCAGCCTACAATTACTCCATGAAAAAGAAATGGTATTTTGGTATGAGGACTAAATTTAAAAAGAACTTAGCTTCCCATTACGAAAAGGTGGAAATTCTTGGATGGTTTATGTAACCTTGTTATGTGGGAGTAAAAAAGTGGTTGGAGTTGTTTTTTATTCATTTATTCACATTATATGTGGTTGGCCAGATCGTGTTTCATCAACAGTCTCAATGGAACTTTAATGGAGTGGAAAATTTTAGGTTTCTATCACCTATCAGTGAAAAAATTTCACGTATGATTAATTTTATGTTCCATAAAAATTAGTAAGAAACGAAAATCATACAAGGAATTTAACTATTGACAAGTATTGGTCAACACTTGATCCTTATTTCCCTTAATTATCAGATATTACCAATGATAGGTATCTAATTCAACCATAAATGTTTCCTCTATCATTTTTTCCATTTACCATGTTCTTATACATTGTACATCATAAATCCAGGGATGTCAAATCACTATTTGATGTATAATTATAAATTATGTTATTAAAAATGTTAATAAAATGGATTTTTACTCAACTAAATCACATACATGCATATATAAATATAATTATCATTAATAAATATAATAGAAAACAAAAATTATTTATTATTTAATGGAATAATTCCCTTTTAAATTGTTTAATATTTCATGCCATTTAATTGCGTCCTAGATTACTAAATTTGTGTGAAATTATCATTCTTCAGAACATACATGGTCATGTAATCAGAAAAAATGGTTTTTGGTAAGGGATATTGGGTGGAGAATCAACGAGGTAGATCAAAGATGAATACAATCACTTGTGCACAATTTTTTTAAATCATTTGGAGGTTGAAAATTTGTCTTTTTGCCTCACTTGAAGATCAATTTTCATTGTTATTCAAACACACGTTTCATCATCCAAGAGACATTGTTTTTGTAAAATGAGTTCAAGTGAAAACCCTACTTTTTTTTATCCTTCGTGATTAGTGGATCATGTGATCTTGGGTTTCCTGGATCACACAATAGATGTATCAATTTTTTGGAGTTTTAAACCATAAAAATTCATTCCCCTTGTGTTTTTGTCTCTTGATGTTATAGGAAATGTTAAACAGTAATCAAGTAGTTCACTTTGGTTGGTGGATATGGTTTCTCAATGGTTGAATAAAAATTAAAGATTCACTAATCCCCCAGCCCAATCTGTGATCATCTTAATAACTATTAGTATCTAGGAATCCTCATAATTGGTATCTGAGAATTATTTTGAGTATACATAAAATAATTGTTATTATTTGTTGATGGGAATTGATTTGTGTCGTTTTTTTAAATGGAGTTGGTTCTTAATTTTATGAACATAATATATCATATTAATTCATTGAAAATATAGGTCATTCTGACGTTTTTGGGTAAGAATGATCACATATGGAAAGATATAATGTTTCCATACCTATAATCCATTAGTTTAGATGTGCTTAAAGTGAAAATGGTATATTACTCATATTGATAATATTGTGTTGACTGTATTTCATTGAATTAATTTAAATAATAATGGTCGAACTCAAAATTTAATACGTTCATGATTGTAAGATAAATATGTAATTAAATTCAAATGTATTAATATATTAAAATCCGATGGGATAATCTAGAGAATATTTATGAAGGAAATATGAAAGTGAAAGAAACTAAATTAAAAATTAATCATTTCATGTATGGAGACATTTTAATGCATGATGATGATGTTGATGAGTACTTTATTTAAGTCAATGAAGTGGTGTATACCATAAGAGGTTTTGGTGAGACTCATAAAGTTTATAGGGTTTCAAAAGAATACAATATTTATTTTCAAATAAATTAGATTTTAAGTTTTAAACACTTGAGGATCTTGATTCTAAAACATTTCCATTGGAAATATATGTAACATATTGATTAATTATAAAAGGTGAAATGGAAGTGATCTAAAGAAGAAGGGTACGTCTGAAATGTAAATATCCTTTAAATCTGTGAAGTATAAGAAGAGTCAAAAAATGTTAAATAGTATGAGAAGAATTTTAATGATAAAAATATTTTAAGATTATGTTTGGAAATTTGATTTCATTCATCTCAAGAAGTTTTGGAAAATTTAAATGAAGGTACTGGGGAAATATTTCACGAAGAAATTTTAAAATTGTTCAATAAAATTTTTCAAATGTAGAGCTATTTGATATTTTTCAAATAATTTTCCAGACATGAAAGAATAAAAAAGTTATAATGTATCTAAGTCATTGAGAATATCATAAAAGAAGAAAGATTCAAAATTAATCAAGAATAAGTTTTTTTTTCATGGTCAAACACAAGAATTTCTCAAAATCGAAAAATATAAATTTCTTGTAAAACTAGGATGATAAATGAAGTAGTGAACTAAAATCTGAAGTTAAAACTTCAATTAAAGCAGATGATAATTTTTTGATAACTAAAGTGAATGATTGTGACATAAATGGAGATGAAGGAAAAATTTATAACAAAGAATAATATAATAAGATGGATTTATTACTATAGATAAATTTCAAGGAGTGTCTTCCAATGATTTCAAAATTGGAGTATGAGAAAAAAAATAAGAGATATTCTCATATATCAAACAAAATTGATTATAAAAATGTTGAAAAAAAATCCAAGAAGTTAATGAATATTGAAGATTCTAAAGTTTCACTTGATAAAGAGAAAAAAATAAAGGAGGGTATGGAAAAGAATGTTATAAAAAGAAAAAGGAAATATGAAAGTGTTTAGAAACACAATTTGGATGGTAAAATTCAATTGAATAAGTTTAAGGTTAAAATTGAGAAGTCTATTAAAGATGTTTGACAAATCATAAGAAAAATGTGATGGATGTGAATCCTCAAAAAAATTTGATGGTTTTGTTAATTAGAAAATATCTCATTCAATATAATTATAAGATCACATTTTTATGGAATAAAAGATTGATTTTAAGTTGATGAAAAAACATGTAATGTTTTTGATAAGATAAAAGAAATTCCAAACATAAAAACATTTTAAAATACTAAATTAAATAAAGAATATACTAAAAATGGATTGATTAAAAATTTTAGAAAAACAATGATCAATGGAATGTATTAGGAATATAAATTAATTTTTTTATAAGAAGGAGATCAAATCATAGGTTAAAAGACTAAATGAAATCAGGTGATATTGTAGAAAAAACTATGTTTATGGATGATTTTTTTTGATTTTAAAGCTATTTTTTGTATTGAAGTGGTTTTTTTGGAAATAATTTATGTATATTTGAACAACTCAAAGAAGAAAAAATTATAGGAAAGAAAAAAAATTAAGGTGATGGTGGATAGTCGATTAAGATATTGAATGAACTTTATGGAAGGTTTGATGCACCATGTCTCAAAGCTAACAATTATCCTACCCTCATGCTAGAACAGTTGTGTATAAATTAGAATAATCGAATGGTTAAAATCAAAAAGAAGAAAGGAAGGTAGAATGATCATATTGTGAAAGTTTAATTGGAAGATTCACAAAAAATGAGTATTCATGGATTCATGATATTGGAAACAAAACAATAAATTTGTAACCTTTTAAGTTTCTGTGTAACAATAACTATTTATGAAAAAAATAAACATAATTCTTAGTGAAAATTGAGATAAAAAATTTAATATTCTAATGTACTTTATGAAAAATGGGGAAACAGGGAATCGCCTACAATAAACATCCATTGATGAAGAAAGCCACTAAAAATTTATGGCAGGTTACTCTTAAATAGAACTTGAACATCCTAGAGATTGTGACATTAAAAATTTAGAACCTAAACCCATCTAGGTTTGGATAATATAATGAAGTAGTAAGGGAGGATAATGGATAACATGGATGGATGATAAAATGAAGGAGGATTTGATACCCTAAACATGGAACCATGAGACCACCAAGCCAAAATATTCTCACACTATCACACACTGCTAAACCTGAGCATGCAAGCAATGAGAGAGGAGAAAACAATAACATACATTAGATTTGAGGCTTGATTTTTTCAAGATAAGGTCAAGGGGGGAAAGGGGGAAACACTGGGCATACGCGAGAGCTCGAGTAGTGTGACAAAAATCGATTCGATTGTGGTTCTTTTTAAATGTCCGTCGAAGGTTTTATCAATGCTTCTAAAAAACACTGATATATATGGGTATAATCAATGCTAAAATAAAAAGAGATGACAAACAGACTCTTTATCAGTGCTAAAGAAGCGTTGATAAATTCCATATATATCAATGCTAAAGTTTTAATACTGATAAAGATACATTTTATCAGTGCTAAATTCTTATTGTCGATAAAGATGAATTTTACCACGATAATGATTTATAATTATAATCATAAATAAATATATTTGTAAATATATTTATAAGTATTTGTAAATAATTTTAAAAGTATTTATATCATTAAATATATGTAAATATATATATATTTAATATATATATATATATATATATATAATTTTGAATATATGAAATACTGTCATTATTAAAAATATTTATCGTAATTCTATAATTATTTAAACATATAATTAATTATTTATAATTATATAAATACATTTAAAAAATTATACTTATTTATTTACTATTATAAATCTATACTTTTATAAATATAGTAAATACACATTTATAAATATATTTATATCATTTTATATATTAATATTGATTATATATATATATATATATATTTAACATATAAATATAAATAAAAATATAAATTAAAATATAAATATAAATATAAATTTAAATATAGTAAATATATTAATTATTTATATATATTTATTACTATTTTATAATTATTTAAATATATAATTATTTATTTAAAAATATATAAATACTTTTTGAAAAAAATAATGTTTATTAATTTATAATTATATATTTATAGTTTCATAAATATGGTAAATACATTTATAAATTTATTTATTTATAATAATTTATTTACCAATACATTTTTAACATTATTAATGAATATATAATCTTAAATGCATGCATGTTAAAAATGAGTGAAATTGAATAATTAAAAATGAGTGCACATTAAAAATATTGAAAAATATATAAGATTCATTAATTAAACAAATTAAAAAAATATAGATATATATTGAAATTAAGAGGAATATATATTGAAAATATTAAAACATCGTAAATAAATATATATAAATAAATCATAGAAAATGATTAAATTCCAAAAAAAATAAAAAAATATTGAAAATGAATAAATAGTACCAACTGTAAGAATATTTAACATAAATAAATAAAATTTACCTATTAAAAACATAATAAATTAAATATATCATGTTACTAAATGATATACTAAAAAAAAATAATATTTGAATAAATTACATAAATATTAGGTGTATGTGTTCCTATATAAGATTTCATTAATTATGTGAATATTTGTGTATGTCCGTTGTATATAAAAATGCATTAATTAAATATATATATGTGTGAAATCAATTTATGAAATGTTTTATATATGTTAAATTGAAAAATAAAACAAGAATCAATTAAATCTTCATTACTCGATACAATTTGTCAATATTTTTAATTAATATTAATTTTAATTATAAACAATTCTTCATTAAATATATGACTTATTTACTATAAGCAAACATATTTTGTATTATATAAATCATATTTTAAGAAATAATATATATATATATATATAGAAATATATATGAATATATTTCAATATTAATAATATTAAATGTATTAATAAATAATTATGTATAAAAAACATTAAAATTGATATGAAATTAAAACATTTTTTAATAATTACATTTTATTCATTTTATATATTTATATTTAATATATATTATTTATTAATATTTATAATATATATATATATATATTAATTATATTATTTTTTATTAATAACTATTACATTAATATTTTTTAATGATTTTTTAATTTGTTCATTTTTAATATTTTTGCATAATTATTAAAATTTATTCATTTTATATATCTATATTTAATATATACTACATATTAATATTTATAATTCATATATATGTATATTCAATTTGTTCATTTTTTGTAATAATTATTTAATTAATATTCTTTTAATAATTCATTAATTACGCATTTTAATTTTTTATTTGTTTAATTATTTCAATTTATTCATTTTATATATCTATATTTAATAAATACTACTTATTAATATTTATAATATATATAAACATATATTTAATTTATTAATAATTATTTAATTAATAAAAATTTATATATTTTTTTAATTTACACAATTTTAATTTTAGTTTAATTAATTATTTCAATTTATTCATATTATATATCTAGATTTAATATATAATATTGATTAATATTTATAATATATATATATATATTAATTTTATTAATAATTATTTAATCAAAGAGAAATAAATTTTTTAAATTTTAAATTTTTATTTGTTTAATTATTTCAATTTTTAAATATTTTGTTACTTGTCATTTTATTATATTTTGTTGGTATATATTAAAAAAGGTGGGACGAGCCATGTATATGGCCGAATGGTGGGGCGGGTGGGCCGAACGACCCAGGTGTATGGTGGTGGGCTAAACCGCGAGAAGGAACGGGTGGGCTAAGGCCAACGTGGGCTTGCGAGACCATATGAGTGTGTGTGAAGACTATATGGATAAGTGCATCCCCACATAGGCTTTTGAACTCATCATTTTATAGAATCATAAATTAAAGTGGTTCCACTTGCGCTATTTCAATACGACACTCACAAATGGGATCATCACCTTTGTCAACAGTAAAAAAGTGAAAATAAGGGTAGCTAGTATTCATTCTAAAAAAAGAAATTATAAAGGCACCCATATTCATGTAACCCTTTATCAGTGATAAAAAACAAGTGCTGATAATGGATATATTTTATCTGCATTTTTTTAGGATTGATAAAAGGTACCCTTTATTAGTTCTTTTTTGGTGCTAAAAAATGATGCATTTATCAGTGCATTTCACTAGTACTGATAATGTCTAGCACTGCATATTGAGCATTTTGTAGTATTGAATCTAAATCAACCTATGATCATTTATCTGTGTGACAATTAATATGATCATTATATGGAAATCACATCCATTGTATTGGTCATGGTTCCTATTTAGAAGGGGGGTTTATTCCATATGGTTTAGGAGAAAATATCAATGATATGGCTATTGTTCGAGAGTTTGTCGATGTATTTCCAAAATAGTTTCCTTGTATACCACTGAATCATGAAGTTCAGTTCCCAATAGGACTCATACTCAGTGCTATGCCTATTTAAAATACTCCATCTAGAATATCCCTTTTGATTTGTTGTAATTTTAGAAGCATCTCTAATTGAATCTTGAGAAGGTATTTATTCGGCCACGTGTGTCACTTTGGGGAGCACTTGTCCTTTTTGTTAAGATGAAATATGGATCTATGTGACTTTGAATTGATTATCAGGAACTGAAAAAAATTACAATCCAGAAAAAGTATCCCTTGACCCATATAGATGACTTGTTTGATCAATTTCATAGAGATTAATTCTTTTCAAAGAATGACCATCATCATGGATACCATTAATGGATGGTTAAGCGGGAGGATAGACCAAAGACAATATTCCGTTCAAGGTATGAACACTATGACTATATAGTGATTCCATTTGTTCTTACTAATTCCCCCAATATCTTAATGGATTTAACGAATAAGGTATTTAGAGATTACCTTCATCAGTATGTAGTGGTGTTTATAGATAATATTCTTATATATTCAAAGAGAAACTTAGTTCATGAATATTTCTTGAGAATTATTCTAAATAACCTAATTACAGAGAATCTATTTAATAAATTTAATAAGTGCGGATTTTGGTTACAAAAGGTTTTATTTTTGGGTCATATAATCTCAAGAGTGAGTATATCGATGGATTTTTCAATGATGAATGGTATTGAATATTTTCCTAGAAAAACCAAGGTGACTGAGAACCATATATTTCTTGGTTGAACTATATATTATTGATGCTTTGTGGAAAATTTCTAATGACTGTAAAATCCTCTCATTATGTTAACTCAGAAGGGATCCATGTTCTTTTGGATAGATTAATATGAGGAAAATTTCAAGGAACTGATGATAAGATTAATTAGTGAAACTAGGATTACATTACCGTATATAGGATTAGGGCTTAAAATAAATATTAATTCTTTAAACAAGGTATTGGGATGCATTCTCATGCAGAATGATATGGTTATAGCTTTTGTCTCATGATAATTGAAGGATCATGAGAAAAAATACACAACATAATATTTATAGTTAGATATGGGGATTTATTCATTTAATATATGGATGAATTATCTTTATAGATAAAGGTGTGATATATATACTTATCATAAAAGATAAAAATATATATTGAAACAGAAGGAGATTAATATGCACTAAAGATGATGGTTGGAACTAATTAATGATTATGACTGTTTGATAGTTTACCACCTGGGGAAAGTGAAGATGGTGGTAAATGTTTTGAGTCAAAAAGATCGTGTTAGATTATATATGATGATGATCACAAAATATCTAACGTTTATGGATTTTCAAAGGATGGATCTGAAAATATTAAATCTTTAGAAGAAATATTATCTTTCTCAAATTATTGTTCAACCATTTGTCCATTTGAATATGTAAGAGGAATTGATGGAGGATGTAAATATTCAAAAGAATGTTAGAAATGTTCTCTAGTATAACCTTCATGATAATGAAAAGATAGTATTTGGGAGCTATCTATTTGTTCTATCCATATGCAATTTGAAGAAGAAAATGTTAGAAGAAGCTCATAGTTATTTATTCGCTGTTCATCCTAAAAGCATGAAGATGTATATAGATTTGAAGGTGTTCTTTATGGGATGACATAAAGATATATAATGTAGATTTTTTATCTCAGTTCTTATTATGTCAACACGTTAAGGCTGAGAGAAAAAAGTTGAAGTGGATGTTACAACCATTACCCATAGCATAATGGAAATGGGAAAACATCACCATAGATTTTGTCACTGGACTCCTCAAAACAACAAAATGTTATAATGATATATGGGTTTTAGTCAATCATCTAAAAAAGTCTTTGAACTTCATTTCTATTAGAGAATATTTTTCTATCGATTATTTTTCTAGGATATACATTAATGAAGTGTTAAGGTTTTATGGAGCACCACATTCTATTATATCTGAATAGGATATGAGGTTTACCTTGATGTTTTAGGGAAGTGTTTACTAGGTATTATATATGGAGTTAATTTTCAGTACATATTACCATTCTCAAAAAAAATTTAGTCTGACAGAATAATTAAAACCCTAGGGGATATGATAATATCTTATTATATGGATTTCAAAGATTTTTGCTATCAACACCATCATCTCGTTGAGTTTTTTAACAATAATAACTTTCTCTCATGTATTTTTATTGATCCTTATTAAAACCTCATGGATAGAATTGTATAACTCTAACATGTTGAGATAATGTTGGAGAAAGAAAGCTATTGGGACTAGTTCTGACTGGTAAAATGATAGAGAATGTTTGTTCCATTTAGCAACACATAAGGGAATCCCAATTTTGATAGAAAAGTTATATTGATAATCGTTTATGTGATCTGGAATTTGAAGTTGGTAAGATGTTTTTTATAAAAATTTCAAATGGAATAAGGTAATGATATTCACAAATAAGGTACAGATGATCCTTATATACATTTTACCTTTTGATATTATTGATTGAGTAGGTATGATAGATTATCTATTGACACATCATCCAAACCTCCTGCAATTTCGTGATGTGGTCCATGTATCTCTCTTAAAGAAGTACATACTTGACCCTTCACATGTACTAAACATAGAGTTCATAACAATAGAGTAATATATTTCTAATGAGGAATGGCTGGTGAAAATTTTGGATCATAGATATAATGTTCTACGTATCAATACCACATACCTGGTCAAAGTTTTGTAGTGCAACCTCTAATTTGAAGAAGCTGTGTAGGAACCCATGGATTTTATGAGGAAAAAGTATTCACATTTGTTTATATCAGAGTAATGAATTTCAAAGGATAAATTAAATTTAAGCAGGGTATAATTCAACACTATGATATTTATTGAAATATGTTTTTTCAATAAATTTATTTTCTTTTATAGCTTATGCTATACAAAACACCTACTTTTAACGATCTGCAATATAATATTAATATTATTATTTAAACATGACCGTTATGACCTATACATTAATATTTTAGGTATTAATAATAATAAGAATATTTTTTTAAATTAATTATAATGGTTTTATACAAATAAAATTTATTTATAAATACGTACTTAATTTTGTTAGTATTAATATGCTTTGAAAATACATTTTTTCCAAAAAATGATTTTCATTATTTTTGTAAAAAGTAATAAAATTAATTTTCTGAAATTTTAGAAAATTCATTTTAATAAAATAACATCATTTTTGAGATCGAAATTTAAAAATTATCTTAGAGTTATGTTTTCATAATTTTCTAATAAGATTAATTTTTTGATGAATAGTGAAAAATACTGATTTTTATGGAAAACTGCCTATTTTATTTAAAGAATTTTAAAATTTACATATAATTTTCAACTGGTTTAAAAGTATAATTAGATTAATTATATTTTTATTAATACAATTTGGTTTATTTGAATCAATTTCATGTCAAATTTTGATATAAAAACAGATTATACTTTTGAATGTTTTTCCATTAGAAAATCATTTTTTCATCGCATCGGTAGATTGAATTTTAAATTAAATTCTAAAAATTTGGTGAATTAAATTTTGAAAAAATGAATTTAATACTTTTAATCATATTAATTAATATTATATAATAATTTCAAATTACTTTTTGGTTAAAATGAGTAATAAAAATAGTAAAAATTAATCACTGTAGTTAAGGTTAAAATGATCTTATCAGAGGGTTAAAATAAAAAGATAATGGTTAAAATGACCTAAAAACTTTTAAAATTCATACTTTATTATAATTTTTAAAAATTATATCCTCTATGTTTTGATAATGATCCATTTTTTAACCTTTTGTTATGTGTCAAATGTGGTTATAATTTTTTCTTTTCAAAAATTTCAATTGGGTCCTTGCTCCCACTTATAAAAGGGAACCCCGTATCCTCTCCTATTAAACTCAAAAAAAAATTTCTCAATAAATAAATTCAATAATTCTTTACATTATTCTATATAAAAATCTTTTAGGTATTTTTTTTATTATGAAACCCTCATAATAAGGCTTTTGCTGCTAACCTAAGGAGGTTGTCTAAAGAAGATGTATCATTCTTAACCGAGTGTTTATATTTAATTTCATATTAAACATCCTTAAAATAATCATAAAATAAGATGATATAATAAAATAATTATATAAAATATACTAATATGTTATTAAGTTAGTGGAATAGCCTACATCCATATCCTATTCTATTAAATGGGAAATTAATATGTTGATCGTGTGTAAGACAGACAACTGCCTCAGGATCTGATATAAATCATTTTCCATCATCGCCTATCATGGATTGATATAATGATGCGTTTAAAATATTTATATTATATTTATTACATAATTATACTTCTTAAATTATAATATTACATCTAACATATGACCATCCATTCCAGTAGGAAACAATAACGTCACTTGTGAATACGTGTGGCCTACCGCCTCCGCAAAACGAAGTGATACATTTTTCATTTTTTTGGAATGGATGGTAATAGGGATATATTTATTTAATATATGTTATATATATTATATAAAAATTATTCTTAAAAAGTTATATATTATGAAACTTTATTTTATTCTATTCTTCGAGAAAATGGAAACAAAATTCATGCATATGTACGATCTACTATCTCCATGAATGGTGTAATTAATTTTCTATATATAAATTTTATGGAATAATATAAATAAATATAAAATGAATATATAGTATATTTATATCATTTCCAATACTCTTGATATTAGGGAAAAAATGATCAATGTAGTGGGACAAAAAATTCCAAACCAAAACATACATGAAAAACAACGTCGTTATAACCCAAAACATAATTTTAACAAGGAATTTTAAATAAATGGGTAATAAATTTCCATAAGTAAATAATATATGGTATTATATATAAGTATTTCTTAGGAAATATGTTATAATAAACCTATATTTATTATACAGGATGTTTGAACATGTATGAATTAGTCAAGTCTTATGGTAAGGGATTTCTAGTCTCTCTTTTATTAATGGGAGACATATACCATATTCACTGATCAATTTTTTGTGGTATACATTATACCCTTTTTATATGTTATATTTTTAATATAATTATTTTAATGATATTTAATGTTTCAATGGGTGTTATTATTTAATGGGGCTTAAGATTCAAAAGTATCCAAAATGGTTAGGGATTTTCATCACACTTTTATTTGCGTGGGACACCTGCCTTATACACCACTTGTTTATTTTTTGTTGTATATACACATACCATGGATTCATTTTATTATGCTTATCATAAAAATTATCGAATATAAATATCTATCTAAGGTTATTTATTTCTTGGGGATTACGATTCAATATTACCAAAGTGGTAAGTGTTTTATGATAAAATCTCATTGTTTTTCAGGATAGTTTTTAATAATGGTCCGGATGATGAAATATTATTATCTATATCTCAAGATACTCATGAATTTTCCTATCCTATGGATATTTCTATATAATAAAATTTTCCATTTCATTTCCCTCTCTTTATAGAGATCAAGTGACTGAAATAATATTGTTAAGGGGAAATGATTTTATTTTTCACTTTGGTCCAAAATCATTTCTCATAAACATCAATGTTTTTTAAAAATGTTTTATAAAATGTTTTTACTATTATAAAATGAATTTTTAATTAAATTTTTATTGATGTTTTAATTTTTATAAAATGTTTTAAAAGTAATCTCATTGTCGTTTCCCTAACAAGGTACTTTTGAATTTTTCATAAAAATGTGAAAGGAATAATTGTTTTAAAATATATTGTATGAACAATATTTCCCACCATTATGACTAATAAAAGTCTTAAATATTAAATTACATGTTTCAAAGGTTATTTTCAAAGAATATTTTTTCTTTAATATTTGAAGAATTTTTATATTTTAATGATTTTTTCTCAAAATTGGAATGATATTTTCCCCATGAATGATTTAATGATCTATTTTTGGGATCCTTAATCATCAATGAAAAAATTAGATGTCTCTTATTACCTAATTATAATATGATTAAATTTTACCATCACTATCCTCTCTATGGTTGTTCTATGAATAAGATAACAAGATGTTTATGAAACCTATTTCTTGACCCAGGTTATACTATGAGGAAATATTTATGAAACCTTTTTTCGTTTCATGTGGTCTGATGTTATGATATAATGAATGTTTTATGATCTTGTAGAACAAAAAAACATTGATTTTCTAATTGGGGATACCTATATATTCCTTTAATGCATTGGGTAAATATGTATAACACATAAGTTAATTATGTAATGTGTGAACCTAATTTCATGTTCACAATGATTTTCAAGGACCATATTTATGGTCTATAATGTTATGTATGGACATGATTTTATGTCAATAAGGTTATGAGTGGAACTGATTTCATTTCCATAAGGTTATGTATGGACCTAATTCAATTCCATATGGTTAGGAGATGACCTTCTCCTATGTCTATAATTTCATTCCATGACCTGGTTTCTTATCTATATGGTTATCCGTTGACCTATATTTCATGTACATAAGTTTATGTGAGGGCCTGGTTTTGTGTACCTAATGTAATGAGTAAACATGTTTCTATTTTATACTTTTGGGAATGAAATTTCATCTTCTTCCATGATTGGTGTGCATAAGTTATCTCATGTTATGGTACAAGGAATCAGCAATGACATGCTTCTTGTGAGTTATGAAGCTACTGCAAACTGTACCAAAATGCCAAAGAACTCTATAGAACCTATCCTCCACCCTAAAAAGGAAATGGTGGAAGAATTTCTGTATGTCAGCATCCCACAGGAAGAGGCTTAGATGATGAGAAGACATATTCAAGTGGTGGTCAACAACGAGCCATTCTAATTGGATTGAAAAACATGAAAAGATCCTAAGGAGAGGCTTCAATGATGGGAAAATTAGAAAAAAAGAGTATATTCAAACCTCAGACAAAATGGCGCCTCACTTCGAAGTTGTTATCGGTGAAGACTATAATGGTAAGGTATGGATTATGAACTGGAAACTTTATAGAGAGGAATATACTAATAGGTTGAGGCTATACTTTGATGTTTTTTCTTTCTCTTATAAGGCTTCGCCTCCAGATTGATAGGGACTGGTTTATCACTTTTCCTAAAAAGTAATTTTAATAATAAAAATATAATTTTCAGTAACAGAGAGATACACATGACTTTATGCACACCTCCCTGTGCACAAGAGGCTTCCGACTAGCTGTGAGGACCTAAGTCCATTAGTGGGGAGACTATACCTTCTGTATCATGTCATAGAGAAAATAGTAATAATCAACAATATAAATTACCATCAAATTAATCATGAGGAATCTAAATAAAAAAAGGGTACACATGACATACAGATAATAAATGGGCTCCCATGGTGGAAAATTAAACCAGAGTATAAAGTGAAATAGGTAAATAAATAAATAAAACTGCAGTAATCCTTAGATTATATCCTAGTCCCGCCTCCAACACCATGATCCATGGCACAATCATATGTTAATGGACCCTTTCCCTTACTCACATCCCTATATATGAAATCTGCATACGCATCAAGATTCCTATGTAAGGTGTCAGTATTAAACCCAATAGGACCCCACCAATGCATCCTTAACACATGTCCACATGAAAAATGCTGCATAACATGATAATAAATAAATTCACAGACAAGAAATAATCCTACTAGGATTTTTTTCCCTAACCAATCCGTTGCAAACCTCAGTTGTACTTTCTTCACCTCCTTGCACGAAATATATCAGAACGATCATGGATACACTATAATGTAGATGCCACCCTTGAAGATTCATAATAACCATACATGCATATAACCTCCAGGTGAGATCAAAATAATCCATATAACCATGCCACAATCTCTTAGGCAAGTTCATATAGACCATCATGCCCCATTTCTTCCAAATAGGTCCAATCACATATGATCATCATATAGGATCAAAATAATGATGTAGATACTCAATATACAAGATTGCTGAACTATATTCTTTAAATAATTACTTTGGAACCATTAAAGTAAAGATTCAACCTTAAAGCATATAGAATCATTAATATAATTAGAGTAACATAATTACAAAGTATGAGATAGTTATACTTTCAAACTTTAACAATGTTAAGATTATAACAGATATATAAAACAACTTAAAATAGTAAACAAGTAACCATAATATTCTTTTAACCCAAAAGTGAAGGGTATCCAACAACCTTGGATAAAGGTCCCATGATTTATACTTTCAAGAAATTCTATCTTACCCAAACCCAGGTAAGTCCTCAATGCAATGATTGGTATCTGTCTTGCTATCACTATAATCCATCGATTTAGAAGGATATCAGAAACTCTATCTTCCAGACCTGGAAGCCCACGATCAGTATGATTGGAGTGTGTACAGAGCAAGTCTGAACATGTTGTTCATGCCTGACCAAGTTGTTCATGATATCTGCATGAAGCACTGAGAGTTTTATGATCTTATCTCACTAGAAATCACTTCACAGTTTTTCACATAAAACACGTTCATCCACTCTCTACATTCTTAGTTTCATGATCAAATGGACATATATTTATAGGAAAAACATCCCAAAGGTCAGCTCCACTCCAATAGTCATATTTTCCTTAAATTTGGGAAGTACCTGGACACGTGTCAAACATACAATGGTTAGTTTGTAACAGATTGTACGACATCATTTCAAGTGTAATAAATGATGTTATGTTAAAGAAAAGTGTTATGCATAAGAAAACTTGGAATCCAATAATATTGGAATGATACATTAAAAAATTCTAACATTATCAAGAAAACAAATTTTAAGAAAAAATAAATCAGATTGTGAACATGGTATCACATTGGTACTGGAATCGGAAGAAAAAAATCGTTATCACTTTTGCACTGGAATCAGTATCATAAAATTAGTATCACATTTTCACCAGAGTCTGTATCATAAAATATGTATCAATTTTTCACCAGAATCGGTATCATAAAATCGGTATCACATTTGCACCAGAATCAGTATCATAAAATTGGTATCACATTTACATCAGAATCGGTATCATAAAATCGGTATGACTTTTGCACCGGAATCAGTACCATAAAATAGAATGACTTTTACACTGGATTCAGTATCATGAAATCGTAATGACATTTTCACCGGAATTGGAATGATAAATCTGTAAGTCTAAAAGAATGAAAAAATGTATGATAAATCTATAAGTATAACAGAATGAAAAGCTCAGATATTTAGAAAAAACAGTACTTATGAAAAAATTCAGAACTTAAGAAAAAGTGTTTGTGATTTTCAAAACATAATACCATAAATAATAGATAAGTCATAAGATAACCTTATTGACTAAACAGTCTTCCCCTTTTTGGAAAGCACAAACAAATTTTCTAAGGAAGAATATATTGACTTAGATAAAGAAGTATGAAAAACATGTCTCCCTCTTTAGATGAGATTTCAGATGAATGCGACTAACCCCCCCCCCCCCCCTTAGGTTATGTTTCCCAAGGATCATATTCTTGATCTTTATTATCTGGTTTTCTTTCTTAAGAAAATATCTCTCCCTTAGATAAACATATTTTCTTAAAGGAAACCCCCCTTACTTAGACATTATCCTATCTTACCATACCCTCCCTTAATAGATTCTCATTATAAGATATCTCCATTAAATTTTTTCCTTTAAATAAATTCTCCCCATTGTGATTTAAAAAAAATAGGGAAAATAATGGATAAGAATAAGATGTACGTATAAGGTTAAGCAAAAATACATTCGAAAACCAAAGAAATATACGCAAGAAGCTTCTTAAGGATATTTTGTAAATAAGGTTTACATTACAACAAAACATCGGAATGTAGAGAAAAACATACATCCTTCTTCTACTCAAGCAATATGTTATTTATCAAGACATTATGTTTATTTACATTATTATGATCTTCTTGAAGTTTCTTCAACAAGGTCTACTAATCCTGGTTCTTCTTTTCTTTGGACAGGATTCATTCATTTTGAGCTTGGATTCTATAGTCTTGATTCTTAATGAAATCTTCTTGAGCATCAACCTTTTTCTTTAATTCGGATCAAACTTCCTTCTCATGGCTTCTAAATCGGGAAAAAAATTGAGTTGACTAGATTTCTCAAAGATTTATTCCTTGATCTTTTTGAACTCGGTTTCATAAGTACTGAAAGCTCTGTTTGTTGAATCCATGAAGTCACTAAACAGCCTATGCTCTTCATTAATGGTTTTGGCACGGTAAAATACTTTCTTACAAGTCACCTTCTAAGATTTATACTCAATTAAAAGATTACTGAAGTATGCTTCTTACATGACCACCATGTCCATAAGCCTATTGGTCGCTTCCATCTTTTTATTCAGTGTTTCTAGCATCATTTGACTCTGTGCATCTATATTTGCATGAACCAAAATATTACTGACCATATTTTTAAAGATATATAGAGAAAGTCATGTTCAAAAAATGAAGAGGATTCAGAACCTGAAACACCATTAACTTTGTCAGATCCTCTTGGAGTTATGGAGGCTGATTTTTCAATTCTCTTAGAAGACTTCTGAGGTGCATCATTTTCATATGGGGAAATCAACACACTCTTGTCTTTAATAGGGTTACCAACTAGAGACTGTTCATAGGATACTTGGATAACATTAATATCATCTTGTTCATCTTCTTCCCCTTAAAACTCGTGATGTTGAGATCCTTCTTGAATTTCTTCTTTCTGAATTTATTTCTCTTTACCACCTTGTTGATCGACCACTTCTTTATCATCTTCTTCCACTCCAATTCCAACTTGTTCTCCATCTTCAACTACTACTTATTCCTCAACTTATTCTTCAACTTCTTCTTCAACATTAACTTCAACGTTTTCTTCAGAAATAGGTTTAGAAACTAAACTCAGAGGAGTTACAATGTAATCTTCCACTTCCCTTAAAATATTATCATAGTCTTCTTGAACAATCTGATCTTCTATTTATTGAACAGATTCTGATAAAACTAGGACTTTCTTGGATTTATGGTTTTTTGGAGTGACAGCTGACTTCTTATGAGAAAATTGAGGTTCAGGTACTTCTTGAGAAATATTTTCAATAGATTTTAGTGAGGACTGACACATTTGAGCTTCCAAGTATTTCTTATTCGGGAACTTCTCTTTCTTTTATTTCTCAATATTTTCAGCTTGCTTGATTTTTAATGTCTTAGCATCTGCAAGATTCAAGCCACTGAAAGGATCTCCTTCCATTCTGGTAGCTGCCATTTCTATCCACTTTGAAACTATTTCATCAGAATAGGCATTCAGTTTCTTTACAGGAGGAGGTGCTGATACCGGGACCTTAGGAACTGGTACTGGAAAGCTTGGTTCTTCATGTTTCCTTTTCTTGGTTACCAATTTTTAGGACTGCATAACATCACCCTTGTTATGGAAAACCATTTCATCAAAAATTTGGGATTCCCGTAATAACTCTACCTTCATCCTCCTTAGAGTGTCATCACTTAGAAACAAAATCTTGAAAGGATTTGAAATTGATCGGCATAGGACATTCATCTCTTGAAGGCACATAAAAATTATCATGTATATAGTTGTCGGATACAAAAGAATTTGAGAACTGATGGTTCCACCTTGTATTTCTTAGATGGTGAGAAAGATGTACATAACCAAGTTGATCTGTCATAAGTATACAAGAAATTATAAAAGGAAGATATCACATATCTTTAGAGAGTCCTAATCCATTTTTCATGGAATAATAAATCCTTACATCCAGAGAGCTACTATCTTGTGATTTGTTGTAAGATTCATAATCTACAGATTCTTAACATACTTAAGACAAAGATAATCCTAGGTCTTGAATTTTTCAAAAAGAACATTCCTTATAAGGAAGTCTTTGAGAGCATAGAATAGCTTCCCCTTCATACGGTATGTTTAGAAAATTTTCTCCCATCATATAGGGAACTGTATAAGTCTTATCAAAACATTTGAACTTAAATAAGTCCTTTCCAACATTTTGAAAGAATATAATGGATTCATAGAACTGCATAACCAGGTTAGGGAAAACCGAATCCTGAATTTTCTCCTTATCCACACGAACACTTTCCCATACATTAGTTCTTATCCCCTTTGAGATAAGGGATTCATATTTTTAAAAGAAGTTAGTGCATACCAACCTTTCCCAAAAGATTTACCAATACTTTATTTCCTTGATAATCGACATCTGATGTGATGAGGATTCAGAAGAAATTCATGATAAATGAGATAAACGAATCAAAGTGAAAACTTTGATGGCAAAAGAACTTTGGCAGAGAGATAAGTAAGGATGGTGTGTCACTTATAAACAAGGCACCCCTTATATAGAAAAGGATTATGACCTTTCAACTATTATAATATAATCAAACGACTGAAAGTAACCTGATCTGATCTGACGGTTGAAGATGATTATAGAAAATATGAATTATGATCTTTTGTAGTAAGTTAAATTGGGATTTAAAATTTTGAAATACCAAAAACTAAAACATAAGATAAGAAAATAAAGAGTAAGAAAGTGTAACTTTTGGAATACTCTGAGGAATTTATCAGTATTATGATAATTCTATTGGATGTTTTAGATACCGTGATTTCAATACTAAAATTTGCAATACCGAAATATCCAATACTGAAATATCCAATACCAAAATTTCCAATACCATAATTTCCAATTCCAAAATCTTAAATAAGAATTATAGATTTTCCTAGAGAATGATAAAATTTTAAGGGAAAAAACTTAAGGAAAGATAAAAAAACATGTGTACTCCCCCTGAAATAAGGAGTAGTTTAATGTTATGAGATGATTTAAAATAGAAGTAGTTATGAATGATTACCTTACAGAGATCATCCCTAGCTTCTATTTAATGTATTCAAATCTATTAGAAGATAAAGGCTTTGTAAATGTATCCACAACTTGTTCTTGTGTTCTGATGAACTGAAGAATAATATCTCATTTAAGTGTTTGATCCATAAGAAAGTGATGTTGAATATCTATGTGCTTTGCATGAGAGTGATGTGTGGGGTTTTTACATAGGGAAATGGAACTTGTGTTATTTCACATTATTTGAGTATTAGTAAAACATATGCCATAGTCTTGAGTGTGTGCTGCATCCACAAAACATGATCACAACAACTTACAGCTGCATCATATTCAGCTTCAGCAGTAGAAAGTGGTACAGAATGTTGTTTATTGCAAGGCCATGAAACTAAGGAGTCTCCTATGAAATGACAAGTTCCATAGATAATTTTTCAATCCATTTTAAAACCACCAATGTCCACATCCAAAAAAATTTTATGCTCAAAAGCATTTCCAGAGGAATAAAATAGTCCAAAATCTATTGTTCCCTTCAAATACTGAAAAAATCATTTTACAACCTTTAAATGGGAATTTTTTGGATTTTCTTGGAATCTTGCAGATATGCATACTAAGAATAATAAGTCATTCAAACTAGATATTAAGTGATGTAAACTTCCTATCATCCCTCTATAAGATGTTTCATACACATGTTTCCCCCGTTCATCAATATCAAGAGTATTAGAGGTTATGATTGGAGTATGTATACTCTTAGTGTGGTCATAGACAAACTTCATAAGAAGATATTTGATATACTTATTTTGAGATATGTAAGTTACATATTGTTTTCGATAAATTTGAATACCATGAAAAAAATTTAACTCTCCTGTCATACTCATCTCAATATCAGATTTCATAAGATTCACAGAGGAATCAGTTAAGGATTGATGAGTTGACTTGAAGATGATGTCATCAACATAAATACAGAAAATTAAAACATATTTATAATTTTTATTAATTAAAAGTGTTGGATCAGCAGTTCCATTAACATTTTTATTATGAACCAAAAATCTTGAAAGTCTATCAAACCAAGCTCTAGGCGCTGGTTTAAGACCATACAAAACATTGGTATGTTTATAAAAATTATTAGGATATTTAGTATCATCAAAGATACGGGTTGATCTACATAGAATTCTTCATGTACATAACCGTTAAAAAAACATAATTTACATATATTTCATGAAGTTTAAAATTATAGAATGCTGCAAAAGATAGCAGAATATGAATACATTCAAGTCTAGCTACAGGAGTATAAGTTTCTTCATAGTCTATGACTTCTTGTTGGTTATAGCCTTTGGTAACTAATATTTAATTATTTCTTAAAATAACTCCATTTTCATCGCATTTTTTTCTAAAACCCATTTTACTCCAATAAAATATGTTTCCTTAGGTTTTTCAACGAAGGTCCAAACTTGATTCCTTAGGAATTCATTGAGTTCATCTTGAATAGCCTTAATCCAATCTTCATCATCCAAGGAATAATTAGGAGTCTTTGGTTCAAATTGAGAGAGGAACACATCATGTTCAACTTTATTCTTTAAAGAACTTCTAGTTCTTACTGGTTGATTAAAATTTCCAAGGACATTATCACTAGGATGATTCCTAAGTAACAACTGACTTTGATTTTAAAATACTTGTTCATCAACATAGGGTAAAAAATCTACAGGTGTAAATGTTTCCGATATATTTTCTTGAACATTATCCTTGACCGAAATATCTTCTATAAAAGGTTGGTGATCAGTTTTATAAAATATATCAGGAAAAGTTTTAGGTTGTTTGAAAACAAAAGGATCATTTTCATCAAAATTAACTTGTACTATTTCTTCTACAGTGCATGTGTTTATATTAAAAACACTTTATTCCTTAGATTTAGTAGAGTAACCTAAGAGAATTCTTTCATCGTATTTGGGTGAAAATTTATATAAGTTATCCTGAATATTCAAGATAGATACTTTGAATCAAAAAAATTTTAATTAAGAAACTTTTGGTTTTCAGCCAGTCGATAACTCATAAGGTATTTAATTAAGAAAAGATCTTATTAAAACTCAATTTATAGTATAACAAATAGTACATACAACTTTATACCAGAAAAAAATTGCTATAGAATATTATATCAACATGGTTCTTGTCATCTCTTGAAGAATATGATTTCTTTTTTCAACATCACCATTCTGTTAAGGAGTTCTTGGAGTTGAAAAGTTGTGATTAATAATATTTTTACAACAAAAAGTTTCAAAATCCGTATTTTGAAATTCTCCACTATGATCACTATGAATAGTTATCAAAAGTAGATTTTTCTTGTTTTTAACTTGATCTCTAAAGGTTTTAAAATAAGAAAATGTTGTAGATTTCTTTACAAGATAATAGACCCATGTAAATCTAATGTAGTCATCAACTAGAGCAAACACATAGTATCTGCCTCCAATACTTTCAGTTCTTATTGGACCAAATATGTCAATGTGCACTAACTTTAAATCATTAGAAGTTGTAACTTCACTTATAGAATTAAAGCTATATTTATGTTTCTTTCCCCATTGATAAGGGTCATAGACTTTTGAAGAAACAAACTTAAGTTCCGGTAGATCCTGAACAAGTTCTTTCTTAGAAAGATTACTATGATTCATTAAGTTACATTGTCCTAGTAATCTATGGAAAAGCCATCATTTATCTTCAAATGCACTAAGGAAAGGTATATCTTTACTTCTAAGTAATTCTAGGTTTACGGTGTAAACATTATCATTTCAAAGGTCAGAAAGAATAAACTCATCCTTGGAATTTTGAACTAAACATCTATCATTTCTCAAATTCAATAGGTAACCTTCATCAGATAATTGGATTATTCTAATGAGGTTGTGCTTAAGGCATTTTACAAAAAGAAAATTTGAAATAATATCTTTACCAAGAAGAATAATGATACATATACTGACAATTTCTCTTTGAGAGTTATCTCTAAAGGTTAATTTTCCACCTTTTATTTTTAAAATCTTTTTGAAATATACTTTGTAACGAGTCATGTGTCGGGATCATCTACTATTCATATACCATAAGTTGTTTTTACTTCCTTCATTAACCTGAAAAAGAAAGAGATAGGTTTTTCAGAATCCAAACTTTCTTGGATCCAGAATTGTTAGATAATTTAATTTTTGTGAATCATCATTTGTTTCGAAAAATAAGCTTTATGAAACCCATGATATTGACCATTATTTAAAGAACATTTCATCATCCAATGTCCACAACTCTGAAATTTAGTACAAAAAGGGTCTATTGGAGATATAAAATAATTGTTTATAAAAATTGGATTTCCATGATATTAACCTAATCCTTGATTATTACCATGAGGTCGGATTTTAGAGTATATCTTTTCAAAAGTTCCCTTACCAAAAGTAAAAATTGAATGAAGTTTCTTAAAGTAAAATATTTCAGATTTTAGTCTCACGACTAAATTATTATCCTCAAGAATAACAGATTTAAAGTTTAGTTTATCCTCTAAAACATATTTTTCTAAAAATAGATATTTAAGATCTTTAGAAAGTTTATCCTTCTCAGAATTAACTTCCTCAAGTTTATTATCATTATTTTCTTAAACATCATTTTTCTTATCAAGATCTTGGGTAAGATCCAAAATTTCTTTTGTTTTCATCAATTCTCTAGAATTTTCTTTTTCAAGTTTCTTTGAAACATTACAATTTCTCATCTATGGAAACATAGAAAATCTAGAAAATACTTCATAGGAAATAAAATCAATATCATTATCTGATGAAGTAGATTCTTCATCTGAAGAAAAACCTCCATCCGAATTTTTTTCACTTAAAGACATATTGGTTATAGATTCCATAGTCCGTACCTTAGCCATAAGACAATGATTTCAAAATGGAGCTCTGGATATTAGAACAATATTATTTTCTTAGAAGATTCATATTCTGAAGATTAATCAGAATAATCTCCACCACTGGCACTCCAGGGGTCATTGGATTTCACGACTTTCTTATGATTTGATCTGTAGAACTTATTCTTTTTTTCTTTCAGAATTTCTATCTTTATTGTATCTTTTCATAAGAAAGGGACAATCAGGTCTAATATGACCAGTTCTTCTACATTCATATCATTTAACTTCTCCATATTTTCGCTCTTTTCCATCATTATTCTTGTTTATATGTTGAAATTTTTTCTTCCCAGCAATCTTGTTCATCCTTTGAGCAAGATTTGCTAACTCATTTTCTGAAGCTTCACTTTCACTATATTCAGGTTGAATAACAACCTTCTTAGATTTAGATCTTGTAACTCTCTCAGGAGTCCTGGCTTTCATATAATTTGATGTAGTTGTAAAATCAACACTTCCATTTCCATTCTTCTTCTTAATATTATCTACATCTCTCTTCATTCTGGTTTCATGTTGAAGAAGGGTTCCAAATAGCTCATCAAGAAAAATCTGAGTAACTTGTCTATTTTTATCTATAAATATCCTCATGGATTCCCATTAATTGGGAATGATGTCTATAATATTGTCTACAAGAATCTCATCATTAAATCCTTTCTCACCCATGGATTGTAAACTATTGACAATAATCATACATCTTTGTTGTACCATACATATAGGATCACTCTAAGGAAAGTAGAAACCATGATACTCAGCTTAGAACATAGCTCTTCTAGTTTCAATGAATTTGAAAGTTCCAAAGTGAGCTACTTCAATACTCTTCCAAATGCTATTAGATGCTTCACAAGATGAAATTAGGCTATATATATTTCTATTTATGGAACAATGCAAAGTATTACATACCTTAATGTTCAGCTGGCATTCCACATTTTCTAGATTATTAAATGTTCTAAGTTCCTTATCAAGAATATTATAATCTTTGGTTAACATAATGTAGTTGTCTAAACCTTTGTTTATCACAAAGGTCTTTATTATTTCTCTCTAATACTCATAGTCATTTCTATATGTGATTGGTGGTCTAGTAGGATTTAGATTATCTAGAGATCCAACATGAATGTCTGCCATACAAGAATAATATTTCCTTCCAAAAAAAATGTTTGAATTAAATGTTTATAAACAGATCAAAAAAAACATGAGAAAGAAAACTTATATGTGGATATTAGTATCTCAGATACCTTCTCTGATACCAATTGTAGGATCAAAATAATGATGTAGATGCTCAATATACAAGAGTGGGGAGAAATGTATTCTTTAAAAAAACTCCTTTGGAACCATTAAAGGAAAGATACTACCTTAAAGCATATAAAACCTTTAAAATAACTAGAGTAATAGAATTACAAAGTATGAGAAAGTTATAATTTATATCTGTAACAAAGTTAAGCTTATAAAAAAATATAAAAAAACTTTAAATAGTAAAAAAGTAAAAATACGATTCTTTTAACTCAAAGAGAAGGGTATCTAACAACCTTGGATAAAGGTCTCTTGATTTATACATTCATGAAATTATGTCTTACCCAAACCCATGTATGCCCTCAATACAAAGATCAATATCTGTCTTGCTATCCCTACAAGACCACGATTTAGAAAGAAATCATAACCTCTATCTTCCAGACCAAAAATCCCACGATCAGCAGGGTGGAAGTCCTCACAAAGAAAGACTGAACAAGTTGTTCACACCTGAACAAGTTGTTCACAACATCCGCATGAAGCACTGAGAGTTGTAAGAGCCTCTCTCTCTAGAAAACACATCATAGTTTCTTCGCATGCATCTAGTTCATCCACTCTAAATATTCTTAGTTTCATGTTCAAATGGACTTTTATTTATAAGAAAATATTCCCAACAATCGACTCCACTCCAATGGTCATATTTTCCTTAAATTTCGGAGGGATTTGGACTTGTGTCAAACATATAACGGTTAGTTTGTAATGGATTGTACGAAATCGTTTCAAGTATAAGAAACGATGTAAAGTTAAAGATAAGTGTTATGCATAAGAAAACATGGAATCCAATAATATTGGAATGATATATTAAACAATTCTAACATTATCAAGATAAAATATTCTTAAGAAAGAGTAAATCAGATTGTGAAAAAGGTATCACATTGGTACCGGAATCAGAATCCTAAATTTGATATCACTTTTGAACCGGAATCGGTATCATAAAATCTGTATCACCTTGGCACTGGAATCGGTATCATAAAATCGGTATCACTTTTGCACCAGAATCGGTATCATAAAATCAGTATCACTTTTGCACTGGAATCCATATCAGAAAATCGGTATCATTTTTGCACAAGAATCAATATCATAAAATCGGTATGACTTTTGCAGAGGAATCGGTATCATAAAACAGAATGAATTTTGCACCGAATTCAGTATCATGAAATCGTAATGACTTTGGCACCCGAATCGGTATGACAAATCTGTAAGTCTAATAGAATGAAAAAAATGTAATGATAGATTTGAAAGTATAACGATATGACAAGTCCAGATCTTAAGAAAAAAAATAGTACTTAAGAAAAAATTCAAAACGTAAGAATATGTGTTTGTGATTTTCAAAACATAATACCACAATGAATGGAGAAGTCATAAGATAACCTTATTGACTCGACACATCATACCCCAAGTTTAGGTCACACTAGGCCAACATACCCTGTTTTATATCATGGTTCTGACACCATATCATATGTTGCATCTAAACAAGCTCCCCCTCAAAGGCAATCGAGCCACGATGGGTCCACCTGTCACTTTGGTACCATGCATAAAATATAAACAGTATAGAATATACCAAAATATAACTCAAGGAAACAGTGGTATCATATCAATGCTCACATAGTATACAATGATGGTGAATAAATCCAAACATGATCACATGTGATCAAATTCATCATAGTCTCAGTACATTAACACACATTCTAATATCATTCTAACAATCATAAACATGGACTTAACCTGTAAAGAAACTTCCAACCTCAGGGTTATCAATGTTAATGTAAAGGATAAACTACAACATGTTGTTCAAAAGCTGGAGTAGAAACCTCTACAACTATGAACACCACCACCAAGAATTATTATCATAGTTGTAGTCATGTCAACATTCAAGGTACATCATGGACTCCTATAACCAAATCTGTCTAATGTTTTTTCAAATGAATTAAAACTCTACATACAACAATATTATTCTATCTTTTGAAAAATACAAAAAATTATTGATAATTACATATTTTCATTTTTGATAATTCTATATCATTTTTAGAGAATAATTTCAATCCACATGAAATAATAAACTCTCTATCTGTGATAATTTAGAATAATCTTATGATAATTATACTTTATCATTATGTATAATTACCTCCATAATAATCCAAGATAAAATTTACTATAATTATCATTTATCCATAAATGATAATTATTCCTCTAAGTATAATTATTATAGAAAGCCTAAGATAATAAAATTTTACCATTAATTGATAATTTTATATATTATTACCATCTCAGAAAGCTCTCTTTATAATTTATAGGAAATAGGAAATAATTGGATTAAAAATCACCTAAAAAGAATAAATATAATTTCCACTATTAAGAATTTTTTCTTCTCTCACGAATAGAGGTTAAATAGAGGATTATAAGCACTTAAAAAGAAATAATAAATGCTTGTATTTGATCAAAGAAGGCTCCTCATATATCTTTCATAAGATTACATGGACCACTCAGATATTAAAAAATAGTCAAAAATGAATTTAAGAAGAGTCAGGAACCTTGGAAACACTACTAACACATACAGTTCCACAAAAATATAACACCATTAAATGGTTGTAAGGGTTCGGTGATGGTAATACTATTTAATTCACCATTAATGAAAATATTTAATACAAATTGGTTAAAATCCTCAAAAATAGGAGTTTTAAATCTAAATGAGTCAAAGGATTCAATTACCATGATTTTAAGCATTTAAAATCATTGAAATTGAGTTACAAGTCGATTTGGGGAAGAAGAAAACATAAATGAGGAATATCCAAAAATAAATAAAATAAGGCCTTTAGGCATAAAAGGGTTTAAAATATAATTTCCCAAAAAATAGGTGTTATGTTAGGGTAACATGGTTTTACCCTTACGAAAATATTATAAAAAAGATCTTTATCCTTACGTATGATCTTAAGACCCACTTTCACCCTTATGTAACACCATAAAACTTAAGTAAGTGTAATTTTTATTGAACAAAAAGAATTCTATTATAAATATACTTATAGAATATATTCAAATGGTGTTTAAAGTAAAATTAAAATTTGAGAATATTACATGTATATATGTCTAATACCAACAATTAGTTTTATTTAAATTTAATTATTTCAAATATATATATATATACATATATATGAAATTATTAATTTTTTTTAATATTTTTGAATTTAAATATTTATATAATTAATATTTTTTATGTTTTTAATTTTTTTATTTTATAAGCCTAATATTATTTATTCATTTTTAAATAATATTTTTAAATGTATTCATTTTTAATAAGTTTTTATTTTCAATATTTATTCATTTAATATTTTTATAATTAATTATGTTATAATATTTTTATACAATTTTTTTATTTAATATTTAATCTCTTCAATATGTTTATAATTTATATAATTTGAATTTATTCATTTTTTAATATTTATAAATTTAAATTTTTATGTAATTATTATTTATTCATTTTTATTTTAATATTTATTAATATTTATTTTGTATTTTAAAATTATGTAACTAATATTATTTATTCATTTTATTTAATTTTTTTGTGTTTCATTCATTTTTAACATTTATTAATTTAATATTTTTTATTCATATTTAATATTTTTAGAATTAATTAGTTTTTTAATGTTTGTTTATACATTTTAATTTATTAATTTTTAATATTTTTAAAATGTTTCTAATTTGTATAATTAATATTTATTCTTTTTTATTTCAGTATTTTTTATCCGAAATTTTTATATAACTATTATCAATTTTTAATTGAGAACTTACTAAAAATATTTTTTTATTAAAATGAAATTTTCAATAATTATGAATTTTTTATTTTAATATTCATTCATTTTTATTATTTTTTAAATTTATATAAATACTAATATTTATTGTTTTCGTATTTATTTATTTAATTTTGTTTATTTTTATTAATTTGTTATATTTATTTATAATATATTATTTATTAATATATTATTTTTTAATATGTTTCTAATTTATATAATTATCATTTAATGTTTTTTGTAGCTTATTTATTTACATTTGAGTTTATGGTGCTTGTGAGTGCTAACTTTTAGGATAATAAAGTCTACATTTGTCAATACTAAATTGAGTGCTAATAATGGAAGACTGTATGAGCGCTGATAAAGTTGTTTTTATGAATGCTTATCGTTTTATCACTAATAAAGGATGCTATTATGAGCAATTTTTAATTAACAATAATAAAATATTTTCCCTCCATTAAAATAATTCTAATATATTACATTGCACCTCCTCATGCCATTCAAACTCTAATGGAATTGGAACTCTACAATAACTATAGTCGATTTGTTTTGAAAAATCGACCCTCAAGATTGAGAGTATGTTTTTCGTAACATATTTTTATGGATTTTTCAAATGTTCGTTAATGTATTTTCTCACAAATTTCTGTGTTGTTCTTCCTGTCTTTTCTTGTAAATATTTCACCTAGGACCCATCGACGAAGCGTGTCCTCACTAAAGGAAGATTTTGTAATATTGATTATCAGATTGCGACTCTCTATTATTTATATGGTCACTCATCCCCCATTTTATTTAGAATTTTTATTTATAGTTTTCTATTACTATCCTAGAGAATGTAACATCACTATTTTTTCCTTATAAGAATTTAAAATATATTAATGAATACATTCAGAACCACGTGGTGAGACTTTATGAAATCCCGAGGCCCGTTTAGACTCTGTGATGATATAAAAAAAATATTAAATATATTCTATCACACCCATATATTTTTTATAAAATAATGGAAGATATCCCAAAAAGATTCTTAGATAGGAAAACTAAGACCACATTTAAAACCAAATGTTGGTTTTACCCTATGCACGACATACTTTTTGTATGTATCTGATTTTTTGATTAAGTGAAATCATGGGAAGATTATTAATTTAATAAATAAGTAAATTTATTTATTATTTATTATATCGCAATGACCAAATCCCCTCAATTTTGTAATGGTTATGAAGAATCTATAGGGTTAGCCACATTACCCAAGGGATTGAGGGAGAAGACATTGGAGTAGAATTTTTGAATGATCAACAACAGATCGTGCTTTAGTGATCAGTGTTCCAATGAAACACCTAGATCATCTCAATGAAAATGAATCGAAATCATTATTCATCAATGTGTTATCCAAACTTGTGGTATGGATTTTTCTTTATTTGGATTTATCCATTATTTTTTATCCCATGTTGAACCTGAGTCCATCCTCATAAAAAGATTGGTTCATGAATTAGTGGTCGATTTACAGGTTTTTTTATCTTCCTAGAATATTAGTAATTGATATTATTTATTTTACATTATTATTCCTCTTTTTTCATCACCCTACAATAATGAATCGAGGCCAACCTTAACAATGGACAAGGTTCATCCCTTACGTTTATGTTTTCTGGTTCTCTTCCCCCGTTCTTCATGAATTCATCTCCAACATTCTATTTGTCTAGTGGGTTGACAAATATTTGGTAATCAAAAATTTCAAAACTTTTATTTAGACAAATAGATTGATATTGTGGGTTTGGGTTTGAGATCGATGATGTAACTCTGCTGTGATGGCACCAATGATGGATCGAGATCGGATTGACATTCCTTGTGTGTGGTTGGGAACTACAGCGACCACATGGTGCAACATGATCAATTTCCAAGTAGATTGGTTGGATGGAATCTGGAAACCTATGGCTGTGAGGTTATCAACTCATATCCACAAATAAAGTGTGATATTTGCGATGAAATATAAAGTGCCAAGGACATGAAAAGACTTGTGAAGAACCTACGGGTTCTGGAAAATTCTTGATGACATGACATGTAGTCTAAATAACACACTCTTTGTGGTCCCCTCATGTGGCACTAGGGTTTAAACATGAAATAAAATATTAAACATCATGTGAAACATTTCACACACTATGTGACCCATGAATGGATGTTTGGCATGTACCCTTAGGGGTACATAGACATGACCAGGTACACTGGTATGACCAAAGTTCACCTGTATGACCCAAAGTACACAATCACGGGTAAAAGCACACGAGTAGACCTAGGATATGAATGACATGTCGTGTACTCCATGTACGCACCATGTACATTCTCCAAGGTAGTGTGAGTCCCTTTTTCTCTTTAGTATGAACCAGTATCCATAGGGTTTATTCCCACAGTTCATTCCCCATAAGGGAAGGATGAGACATCATATCTTGAGTATAAGATGTCATCCCATTTACAGGATCAGTCTTTGATAGAGTTTTTGGAATCCCCATGAGGCCCAAGGTGGGATCCTCTATTGTATCTTCTTCTCTAGTTAGGTTTTAAGGAATCAGTGTGAACACCATACATGGGAATTGATCCCCTAATTATCAAGTTAAGTAACTTTAGGTTTAGTATACCCAATAGACCTGGGGTGTGATCCATTATCTATGTATTGATCTATTCTATGTTCTAGTGCCTAATTCTTCATGAATATACCTGATAAGAACAACCTCTTAGATGTGTGACATTGATATTATCAATCTCATAGGGTGAGTTCTCCTAGAAAAGTGTTATCCTGAAACCCCTAGCAGAAATCATATGATGATAATAAGGTTATAACCTTAAATTGAGAATGAGTTTATGTCATGAGAATATCTAGTTGTTAATATTTCATTTCTCATATGTTTATTATCGTGCTTTTTTGAGGAGCTAACTACACCCTTGATTCATTAAATTTTGTGATTTAGCGGTTTCCAACTAGGTATTGTTATACTCACCCCAACATGCTACCTGTATGAACATGTCATGTCCTATGTTGATGAAAATCCATTTGATGGGTTCCTAGATAGACTATGAGTATAAGGATAATATATATTTCTAGATATACCATGTTTAATACCAGGTTTTACATTTGAAAATAGTTCCCTACTTTCAATTAGGTTGAACTTCTTTTCTAATTTTGATGGTATTGTATTTGGTCCATTATGCTTTCCTTTACTTTTATCATACCCTAATTGTGGGATTTATATGTATGAATGCATTGGGTATCAATTTTATTTTAACATTCATAATTTTTATGGATATTTAGATGTGTGTGTTCATAAAGGTTCCTTAGTATAAGGCATCCCAAGAGTGTAATATGCCTACTCGACACTTTCACCCAACACCTGGCCTAATGGAGGTGGTATTTGGGTGTCACATTCATCTTACTATTGTCTAGGAGATCCCCATTGGGTTTGGTCATGATAAAGTGGTATAAGAGGATTTTAGTCTTAGGATCATATTTTGAATATTTTCTAGTAGGGTGGTTTGGTTTGGGAACTAGGCCTATAATGTTAAAGTGTTTTGAGTTCTTCTCTCGGGACATGGAATCTTGTGTTGGTGTAATGGACAACATATCCATTCACAAGGACTATAATAACATACTTTTTGAATCAAAGCACATAGGCAATAGTTTCTAGGAAAACTTTGGTATATGAATCATATAGGAATGAATTGTGGTTTTCATGAACTTTTTGAGTAAGATCCCCAGATATACTCTTGAACATGTTACATCTTTTCTATTTCATGATGTAACTGTGGTGATTTCCAACTATGATTCCACATAAGAATCACGAGGTTGATATACATAGTGATGAATCTACGATACAAGGAACTGTTCTGGAGGTGACACCTATAGGCGACTTGCCATCCATACCTACACCTATTGAGCAGTAGATCAAACTGATGTTTTGACAGATGAGGCATGTAGGGTAAATGAATATTATGAGTTTCAGAAATATTGAACCCACTTTGTTTGAGGTGATATAGACCCCTAGGTAGATGAGAACTATCTTGAGGTAGTTATGTGAGTTTTCAGCCTCATTAGGACACCTACATACCATATGGTGGTCTTAGCATCGATCCTTCTTCAAGGATCCACATGTGATTCTGGGGCCTTGAGACATTATCATACAATGAGACAAATCTTTCATAGAAAGAGTTTGAGTGTATTTCTAGAGATAATTTCTATATATATATGTTTTAGGCTGTACACATCCAGGATCATCAACTACATTAGTAGGGAAGAAATATTTTGGCTAACCATTAATTGAGGTTCATTAATCTCTCGTGATACTCTATGGACATGGTTCAATATATGTTCTTCCGAGCATAGTAAATTGACCATGTCCTATGTATATATATCCAATATAGTGTGATACCTTTTCTCATTCATACTTATTTGAGTGTTCTAGATCAATATTTGGTGGTGGAGAGCTTTCTGGTTGAGTAGACTTTGATAATTGTTGCTGGTAGTGGGCACACAGAAGCTGAGACCGAGAAGTGGGTAGCCAATGACAGACATAGAGATCCATGCACACACGATTCTTTATGATCTAATATCAATAAATATGTTTAATATCACAAGGATCTCATGATGGTTCTAATTAGCATAGGGAGGGGGAGTTCAACCCTTATGATGGTCAGGAACATCTTGTGTGGGATTGTCTGACCCGCTGTGCAGCCGATACAGAGACAGTTGATGGAATACCTATGTAGAGACATCAGCTTGAGTAGGTAGTTCCACAGGGTGGTGGAAATGGTAGAGGATTATGGAGAGCAGTTAAAGGTGGTATATGGTTTGACCCGTTTCCACCACCACCCTTAGGTGGTCCCCTTTAGGAAAAAGGAGTTGGTGGTCAGGGTCGTTTACAATTAAATGCATTGGAGGCCTATAACCAAGAGGATCTATGGATGATTAGTGGTACAAACTATATATTTTATACCTAATCATTAATACTAATAGACACATGTAAAAGCTAATCTTTTATTTCGACATCCCCAGTTCGAGACCAATAGATAACACTTTAGCCTTTGAGTCAACCATTGTATTTGGTGACTATTACTCGAGGGGATTCTATGATCACACACTACCATCGACAGCATATCCTGACTCTCATAGGCAAGATATTCATTTGGGATATCTTTTTAGCAATGATGATACCTTATAACAACATACTAGGTAGGAAATGATTATACAAAGTTCATGTACAAACTGATTGTTTCAGATAGAGGTTGCAGTGTGTATGCATAGATGGGAAGAGGTTTTCGTTCATCGGTGATAATAAAACCCAGGAAGAGAAGGGTGGAAAAATAAATAAGTGGTTAAAAATAATTATTCATTGGTTGGATAGTATTTTCCTTGTAGAAGTATATCCAATGAGCTTTCAGCTTCCTACAAAGGTGGAGGAGTATAAAGGTGCCTTCCCTGAAGAGTTTCCAGACTTTCCTCCCCACCGAGAGATAGAATTTTAGATATACATGAACGTAGGGACTTCCCTGATATCTAAACCAAAATATTAGATGACTTCCACAAATCTTCATGATCTTAAGGTGTAGTTAGTGGAACTGTAGAGGAAGGGATTTTTCATACCCAATTTATCACCTTATGCAGCCCTAGTTTTGTTCTCCAAGTAGGAGTATGAGCGACTGAGGTTATGTTTGGATTAAATAACCTGAACTAGGTCACTATCAATAATAATTATCTACAACCTAGGATCAAATACAACTTCAACCAATTGAAATGAGGGAGGTGGTACACAAAGATTAACCTATGATTGGGTTATCACCAACTCCGAGTGCATGGAATTGACATACTAAAGATGAAATTATAATGTTTATTTGGTCATTATGAGTACTTGGTGATGGTTTTTAGCATGAATTATTCCCAAAACAAGGGTTAGGAGACTCATAAAATGGATCTTTTGTCCTTTCGTAGATCAGTTCATGGTAGTCTTCATCGATGACATCTTGGTGTACTTGATGTCAGAGGAGGTGCATGCGAGACACCTGAGGATGGACCTAATCATGTTCTGAGAGCCACATATTTAATTAAAGTTATTAAATAGATGTTTCAAGATATTATAGGTATACTTTTTGAGAAATTTCATCTCATAATAAGTAGTATTAGTATACCTAGAAAAGATTGAGGTGATTCAAGCTTGAGAGCCACCCAAGAGTGTGAATGATTTACAATGATTCCTTAGGTTAGCAAGATACTATCATAGATTCATACCTTATTTATCTCATTATTTTGGAACCCATGACTATTTTGACAGGAAAGGGGAATCATTTCATGTTTATGGAAAGGTTCCAGATAGATTTTTAGGAGTTGTGGCAGATGTTGTTGAGCATCCACATCATTGTTTTTTTATTGAAGGGTGTTGAGTATTTTTTATTTTGAGATGCCTATAAAACTAGGATTGGTTGTGATTTTATTTAGTGGTATTCAATGATCACCTATGATTCCCTACAGTAGATATTTTATGAGCATAACTATATGACACAAGATATAGATCTAATAGTGGTATTCTTCTCCCAGAATATGTGGTGATACAATCTTACGGGTGATTGGTTTATCCTCTTTTATGACCAAAAAAGTATCAAGTATATCTTCTCATATAAGGATCTAAACATGAGATGGAGGTGATGGATATTGTTCCTAGAGGATTATGAATTTTAGTTAACATATACTCCTAGAAAGGGGAATGTGGTGGAAGATACTCTCAGTAGGATATCTTGTTCATATTTATTGAGTGATGGGCCAGAGTAGTAAGCCTCATTGCAGTTGCCCATACTGGATGAGGATGGTCTGGCTTAACTCTAGTCAATATTTTTCACCCATCCACTTGTAAAACATGTTATGGAGGCTCATCTTGGAGATACCAAGTTTGAGACCAAGTGTATTTAGAAATCCATTGGATATTCGCCTGAAGGATTTTATGACTATGGGGATCATGCCATATTTTTTCATGGATGGTACATGATACAAATGACACTGTGAGAAGAGGTTATGAAATATTTTTATAAACCCCCGTATCGATACATCCTAGTGTGGAAAAGGTATACCAAGGACTTTGATATCACTATGTTGGCTTGGAATAAAGAAGAGTATAGATTATTTTTTCTCTCATTTCCTCACATGTTAGAAAGTGAAGGTAGAGCACCAGGTTCCAATGGGTTTGGCTCAACCCCTTGTGGTGCCAGAGTGGAAGTGGGACAGTACCTATATAGAATTTATGATGATACTCTCATGACCATATAAGGGATATGATTCCATATGGGGAATCATAGATTAACTCACTATTTCATCCCACATTCTAACTCTCCAAGATATTATTTTATTTGAGATCTTGGGACACATTTACATATAGAAGATATATTAGCTTCATAGAGTTCCCTTGATTATCATTTCAGACTATGATTCTTGTTTCAGAATATGATTATGGATTGGATTGTAGGTGGACATTGGGAATAAGTTTTGTTTGAGAATAGCATTTCACCCATAGAAATATGGCTAGAATGAGTAGACCATCTAACTTCTTTATATAATTTCCATCTTACATATTAATATTTTATTGTAGTTGGGAGGATCATCTACCCTTGGTAAAGTTTTCATAAAAGAACATCGACCATTCCACCATCAGTATAACACCATTCAAGGCCTTATATAGGAGAGCTAGTAGGCTGCCACTATGTTGGAATGGCCCATGAGATTCCGCACTCATGGGCCCAAAGTTGTGAGAGGCAATAGAGAAGGATTAGATCATCCATGAATGGATGAGGACTACACCTATCTATCAACATTATTATTTAGAATGAAGATGGATTACATTGTTGTTTGAGGCGGGAGGTCATGTATTCTTGAAGGCACCACCTCAATATGAGTTGAAAAGGTTTTTTAAGGGTGGAAAATTTTCCCTAATATTGGAGGGACCTTTCTAGATATTTCACAGGGTTGGAAAGGTGTCGTATTACTTTTCCCTATTATTGTAGTTAGATTGGGGGCATGATTTCATCCATGTGTCGCATCTGAGGATGTGCATGTTTGACCCATCACATGTTATCGACTGAGGAAAATTGAACATCAATGATTGTGCTAACTTTATAGAGAACATGGTTGAGATCAAGGATCCATAAGATAATACCCTTTGTGGGGGTGAGATATTACCTTGTTGTATGTTTTGTGGAAGCATGTGAATCTACAGGAGAGCACTTGGGATCGGGAGACCTAGATGAGAGCTCAACACCCTCATCCTTTTGAGTAGGATTTTTTCTTTCCTAGAAAAAAATACCTAATGAGGGGAGAATTTAATTTCCCAATTTTCCTTGTATGACTTTAGAATATATTAAAGAATTTGTTTAGATTCAAGAGTTGAGACGATGCGAGATTTTGATACCCAGTGAGGCTAGATATTGATATAATAAAAATATTAAATATATTGTATGACACATTTTTTTTTCTAAAATAATGGAAAAAATACCAAATGGAATTTTGTATTTGAAATCTGATACTACCATTAAATTTGGAAAGTATGTTTTACCCTAGGCATGATATAATTTTTGTATGTGTCTAATTTTTAGATTAAGTGTAGTCATGGGCGGATTATAAATTTAATAAATTGGTAAATAAATCAATTATTTATTATATCTCCATGACCCAATCCCCTCTATTTAAGAATTATTATGAAAAATACCTAGGTTTATCAACAAACACCTAGGGATTGAGGCAGAATACATTGGTGGAGAATTTGTGGATGATCAACAAAAAATCATTATTTATAGATTGATATTCTAATAGAACTCATGGATCTCCTCAATGAAAATGTCCTAGAAATATTCTTCTTCAAAGAGTGATCCAAACGTGATGTATGAAATTTTATTTATTTGTATTTGTCCATTATTTGGTTATCCCATGTTGAAAATGATTCAATCCTCTTAACAAGATTGATTTATAGATCATTGGCTTATTTATAGGTTTTTTATCTCACTAGAATATTGGGAATTGATATTATTTTTAAGGCCATCCTTAATAATGGAAAAATATTTTCCCTTAATTTTATGTTTTATGATTTCCCCCCTTCCACTGCGTCTTCATCATTGACATTCCATTTTGAGAGTGGTTAGAAAAAATACCTCATAATCAATCATTTTTCAACTATTATTTTGTATAATGGATCAATACCATGCGTTTTGGTTTGAGATCATTTATGTAGTTGAGGTGTGATGGAAACAGTGATGGATCAAGATTATATTGTTATTCTTCATGTATAGTTGGGCATGATGGTGGTGTTGTGGTGCTATGAGACCGATTCCCATGTGGATCGAATGGTCAGAATCATCAACTAGTGATGTTGAGGCTTGATCAACTAATATCCAAAAATCATAGGGAATATTTGTGTTGAAATATAAGGTATTAAGAGTTGGAGTGGATGTGTGAAGAATATGTGGTTCTAAAAAATTGACAAATAAACGACATGTATTCTAAAGAACAAATGTCATGTGGTCCCCTCCTATAATGTTGTGGTTTATTAAAGAAATAAAATATCACACACTGTGTGACATGTGTCACATGCCATTTCACCCATGGTTAGAAGCTCGACATGTACCCCTGTGGGTACATGGGCATGAAAATGACCAGGTACTTGAGCATGACCAAAGTACATAGGAATAACCTGAAGTACACAGGTACGAGCAGGAGCACATATAAAGAATTAGGGTAGAAAGGACATTTCGTGTACTCCATGTACATGCAATGTACTTTATCCATGGTAGTTTGAAGCCCTTGTTCTATTTAGTATGGACTTGTTTCCTTAAGGTGAATTACCTTGGTTCATTCCACATGAGGGTAAGGAAAGGCATCATGTCCTATGAAAAGGATGAGATTCCTTATACATTATTAGTCTCATATAGAGTTTTGGGAACCCCCTGTGAGTCCCATGGTTGGATCCCCTATTGTATTTTATTCTCTAGGTGGGGTTTTTGGAATTGTTGTGACCAACATAAATAGGATTTGATCCCCCACTTATTACGTTAATCTAGTTAGGGTTCAATATCCCACATGGGCCTGGGTGTGATCCTATGTATATGTATCAATCTCTTCAATGTTCAAACATGTTCTTCTACATAGTGACAACCGATGAGAAAAAAACATTGAGATGAGTTCCATCAGCATTAGTAGCCTGATGGAGTGAGTTCTTCTTGATGTGTGTTATATTGTCACCTCAAGAAGGAATCCTAGGCTAGCATTTCCATTGTGACCTTACCTTGTGTCTTACTCTCTATCATTATAATATCTAAGTGTTTTTATTGTATGTATCATATTTTTATTAACATGCATTATAATGAGTTGATGACTCATTTTATTCTCTATATTTAGGATGATTTCAAAATGTCCATCTAGGTATTGTTGTACTCACCCATATATGGGTTATTCCTACACATGTGGTATCATATGTAGATGAAAAGATATTTTATGGGGCCCTAGGTGGACTAGGATAAGAATGATCATAGATTAGAATATATAGGCAATGGTTCATACCATGTGTTACATTTGACCACACTCCCCTCCTTTCTAGCAGTTTTTACTTATTTTCTAGTTTTGGTGGGTTTATATTTTAAACTTTATTCTTTCCCATACTATTTTTTTACTTTGAATATGGGATTTAGATATATGAATTCATTGTGTATCTATTTAATTTTACCTATCAACATTGTTATGGGAATTTAGAGAATTGTGCATGCATACTGGCACCTTAGGCTAATGCCTCCCATGTGTGTTATATGCCTAGTCAGCACTTGTCTTCATCCCTAGATCTATTAGAGGTGTGATTGGGGTGTCACAAATGTCTTACCACATGATAGGTGGTCTATATTGGGTTGGGTCATGATAGAGTGTGTGTTTCATTATTCCACTATACACTACCGATTCTCTTATGGTCCTTGAGTGTTAAAGTGATCATTTCCCCATTTGTTATTTTCCATTTCAATATCATAGGTCCATTATCTATCCCTAACAAGATCATGTATCATCATTATGTTGCATTTTTTGATGACTTTTCTTGGATATCATGACCAATATGATATTCATCATTGAACGCCTTTCACTAATATACTATAACATAATGGTATCTTAATTCACACTAACAATTATATTCAAAATATGTTTGATTCTCTTTAATTTAAAATTAATGTTCCCTTGATATGTTTACAGAATAAAACTCTTATATCCACTGGTTTTCACATTATTTTTCATTTATCCCTAATAACTCATTAACATCCTCTGGGAATATTTGGGTGTTTATGTTATGTTTGGGATAAACATTCATGTCTTAAAATGTTTGACAGAAATTTCATTCAACATTCCCCTCTACTCAGAAAATATTTTATGTTGACAATTGTGTACTTTTAAAAGGATTTTTATTTATATAAAATGTTGTTACCTCCAACCCAATCTCCATCTGATCTTGATTGTTGTCTTTTATTTACCCTCAACTCTGATATCCAACTTGCTCCTCCCAAATTAAATGATACCTAATGTTTTCTAAATAACATGAATTAATCATAAAATCCATATTATATATTTCAACATAATCCATAATTATGTGAATCATCAATTGATTTAATCCCATTTATAATAATTCACACCAAGATATTTCCATGATAAAATTTTCCTCGAATGTTACACTGGACACTATTTTGGTCTCTAGGATGCTTATTAAGGGAAAAGAACATCCGAAATAGTTTCAATATTTTATAAATGAACAATAGGTCCTATAGAATAACCATAAATGGGATTTTATACCTCGATCTATTAAAATATTTCTCATGTATTTATGTATCTTAATGTTCAAAAAGAAATTTTTATCACAACAAAAATACTTTTTAGACTAGTTTATATATATTTCTCAACCGATATTTCATGTTATTTTCATGATATTTTGTGTTGTTATTCCCATGTTAAACTGCAACTATTTTTGATGCGATTCATGTATACTAAATTAACATATATAAAAAATTCTTCCAAAATCATATACTTGTATAGAAGTTATATGGTGAAACTTGTGTTATTGTTATACAAGTGCCACTATTATTCTTATTATTTTCATATCTAGAAAGATTTTTTTTATTATACATTTTTATAAAGGGTATGTATTATTTTTTTTATAAATAGGTTAGTCTATATATGACCCCAAAGAATTAATATATGATAATTTCCATTAAATATATATAAAATATATATATTTGTCAATGTAATATAAAAAATACAATTTATACTTATTCTTTTATAAAATTTATATATGTATGAATTACAATTTATAATTATATTTTAATTTTTATGCTTTATATAATTGAAACATGTAAAAAATGAAACATTATATGAATAACCAATGTGTATTTATTTATTTTTTATTAAATATGAATATTAGTGAACCATCGGATGATTATGAATCATAAATAGTTAATGTCAATCATATAAAGAAGTGTGTGGGGGATATAGATAAATAGTTCTTCAAGTTTTCAATAGAGAATGGAAATGAACCTTCACAAATCATTTTTTCATGTTTATATTTTTTTATTAAAAAAATTGTCCAGAGGATTGGGAAGAACACTTATACTATAACATAACAGATTGAAGTTATAAATGTTACACTAAAAATGGATAAAAAATAAATTCAACTAGTAGTTGGGATAATACTACTATTTATGGATCATATGATTTGAGGAAAATTGTAAATGATGATTAGGATCATATTGTGGAAGTGAAAAAAATACAAGAAGAATACCTTCACCATTTTATAAAGTTATTTCATAAGTTAAAGAGTTTTGGAAAGCTTCCATCATTTTACATTTTTACTAAAGATAAAACATTTTTAGTCACACTGATGCTATATAATATGAATGTAGGCAATAGATGGAGTAGAATCAGTTTTACAGAACTAATTGTTCTATATAATGATATGTTACCATAATATTATGAGCTTCAATGTCGAACATATGACACTAAAAAAGTGTTATGTTCATTATGTTTGATCACTAAAATATATAGGCCTATCCAAATGGTTTTATGTTATTTCATAAGGTCTATGAATCACTTAAAAATTCCCTTAGTGTGGTGAATCGTGATACATGAAAGAGGAATCAAGTATTTAAATAGTTATATGCTGCTTTCTAATCATTATAATGTTTATATGGTTATATGGAAGTGAAGATACTACAAGATAATTGACATATAATATAGATATAAGAATTCAATATAATAAACTCCATCATCCATTTTACACTCCTTATTGTTGCTGATTGAACCTTAATCTTACACTATATAAATATGGGAGGAATTGTTTTTGTGTACAAAGTATCATTCATAATACTTGAAATGTTATGTTGTAAAATTATTTCTTTTCTCTTTGGTAATTCATGAAGTAAAAATAAATTACGTTTTCCCTTCTTATATCAAAGAAAAAATGACTTTTAATGATATATGTGTTTATTTTGATCCATTGATTGGAGATCTAAAATTGATATGGGATTCAAGTGTTACCTTGCATTTTTCTTACAAAAATTACGATTTCATGTTTTGATTCATATTTTTTGGGATGATAATTAACTTTCAAATTTAGGAAATTTTTTCATGATATGTTATTAAAATAATGTTAGGGTGTCCTATTTGTTATAAAGTTACATGCTCAAATAGGTTGAAACATTCCATGATGATAGTGTTTCTTGTGAATTTAATTTTTTTATCCTAATTTCATAAATACTGGTCTAAAACAATATCATTTAATGGGAATTTAGAAGAAGGTACACTACCTTCCCCGTTAATAGGAAATGAACAATGTTAGAAATTAAATAATATTATCACCATTTTTTGGTAAACCCTTTTAAAAAACCTTATGAAAATTGGTTGAAAACAATGATCTATTTTTTTGAATGACCATATTGTAATTGTTTGTATATAAAAAAAATTATAAATGTCATGCTAATAGAAAAAATGTGTTTGTTAGATTAATTTCTACATTACTTAATGCACCAGAAAAATACGAGGGGAAATTTAGTCTAGGTTTATCATGATTAGAAAGGGGATAAGGGATGAGTTGGCACTAGTGAAGAGTTAAAGAAAACCTTTTCTTCCTTTACTAGCTTACACTCCTTCCAAGAAAGAGATATTTCAGTTTTGAAACATTCTAAGTGTTTTAAAGGTTCTATAGGTGTATTCATCAAATATAATAAATATATTTTTGATGAATAATTTTAAGTTAAATGGATTAAAATCACATGAGTTTCAGGTTTTAATGAAAGATTTAGTGCGTATGGATTTACATTGAATTCTACCTAAAATTTACTAAAATGCATTGACCAAACTGTTCTTCATTTTCAAAGCTATATATAGTAAACTTATAAACCCAATGAAGTTACCAACTATGTAAAAGGAAATTGATTTCATATAATGTGAGTTTTAAATGTTCTTCCAACCATGATTATTTTAATTAATTGTTCACTTTATGGTTCAATTGGTCAAAGAGATCCAAATATGTGATATTTTACATTATAGATGGATGTAACCCTGTAAGTCTCAACCTGAGTACCACTAAAACTGGTGCCCTGATCTAGTTCACCACAAGACCTCAAAAACACCTCTTCATATTCTAGATCCCTATAATTTGTAGTGGGGGTCTAAAATGGGTCTGTGAGGAGACTATACCCCCATATAAGAGTGTAAAGTAACAACATAAATAACCATATATCATACACATCAGAGATTATAGAAAGAATAAATCAAATGGAGAGGCTATAATAAAATAAACAAAAATAAAGGCCTTAACATCCATGTCATACATACAACATCGATCACCCATTCGGATGATCCCATAAAAAAGTAAAAAAATGAAAATAAGTATATTAGTCCCTAAAATATTATCGATCCAAACCTCATGAAATCCCTTGAAACTATCTAATACATCAAACCAATCCATTTTAAACACAACACAGACTACAACCCAAACCTATTCATCTAATAACATGTGAGATATGCTCAGGTACCCATGTACAATGGAAGGCTGATCAAAGTGTGAGTAAAACTCAGTAATCCACCACCAATGGGTTTTAAATCAATATCAGTTAGTATAATAGTGTTTTCATATACATACATGTGTAAAAAATACATAATAAAAAAAATAAACATGTTTCACAATTAAATATTTATCATTATCCTTTTTAATCATTTTTCATTACATAGGGTCACCCAATCATCCAAGCATACTCCAGCCGTGTTGAGTTTCCAAGATATATACCACATGGGTCACACACTTTAATTCACAATGGCATTTATTCCTCAATTAATTTAATATAGTTTACCTCAGAGCGTTAGTCCACATACTCAAACCGTGTATTTGTACTGCCATATCCAACCATACAAATCATATATAATACTTGTGGGGACTTAATAATTAGTCTAAAACACATATCATGGATAAGGAATTACATTCACATTCCATTGGAGTTAAGAGCATTAGCCCATATTATGAAAACTATGGTGCACTGAGGCTCCTAGAGCATCAGTTTGTCCCACCCAAAACCATTGATGAGGAACTCTATGTGAAACATTCTAAACCATATATAAAACTAATGGTTCCTTACACATCTATCTATAACCTATACTATGGTTGAGGAAATCTATTTCCAACACCATAATCCATTAGATAATTAGTCAATTCCATATTCATGGCTCAACATGCTTAACATTTTTAACATATTTACATCAATGGTGATCCACCATTCATTTAGCAATATTCAATACACTTTATCAATTCATCATTACCAAGGTCTCAATGGGACTTCGAAACCAAAACATGATTCAATAAATCATAATCCCCTTTCACATGTCATTAAAATACCAAACCAAACATCATTATTTCAGAATATAAAATCTAACTTTAAAACAGTGGTCTTTATCTTTAATTAAAAAAAAACAAGGTCCAAGACCTTAATTTTCCAACCATACCTTTTAAAGGATCAATTAAACAATTTTCTTCATATGAAACCACACCTCAATTTAATCAAAATTTTAAATCAATTTCAATCCCCTCTAAAATAACCTTGATATCAACACCCATTTCAAAACAACACCCATTTTAAAACATAGTTTTCCAACATTGAAATGTACAACCAAATAAAAATACAAAACTCACCATTTAATCATTTTAAAAGGCATAATAGTATTTTTAAAAAACTAAACACATAAAACATTCCATTTTTCAAACGCCGTCACACCCTATGGTTGGTCGTGGTTGGGACCTCACAACACCATAGATCCAATGAGATCCATGGTAGGTAGAATGAAACAAATAAAGGTCCAAGACCATAAAATTAAACCAATGGGAGAAACCCCTCCTCAAAAGGCTCTATGGTACATACCAAAAACATAGGAAAAACAATTATCAATCCTGCGAGTAAAGCTATTAGACCAGCTACCTCATTAATGATGATTTCCATAATGATTCCAAAGTTCGTAGGACTTACCAAGACACATTCATGTCTCATACAACCTATTTTGCATCCAATAAAGATAGCCAAAACCACTTGGGATTGAACTCATGAAAAGAACCAACAATTCATATTTTATAATAATTATAATAAATTAATTTATCAAAATAAAACTCTATATAATGATGAGAAACTCACCAGGCGCTCATCACTTATTGAAACTCAAACAACCCTCCACAGAAGGGCGAAAACATACTTTGAATTCCATTCCTAGGAAATGACCAAAGAGGTGATATCTATTAAAAACATAAATAAATTAATTAGTTACATGAAACCTAATAAAATTCATAGAAACGCATACCTAAACGAAACACCACACAACGACATGCATAATAAATATGAGGATATCCTCTACGTACGATGAACAAAATCCCCATCATCCTTGTCCAATTCATCCATGTTCAAGTGTAATCAGAGTCAAATCCCTAAACCCCCACATATGATGTTTGTAAAACCATGATAAAGAGGAAATGTAATGAGGAGGAGATAAATCTCACATGAAATACAAAATATGTACCATGAAGGCACCATAAATAAAACGGTGAAAGGATGAAGGGGGAAGGGAACCCCTTGGTTCATACTGAATGGGATAGGAATAGGGTGGAGTGGCTAAAAATCCTAATGGGTTATTTTAGTCATTTCCCCATATTTAATGAAATATGGGAAGCCACATGGTTTTCAAAACCATTCACTAACTGTGAATCCCCTATTATTTAACACCCATACCCCTCATGGATAGGCGACATGGTTAAAAAAACAATGAACCAACTATTTTTCAGCATTTACTCCCTTCTATAGCATGACACATGGTTTTTTCTGAAACCATACATAGGTCATGTACCTTTTCATAGACCCTAGTCATCCTCACATGGTTTCCCTTTGAACCCCAAACGATTTTTCATTAATTGATTGATAATTGTGCGACACAACTTTCCTCAGTTCAAAATGAACTTAAAACATCATGTGCAACATGGTGTCACATGGTTACTCCTTAATTGTGCACGCCATACCATGAACCCTTTCAAGAAAACATCAAAATTCCTAAAATATTACCTAAAGCCTCCGATACTCATCCAAATAGCTGAAATACATGGCATGACTCATTACTCCTCTAAAAACAACACTTTGGGGAACTATAACACTCAAATTTTCATTCCATGTTTGGATTCAAAATTTGACTCATCCAGTAAATTCAAAATCAAAATCCTTCTAAAATTTTTAGCTCATGCGAACGTGGGATATTACATCATTATAACCATAATACTTATCATCCTCTAGACGTGTCAGTGTTCATCCATCCACATTACCTGGAAAACATCAATCACCAGTTATCACTAATGACGTTGTTCCTTTTTTGAATGACCAAAACATATCCAAGGCACAACCTCTAACTCAAGGAACTCAACCAGACAAAACCTGAGTCAACGCCCATTATCAAAACTAAAACATCTAGATGGAACCTTCCTGATTCATACTAAATAGAACAAAAACATTTTTATTGCCCGATCACATACCATATCTATTGTTATACCCACCACAAGACTCAACTTATCACCAACAACTTCCTATGCTTAACCATTACACCAGTTGAAAATAACAAAATAAGATTGAACTCATGCTTCTATAATAGACCTGATACGGATTCCAACTTATCATTACCTATAATTCTTGATAATTCCAATGAATATCAAAACCCTCCCACATCTCCAAAAGCCAACTAAAGAGGATTCATACTTTCCAGTTATCCATGAACTAAGAAAATAGCACAATTTTCGTGAAAACCCAAATTGAACCGAAAATGTGCCTATCATTTGCATGAATAACATAGCCTATAACCTTAGACACCAACACTGTGATCCAACAACAGTATTAATGGCCTCGACCAACTCATCCAAAACTTCCTAGCTCGAACTACCTCATTTTCACCATATCACTTTCTCATGATAACCTCAAACCTAAATGCATTCCATAAGCTCCCAAACACGCCCACTGAGTCCATACTTTCACCCTAGTGATATTCCACCATCAGATCCTCTACTGACTAAAAACCATAGGTGTGCCCTACCACACCATCAACACACATCTAACATAAGAACCTAGAGCCAAAATCCCACTATCAACTTGATCATATTCCTCAAAAAATTTCCCAATAGCATTACATATGATATTTAATCATGCACCTCAATGGGTTTTCACTAGAATTATAATGACACTATGACCGATCCACATCTAGTTACACACACCTTCAACCATTACATCATGAGGGTTTCACCTCTACGACCAACCCATCACTACCCACTATAAGAGTGTCACCATCATTGCATCACTCAACAAAATACAATAAGAATGACCCACAAACCATTCAGTGCTAACCCAAACAATAAACATGGCCATCTCACTCTCACCTGAGTGAAAAAAACATACATAATCACCCATTCCCAGCTTTCGAGAATGAAACCCACAACATACATTGATGTTTTGTCTATCAAAGATACCTCACTTATAGATGGTTGATGGTGCACTTCCCACCATACAGATCCACTCACACTAATGAATGAGTGAAATCCAAAAAAGTACATTAATACAACTAATAAAATTTTTAGTTATCAAAGAATATACTCATTTCCCTCACATCATACCTATGATAGTGTTAAGAAATTGTTCACGATAATCTATAGGCAAAGAGTACGCTAATATTTCATCAATGAATACCACCACCACTCGTCCATTTCCAATGTAACCTCTATCTATAGGGACATGTCAAACCCATCCAAAGGCCTCATGCTTCCCTTAATACAATCATATCATCACATTCAAATCAGTTATCATCCTACTCATGGATTCTTTATCTACTCAAGAACCTCAGATGTATTGTCTCATAATGTTTGGTCTACAAACCAAATGAGACAACACGTCTCCAACCACTGATGCCACCAATATCCCATTAACACATAACCATCAAACACAATCTTGTGTGACACCACCATGGAACCAGATTCTAACTCTAACATGTCATGATTTTTGAAACCTCTACCCACAATCCCTATCCACTTACCATTCCTCCCCCACATGTCCCACTAACAAAAATAAGATCACCCGTGGTGCTTCCCAAAACCAAAAGAAACTCATTATCCAAAACTAGTTAATCAACCACTCAAAACCCAAGAACCATTCAAAGTTTTACTAAGAGAATCTACAAAATAAAAATATTACTATAGATGAATCTAGTTATAATCGGGCTGGACAGCTAACTGTTCCTACACTCAGAAACCAAAAAGAACCAACAAATCATCAACACTCTCACTACATTCCACCCTAAGGAAACGAGACACCTTCATTTGTCCCACACTATAAAAATTATATGTCCATTACACTTATACGGTCATATGCCAAAGAAAAGAATCACTTATGGTCTAGCTAAAATCCATCAAGCACATCCTTCCTACACAATTATCACCCTACCAAGGTACTAAAACATTCATTCACATTTAAAAATCAACCACAATGACAAAACGTTAACACTAATGTGTTATTTCTAAAAAACAAAGGCATATAAAGGACCTAAACCTCATACTAGATTTCACTCATTGTCTACCACAATCAAAATTCCAAAAACATCCACTTATTCGTCACACATCCAATGGAAATTACAAGTCAACCAACCCCTCTTAGGGGTCATACAAAAAATCCACACAACACTAACTCAATTAATTATATTTGTATTATGAAGGACACTAGGGTCTACCACCTAGTCCCACATGTAAAGTCTAACAATAAGTCACTAGGCCCAAAAACCTAGGTATATAATAACTCATAAAATTCCAAGACTCACAGGTTATAAAAAACACTTCCATCCAAAAATCACACACCGTCAACATTCCAAAACACCCCATCTCTAGGGTATAATATATGAAATTAATCACTTTCAAAACAATCCACCCAAAAATAGGTCACCTATCCTCTTTGAGCATCTGCATGTTAGAACTCTACCTAAAAGACCAGGCTACAAGACCCAGAAAATAGATAAGTACCTAAATCGAAACAACAATCACCCACTACTAGGTCATCCATCCTCTCCAACCATCCACACATCAAACCACTCCGCAAAGGATCTGTACAAACTAAAAACCTAAAAAACCACTAACAAGTGGTCCAAAAATCTTATAATTATACCATGATAACCTACCAGGGTTAATACAAAAACCATGCATGTGGACCATACCAACATCCTCAATGAAAAGAGCCCCACTGTATATCCATTGAATCTTCCATAGAAATATAATCCCTAAATTCAAACACTATAAGACCTATAACATTTGGATCATACATGGATATCATGATTCCTGATATGAAAATTTAATCTATATTCCAAGAGTCTAAAATAATCCATAAACTTATTTCTAATGGTAAAATATCCATAAATCCATCAAAAGTCATCAAATCCAATCAACATGTGCATCACTTGATGTGAAAATCATATACAACTGTAAGATCACAAATCTGGAATATCAATGTGGCCCTTGGTAACTTGGAATTACTATCAGAATGGTGTTGGAGACACACAAGCCCAATATCCATCAAATGATCTAAATCATTCCTATATCTCAAGTCTACCAAACCAAAAATAATAAAATCATTGTAATGTAACCCCCACTCTGATACCATTTTATAATGTCCCAACATAGGTTCCTCTAAAACTAGTTCCCTGAGCACGTTCACCATGTGAACTAAGGCATGACTCCTTATATTCCATATGATACAGAATATCTATGGGAATCTAAGATGGTACTATGGGGACATAATTGATAATGTAGTGATTCACTATTTATTTCCACCCTTTCACAATTATTTTAAACTCATTTTGTACAATTCAAAATATAATAACCAATTCAAAATTCACGAGTGATTTAATAATATAATTTTTTTCAATATTAAAAAGGTAAATCTTACTTTTTTGAAGATTTCATTATATGTGGAGGTGATTTAGAGAGTCCATGATGGAATTGAAGGAAAACGGGCCATGGTCTGCAAGATCCCGAGCGCACTTCTGGACTTAAATACATACTGTGAATAATAATTGCATCTAATTGGGATAAAAATAAGTGAGAGGTTGAAAAAACATTTGGTATAAAATTCTTTTGAAGAAGATGAAGTCAAATTAATCTATTTGGAGGCCCAAAAGTGGTCCTTAATGTTAATAAATTCTGAGTGGGCTAGATTGGACCACCATTCTGTATTTGGGCCATAAATCGGGCCTCAAAACTCAAATGGGATGATTATAACTCCACTAGATAGATAAATCCATGTCCTATATATCCACCTAATTTAATAACATTTTCCTGTGTTTGGTTAGTCAGATATCTAGATAAAGGAGTAAAAAATATGTCATGATTATTCATGTAGTCCCATAGAAACTTGAATTCATTTTGTGGAAATATTGTTTCATTTGTCCATAAAATCACCACTAAACCTCATTATATGACGGTTAATGACTAGGGGTGTAACGCCCCGACCCTAGTTGCCTAGAGTCGGTGCATTATTACATAACATTGGCATGATCACAAGAAAGATCAAATCTCGAAAGACCGATTGGTTTAGTATCCTTGGAAACACTAGATATATTCATAAGTTTTACATTACATCATAAAATGAAAAACTACTACAACAACATAATGTCTCCATAATCCACACTACTATCCCCTCATAATATCCCTGCAGGTCATTCATAATTTACTTCTTCACATCCTGGGGAAAAATAAAACATAGAAAAGGGGTGAGCTCAAATGCCCAGTAAGGATAACAATATAGCGGAAACTTTCATAAATAAGAATAAACATTTAAGGCAATGCATTACTAAAACAAAAGCCTTTTAAAATTGAACTTCAACATGGTATGGCAAAAGTAAAATGAAATAATGCCATTTACTTATTCACATGGATATTCTACTAATCGAATAATCACATGCAAAAATCAATAACCACTTTCATAATGTTGGAATGCATAATGCCAGACTATCATAACCACATAGCCAAGGCCTCGTGCCAAGGCTACAAATAAGATTTTGTCAAGGCCTTGTGCCAAGACACTAGTTTGTCTCATGAGACCTACCGATGCATCGAGGAGCTATAGCGGGCTCCACCCGTCACTTATTAAGTCCAATGCATTCCCATATGAAAAGGTTTAAACATAACATAAACATTCGTATTAAAACTAGCATACGAAATGTCAATACTTTCACAATAAACTATGAATGGTATAAAAATAGCACATCCACAGTCAAACATATCACAAAACCTTCAATACAATATAGAAGTTTTGTATCATAATAAATCAACTTCAAATAATCTTAAAATCCATCAAAGGATGTTGACATAGATGAAATCAAAATTCTTTTAAAAGAAATATCTCCTTTTATTTTGAAATCATTTAAGATCCATATAAAATAAAACATTTTCTTTGAAAATATTCTTATAAGCTTGTATGGGAAGCTTCGACGATTTTATAACGGCGGAAAATAACCGCACCCGCCGTATAAGTTAAAAAAAACATTCTTACCTCAATTCTGTCGAAAAGGTTAAAAAGGACCTTGTTTTGAAAACGACGGAAAGATTCCTTTATAAACCTCTTATAAAAAGTCAAACAAGGGTATAAATGACTTTAACCCATATTCTTGTAAATAGTAAAAATGATTTGAAATACATTTCGAAGAAACATGGATGTGGATGATAAAGAGATCCCAGTAGATTATAACGTATAATACAACCTCGGATAATGAAGAGATTGTGAAATAACCCTTACCTTGTACTTTTCCTTGGTTATGGTAGGTTAACCTCCTGTATAATGGTGAAATAATTGTTATTAAATTATACAAGAATCATATACATTAATATGATATCATATATGATCTTTTAATATTGATTTGATAATAATATCTTAGTATTATCTTTGTTTCGGGTGTTAACTTACTTGTTTTCTTTCATATGTTTTGTTACGTAAGACATGTTTGTAAAGGATAGGTTGTATATTATTCATATCCAGAATGATATCAAGTCCTTAAACATCATTTTTAAATCATAAAATGATAATTACGCTTTAATGGTTACGATGGAGAATGAATCTCATCGCGTTCGTGGAGACGGTAGTCCGTACGTACGCACGAGCGACAATATCATTCTTTTGATATTAAAATAATATATAAATGGATGGTATATCATATATACAGAATCATTAACATGTTATATTTATTATTTACATGAGTTACACATCATTATTATACCCATCCAAATAATATTATATTGAATAACAATTACACCACGACGTGGAGACGGTAAGCCGTACGTACGCACGTATGGTGACATGTTATTCAAAGGGTGGATAGAATACTGAATATGATTGTACCATATTTATAATAACATCACAGTATATGTGAGATACTGGAGTTATTATTTCAGAATGGTAAGAACAAAGGAAGAAGAAGTGGAAGAAGAAATGAACTTAGAAAAGGGTGGTGAGATCATTACCTCTTCTTCGGGTTCTTCCTTTTGATTTGATCAAAAGAGCTCCTTAGGTTGGCTTTCTGATCAAACTAAGGCCTATAGGTTGTATTGAGGGATGTTGGGAGAGTATTTGGGCAGAGTTTGGCCGAACCAAAAGGCTTTAGAGGTGTGAAGAAATGAGAAGGAGGAGTGCCCTTTTATAAGAGGGGTGAGGGGCACCTTTGGAAAAGCTAGAAATATTAATTTATAATAAATTCATATTCGGTTTCTAAAGGCTCCAAAGTTGACTATTCAAAGGATGAGGTGGGTATAGGTCGAAAACAACTCATCCAATAGAATTTAGATAGGTTTGGGTACTTATATTAACCTTATCTTTAAGTATTAACTCTAAGTTAATTAGTTTCACTTTTACAATGTCTCTTTGTATTTTTATATAATATGGTTAATAAACTTACTATATACATCCAAGCGACACCCAAGTGGTCCATTAATGATTAACCTATCATAATATAAGTCTCTTGGCCGAACCTTAGATTTTTAGGAATTTAATATCAATTAATAATATAATATTTGTTTTAAGAACTCTTTTATGTCAATTTTGACACTATTCAATAGTTGATTTTTGTGAAACTCATAACAGATTGATTACTTCGAACAAAGTCCATTAAATCAATCCTAATATATCATATTATCCTAGAAAATTAGTTTAATTCATTAAAAGTTTCATATTATATTTATTTGGGTATTTATAATATCAATTATTTTAATTTTTCACTATTATAGTAATTACTGCATCATCATTGTGTCATAAATAAAATAACTTATTTATTGTCTAAAAATTATAAATAAAATATCATTATGTAGGAAATATTTTTATCTTTCTAATGAATATTTAGAATCGAAAATCCAACATGTATAACCCTATGTAAAAATTGTTCTTCTGAAAGATATATGCTTGTGTCATTTTTGTATTCATTTTAACTTAATTAAAATAAAGTGTCATTATCACTTACAAGTGGATCCATGGGGTCCCAAAATTGACACAAAGATGCCCATGGTCGACCATGTATCAACCAATAGGGTTAAGACACGTTTTAGGGTAATTTTGTATTATTATAATATTATTGTTTTAACCCTTATTTACCGGATTTACCCTTTAACCATGGTAAATAAATTATTTACCGCAGTAATTATTCAAAATGTCTAAAAATAAAAGTTACCTATTTACATAATTTGGACATCCTGATTCCAAATATGGAATCCATTTTCCTAAATTCAAAACACAGAAGTGGCAGAAATTAATTTAAAATTAATTCCCGCTGTTAAAACAAAAAGCGTGTTTTTAAGAGATAATAACTATCAAAAGATTGACACTTGTTTATGTTCGGTTTAATTGTAAAATTATGTCCAATGATAAACATTAAATTGAATGGTAAAAATAAATTCTAAATATACTTTAAAACCACTCAAATTCATAATTTATCACTATTAATTATTTTGATTAAAAAAGTTGTTTTTAATTAAAATTTAGAAATTTTCACTATTCATCAAAATATGAAAGTTATCCGAAATGTACCAAAATTTCACCCTAGGCTAATTTTGATATTCCGAATCCAAAAATGAAGTCCATTTTGAAATATAGAATATATATGATTTCAAAAATTAGGTATTACTATTCACAACGGCTAGTTTAATTAGTTGTGGTGTGTGTTAGAACTCGAGGTTGCGTACAACACACGCTATCGCATTATTCGAAGGGAAACGTACCGTAGAAGCTTGGGGTGTTACATTCTCCCCTCCTTCAAATAATTGCGTCCTCGCAATTTCTAGGGTATTACTGCATAAAAAGACTCGGGTGGTTCTTCATCATAAGTTCCTCGGGTTCCCACGTTGCCTCTTCCATTTTATGATTTCTCCACAAAACTTTTACCAGACGCGTCGTCCGGTTTCTCAGTACTTGTTCTCTTGTATCAAGAATCCTGACGGGCTCTTCGCAATAAGACAGATCGGGTTCCAGTTCTAATTCCTCATAGGTGAGTACATGCGTTGGGTCAGGCATGTATTTTCTCAATAGAGATACGTGGAACACATCGTGAACTTTGGAGAGACTTGGCGGCATTGCCAATCGGTAAGCTACAGCCCCAATTCGTTCTAGAATTTCGAAAGGTCCGATGTACCTGGGACTCAAGTTACCTTTCTTACCAAAACGTATGACTCCCTTCCACGGAGATACCTTTAGGAAAACATGATCACCGACTTGAAATTCCAAATCCTTCCTTCGATTATCGGCATAGCTCTTCTGCCTACTTTGAGCTGCTTTGATGTGATTTTGGATTACCTTCACCTTTTCCACCGTTTCCTCCACCAGTTCTGGGCCTACAAGTTTTCTTTCACCAACGTCATCCCAACAGGTTGGTGTACGACATCTCTTTCCGTATAACGCTTCATATGGTGCCATTTGTATACTCGAATGGAAGCTATTGTTATAGGAAAATTCTACCAGAGGTAAATATTGATCCCACATACCCTGAAAGTCAAGTGAGCAAGATCTCAACATGTCTTCTAAGGTTTGAATAGTCCGTTCTGATTGTCCGTCTGTCTGAGGGTGGTAAGCAGTGCTCAAATGAAGTTCAGTATCCAGGGATTTCTGAAGACTTTTCCAAAATCTTGAAGTAAAACGGGGATCACGATCAGAAACAATCGATAGGGGAACTCCATGAAGTCTCACAACTTCATTAATGTATAGTCTTGCTAGACGTTCCAGGGGTAGATCTTCTCTTATAGCAAGAAAATGTGCTGACTTGGTAAGACGATCAACAATAACCCATATTGCATCGTTCCTTCTAGGAGTCTTTGGTAGCCCCATGACAAAGTCCATCGTAATATTGTCCCATTTCCACTCCGGTATGGGAAGAGGTTGCATGACTCCTCCAGGCTGTTGCCTTCCAGCTTTCACTTGTTGACAAACCATACATCTTGACACAAAATCAGCAATCTCCCTCTTCATGTTGTCCCACCAAAAATGTTCCTTCAAATCTCTATACATTTTGGTGCTCCCAGGGTGTATAGAGAAATTGGAACTATGAGCATCATCCAGCAATTCCCTTTTTAGATCAGGTATATTGGGAACACAAAGTCTCTTCCCGAATTTCAAAATTCCACCTTCATACGCAAAGTCTCTCAATCTCCCATCATTCACAGCTTTAATCTTCTTCTGAAATTCTTCATCATCGGTCTGAGAACTCTTAATCCTTTCTAGTAAAGATGGTTTGGCAACCATTTGAAAAAGCATTGATGTTTCACCTTCCCTGGTTATTCCCATGTCCATCTTCACTAGATCCATGAAAATTGGATCCCTTTCAATTCTCATCATGTTCAGAACTCCATGGTCTTTTCTGCTCAAAGCATCTGCCACCTTGTTTGCCTTCCCCGGGTGGTAGTGTATCGTACAATCATAATCCTTGAGTAATTCAAGCCATCTCCTTTGCCTCATGTTGAGTTCTTTTTGTGAGAAAATATACTTCAAACTCTTGTGATCAGTATAAATCTCACATTTTTCACCATAGAGGTAGTGCCTCCATATCTTCAAAGCAAAGATCACAGCTGCTAACTCAAGATCATGAGTAGGATAGTTTTGTTCATGAATTTTCAACTGTCGTGATGCATAGGCAATAACTCTATCATTCTGCATAAGGACACAGCCAAGTCCTTTCTTCGATGCATCACTATAAATAACGAACCCATCATTCCCCGATGGTAGAGTCAATATAGGAGCATTGACTAATCTTCTCTTCAGTTCTTCGAAACATTCTTCACACTCTTTTGTCCAAACAAATTTAACCCCTTTACGTGTGAGCTTCGTTAATGGGTTAGCCAATCGGGCAAAATTCTGGACGAAACGTCGATAATAACCTGCCAAACCAATAAAACTACGTACCTTAGTTATATTCGTAGGTGCTGGCCATTCTTGGATTGCCTTGGTCTTAGAAGGATCAACAGAGATTCCATCTTTAGAGACAATATGGCCAAGAAAAGAAATCTCCTGAAGCCAGAATTCACACTTTCTAAACTTTCCATATAATTCATGCCTCCTCAGAGTCTTCAAGATAATGCGCAAGTGATTTTCATGATCTTTGTAGGTTTTGGAGTATACCAAGATATCATCAATAAATACCACCACAAATTCATCGAGATACTCCTTGAAAACTCTATTCATCAGATCCATGAATACAGAGGCTGCATTAGTCAATCCAAACGGCATTACAGTAAACTCGTAATGCCCGTACCTGGTTCGAAATGCTGTCTTCGGAATGTCTTCCTTCTTCACACACAACTGATGGTATCCAGATCGAAGGTCAATCTTTGAAAAGTATTGAGCTCCATGCAGTTGGTCAAATAAATCATCAATACGAGGTAGGGGATACTTGTTCTTTATCGTTATAGCATTGATCTCCCTGTAGTCGATACATAACCTCATAGATCCATCTTTCTTTTTAACAAAAAGAACAGGGGCTCCCCATGGAGAAACACTAGGGCGAATAAATCCCTTATTACTCAATTCCTCTAGTTGTTTCTTTAGTTCGACTAGCTCTACAGTGGCCATTCTATAAGGGGTCTTCGATATAGGCCTTGATCCAGGAATTAAATCAATGGAAAACTCTACTTCTCATTCTGGAGGATGTCCAGGTAAATCTTCCGGAAATACATCTACAAACTCTTTCACAATAGGTACATCCTCTATTTGAACATTTCTTTCCTCACCGACAGTTATTTCATTCTCTTCCTCCCCGATAATTGAATTAAGTTGAGCTACAGGGGGCGGATCTAAATAAGAATTAGGTGGTGACGATTCTGCTCTAAAAATAAGGTGCTCCTTATCATTATCATCAAGAATCGTAACCTCTTTCTTCTTACAATAAATCTTCGCATCATAGTCCGAAAGCCAATCCATACCGAGGATTATATCAAACTCAATCATAGGTATGACGATGAAATCAGCAGATAAAGAAAATTTATGTGCTCTAATGGGGAATGATTCACAAAACTTTGTTGCAACGATACTTCCCTTAGGAGTTTTAACTGACAACTCCCTTATTAAATCAAATTGGAAATATCTAATTTTCTTAGCAAACTGGGAAGATATGAAACAATGCGATGATCCAGAATCAAATAATGCATTTGCTAAACTTGAGGAAACCATTAAATTACCTGCCACCACGTCTTTCGGAGCTTCTACCTCAGCAGTAGTGATAGCATAAGCCTGGCCTTGATCCCTTGGCCTTTTCTAAGGTAAGTTCTCCTGACGCTTAGGACATGCATTTGCATAATGCCCCATCTCCCTGCAATTGTAGCACTGAACGTTGGTAGCTTCCTTCTTCCCCTTGCAATCATGAGCTTGGTGGCCTTTTTCACCACACTTGTAACAGACTCCCATTCCCTTCAGGCAAGCACCGGGGTGTTTCTTCCCGCACTTACCACAAGATGGATATTCAACCTTTCCCTTCTTCCCCTTATTTCCATTCCCAGATTGATCAGCGGGTCTCTTCTTCTCTTGCTTTGCTTTAAAGTCATAAGACTTAGAGAATTCCTTTTCGGTCTTGATAGCACATGAGACAATGTCTTCGTACGATGAAAAGGATTGTGAGACTAATGCTCGACGGAGAAATGGTTTTAACCCATCAAAGAAACGATCAATCTTACTTATTGGGTTGCGAATATAATCACCAGCGTACCTCGCTAACCATGTAAAGTTAGCCTCATACTTTGTGACATTCTCATCCTCCTTTTGTCTCAGACTCAGAAATTGCCTTTCCATATCTGCTCGATGGTCGCGAGGAAAGTATTTTTCTAAAAACAGATCTTTGAACTCCCTCCATTCCATGTTTGATACTTCATCATCTTCCTTCATGTTTTGAATCAATGACCACCATTGATCAGCATCTCCAGTGAGGCGGTAAACTGCCATGGTAACTTTTTCCCTTTCACTACTCCCCAAAGCCTGAAATATTTTCTCTAGGGAAAATATCCATTGCTCAGCTACTAAGGGATTTGTACTCCCATTGAACGTTGGTGGTTGTTGTCTCATGAATCGATCTAACATTGATCCTCCACGCTGCGGATCAGGGTGCTCCATACGGGTAAGGTTATTATTCATAACCTGAGTAAGTTGTCCCAGTACGGTGATTAGCTGATCAGCACCAGTTGCATCACCAGCCCCACTATAATTATCTTGAGCAGGAGGGCAATCCCTACATGGAGTGCGTGCGTTGATACGGTTTCCATTTCTTCCACTAGGCGCCATTTCTAAAAAAAATGGCATAAACTAGATCAGTTTATGCATCAAAATACATAATTCCATACTTATAAAACACTTAACATAAATTGAACTATTTATGGATATAATCCATAATCATAAAAATGTTTTCTTTGAGGAAGTATATACTCATAAACCCTTCATAATGATTTGTAAAGATAGTGAGAGTTATCCTAAGCATATCCCCCGGGAGTGTCGTAACCAAGAGTGCAGCAAGGCCCGTTGTCGTGCACCAGTTCCCGTTCGAGTCTAGCTCAAAGCGGTGTTTTCGGGTTTTACCCCTAGGTACATCTGTGCCAGAGCCGCCTCTACCTGCTCGTATCCAGACAGGGATGTATTGCTCGGAAAACTCACAAAATCTCTACAATACCAAAATTCTAGGAAATTCTTCTATACTAATCCTCAAAGTTCATCTTAGGTCTACGTGCTCTAATCAGAGTTTATCTAAATCTAGCTTCCAAGGTTTGTACTAAACTTCCTCTGATACCAACTGTAACGCCCCGACCCTAGTTGCCTAGAGTCGGTGCATTATTACATAAGATTGGCATGATCACAAGAAAGATCAAATCTCGAAAGACCGATTGGTTTAGTAGCCTTGGAAACACTAGATATATTCATAAGTTTTACATTACATCATAAAATGAAAAACTACTACAACAACATAATGTCTCCATAATCCACACTACTATCCCCTCATAATATCCCTGCAGGTCATTCATAATTTACTTCTTCACATCCTGGGGAAAAATAAAACATAGAAAAGGGGTGAGCTCAAATTCCCAGTAAGGATAACAATATAGCGGAAACTTTCATAAATAAGAATAAACATTTAAGGCAATGCATTACTAAAACAAAAGCCTTTTAAAATTGAACTTCAACATGGTATGGCAAAAGTAAAATGAAATAATGCCATTTACTTATTCACATGGATATTCTACTAATCGAATAATCACATGCAAAAATCAATAACCACTTTCATAATGTTGGAATGCATAATGCCAGACTATCATAACCACATAGCCAAGGCCTCGTGCCAAGGCTACAAATAAGATTTTGTCAAGGCCTTGTGCCAAGACACTAGTTTGTCTCATGAGACCTACCGATGCATCGAGGAGCTATAGCGGGCTCCACCCGTCACTTATTAAGTCCAATGCATTCCCATATGAAAAGGTTTAAACATAACATAAACATTCGTATTAAAACTAGCATACGAAATGTCAATACTTTCACAATAAACTATGAATGGTATAAAAATAGCACATCCACAGTCAAACATATCACAAAACCTTCAATACAATATAGAAGTTTTGTATCATAATAAATCAACTTCAAATAATCTTAAAATCCATCAAAGGATGTTGACATAGATGAAATCAAAATTCTTTTAAAAGAAATATCTCCTTTTATTTTGAAATCATTTAAGATCCATATAAAATAAAACATTTTCTTTGAAAATATTCTTATAAGCTTGTATGGGAAGCTTCGACGATTTTATAACGGCGGAAAATAACCGCACCCGCCGTATAAGTTAAAAAAAACATTCTTACCTCAATTCTGTCGAAAAGGTTAAAAAGGACCTTGTTTTGAAAACGACGGAAAGATTCCTTTATAAACCTCTTATAAAAAGTCAAACAAGGGTATAAATGACTTTAACCCATATTCTTGTAAATAGTAAAAATGTTTTGAAATACATTTCGAAGAAACATGGATGTGGATGATAAAGAGATCCCAGTAGATTATTACGTATAATACAACCTCGGATAATGAAGAGATTGTGAAATAACCCTTACCTTGTACTTTTCCTTGGTTGTGGTAGGTTAACCTCCTGTATAATGGTGAAATAATTGTTATTAAATTATACAAGAATCATATACATTAATATGATATCATATATGATCTTTTAATATTGATTTGATAATAATATCTTAGTATTATCGTTGTTTCGGGTGTTAACTTACTTGTTTTCTTTCATATGTTTTGTTACGTAAGACATGTTTGTAAAGGATAGGTTGTATATTATTCATATCCAGAATGATATCAAGTCCTTAAACATCATTTTTAAATCATAAAATGATAATTACGCTTTAATGGTTACGATGGAGAATGAATCTCATCGCGTTCGTGGAGACGGTAGTCCGTACGTACGCACGAGCGACAATATCATTCTTTTGATATTAAAATAATATATAAATGGATGGTATATCATATATACAGAATCATTAACATGTTATATTTATTATTTACATGTGTTACACATCATTATTATACCCATCCAAATAATATTATATTGAATAACAATTACACCACGACGTGGAGACGGTAAGCCGTACGTACGCACGTATGGTGACATGTTATTCAAAGGGTGGATAGAATACTGAATATGATTGTACCATATTTATAATAACATCACAGTATATGTGAGATACTGGAGTTATTATTTCAGAATGGTAAGAACAAAGGAAGAAGAAGTGGAAGAAGAAATGAACTTAGAAAAGGGTGGTGAGATCATTACCTCTTCTTCGGGTTCTTCCTTTTGATTTGATCAAAAGGGCTCCTTAGGTTGGCTTTCTGATCAAACTAAGGCCTCTAGGTTGTATTGAGGGATGTTGGGAGAGTATTTGGGCAGAGTTTGGCCGAACCAAAAGGCTTTAGAGGTGTGAAGAAATGAGAAGGAGGAGTGCCCTTTTATAAGAGGGGTGAGGGGCACCTTTGGAAAAGCTAGAAATATTAATTTATAATAAATTCATATTCGGTTTCTAAAGGCTCCAAAGTTGACTATTCAAAGGATGAGGTGGGGATAGGTCGAAAACAACTCATCCAATAGAATTTAGATAGGTTTGGGTACTTATATTAACCTTATCTTTAAGTATTAACTCTAAGTTAATTAGTTTCACTTTTACAATGTCTCTTTGTATTTTTATATAATATGGTTAATAAACTTACTATATACATCCAAGCGACACCCAAGTGGTCCATTAATGATTAAACTATCATAATATAAGTCTCTTGGCCGAACCTTAGATTTTTAGGAATTTAATATCAATTAATAATATAATATTTTTTTTAAGAACTCTTTTATGTCAATTTTGACACTATTCAATAGTTGATTTTTGTGAAACTCATAACAGATTGATTACTTCGAACAAAGTCCATTAAAGCAATCCTAATATATCATATTATCCTAGAAAATTAGTTTAATTCATTAAAAGTTTCATATTATATTTATTTGGGTATTTATAATATCAATTATTTTAATTTTTCACTATTATAGTAATTACTGCATCATCATTGTGTCATAAATAAAATAACTTATTTATTGTCTAAAAATTATAAATAAAATATCATTATGTAGGAAATCTTTTTATCTTTCTAATGAATATTTATAATCGAAAATCCAACATGTATAACCCTATGTAAAAATTGTTCTTCTGAACGATATATGCTTGTGTCATTTTTGTATTCATTTTAACTTAATTAAAATAAAGTGTCATTATCACTTACAAGTGGATCCACGGGGTCCCAAAATTGACACAAAGATGCCCATGGTCGACCATGTATCAACCAATAGGGTTAAGACACGTTTTAGGGTAATTTTGTATTATTATAATATTATTGTTTTAACCCTTATTTACCGGATTTACCCTTTAACCATGGTAAATAAATTATTTACCGCAGTAATTATTCAAAATGTCTAAAAATAAAAGTTACCTATTTACATAATTTGGACATCCTGATTCCAAATATGGAATCCATTTTCCTAAATTCAAAACACAGAAGTGGCAGAAATTAATTTAAAATTAATTCCCGCTGTTAAAACAAAAAGCGTGTTTTTAAGAGATAATAACTATCAAAAGATTGACACTTGTTTATGTTCGGTTTAATTGTAAAATTATGTCCAATGATAAACATTAAATTGAATGGTAAAAATATATTCTAAATATACTTTAAAACCACTCAAATTCATAATTTATCACTATTAATTATTTTGATTAAAAAAGTTGTTTTTAATTAAAATTTAGAAATTTTCACTATTCATCAAAATATGAAAGTTATCCGAAATGTACCAAAATTTCACCCTAGGCTAATTTTGATATTCCGAATCCAAAAATGAAGTCCATTTTGAAATATAGAATATATATGATTTCAAAAATTAGGTATTACTATTCACAACGGCTAGTTTAATTAGTTGTGGTGTGTGTTAGAACTCGAGGTTGCGTACAACACACGCTATCGCATTATTCGAAGGGAAACGTACCGTAGAAGCTTGGGGTGTTACAAGGGGTATGTTTGGATCTATGTTAAGAGATTAATTTTTCCATTTTAGTCATATTCTACCTCATTTAATTCTAAGCCACTTAGGGATTAATTTGAGGGGGCGTTCTTTGTTGAAATAGCGAGCACCACACATGTATTATTTGGAGGATAATTGAATTTATATGTTTTTTGTATATTATTATTCATTTATTGATTTTTATTTTTTTATTACGGAATTAGGAAATAAAAAAAAGGAATAATAATCCTCATGCTTCCACGCATAAATTAGATCTTATGACGATTTGAGTGTGTTTTCCTATCTTCTCTCCTCTTCTATTTCATGAGTGTGCTTATAGATTGAATTTTTTAATGAAATATAAACGGTATAAACCATGATTATTAATGTTTTTTATTGAGAAAAATTTTTATATAGACCCAAATCTATACATCTCATCACGTTTTTTATTTTATTCCTTGATTTATTTCGGTTCTTGAATAAAAAATATTTTATTTATTGGGAGTGGTTGTTGGTAATCCATACCATAGATCAATCAAATACTAGGTGTTAAACTAGTAAGAACTGACATAATATACTATTCTTAGTGTGTATAAATCAATGAATGAAATATTTTTTTCACGTACCTTGAGAGAGACGACAAATGAACATCAAGGGACACTCACCCAGATTGATCATGATTTCTCAAATCAATTTCGCCCACTTATTAATATAGTTTCAATATATTTTATAAAATTAAAAACATCAGGTTTTATAAAATCTAATTTCCTTTTTATTTTCATAATATAAAATTAAAATTTTAATTAATGATATAAGGATCCATCGATAGATGACCATGTTTTCTTTCTATATTTCATAAATTCTAGTGAAAACTAACCATTTAATTTGAGGCAAAAGAAGACGTGGTTATATTTTTTCTCCATTACTAAAGATACAAGATAATTTTTGGTTTCTTTATTTACTTTTATTTCATTATATTCCTTTTTATTAATTACTCCTTTCAATTTCCCCCATCCCTTTTGATTATTTTCATTCTTTTTTTACTTTGTTTTTTGTTTTTGTGTGTTTCTTCTTCTCATTCAATTCATCTCTCCCTATCTCTCTCTAATTATATATTATAACATTGTATTTTATTTTATACCCTCATTCTTATTAATTGATTTTTTATACATATTCTATTATAAAAAAATAATACAAAAATAAAAACAAACATCATAACTTACATGCATGACCAGGTCAGAAAAAGAAAAAAATACTTGAATTAGGCTCAGAAATTAAAAATAAACTTTACTAAAAAATTGGTTCATCTTGAATAAGAAAATCAAGTAAAATTGAGGACCTCCTTGTGGAACCTCAATCAGTACCCAACCTATCAAAAATGGATCCAAATCAAACCCAAGAAATCATGGTTTCAAATATTCAAACCATAAAAGAACTAACCACCCTGGATTTCTAGTACAAACATGTAATCATATAATATCCCAAGGAAGTATCCAAATTTGAGTTGAGTTTGGGCCTCACACACCTCCTTCCAAAATTCAATAGTCTTCCCGGTGATAACCCTCACAAAAATCCCAAAGAGTTTCACATAGTGTGCTTTACCATGACACCTAAAAATGTATCTAAGGACCTAATTATGTTTAGGGCCTTCCTGTTTTACATTTATAGTATATACAATGACCGGATATACTATATTACCACCACAACTGGGAGATGTAATGACCTTAAATGACACTTTCTTGAGAATTTTTTCTCTGCCTCTTAAATTGTATCAATTTGAAAATAAATATATGTAATTAGGCAGTCACAAAGAGAGACCCTTCATGAATATTAGGAGTGATTCAAAAGACTTTGTTCATGTTTCCCCACCACGAAATTAGTGAATAATTTATAATTCAATACATCTATAAGGTACAAGTCCCCATGGATCATGGAATGATATATGTTGTTTCTGTTGGTTCCCTTGTTTATAAAACTCCTACCACCTATCATGACTTAATAGATAACACGGATCAAAATGCACTACCTTTTGGTACATGATCAATTTAACCCACTCAATGAATTCATGATGTTAGTCATTTATCCTTTGATAAAAATGTATATAATAAACTGGATGATATGATAACCCTTATAAGAGAATTAGCTCAAACTCAATGTAATCCACACTCACCACATGTTCCATTTCATTATTGTATTTTTATTGATAACACTCTTTTTTCTGACCTGTGCCAGCAACTTCATTATTAATTTGAGTCTTAGATGGCAGTATTCCCAAGGTGTCCTTTTCAGTAGGCACCACCCTTCAAGAATGACCCATTCAGGCCAAATCCAAACATTGGGTGGAAGGAACAACCACAGTACCAACAAAGAGGATACTCAAGCTACATAAACAGAATTGGTATCAATAAGGCCAAGGAATGCAACCTTTTTATCCTTAAAAATATCAAAACAATCCTCCACTTATATATATAAACCAATCCTTGAGGACATGTTGATGAAAATGGAATCCCAGATCTTCCAGTTCTAATATACCACACAATCAACTATTCAATACATGCAAACTCAAGAGGTATAATTGGAAAACACCATCGTTGAGATTAAGATGTACGGTTCTGGATAACTACCATCCCAACCCATTTCTAATATGAAGGAATAAGGTAATGTATGAGAAATTAAACTTCATAGTGTTAAATGAGTTTCTCCTTCAACTTATACTACTTAACATGAAAGTCCATCATTTGAAAACAATATTTCCTTACCCTTAAAATAATCATGTAAAGAAATCAAGACACAAACGGTAAACAAATTATCATTGAAAATTACCCTCAACAACCCATTCCTCTTTCTTTCCCCAAAAGACTCTCTAAATCTATGAAAAATATAGATGAATGAGATTTATAATGAAATAATGGATACATTTAAAATGGTGCAAGTTAACATTCCTTTATTGGATGCAGTTATACAAATCCCTCACAATGAAAAATTTCTTAAAGAGACATTCACCCATAGATGGACACTAAAGGGTAATGAGAGTGTAAAATTAGGAAGGAATGTCTCATCATTAATACAACCAGTAATTACAAACAAATGCATGGATCCGAGCACTTTCTTAATACTGTGCACCATAGGAGAGACCTTATTTTCTAATCCAATTATATATTTGGATGCTTCAATTAATTTAATTACATACTATATTTAAACTTATATATATTTTAGAGAGATTAAAACAATGGTAATAATCATGAAACATTCCAACTGGAGTACAACACACCCATTTGGAGTGATCGAGGACATCCTTGTAAGGGTAAAAAATCTCATCTTCCCTGCAGAATTCTATATTCTTGAGGTGGAAGATACCCGAACACAAAGACATCCTCCTCTCATACATGGGAGTGCATTTATCAAAATATAAAATATAATCATAAATGTCCCTAATGGTATTATATCCAAGGATTTAGGTGGAGAAAAGGTATGTTTTAGTATCCTTAATTCCATGAAATACACCATTACCGAGCACTCTACTCTTCATATCTATTCGATGGAAGTTCCCTATAATGAAAAACACACACACAATTATCTCCTTGAACCACACTCTGATTAATTTTACTCTTCATTAACCATGGATGATTTGAGTTTTGATTCATGTTTGAGTGTTTTTTGGGTTATAAAATTTGAAAATTTTGTGCTTTAATTTAATAATGTGTTAATTTTTAGGAACCCATGATCGTCTATGATTCTGAAAATGTCATTTTCATTGATTCTATTTACTTAGAGAATAAACAAGGTTTATAGAAGGTTTCTTAGACCTAAATCCTCCTAAATCCCTTTCTTTAATCCAAAAACCATTGCTTTTGGAATTAAAACTAGTTAAATTTAATTTAAAATACACATTTCTGGATGGTATTGACTAGTTTCCCATCATTATTGCTAATAACCACTCTCCACAATACTGATCAAAATTACGTAATCTTTTGAGAAAGATTAAAAATGTGATAGGATGGATATTGGATAATATTACTATGATTAGAGCATTATTTTATATACCATATACTTATATATGATGAGGTTAAACCCATAAGGTAGGCTCAATACTGGTTCAATCCCACTCTCCATGGAGTTGTAAAATTGGAAGTCAGTAAATTAATTGATATTGGGATCATATATCATATATCTAATAGAAAATGGGTTATACTAGAGAAAATATTTCCTAAAAAATTGGAATAATGGTTGTTTCAAATGAATGGAATGAATTGGTTCCAAAATGCGTGAAAAATTGTGGGCGAGTTTGTATTGACTACCATCAACTGAATCTATCTTCACGAAATAACTACATTAATCTACCTTTAATTGACCAAATGTTAAAAATACTTACTGGTAAGTCCCATTATTGTTTCCTTGATGGATATTCAGATTATTTTCAAATCCATATAGCCACTGAGGATCATGAAAAGACAATATTTTCTTATCCATTCGGTACATTTACATACAGAAGGATGCCTTTGGGTCCATATAATGCTCATGGTACTTTTCAATGATGTATGTTGAGTATTTTTTTGAGTACCTTGAAAATTGTATAGAAGTTTTTATGGATGATTTTGTGGTTTATGGAACTTCCTTTGATGATGTCTTGGAACACCTAGGTTATGTCATCCACTGTTGCATTGAAAAATATCTCATATTAAATTCTGAGAAATTCCATTTCATGGTTGAGTGGGGGATAGTTCTTGGGAATGTTATTTCAAAAGTGGGAATTCATGTAGACAAATAAAATTTTTAATTAATTTCCTCCCTTTCATATCCAAAATATGTTTGTCAGGTGTGATATTTCTTAGTCCATGCTAGTTTTTACCACCAATTTATTAATGACTTTAGTAAGATCGCCTTCCCTTGTCTCAATTTTTGAACAAATATTCTGAATTTTTTTTATAAAACTTGTCAGGATTATTTCAATTAACTAAAACAATTTTCACAGAACCACCTATAATACTACCACCTAGGTGGAATCTTCCCTTTGAACTTATGTGTGACACCTCTAACTTTTCAGTTGGGGAAGTTTTATCACAAAATCATGAGAAGTATCCTAATGTCACTGTATTTTCTTCATGTAACCTTCACCATACCTTAGAATACTACAAATCCAGTTAAATAGAAATCCTTTCTATGTTGTTTACCGAGTAGAAATTCTATTCATATCTTATGGAGTAAAAAATTATTGTCTTTTCTAATCTGGTTTCCCTTCGTTTTCTCATAAAAACGTGAAGCTAGGCCCCAGATTATTCAGTGGATTATCCTCCTCTAGGAGTTTGACATTGTGATTAGAGGTAAGAAAGGAGTGGAAAATTTGGTAGGTAACCACATCAGTAGTATTTACCCACCATTGGACCACCATGTTGACTCATCCCTCCCCATTCAGAATTATTTCATCATGAGAACCTTTGTGATTTTGTGGTCCTTACCCCCTGATATGTAGATATTTTGAATTTTCTAGAAACATCTAGGGCCCCCCTTGACATTAGTACCTCAAAATCCTAGAGACTTAAGGATGATTCATGATGGTACATTTGGGATGCCCATACTTGTAGATAATTTTTAGAGATCGAGTTGTTTTTAGGTGTGTCCCTGACCATGAGTTGACCTCAGTTTTTTTGTTTCTGCCACACTTTGGCTTATGGGGGCCACTTTGGCTCTCAATGCACTGCTCGAAATGTCCATAAATCAGGAATTTATTGAAAAAAATTTATAGTGATTCCCATATGTTTTTTAAATCATGATTATGATTAAAATTTATAGGGAATATATCCAATATGAATGAAATGCCACAACAGCCCATGTTATTTTGTGAGATATTCGATGCATGGGCCATTGAATTCATGGGGCCTTTTCCAAGTTCATTTGGATTTGTGTACATCTTATCGGATATAGACTATGTCTTTAAATGGGTGAAAATAAAGACTACCATGGCCGATGAAACTCAATTGGTTGTTGATTTTTAGAGGTTCTATATTTTTAGTAGGTTTGGTTTTATGAGATTCAACATTAGTGATGAGGGTTTACATTTTTGTGATGACAACATGAAAAAATTTCTTCATAAGTATGGAATTATTCATAATGTGTACTCTTCATATCACCCCCAAACTAATGGATAAGCATAAATCTAAAATTAGAAAGTTAATAAAATATTGGAAAAAATAGTACAACCCAATAGGAAATATTGGAGTTTTCTTTGGGATGATGCACTTTGGGCGTACCATTCAACTTTTAAAACCCCGATCGGAATTTCACCATATAGGATTGTGTTTGTAAATGGTTATGAAATCTCAGTAGAGGTATATCACCACGCATATTGGGATATTAAATAATGTAATATGAATATTTCATATGTTGGTTCACATATTATGTTTCATATTCAAGATTTGGATGATATTCATCGTGATGTATATGAGAACTCCTGAATATATAAATAGAATACAAAGGCTATCCAAAATGGAATGATTCCTCAATGGAAGTTTCATATTGTTGAGAAGGTACTCATGTTCAATTTCAGGATAATTCTCCTCCTAGGTAAGCTTCATTCATGATGGCTCAATCCTTATACTCTTAATAATATTTACCCATTTGGTGCATTAAAAGTGTTGCATGAAAAGAGTGTATAGAGGTTTCACATTAATGGAAAGAGCCTCAAAATCTTCAATGGATATTTTCTAAATAATATGGTGGAGGAAATATAGCTGATGGATATCGTATATGATAACACTTATCATTTTGTCCTGTATCCCTACCTTTATTAATTTGTCTATTTATTTTAATTGACTTAATTGGGGACAATGTAATTTTTATTTGGGGGGAGGGTGACATAGGATATTTAAGATTTAAATTAAAAAAACATTGTGTTTCTATTTTTTATTTTTACTTTCTTTATTTTGATCTTAAAGAGAATATCCAAAATCATTTTTTCATACTTGAGTCAATGATGTGGAAAATTCATTTATTTTTGGAAAATGATTTTCAAATGAGTGTTGATATGGAATATTTTTATAGAATTATTATTTTCAAATCATTCTTAGATGTTTAATGTATTATTGAAACCCATGTTGCATTAGTACTGACCAATATTCATATCCCTTACTTGAGAGACATTTTAAGCGCATTATTGAATATTCTTCTTTTTAATCATTTTCTTGAGTGTATCCGGTCATATAGAGAAAATATAACTTTCCTTGATTCTATTTGAATCCATAAGATTCAAGTTTACAAAATTTATAATACAGTATATCATTTAGGGAAAATCCATTTGTACAATTAACCTCTATTTTTGGCTACCGTGACATTGTACCCATTTTTAGACTTAGAGACCATGAAATTCCTATTATGTAGCACAATTATAGGCCAATATATCCCTAACTATCTATCTCATGTGTACATTCTTGTTTTATTTTCTTTAAATCTAATAGATAATGTGTTTCCATGGAATTCTTGACATTATTATGGGTTGATAGAAAGGGTTCCTACATTTTTTTGAGCATTGGGTTCATAATCCATATTATATCATTATGTATACATGTTTCCCTATTTATCTAAAAAAAATTATTTTTTATAAAAAACAATATTTATATACATAACGAAATATTACCAAAGAAAGAATATAATTGGAGAAAGATGATGTTTACTCATTTTTATTCCATTCAAGGATGTGACCCACAAAATTGGAATAGAGGGGAGAGTGAGTTGGAAGTGATACACTCTCTGAGGGGTTGAGTGAGTACATTCATTATGAATGCTTGCTTAATTTTGGAAATGTTTTTTACTTAATATATTAAACACTCTTCATTTACATTAGATTTTTAATCATTAAATCCTACCATTCCTTGAAGTTCAAAATAATCTGTTGGATGTCCTATTGAGTATCACACTACTTTTTTCCGGTAGAGAACTTATAATCATGAAAAGAATATGGTAATATTACATAAACTATGGGAAAAGAGTATAACTCCACTTTTAACAATTCCTTAAATTAAGAGGGGAAATATCTAGGAGAGGTAGGTTTTGACATATTTCACAGGTGAAAAAATGATGTTGAACAAATTTGAATGTGAGATAAGAAAAATTATAGGAAAATTGATTTCATAAATTGGAAATTATGAATTTCATTTAAAATTAATATTTTATGTTGATAGAGAAAAAACCCTCAAGGCATCATTGAAGTATTTTTGAGGTGATTGTGTTTGTTGACAAAGTCAACATCTGTGTTGTGATTGTTGACAATGAAAACCATGACATACAAATTTGTTGAAAATGTTTGTTTCATTGTGGAATGTCAAGTTCAAGAGTTGTGGTCAACAATTCATGTTTGATTCAAGAACATCGATAATGGAATGGAGGATCTGAAGGCAGTACAAAAAGAACAGATACAAGGTGGCACCATTTTCCAGTGTTTGCCAAATTTTTGGTCATGAAAATCGACAAAGAGAGAAATGTGTTTTTGGAAAAGGGACTTGCGCACCAAGGACTTAGAGTATAGGAAACATTCGTGCCATATGTTTTTCAAGATCAGAAGATCAAAATATGGCAAAGGAAATAGGTTCACGCAAGTTTGGGAGTTGGTCGCGCATGTGTCTAGGAGGACAGAAGACTTACGCGCCGAGACTGGGACATGCAGGTGACTTGCGCGCCGTCGCACAGGTTGTTCAATTTGCCTATAAATAATGGAGCACCCCTATTCATTCTTCACCGGTGTTCAACACTTTTAGAAATCAGAGCTCTCGTCGCGCAGGTGTGGTGGTCGCACAAGTGGTGTGTGGGCCGCGCAGGTAGAGTTTCACGCTAGTGGTTGAAGTTGTGCGCCGATGTGAGAAGTTGCGCGATATTTGGTAGTAGCGCGTCAATATTCTTTTGTCCATAAAAGTAAGAGAGTCTCAAAAGTTTGGATTTGGAGAAGATTGTGTCGTGCAAGTGTCTGAGGTGGACTTGCGTGCCCGTTGTGACTTGTGTGCCGATACTTGCGCACCGAGATTGACTTGTGCTCCAAGTAAGGTTTATTTCCAGCAGTGATTTTCAGGATGTGTGGAAGCTGGAAGTTTGCCCGATACCTTCGATGCAAAGAGAGATTCATCTACGGGTGAAAATTGGGCTTCAACAGAGCATCTACTTACAGAGGAAGATGCATTCCTTCATGAAAATGAAGAGACCTACAGGTCTATAAACTGTCAGTGGATTCCTTCCAAGAGCAGTGAGAAAAGGAAGATAAAGAAGGTGATCCTCTCCACCAACAGTGAGCTAGAGGGAGAGAAACAGGGAGTGACCCTTGGGAAAGCAGTGAGATGACCCTAAACTTGTAAAGGCAGTGAGCATGGGCTTAGAAGTGATCTAGCCCAAACCTTGTAATCCACATCTAGTAAAGGCTAGTGGAATTGGTACGACCGGAAACCTGTCGGCATATGCTCCTTGGACATAGCCCTTAGTGGTGAACCAAGTAAAATTGTTGTGTCCTGTGCTTGCTTTACAATCTGTTTATATTGTGCAACAGGAAAGGGAGAGAATAGTTTTTTTCTTAACAGCGAAACAAGATCAGAACAGGCTTTAAGTTTAAATTAGTCATACCCTTATTCACACCCCCTCACAGGGTATTCAGCCTTGTGGACCTAACAAATGTTTTATCTTTTTTTATTTAGGAATGGGAATTTATCTGTATATCAGACTTTTACAAGGAGTACAAAGGTTTTGGTGTAGGGTTATGTTTGTGTAGTGATTCACTGTTTATTTCCACCATTCTTCCATTTTTTTAAATTGGGTTTGTATTGAAAATTAAAATTATAATAAAAAATTTACCTTAATTTTTTATTCAAAAATATAATCTTATCCACCATTAAAAAGGTAAGTGGTGGTGATTTGGAGATCCCACGATGGAAATCAAGGAAAATTGGCCAAACCAAATGAGAGACCAGCCATACTTTTAGACTTAAATATATATTATAGATAATAATTTCATCTAATTGGGATAACAATTGGATGGAATGTGAAAAAACAAGTGGGATAAATTTCTCTAGAATACCATAGAGTCCAATACTTCCATTTGGAGGCCCAAAGGAGGTCTGTAATGTGAATAAATTCTGGGCGGGCTATATTGGACTACACTTCTATATTTGGGACACAACTCAAGATAAAGAATTAAATCGGGTTGAATATACCACCATTGGATAGATAACATGAAGGCCATGCATACACATTATTTTATGACATTTAAAGGCGTTTTATTTAGTTAAACATTCAGATAAATAAGGAGTAATGAGTGTTACGTGAATTTTCACCTAGTCCGATAAATACATGAATTCTTTTTATAGAATGTTTGTTTTATTTTTCCATAAAATCACCCCTAGACCCCATTATATGATGTCTCACGACCATGGGTATGGTTTATTTGATGTTTATATCTTTATTCCTACATTTTGATCCTCTTATACCTCATTTACTTTTAAACCTCTTAGTTATCAATTTGAGGAGGTGTTCATTGTTGTAATCTCTAGCTACATGGTTGTAGTATTTTGATGATTATTTAATTTTCAGGTTTTTTACCCATTATTATTAATTTTTATCTTTTTATTTTGTTTTTATTCTGGTATTATTAAATACAAATCAAAGGAACAATAATCCTCCTGCTTCTATGCAAAAATTAGATCTTGTGTGGCTTTGAGTGCGTTTACCTCTTCTCAATCATCTTCTCTTTCATGAGTATGCTTATGGAATGAAATTCTTGATGAAATCCATAAGGTATAACCCATGATTATATATATTTTTGTATTGAGTATTTTTTTGATAGACCCAAATAATTAAATATCATAATGTTATTGATGTGATTCCTTGATTGAGTTTGGTTCTTACATCGTCAATAATTTATTAATTGTGGGCGGTTTCCAGAAATTAATACCATCGATCGATCAAATACTAGATGGTAAACTAGTATGAAATCACATTGCATACTCATTATATTGTGTATAAATCAAGGAATAAGTGATATTTTCCTCTTACGTTGAGGGCGACAATGGATGAGTATCAAGGGACACTCACCTAGATTACTCATGATTTCTCCAACCAATTTCTCTCACTTAGAAATATGATTTCAATTTATGTTTTAAAATCAAAACCTAGTTTTTCTAAAATCCGCTTTTCCTTTTATTTTCATATTGTAAAAATTCTTTGTTAATAAATGATCTAAGGCTCCATCGAGAGACGACATAGAATTCGAACTATACTATAGAAATTCTACTGAGAAATAAACATTTAATTTGATGTGCTCGACAATGCGTTTAACTAAACACCCATATTAGAGTGAATAATATAAATTTAAATAACCAAGTATCATACACAATATAGTGCATAGAATGAATAAATCAATTGGAAATTCTCTAATAAAATTAAATGTAGTAAAGTCCAGAATAGTCATGTCATCCATACAACATCAGTCACCCATTGGGTTGATACCATACATAAATTGAAAAATTGAAAATAAGTAGATCAAAACCTACAACATCACTGAGATTAATCTTATTGAATCCCCCAATATTATTTGAAGCATTCATACTAACCATGAAAAACTCATCATGGACATCATCCCCAATCTATTCCTGTAATAACATGTGAGAGTTGCTTAGGGACCCATGTTAAATGGTGGATCAAGAGTAGGGTGAGTACAACTTAGTAGTCCACCACTAATGGCGTTTAAGGAAATTACAATCAGTAAAACATCATATGTAGATATATATAGGTACACTAAATAAAAATTATAGTAAAATAAACATGTTTCACTATGAAACATTTATCATTATCATTTTAATCATTTGGGTTCAACTGGGTCACCAATTTAACTAGGCCTACTCTATCCATACTGAGAGTACAAGAGATATACCATGGGAGTCAAAATTAGTAAATCACAATGGAATACATTTTTAAATTATTTAAATCCAATTTACCTTGGATCATTAGACTATGTACTCAAATCAGGGATTTAGAATTTCATGTCCTACTATCCCAATCATATATTTTTCTTATGGTTCCTTGAGCATTATTCTATCACCTATACCATGGATGAGGAATGACATGCACAACATCATAATCACAAATATATAACATCATGTCTATACACTAGGAGTCAAGAGCATTAGTCTATCCTCTAAAAACTATGGTGTACTAGGGTTCTTGGAGCATTAATCGGTCCCACCCAAAACTATGGATGAGGAATGCTCGATTAAACATCCTGAACCATAAATATTACTATTAGTTTCTCAAGCATCAGTCTAGCACTAATACCTTGGATTAGGAATTCCATGTATAACATTCTAATCTATTCCATAATTATTTAATTCCATTATTCAAGGTTTTAATTGAATAACCTTTTTAACATATTAACATCAGTGGTGCAACACCATTAATTTATCAATATTTAATACCCTTTATCATTTCAAAATTAATAAGGTCCCAATGGGCATTCAAAACAAAAACATGCTTCAACAAATCCCAAACCATTTTCACATTTCATAAAAATAACAAACCAAACATCATCGTTACATGTTTTAAAACTACCCTTTAAAATATAGGTATTTAACTTTAAGGAAAGCAAATAAATTCAAAGATCTTCATTTTCCATCAAATCTGTTGAAAAGAACCATTAAACAAATTTCTTCATAAGCAACCACAACTTATTTCAATCAACATTTGGAATCCCCTTAAAACCCATCTAAAGTATCTTTGAGGTAAACACCCCACATCAAAAACACTGTCATTTTAAAACAATGTTTTCCCACATTGAAAAGTATAACCAAATTAAAATAAAACACTCACTATTTACTCATTTTAAAATGACTAATATGCATATTATAAAACGGAAAACCTAAAACATTCAATTTTTCAAATTCGGAAACACCCTATTGGTGGCCATTTATCTGGTCACACAACAACATGGATCCATCAGTATCCATAGTAGGTATAAGCAAACAAATGAAGGCACCAGGAAATAAAAGTAAACCAAGGGAGAAACCCATCCACAAAATGGTTCAAAGGAACATACCACACACACATGAAAACCAATTATCAAGACTATGGGTAAATATCTTAAATCACCTACCTCAGTAAAGAATCATTCCATAATGTTTAAAAAGTTTAAAGGCCTTGAAATGGCTTATCCAAGTGTCATACAAACTCTTTATATTCTAATAGAGATTGAAACAACCACCTAGGATTGACCTCAAACAAATAACTAATAATTCATTTTTTATAAAACTTATAATTAAGTAATTTTTTTAAACCAAACTTGGTATAATGCTGTAAAACTCATCAAACACTCATCACTTATTTAAAAACCAAGAAACCGCAATATAAGGTCCAAAATTGACTTCCAACACTATTCTTGTGAAAATTACTAAGATGAAATACCAATTAAAAACATAAATAAATTAATTCATTTGAAAAATCCTAAAAAAATTCACCATGAAACATACTGTACAAACACCACAAAATCCATCTCATGATCTACTCTTCCAAATCTTAACAAAATCCCCATCATCCTTGGATTATTACACCATGCTCTAGTGGAATCAGAATCAAATCCCTAAACCCTCACATGTGAATTTAGGAAGAATGATGGAAAGGTGGAAAGGGAAGGATGAGGAAGACAAATCTCACCTAAAATTCCAAAGAAACACTAGGAATTTACCCTAAACTGAAGGGTGGAAGGATGAAGGGGGTAGGGAAACCCTTAGTTCATGAGAACCAATGGGGGAAAAAGAGGGTTGAGTGGATAAAAATAATGAATGGGTATTTTGGTAATTTTCCAATTTTTAATGAAATCTAGGATGCCATATGGATTGGATGCATAGTTTTCCAAACTGTGCACCAAGAATTCTTCCCCTAATATCTAACAACCATTACCCATATGGTTAGGCTGCACAGTTAAACAAACCATACTCTAACCATTTTTTCATCACTGCCTCCATTCTTCATCATGATACACAGTTTGTATTAAATCATTCGAAGGTTTTGCGCCCTTTCACAAAGCCTCCTCCTCATCACACAGTTTCCCCTTGAACCTCACATGGTTTTTACATAACCAAAAAGTAACCATGCAACACAACCATTCATAGTTAAAAATTAACAAAAAACTCCTGAGCATCAAGGTGTTACATGGTTCCTCCTAAAACATGCACACCAAATCATTCACCCTTTGCAGAAAACTTCAATATTCCCAAAAATTTACATGAAGCCTCTGATACTCATCCAAACACTCGAGCTACCTCTTGAGCCTAATTCTTCATATAAAAAACACTTTAATCATTTCCAACTCTCATATTTTCATTACGATCCTTTATTAAAAATTTGACCCATCTAGTAAATGAAAATTAAAAATCATTTAGAAATTTTTATCTAATACGAATGTGGGATCTTACAACCCCATTGAAAGATATATGAAGATTTCTTAATTTTATATTAATATTATATGTATTATAGAAGGTTTCAATGTAGAGTGATAAAATATTAAAGAAGACACTGAATTATGCATCGAATACATATCTTATATAAATAGAATTCTTCTAAAAAATATCATTATTGCAGGATCCTTGTGGGAGAAGGAATTTTCAGAAGATATTTTTCATAATTTCTATTACATATTCGGATTAGGATCACCTTTAAATTTTAGATAACACCACATAGGATGCTCAATATGTTTTAACTCACAAATTAATTTCTATTCATTTAAATACATCAAGGGCTAAAATTTGACATCAATTATACATAATATATCATTTATAAGATTGTTTCAGGACCATATTTTTAGGGAGATATCTACAAATCCTGATTCTATTATAGAAAAATATAAATGTCTAGCTAGAGAAGCAAGTTTACATGTATTATTTTACCATGGTTATGCAATTAAAAATTATATGTTCTATAAAAAATAACATATTGAAAAAATATGATTTAAAATAGGGGAGTGACTCTAATAGAGGAATCAATGATTGTATCTGGTACTAAGGGCATAAATCCAATTTTTTGGAATATCTCATACTTTGGATTTATCAAAAAAAATATGGAAGTAAGATTATAAACCATTCCAAGTGTTGATATTTTGATGAAAATTCAATGATAATAAGAATGAAGTTACAATTGATGAATTAGGATTCTTGTAAGTGAATTTAATAAGGGAGGATACATGGATAATCTATTCATAAGGGAATCATTGGAAGTACAACTATTTTATGCATTAGATCAAAAAAAATTCAATTATTTTTCACCATCTAAAACAACTATAATATAAAATAAAAATTACATTCAAGATGAACATTTCATTGGGATATTGTAATCATTTCATGTTAGTCCCAATTTATATGTTTTCTTTCATGTCCAAGAAGACCATAAAGTGGGGATTTGGATACTCAATAGGTGGGATCAATCTCTTTAACATTTAAAGAAAAGAAACAATGTTCAATGAACATGTCATATGTCTCAAACTAGTTTTTTTATATATGAGCGGTATCCTCATAGTTATATGTGTTCACATTTATATTTATTTAATATAAATTTATGATTTAACTACTTTTGTAGATAATTGATTTTCCACCTAATGATGCAACCACTTTCAAGGAAAAATATATTAATGACTCCATAATTGAGGAAATGCTAGAAGGTGAATAATATATGCTTGAAAAAATATTGAAGCAGTGGAACATTATAGTCTTTGTAAACATTACTAGAGTGAGAAATTAATGTATCAAGTTTTAGGTTTGATATAATGCATGCAGACAACCTATTTACCCCAAAAGTCTATTTTCATTAGTTATAATTGGGTAAACATAATAATTAACATACAAATTGATATTGATATATGTTAAAATGTTTTCCTAAAATGAATATAATAATGTGGGAATACATTAGGGTACCATTATCATATAATTTCTCTATTTTATTGAAAAAGATAAATAATGAAACATGTATTTATTATTCATTATACCTTATATAGTGCTTTTATATTAGATGATAGTCAAATGAAATTCATTTTGATGGTCAATGTAAAGGTGAATTGATCATTTTACACACATATTATGAAATAAGAAATTAAGGATGATGAGGTGAAAATATATTCCCACACTCAATCTATATACACACACATCATATACCAAGAAATTTTGGATGCTTTCACGGGATATCATAATGAAGAATCATTTAATGTACATTTGAATTGTTAATATTTTCATGAAATTAATTATATTAATTACGTTATTCAGAATTTTTAATTTATAAAATATTAATGGAGTGTAGAAAATAAGAATCATGCATTAAAAAATATACCCTTTACTTAAATCAAGTATGGGGTATGAATCACTTGAAAAAAATGGTATGTATTTTAAATCTATTGTATAAATTTTATGTGATATGAAATAATAACATAATTATGTTCCTTTTTTTATATTTATATTGAGGAATAAAAATACGAAGAAACATCTATCTCACAACATGTGCTATGGAAGGTGGCATGTGAAAATAGAATACAAAAAATAGTAGATGAAAACTCATAGAATATATAGGAATCTAGTGTAAATATGACATAATATAATTTTCTATTTAAAATAATATTACATAATAATGAGTATATATTTTCTGACATATGTTTTGGTTTAGAAACATTAATACTTATTATTTATAAAAAATTAAGAACTAATTTTAGTGAATTTGAAGTGACCATAACAATATGGTCACATTAGAGCTATAATTATTGTATTTTCACCCCAATCATACTTTGACAAGGAAAAGACACAGGGGAAAAAAATGGAAAAATAATTGACATGAAAACAAAAATAAATTCTATAAGAGTAAATGTTAGTTGGAAGTTTGGTGTGATAAACCAATTTCATTAAAGAAATCAAAGAGAAGAAACAACACAACCACAACCTCAACATGAAGAACCAAACCCAGTAGCTTTGAGGATATCCATACATCCCAAGGATCTGACTTACCATAGGTAATTAATTTTTTTCATAATAATTTATACTAAATTTGAATCAAACAACTACTTATACATTTTTATACTTAAATTATATTGGGTGAAATAGATTGTGATTTATATATTCCAGTACCCAATCATAACTTTATTTTGTGATGTAATATGTATAATATCCAAGGAGATATTTTAAAAAATAAAAAACTTCCAAAAGATCACATTAGAATAAGGGTTCATATTTCTCATGATCTAAGTTCCAAACTACACATTCCCCTTGATGATTTTGATGTTTTCCTAGTCAAACATGCTATTGTAAATTTCATAGCATGGTCATTTAACCCGACAATTATATTTTTTTTATTTGTAAAAAATCACCTTTCTGGTTGAGCAATAACTAACAACAATAGTGAATATTCAAAATAAACACATGAAATATTTCAAAATTTAATAACAAAGTCAGAATGGAATAACATACCAGAAGAGGACTCGATCCAATTGACACCCACAACAGCCAAAATGACATCGTCTGCCATCATATTCTAGGGAACACCACTATTTTCATCATCATCCTATCACTACCAGAGACAATGGTCAGAATAAGAGAAACACAGAACATTGTATTCCTAAATGTACCATCATTGTATTCCTAAGTCAAAATAATTAACAATGATGGAATTAAAAATGTCATCACCTTTAGAATAAAAATCTGGAGAATCTTTATCGGAACCACTATCCGCCATCACAACAAATATCTAGATGAAGGACTCACCTCCTTGAATACTATTTTACACTTGAACACCACATCCCAAAGCCTCGTAGAACCACCCCACTAAACCAACCGAGGTATGAGATATGATACTAAAGGACATGGTAGAATTTCAACGGCTTATGACCTCCACAGAGAATCAAGCCCTTCACCATGCACCAACCCAGAAAAACCAACATCATTCCAAAACAATTACCCAGAAAAAACATCCAAACAAAATATTTAATAATGAACAAACAATATAATGGGACTTGAAACCCAAAACCTAGAATAAATTATAATATAGAATCACTAATCCAGATTCCCCAAAACTGAAGCAGCCGGAGCACCTGAGCCATTACTCCTCCATCACATTCACATGCCACTGTAGAACCATTGAGGTAGACTAGGTTGGGGAATAGCACATATATCACTATAATTTAAAGGTAAAAACCAAGGAATAGAATTTTAGAAACACTAGTCCTCATGTAGATTATAAAAAACAATTATTAATAGAGGAATATGAAATCTCAATAAAAGAGCACTAAGTAGTCATAAATTTTAAAAAGAAAATATAAGACTACGAGATCTTCATAATACCTAAAATGTAGGGTAAAAATATTCAATATAATAATATGAAAAATATTTTCATTTTTTCCATTACTTATTACTTATTTTAGGACTCATTGGATAATAACTATAATCAATTTAGATACTCTGAAGATATATTTTTTTGGTCCAAATCATGTGTATCCAACAAATCGACCACACATGGTGTCTCTAATGAAATTTTAATTTAATAAAATTAAAAATTGTACAAATAAACATCAAATTATACATTTTATATTCTATTTTAACAATAGACTTTTTATGATAGGGTGATATTTATTTAACATTAAAATAATGGTATGAGAAAGACCATTACACACAATAATACAGTGTATTACTTAAAACAGATAAATATTAGGGTATATATAATATGATTTTTCTATAAATAAATAAATATATATTTATTTGAACAAATTACGTATTTAGATCAATGATTCTTTAGTTTACAATAAAAAATAATGAAAATTATTGTGGCTATTAAATTTTTAAATATATAAAAATATCATATTCTATACACAGATAAGAATCTATGAAGAGGTATTTTTGGAAGTAATTATGATTTAATTTAATATAATTATTAACCATTTATTTATCTACACATTTCTAGAATTATTAATACTTTAGACATTGTTTATATTCAAATTAATAATCAAATTCAGTTAGGAATGATTAGGAAGCATACATTGTGCAATTTTATTTACAGAGATCATGAAGACGTGATTTCTTACTATGTTTTTTATTTTTTAAATTTATAGAGATCAGGAAGTGTTTTTTATCCACTAATTATTTAATTAAAATTCCTATAATTTTTAATTAGATCTATAAACATATAATTTACAATCAATATGATTCTATCTATGTGGGAATAATATAGAACATATGGAGGGTTTTTCTAGAAAACAATTGAATAATAATGTTATAGATATGATATTAAGGGCCCATGTTATTTAAAATTTTTATCATTTTTTATATTTAATCTTATTTATAAAGTGTGATAAACATATTAATTCATATTTTTCCCATATGATTCTAAATAGATAGATAAAATAGATAATGGATTATGGATCGACCTTATGTCATCCCACTACATGATGTGGCTAATATGATTCAAAGTAAGTGTTTATTGTATAAAATTAACATTTTAGATCACAAAGTGTGTCACATTGTCATGAAATAGCCTGGTTACCCTAGTAACCTGATAAATTATCTAATCCCAAAAAGGCCTGAAGGGAATTCTTAATTCCCATAGGTTGGGGATTATCACTTGGAGTCATACAAAATTAAAGTGGGAGAGAATTTTCCACAATAATTTTGGAATCAAGATAAAAAAGATAGTATGAATACATGAAAAAATACATGGGGAGTAATTTTCTAGAAGTCAAATAGATATAAACATCCCTAATTACTACAAAAAATTACTAGAAAAAAGGATGGATAACCCAAGTCCCAAAATAGGAAACTCTCCAAGTCCACAAATTAATAGCTAGAACCACTTTCAAGTGGTGCTTTACCCCAATTCAATCTTGGAAGAAGGAAATATACAAACACCAAAAGGAATAGCTACAGTGTGAGATAAATATACTACTAGGGTCTCACCATGGATTTTGTAATAATATTCTATCATTTAATTAACCAAATAAAGTTTTTTTAATTTTAAATAAACAACTTAGGTATTTCAAGAAGAAAATTTAATCAAAACATTATTTTCATTTCAAATTATAGAAATACATTAAATAAATGAATAAAAAAACAATTTTTTATAAAAAAATTAGATAAACTAGAAGGCATGGAGAAAAGTTCACAACATTGGAATACATACATTTAAAATAAAAATAAATGAGAAACATGGTCATATTCCTAAAAAGGTAAAATATTTCTAGGTTATAGGACTCCACAAACTCAAAGTGACTAAAAAATATGTGTATACACACATACCTTTTACACTGGTTAAGAGGAATTGATCACCATTATTTCGAGGATGTGATGTGATGCATTTATGTTTTGGAAAATTGTAAATCTTATATTCCTATCCAAATAACGCACCAACTAACTAACGATTGCAAGTTCTCTAATAACAAAAAACAATGGGAAAATTATATTCAGACTGATCAAAACAAAAATCATCCCATTATCCATTTCAAATATTAATATAATACATTTAAAAAAATAGGTTATTAATCAAATACACTCTTTGTTCTATGATAAATCCCAAAGGTTTATATCAAAACCATGTAAATTTTTTTTCCCAAATAAGAATTTGACTTGAATTCACAATTCAATTTCACAATTCAATTCCCAAAAATTAAATTCAATATATTTAATTTTCAAATAATTTCCTTAAATATTAAAAATTTAAATTCAAAATTTTAAATTCCTCCATATTCCATCAATTTCAAAATTTAACCCCAATTCAATAGAATTTGGGGTTTCCCTCAACTTCTTACCAAAATCCTATTTCCAAAACCAAATCACCATCTCAATAGAATTAGGGTTTTAAAAAGTTTAATTTAATAAGAATAAAATCCAATATATTCAATTGAATTCAATTTAATCAAATCAAGCAATTTTGGGTTAATTAAATTCTACAATCAAAACAAAACCACCTACCTCAAGATCTAGGGATCTCGAAACTCTAAACCCTAATAAGGATTTTCTAATGGGGAACAACGACAACATAATATGGGAATAAAACCTAGATCCACGATCTGAATCAAATGATATTATATCTTCCAATCAACACATAGATCTAAAAAATCTTAAAGAGGAAAGAGGAGAGAGTGGGAGGTAGAGAAAGTGTAGAGGAAACTAACTGGGAAGAGATAAAATGCCATTTTCTTAGCTTCGATCTACTCAAGGGAGGGTGATGAGGATCGAAAAATTGATCTTGGGAACTCTTAAGGAATTTGAAATTGATTATGGGTTGTATATGTCCATTAGGGACATGGAGGTTTTGGGTATTTTAAAAATTAAATTTCAGATTAAAAAATCTCGTATGTACAGTTAGATGGATACCAAAACATAATATATAAAAACTATAAAAACTAGCCCTATACCTGTATTTCTCTAGGTGAGTATGTTATAATTGTTCGTGCATGGTTTTTCAGACTATACACCAACTATAATAAACCCCACTGCCTCAGGTTTCCAAGTTTTTACTAATAGGGCACACAGATTGGGAAAACCATGTGCCAACCGTTCACTAGCCCAAAAATGTTACCAATTTCTAAAATTTCTCACAAAACAACCAAAAATGAAACTCCAAAGAATTATTATCAAAATAGGGTTTTGTAATACCTAAAAATAGTATTAGGAATTTACAACCTCCCCACCATAGAAACTTCATATCTCCATAAATCCTACTCAGAATCTTCCACGCCAAAAACATGAGACCACTACTATCTCATCAGTGCCTCCATCTCCCACATATCATGATTATTAGAAGCATAATACCACAACTCTCAAACCAAATCTATCATCCTACCATATATTATCTTTGTTTTAGAATCAACTATCTCAACTAGCCATTTAGTTATAGATAAATTAGGCTCAACATCAAGATCACACAAGCCCAAAATATGATATAGATTAGATTGATACTTTTAGATATGAGATACGTGGAACAAATTATGTATCGATATCATATGTGGAGGAAGTTTTAAATTATAAGAAATTTTTTCCACCATCTTAATAACCTAAATGGTCCCACAAAATGAAGAGAATGTTTCCCTTTCCTCCCAAGCCACTGATAACCCAAATGGGTTGAAACTGTCAAGAACACCTGGTAACAAAAAATTATTATAATGGTTTGTAATGATTATCAGCATAAGGCTTATATTGACTCTGTTTTTTCAACATTATCTGACAAATAAACTAAATATTTTTTGTTGTATCTTGAACCATGCTTTTTCCATACAAAGAACATTCACCAATCTCTAGAAACCATAATAATGTTCTATATGGATGACCATAAAAGGTCATAAAAAAGTTATTCTAATTAGTGATTGATAAATAATATTTTAAGAAAAATCAACCAGCCCCAAATGATCATCTAAAACCCAACTAAATTGAAGAACTCAAGCATGAAAAATACCTTCAATAATCTGTATAGCTATTTCAGTCTAGAAATCTGACTACAAATGGTATTCTATGCTCAAACAGAACTGATATTATAGTCGATCGTAGAGGCATCTTTAAAAGTGAGAATTAAAATGGGGATCTCTATCAGAAACTACAGTATATAGTTCTCCATGAAAATGAATAACCTCTTTCGCATAAATATTTCTCAACTACTCAACTGTGGTTGTATCACTAATGGGTATAAAGTTATCTAATTTCATTAGACGACCAATCACAACCCATATCATAGTATTCCTTTTCTAGGTATAAAATAACCCAACCAAAAATTCCATAGATATCTAATCGCACTTCCATGTAGGGACTTGAAGTGGTTGAAGGAAACTTGAAGGCTTATGGTACTTGACCTTAACCTATTGGAAAATATAACAATGGGTGAAAATTTCTATAATTCCATATCTCAAACATGTCCATTATAATCTAAGCTACATATCATAAAACATCTTTTTGGTTCTTAGGTATATTTCCCATTGGGAATTATGGAAATCCCCCAGTAGATCTATCTTTACCTCTAACGGAAGAACAAATTGATTCTAATAGAATAGAATGCCCTAGGAAATGAATGAATAGTCATCCATGGTATCCCCACGATAAAGTGAGTATCTAATGATACACAACTCATCCTCAAGTTGTTATTCCTAAAGAATCATTTTGATTGGATCAGAGTATAACTATAGAATGTTCGATGAAATCACATCCCCTGGTTCTTGGACTCTATTATGAAAATCTGTAAAGAGATCCATCTTATTATACTCTTGTGAAGATTATTTCATTTCCTAGATTATATGTTTCCTTCTCAATGCATCTTCAATGGCATTCCCTTTCCTTGAGGTATATACACGGTTGAAATCAAAAGACTGCAGGTATTCCACCCAATGCCTCTGACAGAGATTCAAAATATTTTCCAGAGAAGATATAACTCAAGCTCTTATGGTCTAAAAACATGGTAAACATTTCTATATAAAGTTAATGGCTCCAAATATAAAGAGGATTCATCAAAGCTTCATGTTCAATGTCATGGGTTAGTTAATTATTCCCATGTTTCCTAAAATGATGTGAAGCATAAGTAATGACATGATCACCTTACAGAAGAATGCATCTCATACCCAAACCTGATGCATCGCAAAAGAACACATAGCCCAGCCTAACCTCTAAAAGATTCAACACTAGTGTAGTAGTAAAAAGGTATTTCTTATCAACAAAAGAATTCCAAAAAATTTCATACCAAGAAAAATTTACTCCCTTTCGAGTAAGAATATTTATCGGAGAAGCCAACACTAATAATTCCTTTATGAAATGGCAATAATACCCTGCTATACCCAAGAAGCGTCGAATCTTGAAAACATTTTATAGTTTTTCCCATATCATAACTACCTTTACATTTTAAGGATCAACTAATATTCCATGTTCTAACACCATGTGTCCCAATAACATCCCTTCCCAAATCTATAAATAAAATTTCCAAAACATGGAATAAAGTCAGTGGTTTCTCAACAAACTCGGATCTGTTCTCAGATGATGCACATGTTCCTCCTCAGACATAGAGTAAATAAGTGTGTCATCCACAAAGTCTATAGGATCTTTTCTCAGATGATGCACATGTTCCTCCTCAGACATAGTGTGCCATCAACAAACTCAGATCTGTTCTCGGATGATTCACATGTTCCTCCTCAGACATAGAGTACTATGATACTCTTGAAAAATCCAATTCATTAAATCCATAACGACTACAGGATCATTGGTGAGACCACAAGGCATTATGAGGTACAAATAATGATCATAACTAGTCTAAAAGGCAGTTTTATGAATGTTATATGCTTTTATCCTCAACTGATGGTAACCATATCTAAGGTCGATCTTCAAGAACCACTTCGCCCCATTCAACTGATCAAACAAATAATAAATCGCTGGAAATAGATATTTATTCTTTACTATAACTCGATTGAGATTTTTGTAATTAACATGTTAGTAGAGTGAAGCATTAGTTTTCTTAACTAAGAGAACCGGTGCCGCCCAAGGTGACATACTCGTGAGTATTAAGAATTTCTATAATAGATCATGAATCTCATACTTTGACACTTCATTGTAGTTGGTTCCATGTGATAAGATGGAATAGAAATTGGTTGTGTACCATGAACTAAATCAATATAAAAATATTCCTATCTTACTGAGGAAAACTAAAAAAATTATAAGGAAACACATTAGGAAACTCAATCATAACTATAGGGATATCACATCCCAAATATTCCCACTCGAGATCAAAATATAACAAAAATATCACTTTCTCTAACTATAGATAATATTGTTTAGATCTACTCGAACACGAGTCCCATTCTCTTTGGATAACATGTCACACACCATCAGGTGCAGTGATAGAGCCCTATCGAAGATAAAAATCATTCCATGTTTATTGCTAAAGATCCAATCCATACTGAAAATGACATTAGGAGGATTTAAGTTGAGAACCATAATACTCCAAGAATGAACGACATCAAACAGAGAGGAAAAAAAAGAAGGACTTTGAATACCCTACTCTCTCTTTATTCCAAGGGGTTTAGTAATATCTATCACATAAGATAAAATATCCATAGAAATATTTAGAAGATTAAAAATTTGGTTTGAAATAAATGAGTGAGATGCACCAGTATCAAATAGAGAAGTCACTAATGATGGATCTATAGTAATGGTACCTATCAGAGTCATTGGACCCATGTATTCTTTCTCTGGATACTCTTCAACTGTGTGAAGAAGCTTCATTCTGGATGACTCTGGATGAAACCCTTTTTTCCTTGAATCATCTAATTGTGATAGAGTTTAGGAAGGTGATAAAGATCATGTGCCACTACGTGGAGAGGAATAAACATCGAAGAGATTCTATAGGTGACCCGGACATCTATAGGATCGACATATCGTAGGTTCCTCTGTACAAACCCTCTTAGAATTCCTTGACTTTCCACACTAGTAAAAAATAAAATGGCCTCTTCCAGTCTCTAAAAGAGGACTAGAATGAATATATTTTCGAGACCCACCAAAAGGATCATTGTGCTTCTACATTCCATTAAAGGAACTTCCACTACCACTAGGGGAGAAAGAAACTCCCATCAAAACTTACGTTCTAGCTAGGTCCTTTTCATCCATCAATTATCTATCCAACACACATGCATAAAAAGAAATATTTATCATGAAAATTTGAGGAAAAAATATCCACTCAAATTATAATCTCAAACCGTCGAGCCTTCATAAACTCATATAATACTATCTCAAGTGAAAACTGCACCAGCTCAGTAAAACCATTTTCATATTTGTTTACAGTTTTTCCAGCCTGCTAAAGTTTAAAAAACTCAGTATCCTAAGTTAGAAACACAACATTGGATATTAATAGTTACTAAAAAAACTATGAATTATTTCTACTCTAAGACCTAATGCTTCTTCTTGTCACCGTAGTGTCCCATCATCTCCTGCTCAGTCCTTCCAGTATGAAGGTTGAATACTTCACCTTGATTTATTCAAGTGTCTCCAAGAACCCAAACAAACACTCTATCCTACTCAACCATTCCTCATCCTCTTTGGGATCATTTAATCCTTTTAATGATCTTAGATTATAGAGAACAAATTACTAAGAATGATTTCAAATATCATCACTTTGTGGTTCTATAGATAAATCCTGAATGTGATTTGGTGGTGGTAACTGTCCCATAGCATGGATAGTGCACATAATCACCTCAAATAGATTTGGGTCTGAAAGAGTATTTTCTCACTAAGGATCATAAAAAAATTCCGCATGGATCCTATTCACATGTATTCTCAGAGGAATGATGCTACACAACATCAACAGACAAAAAATCAGACATTAGAATAACATTCAAACAAAGTTATAGGGGAAAATTAATCCTAAGAGATAGAAAAAAATGATTTGGATTTCAATATATCCAAATAAAAAGTAAGGAAAAGACTAGAACTAATCCTCAAGACATCTTTCCCAAACCACCCATGGTGACATATAATTCATTGTTGTGAGAGATGGCCCAACACCCAATCGCTACTACCTCTTAAGTCCCAAAAAGATTATATAATTAATAATGACTTCAAGATAATAATCTAAACCTAAAGATCTAATACCGCTTTTTCACAAACCATCTCGGGTACCCTGGTAAAATGATAACGGATCCCTTGAAAGGCATTCCCCATCCCCATGGGTTGGGGACTACCACCCGACATCATGCAAAATGATATTGGGAATGAATTTTTCACATACATTATAGAAGAAAGATAAAAAAGACAGTATGCATACAAGGAAAACTCTACATGTAGTAACGTACTAGAGGTAAAAAATATACAAATAACCCCACGTACTATAACAAAGTTTCAGAAAAACAGGATATATAACCCATGTCCCAATGGACACAACTCTCCATGTCCACATATCGACAAATAGAACCACCTCTAAGTGTTGCTTTACCCCTACTCAACCCTAGAAGGAGGAAAACTACAAACACCCAGAGGAAAAAATATGGTGTGATCTTAAAATACCAAAAGGGCTCACTAATGACCCAATAATAAGATTACAACATTTAATTAACAAAATAAATAGCTTTAAATTTTAAATAAATAGGTTTTGAATTTCATAAAACATATTTAAAAAAATCATTATTTACATTTAAAATGATGGAAATAATTTAAATAAATGGAATAAAAAAATCTTTTATATAAAAAAATTTATATAAATCAGAAGGCATGGAAAATAGTACACAACATTGATATATATACATTTCAAATACAATAAAATGAGCACCATGGTCATATTCCTAAAATATTATGATAGTTTTAGGCTATAGGTCTACACAAACTCATGGTGACTCGGAAATATGTGTATACACACATCCATTTGACATTGGTTAGGATGAATTCATCCTCCTCTCGTTGGGAATGATACATGTTGAATTTATGTTTTGGAACTTTGTAAATTGTAGAGTGATGTCCACATAACTCACTAAATACCTTTGTTTTGTATGTTCTCTAATAACAAACAATTATGAGAAATTTATTTTAAGACTTCTCAAAATAAAATCCATCCCATTATCCATTTCAAATATGAAAAGCTTCCATTTAAAATCCAAAAAAGGGTTTTTAATCAAATACATGCCTTTTTTCAAGATAAAACCCAAATGTTTACTATCAAAACCATTTTAAGTCAATTTTTCCGAAATAAAAACATGAAATCATTTCCAAATTTAATTCCCAAAATAAAACAAAATAACGTTATTTTCAAAAATTATCCATAAATTTTACAAATTTAAATTCAACAATTTAAATTCCACCAAATTCCATCAATATAACAATTACTCCCAAATTCAGGGGAATTGGGGATTTTTCTCAATTTCATTCCAAAATCAAATTTCCAAAACCAAATCCTCCAATTCAATGGAATTGGGTTTTTCAAAAATTCAATTTCAAAAGAATAAAATCCCACATATTCAATTGAAATAAATTTAATCAAAACAATAATTTTAGGGTTAATTAAATTGGCCAATCAAAATCGAACCACCAACCTCATGATCATGATATCTTAAAACTCTAAACCCTAAGCATGATTTTCCAAAAAGGAAAGAAGAAAATAGAATTAGTGAATCACACCTAGATCCATGATTTGAAATAGAGGATTTTAGATCCTCTTATCAACAAGGATATCTGAGAAACCCTAGGGAGGAAAGAGGATAGAGTGGGAGATAAATAACGGGAAGAGGAAACTAATCAGGAGGATATGGAATGTCATTCTCCTAGATTAAATCCACTTATAGTAGAATGTTGAAGAGACAAAAAATATATATTGGTAGTTCTCATGGAATAAGAAATCAATTACGGGTTGTATAGATCTGCTAGGGACATAAAAAATTCATTTTTGGTAATTCAAAAATTAAATTTTGGATTAAAAAATCCTATACGCAACGTTATCTGGGTAGAGTCGCAGGGCATAGACAAACCGTGTGACCTCGATGTGTGATCCTATTTTTTGGGGTTCATGGTTTCTACTTGAAGGTGCACGGTTTATTAAACCGAATTCCAATCGTGAAAAATCCCACTGCTTCAATTCCATGGTTTAGGAAAATCATTCCCCAACCATGCACAAGCATAGAAACTTTCAAAATTTAAAAAATTTCTCTCAATACAACATCAAACGAAACCCAACCACGCTTGATCAAAAGAGGGGTTTACGAACACCTAAAAATAGCAACAGGATGTTACACACATACTCAAGACTAGTCGAATGATATATGAATTTCTTGATTATTTATGAAAATTATTGATAATTCATTTGTAATATGTAATAATTAACTCCACATCAATCTGATACATGATGTGGCTAAAATGAAAAATAGCACATTTTTAGTTTAATAGTGACAATGTTTTTTCAAAACACATGTTACATATAGAAAATGGAGAAAATTAACTCATTTTTTACTGATAATTTGTAACAAAAATCTGTGTATCATTATTAAAATTTAAAAATTGAACATGTATAATCTAAGACATGGTGTGATCAATATGACTGAAATTTCATTTTTTTATTTAAAAGTTACATTTTAGTTTAAAAATAAGAATCATATACTCAAATAGGAGAAAACTAGTATTATTTTCTAAAATTTATTGTAAAAAATATAAATAATTTGTTTTTATATATAGGAATAAGCCTGATGTAAATCTGACTCATAGTGTGACTAGTATCACTGAAAGTTCATGTCTTTATTTTATTGTGAAATTTTTTTAAAAACACACATCACATACTAAAATATAATAGAATTTACTCAAATTTTCGTTATACATTAGGAAAAAAATACTTGATTTATTTTATACTTATAATAATTAACCACATGTCAATCTGACACTTGAGGAACTTAGATTGTTTGAAAATACATGTTTTTCATTTTAAAATTGACATTTTAAGCCAAAACATACATCTCAAACATAAAACTGACAAAAAATTCTCATATTCTGTTTAAAATTGTGTAAAATGGTCCATAACTAATTTTTTATTTGTAGAAATTAACCTCAAATCAATCTAACACACAATGTGAACTGTATAAGTCAAAGTGTATATTTTTAACATAAAAGTAACTATTTATCTCATAAAGTGTGTTACTTAGTCAAAATTGAGAAATCAAACTTGTATTATCTTGATACTTTAGAAAAATAACATATGATTCCCTTTATTATGTACAATAATTGACCACACATCAATATGATACATGGTATAGTTGGATTGAATAAAAATGTGTGTTTTCATTTAAAGGTTACATTTTAGTTCAAAACACACATCACATAGTCAAAACTAAGAAAACAAACTCATATTTTATTGATAATTTAGTAAAAACCCCATTATTAATTTGTGAATATAATAATTAACCCCATGTAAATTTGATACATAGTGTGGTTGGACAGAATAAATGTGTTCATTTCCATTTTAAAATTGTCATTTTAGTCCAAAGTGAATGTCACATAATAAAAACATAGAATAAAAAATATTATTATCTTGATAATTTATGAAAAAATTGAATATTTTTGTGACTTGTAATAATTAATCAAACATAATTCTGATACACTGTGTAACAGATGACTAAAATTGTCTGTTTTTATTTAAAAGTGGCATTTTAGTTCAAAACATACATCACATACTCAAAACATTGAAAAAATGAAATAATTTTATTTATAAATTAATAAAAGCATCAATATTTCATTTAAAACATATAGGAATTTACCTCAATTCAATCTGACACATATTGTGCCAAGTATAACTAGAAGTGCATGTTTTCCGCTTAAAGTGACATTTTATTTCAGAAACTCATCACATACTCAAAACCAACAAAACATGTCCAGATAATCGTAATAGATTAGTATAATGATCCCTTATTTTCCACTTAATTAACCTCATGTCAATCCAACAAATATAATTGAATTATTGAATGAAAGTGCTTATTTTTAGATTAAAAGTGACAATTTTAGCCAAAATGTTCACCACATACTCAAAACCAACAAGAATGCTCATATATCCCATATACTTTAATAAAACCATCAATGATTTATTATGTGATGTTTATGAATTAACTACTCTTAAATACAACATATGGTCTTCCCATTATGTCTCAAAGTGTGCGTTTTCAGTATAAAGGAAACATTTTTTCTCACAACATGCATCACATAGTCAAAATCAAGAAAACACAATTGGATAGTGTTGATAATTTAGAAAAATAATCCATGATTTACTTCTGACATGTAGGAATTAACCTCATATAAATCTGACAATAGCGGGTTCAAATTGACTAAAAGTGCATGTTTCATTTAAAAGTTATATTTTAGTTGAAATCACACATCACATACTCAAAATTGAGGAAAAAATTGATATTATCTTTATAATTTTAATAAATAAATGATTTCTTTATATGTAGGAATTATCTACACATCAATATGATACATGGTGTTTCTAGATTGATTAAAATTTCATTTTTCTAGTTTTAATGTGAAATTTTAGTTCAAAACTCTCAACACATACTCAAATATAAGAAAACACACTCAAATTAACTCAATACTTTGAACAATAATATGTGATTCATTTGTTACATGTTAGAACTAGCCTCATGTCATTATGACACACATTGTGGCTAGTATGAAAAATTTAATGTTTTCATTTAAATGTGATATTTTTGTTATAAATGCATTTCACATTCTCAAAATCAATAAAAAACACTATAATTTTCTTGATTGTTTAATAAAAGTATTAATAATTCATTTGTGACATGTAGGAATTAACCTCACATTAATCTGATGCATGGTGTCGTTGATATGACTAAAAGTTCATGTTTTCATTTAAAAGTGACATTTTCGATCAAATGCAACTCATATACTCAAAACAAAGTAAAATCACATTGATTATCATGAGACTTTAGAAAAAACAACTTATTGTTCATTTTTTACAAGTAGGAAGTAACCATATATCATTCTATTTGAAATTTATCTTGTATTATATTAAATTTCAATTCTAATTTGTTTTTATTTTTTATATACTATTACTAAAATAAATTTTTTTATAACAGTCCCACAATTATTTTGTATGAGGTTGGTAAGATTATTGGGGAAGGCTTATTATGAAAGGTTTTTTTATTGGTTGTAATTATTTATTTGTAATTGAATTTTACATCAATGTAATTTTATTATACTAAAATACATTAATGAAATATTTATATATAAATTATAGTTCAATGTAAATTCTACGTGTTTCTTTATTTTTAATGTAATGTTTATATGGAAATTTAAATTATTTTTTATGTTTTTATAGAGTTTTTTAGTGTGATACAAATATAGCGGTTAGAAATTTTTAATATATGGTAATGGTTTTTATCAACCTAATAAATAGAAATGGTAAAGTCCCCTTTTATTAGTGATAAATATAGTATTAATAAAGGGGTCCATTATCAATGCTAAAAAATATTCTAATAAATCCCCCCTTTATCATCAATATTTTTTAGTGACGATGAAAAAACCTAACTTTTATCAATGCAAGGATCATAAATGCTGTTTTAGATAAGATACAATCCATTTTTAGCAATGATAAAGGTGTATTGTGTTTTTATACTACCAAATTTCCTTGAATCAACTTTTTCCCTCATTAGGTAATTGACATTTCATGCCCAAAGCTACTACTCACCGGCCCTCTATTGCCACCCCTTTCTTGATTTTTTATCACTACTTCACACCACTCACATCCACCTTCAATACATGCATATACAATGGGATCTTGTATAACATCAAAACAAAAAAACCGCTATCAATTCATGATAGTGGAACTTACCATAGTATTAAAATTATCACATAATAGTGAGTGATCACTTGGAACATACATTTTTAGGCTCTAAGAAACTTCATTCTCATCAGTGTCTACTACCTCTGATCCACATTTTCTATATTTAAACCACACTAAACCATAATTCCATCTCCTCTATATATAATTTTCAAGATGACCTATATCATTCAATCTCACACATTTATATTCTTAAATCCATAAGTCAACACCATGAATTATGGAATCACATAAAACACATAACAGCTCAACCTTATTGGACAACCACACTTCTCACACACAACTGTTAGATTACAATAATAATTTTAAAAATATAGTTTAATATTTATTTTTATTACCTCCACTAATACTATAATTATTATTATTATGACACCCAAAAGATGTACCCCAGTGGTTGTTATTCTATGGGAATACCATCCGCCCCTATCGATTCTCTGAAATTATCCCATGATCCAGAGGCCAAAATTAGAATTTTAGGTGTGTAATTAGCTATTTATAGACCAACAATCTTGGTCAGAATAAAATTTGGGACTCATACAAATAAAATAATATGTTAGTGTTAAATAAAACACTCTTTACTAAACAATAATATATCAATGTAATATTAATTTCAGATACAGTTTTAATGTTTTCATTATTTTATAAAATAATCAAAAAATGGAATTCACAACATTTAATAATTTAATTAAATAAATTTATAAATTTGATGAAAATCAAAACATCTCTGATTCACATTTAGTTTTTACCCTATTGTAAATACCATTGTACAAATTTAATAGAATGATGAGAAAATTTATTACAAGGACATTTATTATACTAATATTAAAAAAAATTCCCCTCATGTGGGAAATTATCAAAAATCCCTTATAGTGGGCCCCAGGTTGATGAATGGAACTGTGGGTATAAAACATAAAAATTGGTGGAATTACCCTCATATATCCTAGGAATACATAAATAAAATCACCAATTGACATCATAATACAAATAAATTAGGACCCATAATAATATCACAATGTATGAAATTTTAAGATAAATGAATGTCTGTAAAATAAAATACCATGAGAACTCATAGGAAGTGACCCTAACCAGAACTCTAATATATAAGCTAGTATTATCCATACAGATCTCTAAACTCAATATGGAAACATGAAAAATAGTATATATACAAAGGGGTGATCGTAATATGTATACACATTAGGATCATACATTAGACCCCAAAAAAAATGCTGAAAAAATATTAATGCTACAACAAACAAATAACAGAACCAACTAACACATATACAAGTAAAATAGCCCCAACCAAACCAAGTCCTGCTCACCCTAACCACATACACACTAATTTTCCCCCGTCATTTTTCAACATAAAACATCATATGCACAATCACTTCAATAAATATATATCTAATGTGGGCCGGGTCACAACCCTACCTACCCTGAACCCATGTTGGGCCCAAAAAACCATATTATCATCATCCAATAGCCACATTTCTGCATCAAATTCCATAACCACATATCCATATCGCATCCTCATATCAAAATATATAATAGTAAGGTATCATGAACATGATGGACCTTAATCTCATACCATCCTCCTACGATGCACAAACCCCACTATACATACCATCTCATCATCCCATCACCATCCCATCTGTATCAATCATAGTGGGATACCATGAATATGAGGAAAATAAACCATATTCCCTCATCCTATTATGAATTCCACCACCATGTACCAATACCACAATGTTCAACACCATAAGGGTGAGTGGATAAGGGGAGGAGGAAACCATCCTTCCACCCTCACCAAATTGGATATCAGGTAAAAATCCTAGAACCCAAAAATATTGGGGATTTAATGAGGTTATCAAACTTATGTGGGGTACATAAATAAATATATAAAATAAAATACACACACACACAGATATATATATACACACATAAGACCAAATATGAGGGTTTACATCAAATTAGTACCATCATCTCCCACCATTATCACCACACTATCATTGCCTTACATCGCCATTGGTTATTAATATCAATCTACAGACCAACCCATATTCCAACACAAAAGTGACACAAAAAAACATTCAATTTTTTTTCATTTCATTACACTGTTTTTGGATTTACTAATTACCATATAATTAATATCCATTAATACATTCAATTTAATATTTTATAAAAAATCATTGTCTATCTATTTTTCACTTTTAATTCCATACAACACCTATTTTCTATTTTATAAATAGAAAATTATGTATTTATATACCACTACTACTGGGAAACGATAATACAAATACCAAAACTATCCATGAAAATGTTACATGATATTCTGTGCTTCCCCCTTACAAACCATGCCATGACAACAACAACCCCACTGTACAACCTATGTTAACAGCCAAACGAACATCGAATTGTCTCCAAAAAACCAACCATTATTGTATCCCATGATAACCCATTACAACAATTTTTCCTAGAACAATCCATCCAATTCATAAAAATCCCACCATAGCTATCATTGAATAACAACCCCCACATATCCACACAATCATAGTCACAATAGTAATAAATTCACAATTACATATTTCAACATCCAACACTATCAATTATTCCTTTCTCAAAATATAATTTCATGTTAATTACATTTTCCCACATCATTTATTTATTAACATATTTATGTATTTAACCTTTTATGATAGGTAATTCCAAAACATGATCACAACTGTAACACACAAGTCTCATTAACATCAATGTTTTTTATTAATAATAGTAAAAAATATCAAATATAATAGAAAAATAAAGGTAAAAGGTAAACACATATTGAACAAACTAGTATCCATAGTTTATTTAAGTCTATTCCATTTATCATTTTTAGGTAAATCCATAATCTTCAACCTAAAAAATACCATGCTAGTATAATAAGTTACACAAAAAAAAAGAGATTACTTAAATCCCTTACCATAATTGTATCTTTTTGAATCACTTTGGGAAGGTGTGGAAAGGAACCGTAAACCCTAAGATTGAGATCACACCATGTAAAACCTTAACAACCAAGAGCATGACATCCATCAAAAAACACTCACATCAAACTCACACAATACATCCATATCCCACAACCATATCACTATTTAGATGATTGAAAGTGGGACATACTAGAAGAAAGGTGGAAGGACAAACCTTGTACCACACATAATTATTCTCAATAAGATGATGATAAAAGTCATAGAAGATGTGATGAATGGTTTCCCAAAATATCTTTTGTGTTTATTATGATTTGAGGGAAATAAAGGTGAAAATTCGAATTCGGGGCAGCCCCTAAATTTATACCATGGCTAGAAATATATAAGGCCACGACACAAGGGGTAGGAACATACCAAAATATCATTATTTTCCACGAGACCAAAACACAACATAGCCCGCTATGCCACATTTTACCTAGTGAAAAATACACTCTAAAAATTAAGTTGAATATACACCCCACATTTGACTAAACAGGGGAGGGACTACAGTTCAAGGTGATTTCTATAGTGAAACCTCCATGCCTCTAAACATGTCCACTATGTAATGAGAGAACCATTGAACATGGATTCACAAATCGAAAGACCCTCGATATATACCTCCAAACATTCCATCCACAACCATGAGTACCATGTTGGAATCTTCAACTTACACTTCATCTTGACCGATCCCTAGATGAAATCAATAATGTAACTCATTGGGGACACTATAGGAGTGTTCAAAATTACAGGGCTACTGAATCCCACCGCCCATAGTTTTATGCCACAACCAACAACACCACGCCTTTTCCAAGTCTTACAAACATACTCTATAATGAATCACAAGCCTCCATGCCACATAATCAGTTCCCAGCTAAAATTTTAGTTTAAACTCCACCCATCCTTCCACAAACTTGTTCCCAACCTCTCCATTACCCGAAAAAACCCAAAGTAATTAACTATAAAGATTGGGTCCATTACACTCAGTTTCTCTCACCTCCCTAATGAATTCATCACACTTAACCAAAAGAAAATTATATATCTTCCACATGATTCATGGGTTAGGATCCCACAAACCTCTAAGAAAAGGTCCTAAAAATAACAATGAAATATTATTTTCACCATCAATTCTTCATCATAACCTTGGATTAAATATGAATCATGATTTGATATGACCATAAATGAAACTTTTCATGACCACACTATCCCAATTTTATGAAACCATTCAAAAAAACCCACATCACAGTAACCCAAGATCACTCAGCCTTCTATTTGAGTTAACCTATCACTAATTGAAATTACACAAGATTTTAATAACTCATAAACATATATGTTATTATTCAATAATTAAAATTATTATCATCTATCAAGGTATATGACACCCTACATATTAAAATGATGTTTTTCACACATAATGAAATTGATTTCAATTTTTTTTAATTAAAAATTTTTCACATATAAAAATCATATTCAATACATAAGTAAATGACTATTATTTTATTTACATGAAATATAAATTTTTTAATGAATGATGAATATATATCATAAAATTAATAAAATTATAATTATAAGATAATTAAAAATAAATGAATATATAAAAATTTAAAAACCGCTTCATCATGTTCTTAAATGAGAATCATGCCACTGTGTATAGTATCGAAAGAATGAAAAATATAATAAATGGTGTAAAAAATTTAAATAATAGAATGAGACTAATGATTTTATAGAATTTTTTAATGTTATATATAGGAATATAAAATAGTAACAAGATCCTTATATAGTCATCTGGTTTATATTTATTGGAGATATGGTCATTTAATATACATTTATCCAACAAGTATATTGAATTTTTTATAATTGGAAATTCGATGTAAATAATATGTTATAAATGACATATTTTTCTTATAGTTAACTTATGAAAACTATTTATGGGAAAAAATAAAAATATAATAATTCATTGTTAAAATATATTATAAATATGTATATTTTTCTACATTATGTTTTTTAATTAAAAAAATAAAAAAATAAAATTTAAAAAATTATTTTAACAAAATGATATATATATATATATATATATTCATGGTTTGATTAGTAATTAATAATAAGAAACAGTAAAAAAATTTAATATTCAATTTTTTATAATAATAATTTTCTTATTATATATTTTATGTTTTCATTTAAATGATAATTTTTTTAATTAGAAACTAAATTTGAAAAAAAATTTGTTTGAGGGGTTATATTTATTTTTTGGAAATAAAATACTTACTACAGTACATAATTAATGTAAAATGAGGTAAACTATGGAAAATATTACATAACAAGAATTTTGATTAAGAATAATAAAATTTATACTTTATAGAATAAATTTGATAGTTTTAGAAGTTAGTAATACTATTTCAAGAAATATTATATCACCTAAATTGTATAACTTATTTGTGATTCCATGTTTTCCATGACCCACCATAAGTTTCCAAATAATTTTTCCTCATTTTCATCTATAAAATGGTCCTCCATCTTCCCATTATAAATCATTTTATTTTCCACCTTCACCGTGCTAAAATTAATACAATCAGAAGCCTTTTCTGTGTAATTTATTTATTGGTATAAGAAATAAGTCTCAAATAATTCAAAATTAAAGGACACTAAGTGAGGAAGTGACATCTTCAAACTAGGTAATGTCATTATAACTTCTTATTTTGTTTATATTCTTCAATAATTTTTAATAATTATAATTCAAAACATTAATATAATTTTTTTTAACATTATAATATATTTTTATAATATTATAATATTGATATATTAACTATTTTATAATCATTCATTCTGGGTAGATATTTCATGTTTGGGCCAGCTAAACCTCCAATATGAATGATTCTACTCTATTATCTTAATTATTTCAATGAAAGGTTAATATAACATTATTAATTGATATTTATGGTGTAAAATATGACTCTATGTTGTCAATTTGGATTTTTATTGGTAAAATACAAATGGATATTCAATATAATGTAAATCTTTATGATTGAGAATGTTTCCTAAAATGATTAACATAGGGATTCATTCTTGTGATCCATACTCAATAATTCTATATAATGGAAAAGGAACTTTAAGAATTCATTTTAAAATTATGATTCTAATACTTTGGCTATTATGGGGTTGATGAAATCATGAACAAGGAATAATGATCATGATTTTCATACTGAAACAAGCATGTAACAATTGAAAAAGAAGGTAAATAAGGTTATGAAATATATTATTAATTTATCTATGTTGAGTATACAATTGTTTAAATCATACTATAGTGAGTTTGAATTTTAGGTGAGGGGATGTTTTTCTCAATTTCATTTATTTAAGATAGGTTTGAGATTGATAAACTATTTTCCATTATATTATGTATATAATTCAACATTTATATATTTTAATTTAAATTACATTTGATTAATTGTATTTAAAATTCCATTTTACATTCCCTCTGTCATAGGATTTTGATTCAAATATTTCCAAAGTCATAAGTGTATTTATTCATTCAATGTATTTTCATTGAGTCATGCTCTTTAATTTTTGATTGTGTTCATCTATATTGGGAATATTCTGCCCCTTAACTATCTCATATTGAATTTCTTATTTTATTACGGGGAAATTAAAATTCCTTATCAATTTTGATTTAAATAATTTGTACCTCATTAAATATGATATTATAAAGGACAATTTTTACTCTTTATTTTTATTATTTCTCTTCAATATCATTTTTGTTGGTTACGAAAAATATTATTTTTTATTCGTATATTTAAATATTTATTTTCTTCTACATATATTTATATTTAATTCTACTTAAAATCTAAATTTAAATCTATTTTATTAATTTCTGTTATTTTAAACTATCAAAAATGTTTTCTCTTTCAAATTTTTGATCATTCTATATCTTTCTCTCCAATTTTATTATACTTTAGATATTTTTTTCAAGGCTATAATATTGGAATGTATTGTTTTTAAATAAATATTTTTTCTAATCAATTAAAAATGATATTGAATGTATCATGTATCATTATTTGGATGATAACTTTACCAATGTTTAAGAAAGATATTTTCATGATTTCTTATTCATTTAATCCTCTTCCTTATTTGTGTTCTGTTAAATTGGAATTATTATATTTTTAAACAACTATTAAATTTTTTAATTGCAATATTAATATATTATGTTCCTTTCATGAAAATTATTTTTTTTCAATTCATTTCCTTATTTATGATTATTTTAAAATTTTTTGTAATAATTGAGGAAATATATCCTTAAATATTATAAAATATATTACATTATTTTGCGATATTTTTCATCTATATGAATTCCATTTTTCTATATATTACCACTCATTATATGTTTCTTATAATTAGTTTTTATTCTGAAATAATCAAATTAGATATGTCAGGAACTAGCCCAAATACCCTGGTACATTAATATCTGAGCTAGTCTAGATATGTGTTAAAGGGCGTTCTTAATCCCCATGGGTTGGTGACTAGCACCTAAAATCATACAACAATAAAAAGGGAATTATTTTCCCAAAAAAACTAGTTGATGATAAATGATACAAGTCGGTATGTCAACACTCCTCTATAAGAATGTACCCGAGTCAAATAGGTAAAGCAAACCCAAACATTGCATCATAAAAGGCAAAGGATTTTTCAAAGAAAAGTCTCAAAAACGCATATAATAGGTGGATTAAATCTCCATCAGTCACCTCTATCACTCTAGGTACCACGAATCATGTACACCCACGTCCTCTAAGAGGTGTATTCCCTTTACTTGAACATGGGATAAGAGAATCAAAAGATGCTCAAAGGTAGAGGTAGAGTGTGAGAAAAAGAACCTAGTTAGATACCACCCAAAGATCGCATAAGAAAATCCATAATAGTAATCCATTTATGATTTTTTAAATTTAAATAAAACAAAGAATGGAAGAGAATTTACATACTTTAAAAAAAATATTCATTTAACTCAAAATATGTAAGATACATTAAAATAGGTTTGAATAAAAATTTATATATAGTATTTTTTAAAAACTTTTTTCATGAATAATATAGTTCAACAATCAATGGAATTTATAATCAAATCAAATACAAAAAATCACAATGCTAAAAAGACATGAGGTACATTTGTTTCTATCTATCTAATCCTCACACTTCTCATTTTTCATCATGAATCAAGATATGTTTTCAAAATCAGATCAACACCTCAATAGGGGACCCATTTTTAGAAATTATATGAAATCCCATTATGGGACCCATCATGTGAGATCATGAAAAACTAGGTTTAGATCACATTATCATCAACAATCCATTATTAGGGAGTCAGATTCCTAGAATGCTTGTTATAATAAACCACTAACTAACAATTATAACATTTTCATTAAACAATAAACAAATAAATCATGTGAAAATAAATAATTCCAATATAGTTCATCAATAACAGTTCAAATGGATAAAATTATTTTCCAAAATTATGTTTCTAATTCTGAACCAAATCATATATTTTCATCATATCATGCCTCTTAAAATTGTATTTCATTTTAATAAAAAAATTTCAAGAATCACATCGAATAATTTCATAAAATCCATTTTCAAATTAAGAAATAATTTTCTTCAAATACACAATGCAATTTTAAATGCATTAAAATTGGGGATTTTCACAATTCCATTCCCTTTTTAAATCACACATCAAATCATATCAAATACATGTTTTTAAATATTTTAAAAACACATCTCAAATCCATCACACAACATATAGTCTTAATTGTAGTGTAAATTCTTATGAAACCACCTATCTTAAATCATGGAATCAAAATAACACCCACAATAGAAATTACAATCAGGATAGAAGTGAAGGAGATGATGAAATAAAACCTAGAATAAAGGTCCATCAAAATAGAGATTTGATCCTTCAATGACATAATGATCAATCAATATCTAAGAAGGAGAGAAGATGAAATAATAAATAAACACTTGATAGGAGATTTACATACTATAATAAAATCAAACGAGATCATTGGTACATTAATATTACTAGAGAAGACTTTTGGAACCAAAATTCCACATGGAGGCCCACACAACAAATTTAGGGAAAATCAGAGCCGTCATCTGACTCAAAGAAGCATTACAATAACACATAGGGCGGAACATGAATGTTTTAGTATATGATAGAAACATTGTAATAGGCACCCAAGAGCATTGTTTTCCAAAGAAGATGAAATTTGTTTCTCCTTCCCTGAAATTCACCCAAATTGCTAAGGAAATAGTGCACAAGTTATCGATGCAAAGTACAAAACCCAATATGCATGCAATCCTATTATCTGAAAAAGGTGATGTGAAAGGGTTTCCTTACATGGACAGAAATTGTGAAAAATGTAGAAGATATACAGAATAGTTCTTGAGTGACAGGAATCATGCCCACCAATCACAGAAGGTTTTAGTTATAAATAGAAGGTCACCCCCTTCTTCAGGGTGACTCTATGGAAGCTGAAACGTCGCTATGCTAGGCGTAGGTCCCATATTACACAACATCAAAAAAATGGATCATTGAAGGTAGAAAATATTGCATGATAGGATCCATATGTTCCCACACTTGATTAGGACCACAGTTGATTAATCATGTCCCTACCTCTTTCATCTTAAGTCAGGTGTGAACAAGGGATCCTACAGTGTGTAACCTTGCCCTTGCATGAAAACATCCAATTCTACATGCACATCCTCTTTCTGACCCCATGTACTGACCTTCTATTAGAGAAACATTCTCTAGAAACTTTTTCACACAAAAAACATGACTTTCACACACCTCTTATGTTCACCCATTCAAGCTTGTGAAGAATAATTTCATGGTCCCTCATGAGATTTCCCATATGCCTATAATGGATTTCTTTCCACACATTTTTTCTTCTAATAATAGGCACTCAAATTCCGGTTTATTCTTATAATAGTCAGGCTAAAATGGACCACATGATTGACTACTCCTCCATGTTGTTAAACCTTGACATTGCTAAATCCATTTCCCATCCAAGGGTGCATGAGTTATGGTTATGTAAGACCAAAGGGTAAGGATTGAGTCCCCCAAATCCAAGATACATGATGTAAAACTTCCTAGTACCGAAATACATAACAAATGATGTTAAACTGTGGCCTTACCCAATGTAATAATAACATGATGCTCTATGTGTGAGTGGCATGTAACAATATCCACAACAACTACCCTCATAAGGTATGAGATCCTCCTCACATGGAATTAGATTCTCCCACATGGAATGAAATCCTCCTTAGTAATCCCCCCTCGAGTTATCCCCTAGTCTTTCTAGAAGTAGGCACCACTATTTCTCCTCTTCACCTCCTGGGGATACCAAAACAAGGGAGGTGTGGGAAATCCAGTATCCTCTATCTCTCTCTCTACCAATGGGTATGAAATATGTCCACCAACAGACAAAAAAGAACATGTGATCGTCATATATATTACTTCCTCTTGTTTCATTCACTGAGTATGAATCACGTGGGCTTAGAGGCTTTCAAAGTTTCTCACATCTGAACGATCCTAACTTCCACTGGTCTCCTCCTTAAGTATAAGTCCCATGCATTATAATATACAAAGGATTTTATTCCCAACTTAATGGGTTACATAGGAAGACTAACTATGGACTAAACCCAACATCCACATTCATCCTGCTTTTCTATGGTTCACATCCCCAGTAAGATCATGCCACTCTCCAAGGGGATTATATCTCTCCCAGGTCTATCAAGAAGCTCAATAAATAAGCCCCACAATAACTCCAACCAAGATAAATCCTCTTGTAAATGTAAGTTTCCATGCATAATCCACACACCATCCCATGTCAATGCTCTTTTTATGACATGAGAATCCTTACCACATGACATTAAACTATATGGATTTTTCAGGTCGCATGAACTTATGTTATGACATTGAACAACGTGGGTTTTGATCCTTATCTTCTAGATATGGTTTACAGAACACCTCCATGAGGTTTAATCCTGACCTATAGTAATCCTTTAAGGTGTTATATCATAGGGACGCACCTCCCTGATCCACCCCTAGGGGTGTTCCGATCAACCTTCATGGCATGAAATCTTCCCATTATGGGGCACACATCTAGGATTTGTCTCTATAGGGAATTCTAATCCATTCATTGATAAACCTAGGTTCTCCCTCCTGGGGATGTACCTCCCCAATCCTCTACCAGTGGTGTTTTGATCAACCATAATGGTGTGAAATATTCCCATTACGAGACCCACCTCCTAGATCTACCTCCACTGTGATTCTAATCCATCCATTGGTAATCCATTATGAGGTTACCTCCTTGGCATGTACCTATTTGATCTGCTTCTATGAGGCATTATTATCTTTTAAATCTATCTCCACAAGATGTTAAACTTGTACCATGATACTTCTCATTTAGGAATCCTGATATATTTTCAAAAGTTGTAAAAATTTTGATCCCAAAAACATACCCCATGAAAAACATGGGATTATTAATGTAAAATCCTTGGAAGATATGTTCCCATGACGTCAGATACCACATGAAAAACCCAGGATGACTTTGGTTTTGTGCTTATGATGCCTCTCTGAGATTCCATCTGATGAGGAAGAATATATGTGAACAATGTCCCCAACATCTAAACATGATAGTCATACCCAACATGAATACTCTCCTAACTAAACATTGATTCCCTACAGAGACTAACTAGAATTTCCATACAAAATAAGGGTAATTAAACAGTGTCCACAATGATATGGTGTCAGTGATGAGTTCTATTTACATGAATTCACTCTATTAGGGAGAACCAGTCTAAGAAACAGGTTCCAATGAGGAATCCATGGATGGAGAATCCAAAATCCCCTTATAACATTTCAATCAAAAAGTAGAAATCACTGTTGAATGTGATGAAATCCCCCCCACCTTTGTAAAGAAGGAATGTGGGGTAACAAAGCACACCAGAGAACACTTACACGTAGGAGGTTCACTTGGTGAAAGTGCCAGAAATAGAAATGGTGAACCTAACATGAAACAATTTTCTTCAACATGGGGACTAGTATCATTTGAGACATCAATAGATGAACATGAAAATGGATCCAGATATTCTGTGATAAGAACCATTAAGAAAAATAGTTGTATTGGTATAGGATTCACTGGTAATAAGGGTAGTAAAACATTGGGAATTCTGGTCCATGACATTTTTAGGATGGATATATCTATCCATCCATAGAAGATTGGATTCCACTAGGTAATTTTTCATTATTTTCTTATATCCACACTGAAAGATGAATCCTCATATAGGACCTAAGCTACAAGAAACCAAACACCCAACACATGTAGACGACGGGTCATGATAAATTTTAATTACAACAATCCTTTACAATTCCATTATTGCCACAACCTCATCCATGACTATGGCTACTGGGCCACCAAGCCCCATTTCACCCTCATAGATTATCCATGAAGGGATGATGGAAACCCTTTTACATTGGTACGAGTAGGAGGGGTCATCACCATAAGAGACATGGACTGTTAGGACATGGAGGCTTTAGGGCCTCACAGTCACCACAACCCCCAAGGGCCACATAGGGAGAAACCACTCCCCATTCAAATATTAAATTGCATCTGGATTCATTCTATAGAATGATCCTATGACTCATTCCCCTACACTGAGGAGGTGGGGGATTCTTGAGTCACCCCAGCTGCAACTACCAATTGGGAGATTCTGAGGAGGGATTTCACTAGGATCCATCAATGCCAACAATGATTAGATATTCAGGTCATATAATAGGTGGACTATGAACCCACTCCATTGACCCCAAACCAATCCCCCTGTTGTCAATGTAAGACAGAAGATCAGGAGAATTCTGGTTAAGGGGAATTGTATTATACATTTCTTGTGGACCCTTCCACCAATTTTGTACTTCAACAGATCTATGTGATAAAAGAGAAAGGACCCATCTTTACCCCATTGGGATCAATACCTTAGCCACTTCATATGTTGGATGGGTTTACTCTTTCAATCACCAAAACCGTCGAAATGTGTTATAAGACAACCCATGATGATGGGTTTTAGTGTGGAGGTTTTCCATGCATCATCACTAACCCAAGAGGGGGTCATCCCCACTCTCACAGTCAGTGTGAATTTCCTCATCCTTCCATTCCCTACTCCATCATTGATCAAAGTGGGTCCTCCTTTCTCCGTCAACAATTAGCATGGAGGTCCTCTACTAGTTTCCATTAGTACAAGTGATGGTCCTCGCCGCTCCATCACTAATCAAACTGGAGGTCCATCCCACTTCTTCTCCATTCAATACGGAGTTCCTCCCTATACTTATTCTTCCTAGCATAGAGTTACTCCCTATACTATCACCATTGACCAACATGGAGGTCCTCCACATGTCATAGACAATCTAATTAGAGGTCCCCCACTACATCAATGGTCAGAATGGATGCCCTCTCCATGTATCCATCAATTAAAAAAGTTGTCCTCCCCATGATTTCAGAAACCAGTATGGAGTTCATCTCCATATTACATCTCCTTAACATGGAGGTCCTTCCTATTTCTATTCTGATCTATCTGAAGGTTTTACTCATGGTTTAACTCACAAGTATGGATTAACATTTTCTTACATTAACAACCAGAGTGGATGTACTCCCCACTAATATTACTGTTAGAGAAAAGGTCCACCCTGCTCAAATAACAACTGATAAATAGTCCCTACCCATATCCCAAAAAATTAAAGCGGAGGTACTCCATGCACTATCACCCACCAGTATGGAGGTCCTCCTAATGCTGAAGAACGAACCTACCCTAAAGAACCATCCCAGGGTAGAAGGGTGAACCGTTGTCACTGAAGGCAATATCATGGGAAATAACAAGTGACTTTCAACCCTATGAACATCTCAGGTTATGAGGGGGAGTGTGACTCAAGGATAGAACCCTCACCCCATTCATCATCATCATAGTCTAGATCAATATACCAATAGGTTAATTTTTTCATCTTAGAAGGTGAGAACCACAGAATCGCCAAATCCCTCCACAGGTACATGAAGACAGAGGAAGTTCTTGCTCCCTTCTAGGATCCCACGATGCATCCATCTCCATTGTCTCCCATATCCCTCTCCACCACTACCCAATATAATGGAGACATATTCTAGTCTAGGTTGACTTCTTCAAATGGTGTTCTAGATAAATTACCATCGATGATCCCCACATTCTTACACTTGAGGTAGTGGCAGACATGCCATCCTACATATATGTAATGGTGAGTTTGGTAACACCTTCGGGTGATAACCAAATGTGTAGTGAACATGTAACTAACACAGTGTCTCCTTTACCATCACAACACCTACCACACCGATCAACATTATTGTCACTAAATATATATTATCTAATGTTGATTGATGTTTGGGGAAACCAAGAGAAGGTCCCCACTTCTGAGTAAGAAAACCTATGGGAGACTTTGGCTGCTAACCATTTTTATGTGGTATTTTGTTCGAATGAAATTTCTAACATTGATATCCTGAAGACCCTCACTAAATTATTGGTTGTGTGCTTCTGCCAGACTATCTAGGAAATTCTTTATTGCCTTTATGATCATCAGTTAGTCTACCCCAGAATCTAGGAGAACATCAACGACCATGATCAGGAGTGAAAAATGGTTGAGTCGGCAACACTTCTAGTGGGTCAGCACCCTGTATCGCTTGGATACCACCGAACCCTCTAACAGTCATGCATCAAGAGCCTCATTGTGATATGAAAAATCAGGGATGAGGCATCACCACATGTGATAATAAATGTCTAGGGATAGTACATTGTTCTTCACGTCATACCTATTCAAAAAAAAACATAAATTACCTGTAAATATTGAGGATTTTCTTCTGGGTATAGATATAATTAACATGGCCATTCTCAAGTTACATGAAAATAGGGACTTAGACATAGGGTCTTAAAAGGAAGACCCACCCATAGGGAAAAAAATATTAGTTAGACCCTCATATAGGTTTCCACACTCATTTGTCAAGGTAGAAACCCAACCTTGGAGATCCCTCAATATCATTGCCTTTCGGTCAAAATGTAAACAAGGGAAAGAAACCACTTGATCCGTCAAATCTGTCTAATATTGAAGAGAATATATACATGGATCTCCTAATTTTATCTTTTCTATATCAAGTTATAGATCATTAGAGGATCCCTAATGAAATCCTCATTGAGCGATGTCTGGATTATGGAACTCCCCAATTAGATCCCACTTCTCTCCATCAAGGTGTCATCAAGTCCTCCTTGTCTAGTTGTACCTAGTCTTGTTCGGTGATCCCACACCTCCCAGAAGAATAGAGGTGGGAGTTTCTGGAAATTGACATAGATATTAGTCACCAAATCCACCTGAGTAGAAAGATAATCTTCCTTGAGACCCATATTGAGCTGCTACACAAGCCTATGATATTTCTTACTGAGTCGATGAGCCTATCTACACATTTTTTGTTATGTATCCTCATCTAAATAGAGATCCCCACCAAGAAGATTTTATATATGCTCTCACCCCTCACCTCAAAGCCCTGGAGATGCAACAAGTGGTGGTACCACCTAATTAAAATCCATATCTGGCATGGGTAGATGACATGCGAGCACCCCCATGTTTTTGGAACCATAACTTTTCCCCTTTAATTGGGATGAGTGACCCACTATAATATTTGGAACACTTATCTCAAGATGAGTTCCCGTGTTAGTAATCCCAGAGCAGTGTGAGGATGCCAAGCTCTGATGTTTCCCCTAGAAATTGGAAGGGCCTATGTTCGTTTGGTACAACCAGTTACCCTTTGGGTCTATTACAATTTGGGAATTCCTCTGAAAGAAATTTCTATACCATCTCATCTCCACCATGAACAAAAATCTCATTATCGAGCTCTTCGAGTGTAGGAAACTGCCTAATGAGCGCATTGAAGACTTAGTCGCTCGATGTAAAGGGCTCACGTATTCACTAGTTATGCCGCTGACTCAAGAGAACCTGATAAAAATTGCATGGGGAAGGGGAATAATGAGATGGTCTATACCAAAACCACTCCAAACATCCCACATGGATTATTTTATTCCTCTTACAATACCCAACACCGGGAGGAAGCACGATAATAAGCCTTGTAGGCATGTTTGTTTCCAACTCTAGCACCCTTGAGAAGATCCTTTAAGGAAAAGAATTCAATCACCATACTTGTATAACCCCACAATATCCAAGATATGTTGTATCCTTTATTGATAGAACCTCACCAAGTGCAACCTCTTCAAGTGCAGTAGCCTTAATAGACAGAGCCTCATCCAGTGCAGAATTGGAAGGCACTGTCTCACCAAGAATAGGAACCTAGGTGAGAGAATGTGGGTTCATCCCCTCATTAGGGTTAGGATCCCAGAGTACCCTTTCTAGACAAGAGGAGTCGTAACTATTCTTTCAATGATATACAAGTTCCTAGTTATTTCTTTAGATCCCCAGAGTGGTAGATTTTGAAGTTTCTAGAGTAAAAGACTCCCTATGAAGGTGAGCGTACTGATCTCCCCAGCCATTTCCCTTACAACAAGATCCTTGGAAATACCATAAAACAATGTTATGTTTTCAAGGATTGTATCCAAGACCAAATGTATAACTGCTTGTTAAAGTTGGGAAATTTCCTCGCATAGGTGTCCCATAACTCCACCAATCCCATAGAGACATTGATGGTTCAGGTGAATAGAAATAGGTTTCCAACCATGGGAATCAAAATTATGACAATTAGTTGGATTTTAGGGTAGTGAATCATTCTTATGGAGTCATCCATGCCTTCTTGGGTCAGTCAAAACCTCATGATGTTTCCACTCCTCCCCTGAATACCACTTCTACATCCACACCATATCCCTACAAATCTCATAAGATTATGTGTTGATAGTGTAAGGGAATGAAAAGTCCAACTTTAGTGAAAAATATATTCCACACATTTGGTGAATTCGTTCATTTGGAGTTTTGAATCTCACCTAGAATTATCCCAACATTGGAGGAACCCTCAGATGATGAGAATGAGAATGCCTCCATGAACAACATTGAGATGGTATATCTTTTTATGGTCCCCGATGATGATGAATATCATGTAAGTCCCCTAAGTACCTATGGTTGTTTCCATTGAAGAGGAAGTGAAAGAAATATAAACCACCAAAATACTCTATCTTGTGCTTCAAGACAATTTATGTGTGCTACCAAGACTAGGAAGTAAGTTTTTCACATAGCTCAGCAAACACAATAATCCTATCCTTATCTTTCAGAAACGCCATCGTAGCTGATAGTGTTAATTGACTAGGTAGAATAGTTTCAACCACATCATGATCAGACACATGTTGATAAATACATGCCTCATCCATCCAATAGTCAATCTATAATGGTTTTTGGAATATTTTCTAATGAGTAGCTGGGCATTTCCAATAGCATCTAGAATCCAGTGGTTTAGTTAGCATTGCCAGCCATGCCACCTACTAAAGAGCGACCCCTACAGTCAAAAACGTGTGTCTGGCAAGAATTTTTGATGTGTTTAGGCACATCACCAACAAACCCACATGACATTAAATCCTTAAGGTCCTTCACTATTCATAAGATATTCATGATGCTCTCATAGAGGCCTTGAAGAGATACCCTTAATCTTGAAACAAAGGTAATATCCAAGAAAGCCTATTATATCGGGGAGGTTGAGAAAGAAGAGTTCTAGGCCTTCATCCCATTCTGTAGAGAGGATGATGTCACTCTCATGTATGGGAATATTAGGCCACTATACATCACATCCCAGTTCAACAGAATGAAAATCCTCCATTTCCTAATCGACATATGTTTCGAGATTAATCCCATCCTGACTCAGACACTCCGAAAGCGGGGACTGACTAAAACAGATTTGAGCCCCTATTAAATAAGGATTCAGGGTTATGAAATATAACACCCAATGTTTTCATAGTATGTTATTTTGTTTAATTTAATTCAATATCTAGCGCTAAACGCAACACCCAGTTTGAGCACACCACGACTTACCAAACTAGTCGTTCAAAAATTGTTTATGAATAGTATTAACTGAATTTTGAATTTTATACACTCCATAAAATTTCATAATCCATATTATGTGTTTCTTAGACAAAATATAAGAACAAATTCATTTTTCAGATAAAAGAAGTATATTTCAAAAAATGCAATTTTAACACCTTTTAATTGAAAACCCTTTTTCAAAACAATATTTGAAACTTTTATATATTCAATTTGGTGAAATTAAATACTTCTTTACAATTGGTACATAAAAAATTTATTTTGGATAAATTTTTTGTAATTTTCTGATAACTTTCATTTTTTGATAAATATTGAAAAATACGAAATTTAAATTGCAAACAAGTTCTTTAATAGAAATAATTTATAGTGTTAAATTATTCAATTGAATGTTTTTGTGGTATATTTAGATTATATTTTTATCATTTAATACAATTTAGGTCATTATAAGTAATTTTTCATTTAAATTTGACTTAAAAAACTGTCAATATTTTGATAGTTTTTACTTTTTAAAACCACGCCTTTCGCTTTTGACAACGGGAATTAATTTTAAATTATTTAATGCAACTTATATGTTTTTAATTCTATAAAATAGAATTCATTTTTGAATTTAGAATATAAAAATTAGTTTAGGGTAAATTTTTGGTATTTTTCTGAAAACATTCTTTTTTTGATGAATAGTAAAAAACACTGCGTTATTGTTTAAAAAAAACATTTTATTTAAATTTATTTTAAGTTCAAATAGATATATATTACCTATATAAGTTCAATGTAATTAATATAAGTCATTTTATAATAAAATTATTTGTATAAAATTTTATTGAACTTTTTACCGTCTTTTACCCACCTCCTAGAAGCATTTGCAAATTAGAATACAAAATAATTTTACCGCTTCTGTGAGTTGAATTTAAAACATCAAAGAGACATGGTTAATATATATTAGTAAAATTTGGTTCAATAAGATGAAAATATTTTTTAGTGAATAGTAACTTTTGACTTTTATTTACCCCGATTAAAAGTAAATAGGTTAATTAAGGGTAAAAATGATATCATAATTACCCTAACACATGTCCTAATTATATTGGATAAGTATAATTCGACCAAAAACAAACGTTGGAATAAAATTTGATCTTATTTGGTCTACTTGGATTAGATTATGAGAATTATTATTATTTTATCTAAAGATGAGTTAAAAGAGTCAATTTCAAATTTTAATACCCAAACCATTCTTGATATAGGGATACACACACTATAAATTAGACTATAAATATTCATTATAAATAAAAACAGATTTACTACATAATGGTATTTTATTGATAATTTTTAGATATTAAATATTTTAATTTAGTTATGACACAATAATGATGCAGTAATTGAGTTATTAATGAAATATTTAAATAATGGATACTATAAATATCCAAATAAATGTATCTTGAGACTTATAATGAATTCCACTAATTTTGTAGCTTAATATTACATGTTAGGGTTGGTTAAATAAATATTTTTCGAAGTGATAATGTTTTTATGGATTTCAATAAAATAAAATACCAAATAGTGTCAAAATTCACATAATTGAGTTTTTAAAACAAATACTATAATATTAATTGTTATAATATTCCAAAAAAGATAAGTTTTTCCAAAGGACATATATAAGATTTTATATATTAATAATGAACCTATTAGGGTTCTATTTATAGATTATAGTATGTTTATTAACCATATAATTTAAAAATATGAAGAGACATGGTAAATGTCAAACTATTTAACAAAGAGTTAAATATAAAAGATAAGATTAATATGGTGACTAAAACTGTATAAAACCTATTGGTTGATAGGTTTTCGACCCATCCCCACCTTAGTCACAAAATAAATTATTTTATATCCATTAGAAACTGAAAATGATTTAATTGTAAAATAATATTTTATGTTTTTCCAAATGTGACCCTCACCTCTCTTATAAAAGGGCACTTCCCCTTATCTTAATTTCAAACCTCCAAAACATTTTTTTCTTGGCCAAACCCTACCCAACTATCCTCCCACCTTCTCTCAATTCAATCTAGAGTCCTTAATTTGTTCATAAATCTATCCTATAGATCCCTTTTGATCAAAACAAAAGGAAACACCCGAAGTAGAGGTAATGATATCACCACCCTCTTTCAAGTTCATTTATTCTTCCACTTCCACTTTATTTTTTTCTTCCATAAAAAATAATAAATATAGTACCTTATACATACTGTATTGTTATTATAAATATTGTACGATGATATTCGTTATTCTATCCATCCTTTAAATGTAAAAGTCACCATACGTGCATACGTACGACTTACCGTCTCTATGTCGTGGTGTAGTTTGTTATTCAAACACTTCATTATTTGGATGGGTATAATAATGAGTATAACTGATGTAAATAATAAATATAACATGTTAATTATTCTGTATATATGATATACCATCGTAGTGCATATGATTTCACCATAAATATATTGATATTATCGCTCGTGGGAACGTACAGATTACCATCTCCAAGAACGTGATGAGATTAATTTCCTCATTGTAACGATTCAACAATAATTCTCATTTTATGAATAAAAATAATTTTTAAGAACTTAATATCATTCTTGATATGAATCAAATACATCATATCCATAACAAAGAAAACTTATGTAACAAAAAAATAAAGGAAAACGTATCAGGTGACACCTGAAACGATGATAATACTGAAATATTATAAACAAATAAATATTAGAAGATCATATATGATATAATATTTATGTATATGGATCATGTATAATTTAATAAAAATTATTTAACTATTATACATGATGTTAACATACCCTTGACTAAGGAAAAGTACAAGGTAAGGGGTTTTCATCTCACTTTTATTCTCATGAGATTCATGCTATATTTTCCACTATTACCTTTTTTGTGGTGTATCTACTACCCATGATTTTATTTTTTGCGTAATATAAATTAATTTATGGGTATTTACATCATCATTGGATGATCCTTATTTCATGGGGTGTATGTTTCGTAATTTACCAAATCGGTAAGGAAATTTAAAATTTCAATTTCCACTCATTTGGTTTTACACAAACTTCATTGATTACTTTACTCCAAAATTATGTGTAAAATCAATATTTATTTACTTATGTAGTACTTTGAACTCCTTTTGGGTGGATATACTTCTGATACAAATAATCAATCCATTGATAAATTCTCAAGTCATCGATATGAACTTGATAAATTTTAACTAAATTTATATTCATTGAGTTAAACATCGATGTTAATGGTGTTGTTTTAACAAGAATATGTGTGAATGTACTCTGATTTATTTATACTGAATATCCAATCATATTGACTGTGTTTAAATTTTTCACCCATAAATATGTCATGGACTTATCCTTAACCTAAGGATACGGTCTTCATAAAGGAATTCATGTGGACTTACATTCCATTGAGAGTTCCTTGTGGTTATGCGCCAATTCACTTTTATTTGGTGCATATACTATACTTTGAAATAGTATATCATGAATCCCTTTATTCTCCTGATATTATAAAGTTTTTATTAACACAATTATTTGTATTCAAGTGTCTCTCATTTGGTTTGGAACTCTAACTAAAATGTCATTTTAAATCTTTTAAAAATTTATTCTTCTAAATCTTTCTCATTAATGTCCAAGTTTTAAAAATAGTTTTTACGATTTATTTATATGCACATTAATGTTTAAAATTGAAATTCCTTTTAAAAGTTTCAAGGTGGTATGGGACACATTGATTTAATAAAATATATTTTAAATAGCTTCTTGAAAAATAGTGAGACTTTTTCAAAAAAAGGGGATGTTTTTCTTAAATAGTTTTGATGATGATTTTCATCTATGTCAATATCTTTCAGTGTATTTTGTTCTTGATTGAGGTTGATTTATCATAATAAAATCATCTATATTGTATTGAATGATTTATTTTTGACCATGGATGTGTTATTTTTATACCGTTCATGGTTTATGGTTAAAGTATAGACATTTCGTATGTTAGTTTTAATACGAATGTTTATGTTTTGTTTCTACCTTTTCATATAAGGAATTTTTTGGACTTAGTAAGTGATGGGTGGAGCTCGGTATAGATCCCCAGTGCATCAGTAGGTCTCATGGGTCAATTAGACGTGTAATTGGACGAGGAATTTCCCAACTTGATATATGGTTTTGGCCAAGGCCTAAATCATTTTTAGATGTCTTGGTTGAGTCCTTGACAAGATGTTTCAGAATGTCTGACATTATACATTCCCTCATTATGAAAATAATAATGATCGTTCATGTGGTTATTTGACTAGTAGAATACCCATGGCTATGTTTTGTTATGTCATTATTTACTCAGCTCATATTCCTGCCATAAAATGATCATGTTTTTTATTTGTAAATTCATATGTTTTTAATTATTCACCATGCCTAATGTTTATGTTATCTTCTGCTGTATTGCTTAAACTTACGGAGAATTTGAGCTCACCCCATTCTTCTATTTCATTTTTTTAGGATATGAAGAAGTTAGTTATGAGTTACTTCCTCGCATAATCTAAAAGGCTTGGATGTTTCTAATGGAATAAATTATTGTTTTATATCTTTTCATGTTGTATTTTTGAACTTATGTATGTAATCTATTTACCATGACTAATAAATAGATCAGTATTTTTTGACTTGACTCCTTGTAATCATTCCAGTGCATTAAAATAATGCACCGGATCTGGGCTTTTGGGGTCAGGGTGTTACATGACATGACTGAGTAGAGACGATGTGGTAGAATTTGATTGAAGACCAAATTTTGTGTCTTAGTATAAAGCATTTAATTCATGGTTATCTCACATGATACTGTATATAATGTGTTTATTATTAGTCCCTATCTCTATCTGAAATCACCAATCCCCTCCTCATATCACAAATTCCTCATGTACTCCCTCAATGGTTGAGTATGAATGCATTAGGGCGATGCATAAGCCTACTACCTGGATGATGGCTATTACAAGAGAAAGGGAATGTAGACATAGACTAATGAGGTGGAACACAAAACTGCTATATCCAGTCCATGGATAGATTTAGACGATGCTTTCATCCTACTGATTCACTAGTTGGAGGCTATGATTCCATAATTGGCAAGTTGATTCATTATTTATGAGAGCAAGGATCACTACGTCCATAAGTATAAGGGTAATTAGAGGATTACCTCATACTCCTATGTAGTCTAGACCCATGCGATACTAGAAATTCATACCCCTATGATGTAGTGAGATGTTCAAGCTATTTCCACTATTCCTCAACACTTCTTTTTGTTATGAAGAGCTAGGATGAATCACCAGAAACTAAAATAGTGCATTTTTTAACACCAAGCATTGAAACCATAGAAAAATTCCTAAAGGAGTCAGATTAATAGCCTCTATATTCATGGTTTCAACATAGCATGAGTCTCCTAGTGGGGATTCCACATCCCCCAAAGATGACAACACTGCTCCCCTAGAAATAGTCACCCTAGATAAACCATCTACTCCCATTAATTCCCCTTCATTTGATGATGAGTAGGATTTAAAAGACACTCCTCTCAAATTTGAAGAGGGTTCCTCCACCACTATTGATGAGTTATTATAGGTGATCCTTGGTGCTGAGGATGATATGAGGCCAATGCTAATCATTTAAACCATGCCTCCAGAGGAACAACAATAGTATGTGGATTTCATGAAGCAACACCATAATGTGATTTCCTACACTTATGAATAGATTCAAGGACTAGACCCTTAGTTCTCCATCCATCGTTTTGGTCTCTTAGTGAGTCATCACAGGTTCAATAGCCTCCTATAAAATTAACCCTTCTCATGGTTCCATTATCTCAGCCTATGTTGATAATCATATCAAATCCAACTTCATCAAGGAAGTTTAGTACCCCAATTGGATAGACAGCATCATCCTGGTCAAAAAGAAAAATGGGGAAATTAATGTTTGTATCATCTTTTAGGACCTCAACTACCATTTTCCAAAGGATCATTTCCCCCTTCTAGTGAAAGATTTGTTTATCAATGCCATGACTCGGTTATGAGATCTCTCTAACATGGATGGATACTGTCGTTACAACCATATCTAGATGGACCCTGAAGATGAGAATTATACCCCCTTTAGAGTGTCACAAGGAACCTTATTCTAGCAGGTAATTCCTTTTTGTATGAAAAAAAAAGGATCCACTTATCACCGATCCATGCACCACATATTCTAAACACTCCTCAGGATATTATTAGAATGCTATGTGGAAACCATTGTGGTCAAATCCCACAAACTTCAAGACCATCCTTGAGATATTGAGAAGGTTTTCAACCTCTTACACTCCCAAAATTTGAATATGAACCCCTTTAATTGTTCATTCGGGTTTACCTCCATGAATATTCTTGTCTTTTTCATCAGATATTGAGGCATCAAGACCGACACAATGAATATCAAGGCCATCATTCAAATTCCTTTTCTAAGCAACCTATGGGAGTTTATAGGTATCTAAGGCCACTTGGAATACACAAATTATTCATCAAGAATCTATCCAGCATGTGTAATCCCTTTTATAGTCTCAAGAAGAAACATACCCTCTACCAGTGGGATGAAGACTGCTAGGCCACCTTTGAGAAAATAAAGTAGTATCTTCTTGAACCTCTTGTTCTGATGCCACCCATCTTAGGGAATCCTATGGTTCTTCATGTGACCACCATGTAATGATCCCTCGATGCAATTTTTTCCTAGAAGAATAATTAAGGTAGATAGAATAGTTTATACTATCTCATTTGCATGCTCCTCAACATGGAGGCCAGATACCCCCTATTTATAAGAACTTCCTCGCACTGATTTTCATAGTGCAGATGTTGCGGAACTATCTACAGGATAATGAGATATAGATGGTGTCTCATACAGACCTACGAAAGTATATCCTAAATCGCCCCATGTCGACAGGATGATTGGCATGCTGGGCGGAGATCCTTCAGTTGTTTAACATCAGATTCTTTCGATATAAATTTAACATGGTTCAAGTGCTGGAAGACTTCCTAGATACTAATCTGGCCCCAAATGAATCACTCATGGATGTTGATTTACTGTATGCGGCTATCCTTTCCATGGACCATGATATTCCTTCTTAGCATATGCACTTATATGATACCTACTAGAGACCAATCAGTATAAGGATCAATGATCCCAATCTCAATAGGGAAGGCTTGGGGATTATCTTCATCACTCCTACACAGGCTGTTTTGACCTACTCATTCCTATTTTTAAAAGGATACACCAACAAAAAAAGAAAAGTATCATTCTATCATAACTGTTGTTGAGTTGGATATTAAGAATGATGTCTCCCACTTACATGTGAAGGGAAACTCTATGTTTTTCATCAAGAAAATCAATAGTGATTACATCATCATAAATTAATTGCTCGTGCCTTTACTAGAGAGCACTCACTAGATGATGGAACAATTCCCTTCTCAACCATAAGTGACTCATATCCCCTAGTCCCAGAATTGTTGAGTTGATTACTTGGTCAGTTTATCCTTCTCTCTTACAAGAGTCTGACCAGGATGATTTGTTCATTCATGTGGCACATCAGAGAGTCATTTCTACCATCATTTAAGAAGATGAATACATCCATTATAGAAACCATCTATCGGTCGGTGCTTCTATGTCAGGCCCACCAGTTCCCCCCATATTAGAATAAATCTCTGATTATACAACCCCTTTCATCAAGTATATCTATCATGGTATCCTCCATATAGAAAGATACGAAGATGAGCGAGTTTGTAGATGTGTAGCACAATTCACCCTCTAGAGTGGGCTTAACCATGTGCAGACTCTCTATAGACGTGGGTTTGATGTAATTAACATCTGATGCATTTAAGGAGTTGAAATACCCCATGTTATGAAGAATTTTTATGCTGGTCCTATGGTTCTCGTCAGGAAGGGTTGATGTTACCCAACCAGATTTGAAGCCTACGACACTCTACCCTACCATGGTATATGGATGCATTAAGATTTCTAACAGGTTTTATGCATTTCAGGTTAATGTCAATTTTGTGCATCGACCATTGGAGCTTCTACACACTACAAACTATTCTTAGCCCTTGGTAGTCTGGGGACTTGATGTTTTAGGCCCATATCCATCAATAACATATTTCCAATTTAGGTTCATTCTGACTGTGAATGATTTAATATCTATGTTAAAAGAAGTGATTCAACTTAACGAATCTAAGGCCTGATCAATGATCGAATTTGTGAGCTCCCATATCATCCACTAATTTAGAGTCCCTCCCACCATCTTGACCGAAAATGGAACCATGTTTTATGTTGCTGAGCTAAAAATATTTTACACCAATTAAAGTGTCCGTTCAAACCATATTTCCTGCTATCATTCAATGGAAAATGAAAAAATTTATTTTCTCAACAAAAGCCTCTCCAACATTCTATGGAAGATGGTTTCCCATAAAAATAAGAGATGAATGGACAAGCTCCATATTCCCTCAGGGCCTATCAGACAACATCTCGAAATTCCTCTCAAGTGACTCCATATTCCATGGTGTACGAAACAAAGGCTGTCCTTCCCATCAAGATTCAGTTTTCATCGATTGAAGACTTTTTTGTGACCAGTTGATTCCAGAAAAAATAGAAAAAGTTTATTTAGCTGAGCTAGAATCCCTCTAGAAGAACATGTTCCAGGAATTTCACTTTATTGAGAGGCACAACAACAAGATATCAAGAAATTTTAACAAGAATGTTAACCTACAGTCTTTTCTCCATGGTGATACGGTACTATCCCTTAGAATTCCAATGATAACCAGTAGAAATATGCCAATGTTGGATCCTAATTGGGATGTACCGTATATAATTCATAAGGTCTATTTCAATGGTGCATAATCTTTGATCACTATGGATGGACATAGCATAAATTCTCCCACCAATGCCAAGATTCTTAGGAAATAATTCATATGAGGATCTACCATCATACTAGAAACATGATGATAAATTTCATTACACCAGCATCCTAGTTTCATAATGTTAAACTACATGAAAATGGGTTCCCTAGTTTTGTGACATTAAATGGAACACCCATTATCATCCACATCACATGAAATTAATCTATGTGTCCACATCCTAGGAACACAATGTTAAACTGTGCATTTAGTCTATGAAATATGTCTTTAAATTGTTTTCAAGGGTCCGAACTCTGTTACATAAAAAATATGGGTATAAGTCTAAGCATCATGAATTTAATCTATATGCAGGTTTTCTACAGGATGTTATGTGTGGTGTAGGGCCTCCTTGTCCCATATTCACATATGGGTTTTTATAATACCGGACTACACATACCTATTTGAGATGTTTCCCCGTTATTTTACAAACACTATAACCTCAAACATGGAGTTAATGTTCTCAATGCATGAAATTAAACTACGATCCAACCATGAACAAGTTCAAGGTGCCTCTTAAACACATAAGATATGATTCCTACCCCATTCTCTAATCATGGGATGTGTTAGGATAATCATGAGATTTCTTATTTCCCTCATTAGAGAGGATTTCCCCACCGGTGTTGGCCACTCACCATACTGTGGTCCTAGGACTATTAATGGATTTATTCCCATCGTTATGGGATATATATTGATGTTATGAAATTTTTTAATTAGGCCCATCCATCATTTCATCAACCTTTTGGCCCCTTGGCCTTATTCATGGTCCAAGCATTATGACCTTAAACAATACACAATCCATTTCAAGGTTTGTATGTGGTACATGATCCTCTTTGGATCTATTCACATTGGGTTATGACTCTACCATGCCATAAATACGCCCTTGAGATTAATCTTTCCTAGACCATATTTCAAGAATTTAAATTGATATCCCCTTTGGTCCAGACCACATGAACTTAAGATGTGCACAACCAACGTCAGAATCAATTCAAATGGTGAAGAGACTCCTTGCATCATTCATGTTAGGTTTTAACTCTAGAACCGCTTGATCATGCATAAAAAAACCTATTTTCATGTCCATATTATATGACCTTAAACTATGTGCATCCACTTCTAGAACTACATGTGGATTTATTCCTATCCTTAAATGATATACAATGATGCCCATATATTTTGTCTTTGGACCCAGCTATAAATTCATCAACCCTTTATCCCCTTGGCCCCCGTTGCAGTCCATGCATTATGAGATTAAACAATATTCATCCCATCTCAAGGTGAACATATAGAGATAGGTCAAATAGGTCCCCATTCATGTTAGGGTTGATACTCTGCCACCCTACACACATTCCTCCCAAAAATTCCCTCTATTTGGTATGAACTCCATGACCTTAAACCGAGAACTTATAGTCCATGCATCAGAACTCTACTATATTTGATTCCTCTCTGGAATATTCAGTGTGGTTTTGAGCCTCTTAATCCCTCACTCATATCAAGTTTTCACTCCATCTCACTACACAAACCCATTTTAGAAGACTCCTATCTTAGGTCAAATCTCTGTAACCATAAACTAAGAGACCATGGTCTAAGAAACACGACCTTAAACAATTTACAGTATGTCCAAGAATCACAAATTTAAACTAGGTGCATGACATCATGGGAAAGTGTGGTGTGTAAATAGGCTCCCTTGGCCCCCCATTTACCTCAATTTTGTCACTCCTCCACTCCAAATTACTTTTTTCTAAAATCCCCTCCCCATGATCCAAACTTCGTGACCTTAAAATGAGTTCCCATGGTCCTGGAATCACAACATCAAACTGTTTGCACTGAGTCTAAAAATTAAAATTTTAAACTATATACATGACACTCCATATGATTATATGGTGTGACATAAGCCTTATTAGTCCTTATTCACATTTTTGTTTCACTCCTCCAAGTGACACATATCTATTTGAGACACCAAATTATGGTCTATGCTTTAAGACCCTAAACTAATAGCCATCCTATGCTGCAGACAACACAACTTTAAATTGTTTGTAGTAGGTCCAAGTATTATGACCATAAAATATTTGTAGCTCGTATAGTCTGAGTTATAAAACATTAATCTTCATACACTAACATCCTAAATTCATGATGTTAAACTATGATTCTACCCCATATAAAGTTGGGAAGCCTCTTAATAATAGATGATTTAAAACCCACAATATGATCATTAGATGCATCATAACAATCACGAGATGCCTCAAATTCCATCATCTAAGAGAATCACCACTATTGTTGCAGGACACTTACTGCACCATGTGGCTTTATTCCCATCCTCATGGAATATTTAGGGATGGAAAACATCTCATGTTCTGGCTCAGCCAAAAAATTCATTAACCCATTGGCCCCATGTACCCCATTCCAATTTTCCTTGATGCATGTATGTGGTAAGTGAGTCTCTTTGGCTCTATTCGCATCAGATCTTGCCTATTGTGTTCCATGTATGTAACCTTGGAATAAAAAATTCCCCTATTAGTCTATGAAATATGACGTTAAACTATTTTCCATGTTCCAGGACATTCAACCTTAAACTGTTTTCAATATCCCAGTAACATGACATTAAACAATGAGATGCATCCTGATCTGATAACATCAAACTATACCATGCACCATCTGCACCATATGTTGCTAAACTATATGTTTATTGTCTGCATATCCTAAATTCAAATTGAAAGGCATACTAGTCCCTCACCCAAGAGTTCCTATTCTATGTTTCGGCTCATCTACCACATCAGTCACATTCTTATCTATCACTCAACATCTGAGATGAATCTCCCATGGAAGACGTGTTTGACCTTTGTTTAGAACAATATGCCTACACCGATATTCTCTAAACCATGGTGTCATAATTCTAGGAGTGTTGAAATCCATTTTAACATTACATTACTCCATTTCCACCCTTCTCATGCCCCTTATTTGGATCCTCATCCTCCTCTACATCTGAAGGGACCTCCTAACAATATGCTCTCAAGACACAATGGCTCACCTACTATACTAGGCCTATACCCTTGAATATTTTGGAAGAAATTATGCGATAGGTTGAATGATTAAAAAATGTTTATTGGTCAACTCTAATTTTTTTGTCCTCATACTAGGTTAAGAGATATGGACACTATGTTTTGAATATATTAAATATTTTTCCTCTATCTTGGACCACCCTACTTATGTTCTATTTCTTGGGCATTGTGATTCAAACTCCCCATTCCCCTTTTTTTGGGTTGAATTAAAAACCCCTCGTGTTATACCATTCATGAACTAGAGCATGTTGAAAAATAAATATGGTTATTCCAAGAGCCTTTTTCTCCATCCACAACCTCTCTCAGCCTGAACAATATAATGACTTAGTCATAACATACTTTGAAACTACATCAATTTTTCAAAATACATAAAACATTACAAAAATAGATTCCCAATGATCGTTTAGTATAATGCCTTTAAAAAATTAGAAATATGGAAACATGAACACTGGTACATAAGTAAGATACATTATCTCCCACAAGGTTATTCTTGACTAGAACCCATCTTATACACAATATACATAATACATATCTTTATAAAACATAAAAAGGGTTGAGCTGAGATTCTTAGTATGGGTAAACAAGATAGAAATGTATGAATAAACATAGGCATAAGAGTATGAGAACACAATCATGAAATTTGAGGATCATAACCTATATATTAATGATCATAAACATGAATCATGGAATAAATCTTAAAAGTTCATAATTCTTGAATCATAAAAAAATAAGGAACATAATATATAAAATCATAACAATAGAATAATACATGGAAATGTGGGAAAAATAAGCATATAATATGATTTCCATATTATTCAAGGCCTCGCTTCCAAGGCCATATTAGTGGGAAAAGTCCTTCACTAAACTAGGTTCAATCCCCATTCGAGCCTTGTGTTACTAAACTATGTTCACTCATTGTTACATCCCTATAACACTGAACCATGTTCCATCATCATTCCATCCATATCTGTCTCATGAGATATAAATCATTACCCAATGAATTTGAGGGAGATATAGGTCCCACACATCTAATAATGAAATCATATATACATGTTCCAAAAAATCGGAATCATTCATATAAAAACCCATGAAATGAAATGAGTATCATAAAAATGAAATAATATCAACACCTATGGAAATAAAATACAGGCTTCATAATCATTTCATCAAATGAATAACACATTAAAGAAGAGTTTTTTAAAAGCATATAACCCATGAAAGATACAAATTGTTTAATCTTATAAACCATGAAAGATATATGGGGATTCATAAAGATCCTAACATCAAAAAATAAACAATTTAGATAAATAATTTAATTGAAAACATTGAATCATTTCCATATAAATTTATGAGTAACACTAATTTATGGTATATTCAATGGGAATTTTTTTGATTGATATTTAAAAAATCTAGTTGAAAATTTCCTTCTTCTTGAAAAATGATTTTTAAAACATAAAACCATTTCATAACTATTTTATTTAAAAATATACATGAAAACTTATAAAGGATGCTTGAAAACATTTTGAAAACATTTTTCCTTGAAACATATAGATGAATATTGAAAAACATTAAAAAACCATTTCTTTGAAAATTTATTTTAAAAAAATCTTAACAAAATAACCTTTTAAACATGAAAAGGATGCTTCAATTAAATGACAGTGGGTAAATCCATTCATACCAAACATTGCTTTTGCACTATAAAAAGTTTAGAAAGGTGCATCAATCAAAAAACAACAAGAAGATTTCATTTTAAAAAACCCTTTTTGTTTAAAAGATAAAACAAGGTTAAAATGTATTTTAATGATTATAGGATAATAGTATAATATTATTCGAATCCTGTTTAGAAAACATTGTTTCTAAGGAACATAGATTTCTGACCTCAGAGAGGGGTAATGCCATATTCTCTTAAAAACATTTTCTTAATTATCTTATGTTCTAAGGAGTGAAAAAATAGTACTAATACATGAATAAATAAAGACTAACTATAGTAGAAGATAATTCATGAGTGTTCTTGAAATATGGATCATAATATTTCATTAATAATAATGTTATCATAAACATTCTTGATAAACAGTGAGATTGTTTCAATAAACTATTACCACATGGTAACTTTAAATAATACTCTCCATAAAGAAAATTAAAATTATATAGAGATTAAAATATCATGAAATAAGAGATTAATGTTATAAAAATTTAAAGGTAGTTTATACACCTCTTATAAAAATATTGTAGTATAACATAGCATGTGTCTCAATGAAGGAAAATTGAGACAAAATTACTTTTCTGATTTGAAAACATTTGAAACATAAACATGGGGAAAGAAAGATCATAAAATGATTATGAAAATACCCATATATTAAATTATAATATTCATATAATACATAAATGGGATCTATATACACCACATAAAATAATTTAGCGGTGAATAAGGCATGTATCTCACGGAAATAAAGAGTGAGTTGAAATTCCCTTACCCTGTGTCTTGACTCTCATTATAATCATTAAAAAAATCCTACTTGATAAATATAAAATTATAAAAATTTATCAAAGAAACATATTCTTACTTATCATACCATATGTTATTTTATTTTGGATTTATATCACCATAATATTAATAATTATATGTTACGGTTTCAGTTAGGGTAATATCCTCTTTGTTTTTCACTTGTGCCTTAATTTTTTATATCGTTTGTTATTATATTTAAATTATTATTTCCCAAATGTAAAGAAAAATATAAATATAACTTAAATTCATTATATGTGAATTATAATAATCCATAGAATATATGAGTATGATATTGAATACACTATTCATGGAGACAGTAAAGTGTACGTACACATGAATGATATTTCCGTTTAATTGTTGTGTTGAAAGAAAGAAAGTAAAAGACATATATGTATACATATTTGTGTATATAAATATGTATATATATCATTATTAAATTATAATTATTTTATCATATATTTCATATATATTCACTAAACCTATCCTTAATACATTCCAAGTAGTGTATGAACAAATCATCTCTCTTTGAGGGGGCGGTAGTCCACACTTCTTCAAATGAAATTATCATGTTAACTGAAAATGGAAACTATAAATATATGTTTTATAAGAAAATTAGGGAAGTTTACAGAAAGAATAAATATAATATATAATATATATAAATAGAGTGTTCATTATAAGGTCCACCATGAGCAGTGGTAAAGGAAAATGAACAATCATCGTCTAGTGAGGTGGTAGTTCTCCGTACACTTAAAAAATATGTTCATTACCCCTTAGATGGATGTGTGTGTGTAAGTGTAGGTTGAAACCATAAAATAAAACCATTATAGTATATTTATGATTCTCGTGTCGTTATACAATAATTTAATAAGAATATTTTAGGGAGTGGAGTAGGAAAATTAAAGAAATGATTTTGAGGGAGGGTGTTACCTCTTAATCGGGTATCCGCTTTTGGTTTGCACTAAAGGGATTCCTTGGAAGGTTTTCATACTATCGTAGGATTCAAGGATTAAGAGAGGTATTTTGGAGAGATATTTGGACATATTTTTTCATGAAAATGTATATTGATAGTTGTGATGAAGTTGGAGGATAGGAGGAATTTTTATTGGAGTAGGATTGACACTCTTGTAATATTTTGGATAAGTGAAACCCAACCCACGTCTTTATATTTATAGTGGATCCAATAATAGTAAAAATTAGATCCATGGTTGGATAGGGTAATTATATATCTAGAAAATGGATTTCAGAAAATTTTCTAGGTTATATTAGGCCTTATGTTTAGGGTTTAGTCCCTTGTTAAGCTTAATTTAATCTTAATTATTGTAATTAATTTTAATTACCTTCACTATTTTTTGGGTCAAAAAAATATGTTGATATTATTATAAATTATAAATTATTCTGATTCCAAATATGGAATCCATTTTTCCAAATTAAAATCATAGAAGTGGTAGAAATTAATTTAAATTTAATCTCTGCGGATGGGACAACAATGCAGCTTTTTAAGACAATTTTTTTAAAAGTTTGCTATGTTTTTATAGTCAATTTTGATGTGAAATTTATTTTAAATACCTAAATTTGATTGAGTGATAAAAATTAATATAATTAAAAATTAAAACCATCATAAAAAATAATTTAAATATATAAATAAATTAGATGAAAAAATCGGTTTTCAGTTAAAATTCTACATTTTTAACTATTCATTAAAAAATAAAATTTCACAAAAAAATTTCAACAATTCACCCTAACCTAAATTTTATGATTCAGTTTCAAATATATGGTTTATTTTGACTTAAAAAATTTATAATATTTCCAAAATTTATATTTAAAATAGGTTCACTATTAAAAGGTTATAGAATTACCTTAATAAAAATATTGGGTTTTATGTGTTAAATTGGGTTTATTCTTATGTTATGCCAGTAAAATATATTATATGAATATCAAAAATATTTCTTTTGATATATAAAATATATATATAATTAAAATTAATTTATAATTAAAATTATTTAGTTTAGTAGGAATAAAAGAACTTTGCGATCATACTAATAGTTTTCTATAAAAATTATCCCATTATATTCAATTTGTTATTATATTAATTTATAAACAATTTGTAACTAAGTAATTAATTTTAAATTTTCCAAAAACCAAATTTTTTCATTATTTAGATAATAATATTCATAATAGCTAATTTAACATCTAGGCTACATATTATTATATTAAACAATAATATTTTTAATAATACATTATTGTTTTGTAATGCTTGGTTTTGTGTGTTATGAAATCCATCGAGGGAAGTCAGTTTTGCATGAAATTAATGCAATCCTCAGTGTTCCATATATATAATTATAAAATTTATGTTGTGTGTAGTGCATGATTAACATGTTATTTCACGATCCAAACGTAGTGCTCTAATATAACAAAAGATATATTCTGTGTTGTGTGAAATGAAAAAATATCGACCTGTTTAAATTAATTCGAAAAAGATATTCACAAAATATTGTTGTGTTATATTCTACCCCCCTTAAAATTAGTTTCACCCTTGAATTTTTTCTAGGTGATCAAAGGATTAATACCTGAAAGTTTCTTTCATAAAAATCCACATCGTTAAAATTAATACTTAAACTTCCTTTAGAAAAAATAATTTTGGAAACAAAATGGTTACCCAAAGTAACATATAACTAGGATTCTAGATAGTGGAACATATTTGAGAAGTGAAAATATGGACTTGGAGGAAAAACATAATCATTTACCGGGAGTGACTGATTCCATCAATAACAAACAAGTAAATGACCAATGAAATGTTAAGGGCCTCAAATTTGTAAATCTGTGATGATTTAAAAGGCCATCAATTCAACAAAAAATAAAGTATTTGGGAAAATTTTTTTTGATCATTATCCAATATTTGTGTAATTATTCTATTGACCAAAAATATAAGGAGATATACATACATGATATGTTTCTATAAAAAAATAATTAATTTTTTCTATAGTTATCTATTTATAATTAATCCATTATTTCAATAAATGGATGTCCAATATTTAACATTGATTCCTCGAGCACTAAAATACACTTTTACCAAATCCTATGTCCTATAAAAGAACAAATAGTATAACTATTTTTCTCTAACTATCCTTAAAATAAATATGGTTAATACATTAATCTCTGAACATAAAAATTAACACTATTAGTTCATAATAAATATTTACTCATCAAATATAATTATACATTAACCGGGACACCATATAGGCTAGTGGTAGGCATGAAACCCTTATCATCTTTTGGTCATGTGTTCAAGACTTGAAGCCTTTCTGAACTTAATTAGTGATCACCAAACATACATGATGTCCTTTTCTAAAACCACACTAATATAATTTCCAAATAAATATGATGGGAATCCATGAAATAATGTTAATCACTACATAACCTTTTTAACTGAGGTTTTCAATACAATCTCAATACATTTATACTTCCATCAATGTTTAACATAAATTTTCATGAATGTTCAACCATATAACCCTTCTAAAAGATTATAATCTAAAAACTTTAGAAAAAAATTCATGAAATAATCTTAAGAATAATTCCCAAAATCCTAAAGAAGCTCTATGTTGTCACATTCCAAACTTGTGAATACCTTCATCAACTATTCTCTTGAAATACTGTAGTGGACTGAATTGTCATAAATAATTATGAAAAACATGCATGTTTATTTATTCCAAATTATATTTGATATATTATTTAAAACAAATGTTGTAAACTTCATCAATGATAGCATAAACCACCTGTCAACAAGTCCTTACATAGTTCCAAGGTAATCAATATTATCAAATTTACTTATTCCAATCCAAAATATCTTTATCTAAACAAAATTTTATTAAAATAAATAACATATTAAAGGTAATATTTCATTAGTCAAAATTTCATCTTGTCATTAAATAACTTTTCCATTCCATAAGAAACATTCAACATAATCATGTAAATCCTTAGTGAAAAACATAAAATGAGAAATCCTTGCATATTTCACCATTCATACTACATAATTATTGAATCCAAATACATAAAACATTGAGTATTGCACTTCATACATATTATATAAGAAGGCCACATCATCCAATTACTTAAAACCTATTTTCTTTCACATTTACTCTATGGTCTCACCATCATCAATAATATAACCATTACCTATACTACTTTGTTGATTATATTCAGAATCATTCCAATTAGGAAATAAATTTCCAAAATGACCATTCATTCCATACTTAAATCATTTAACATTTGATGATGACTTAGATAGGCCAATATTCCCATCTATTTGGTTAGTTTAACCCTTAATTTTTCCTTTGTAGTTACTTGATTTTTGTCTTTCTTTTCCACAATAAAAACACCTTCATTTTCCTATAATACATTCACATAGGTGATTCTTTCCACATTTTTTTAAAAAGTAAACCAAATATTCTTTCCTCCATGGTCTCTATAACCAGAACTCTCAGTTAAATCCTTCATTCTTATCATTGGTGAGTCTAATAGTTGGTCAAGGTAAATGTTGTTGATCATATTCCCTGAAAAATGATTAATCATGCCCACAACATCCTTCACTCCAATATTCATCCCATTTGAATTCACATTAGAATATTTTCAATAAAATTCAATGCTAATCATGTTCCTTCTTATTCCCTATATTGAATAGAAATAGAAAGCATTGAATAAGAAATGATTATCATAGTGAGGAATCACATATTACTAAAAAATCAATTATAATATGTAAAAGTTATGAAAGATTCTTTAATCTATGAGAACTTAGGTTTATACTAGGTTATTAATATATAACTTATATTTAAATATTTTATAATGGTTTGTGTAGTGTTTATGAATTCCAAAAGCATATCCCCCAAGATATTCAATCTAGGTGTGAAGTAAGGCCCATTTTCGTGCACTAGATTACCCTGAGCCAGGCTCAGAACATCTTGTCAGATTTAACACCCCTATGTACATCTATCCAAAACCCACATCCAGTTGTAGTATCTAGACATGGATTTATTTCTAGGAAACCACTCAATCTATCCTTTATCAAAATTCCAGGAAAATTTCCTATACTTTTCCTTATCCATAGACATATCCTTAAAGATGTACTTAGTGTTCGAACTATGGTTTTATCAAACTAGTTTCCAAAGGGTAACTAAACCATTGATCTAATAGAAACTATAATGACCCAATATTAACATACATAGATATTACCTCTCCTTTTCAGAATAATTAAATAATTACAAAAATAGATTCCCAACACCGTATTAGTCAAGTACATTTGGAAACATGGAAACATGAAATCTAGTACATAAGTGAGTTACAATATCTCTCACTAGGTTCTTCTTGACTTGTACCATTCTTATACACATCATACATAATACATATCTTCATAACCATGGTAGGGAAACATAAAATGGGGTGAGACCATATGATCAATATGGGTAGACCATGGAGACATTTAAGAATAAACATGAGACTAGGATTATGAGAATGTGATAAAAACAATTAAGGATCATACCCTACATATCAAAGATCATAAACATGAATCGTGGCATAAAGCGTGACAATTCAAAAGAATTGAATCATAAGGAAATAAAGAACATAATCCATGAATGCATAACTTAGTAATAACACATGGAAATTGGGGAAAACACATAAGAATATAATATTATTTCCATAGTAGTAAATTAATCACTTCCAAGACCATCTTAGTGGACACAGTCATTCACTGAACTTGGATAACTCTCTATTCCAGCCCTGTATTACTGAACTAATTTAACTCCTCATTCAAGACATGTAATAATGAAATAAGTTCACTAATCATTATATCTATATCTATATCATGACATATAAATCATTACCCAATTAATTAGAGGGAGATATTGGTCCCACCCATCTCATAATTAAATCATACATACATGTGACATAAAATCATAAGCGATCATATCATAATCCTTGAAATGAAATGGGTATCATAAACATGAAATCATATCATAACCTGTGGAAAACGATACTGGAATCATAATCACTTCATCAAAATTATAACCCATAAAAGAAGTAGGTTTTAAAAGAATATTACTAATGAAATGTAAAAAAAAATTCATAGTCATATAACATGTGAAAGATAAACTAGTTTCATAAACATCCTGATATCAAAACATAAACCATTCAGAAAAATATTATGAAAGGAAACATTGAATCATTTCCCTAAAAAGGAATGAGTAACACCAATAGATGTCATCTTATACGGGAAATAATTTAGAAATATATTTTTAAAATAATACTTAAGGAGGATATCCTACTTCTTTAAATATTATTTTTAAAACATAAAACCTTTTGAAAACTATTTTATTTGAAAATAGACTTGAACACTTATAAAGGAAGCTTGAAAACATTTTGAATTTTTTTCCTTGAAACTTATTAAATAATCTTAAATATCCTTTGAAAAAAAATTATTTAGAAATCACTTTTAATTTTTTTAAAAAAATTAACCATTTAAACAGGCAAAGGAAGCTTTAAATAAATTATGATGGGTAAATCCATACATTTTAAACATTCCTTTTGCACCATAAAAAGTTTAGAAAAGTGCCTCGACTAGAAAACAACAAGAAGATTAAATTTTAAAAAACCATTTTGTTTTAAAAGGTAAAAAGGGAAAATTTTATTTTAAAGATCATATGATAATAGTATAATAAACATGGAATCCTTTTTAGAAAAATTTATTTTGAAGCAACACATATTTTTGACCAAAGAGAGATGTATGGTCATATTTTCTTAAAAACGTTTTCTTAATTATATTAAGTAAAAAGAGTGAAAAAATGGTACTAATACATATAGACATCAAAAAATTCCTAAGGAAAAGAGGAGTCATGTGTTTTTATCTAAATATGGATCATAATATTTTATCAATAAAAAATTGATTATAAACAGTCTTGATAAACAATGAGATCGTTTCAATAAAATCTTACCACATGGTAACTTTGAATAATAATACCCATGTAGGAAAATGAAATTACATGGAGTTTAAAATATCAATAAAGAATATTCGTGATATAATATTTCAAAGGTAGTTTATAATCCTCATATAAAAACATAGGTGTATAATATAGCATGTGTCTCAAAGAAGGAAAATCGAGACAAAATTACTTTACCGATTGGGTAACTTTTGAAAATTAAACCCCATGAAATAAATAACATAAAATGGTTTTGTAACTAACCATATATGTAAGTATTAGAGTCAAATAATACATTAATGGGTAGAAGAAACACCACACAAAATAAGAAAGTGGTGAATAAGTCATGTATCTCATGGAAAATAATGAGTGAGATCAAATTACCTTACCTTGTGTCTTGACTCTCATCATACTCATTGAAACATTATATATAAAAAATATAAATTTATTATAAATATATCACATAACTATATTATTACTACTAATACTAGATATGGTTTTATTATAGATTTATATTACCCACTTGTTAACAATTATATGTGGAGGTTTCACTTTGGGTAATATCATCTTTGTTTTCTCATGTGTCTTAATTTGTTATATCATTGGTCCTTATATTTATATCTTTATTTTCAAAATCTAAACCATGGATTAAATATAATTTATATTCAATATATTTTAATTATTATAATACATTTAATATATAATTTTGAAACAAAATAAACCATTCATGGAGATGGTAAGTCGTATGTACACAAGAACGGTATTTCTGTTTAATTGTCAGGTTAAAAGAATGAAAGTAAAAGACATATATGTATATATATATATATATATATATTAATTTATATCACTATTGATGTATATTTATTATATTATAAATATTTGATATATATTTACTTAAACCATCATTAATACATTCCATGTTGTGTATGAATGAATTACATCACTTTGATGGGGTAGTAGTCCACACTTCCTCAATCAAAATTATTATATTAACACAAAATAGAATGTTTAAAGATATGTGTTATAAAATAATTACTGAAATTAAAGAAATAATAAATAAAATATATAACATATATAAATAGATTTTCCCTTATAATGTCCACCATGAGAGGTGGTATAGAAAAAAATGATTAATCATAGTTTAGTGAGATGGTAGTTCATCGTACACATAAACAGTATGTTCATTGACTATTATATGGAAGTGTGAGTATTATATGGATGTGTGAGTATGTCGGGTCCATGCCCTAGGAGGGGATGAGCCTCGCATCAGCCCCTTCCCCCTTGTAGGGTGAGGTTCCTCTTCCGCATCTCCATGGGAATTGGTCTTTCGTTCCCTTCTCAATTCCCGACTACCTTCCACCCTTCCCTCAGATTTCGGTATGACTGAACATTCCCGAATTCTTCTCAGGCCTCCCGCTTCTACCGATTTAAACCCTGGAATTTAATCAGGCATCCTTACTACCGGTACTGACCTTGATTGCACGATTCAAGTGATGCCGGCCGTGAGTGGACTCCTTCGACCGCTGGATTTTCGAATCATGGGGATTACAGGAGCGAGTCACGGTTGGTCTTCTAGATTCCAGAAACATTATGCTCCTCTTTTCTTCCAAAGATAATCTGATTCACGCGTGGTCAAGTGCGCCTCGCTCCTATGATGGCACTCGATTCTTCCTCTTCAAATGTTCATAATAATTTCACATGAAACGAGACCCTTCTAAGTTGGCGATTTGGGTAATTTTTCCAGAAACTCCACTTCCATTTCAAAATCTTTATATCCTTCAGTTGCTTGGGAATTTGGTTGGGAGATTCCTATGTACTGATAGTCGGACCCACGCGGTGTGCCAACTGATTTCTCAGAGGGTGTGTGTTGATGCGGATGTCTCGAATGCACCTGTTGAATCTTTCTGGATTGCCGTGGGAGAAGAATTTTGATACAAGCTGTCTGTCATCTTTGAATCCTGGTGTGACTACTGTTCTTCGTGCATGCAGTTGGGGCACAATCTAGAGATCTGCAGGCAAAAGGAGAGGCAACATGAAGCCATTATAGAGGTGGAATGTGTGGGAAGTTATCCTGTTGTTGAGATAGGTGCAGTGTCTACTGGTTCCAGTCAATGAAATGTTGAGACAGAGGACACCAGGTGCTAGGGTGGAGCTAGTATGCACAAATCTGCTATGCCTCTAGGGCCCAGTGTAGTAGATGTTTTCAAAAGACTTTATAATGATCTGGATTTGATTCCTAACATCATACGTTAGGGGTAACCAAGGCTACTGTGGTGAAGGAAGCAAATCTAGACACCCTCAAATCACCTACCAAGACTCTGGGGGAGTATGTTGGAGTGGCTGGTGCTGCTGGCCCATCCCATGGGGCGGTGTCTCCATGCTCTTATGCGATGGCGGTGTGCACTGGTAGTTGCAGGAACTTTGGTAGCGTGTCTACTGATGAGAGTAAATCGATGTCAAGCCATGAGTGGGAGATGTCTTCCAATGGGGTACGCAGGACACTGGATACCAAGAAGGACACCAACTTGAGGAGCACCCTGTCCTGCATTGACCCCAGAAACTGATTTGAATTCTTGAGCAATGACGGAGAGTCTGAGGAAAATTCAAAGGGTCAATCCGAGGAGGAGTTTGAGGCTGATGAGCAGCTTTTTGATGATAATGTCTTGGGAGGAGCCGGAAAAACCTTTCACAACCAAAGAATGAAGAAAGGTAACAAAGAGAACAACGACCCAGGGTGTTGCGTTGTTTCAGGGAAGAAGAATCCTAAGGGGATCAAAGACTACTCAAATCTTCCAAAGTCGATGGAGAACAGGTTGGCAAAAAAGGGGGTATTTGCAAGGATATTGAGGTTCAGCCAGTGGAGGGAGAGGAAGGACAGAAAACCTGGGTCTCTGAATCACAAAAGCAAGAGATGAAAACAACAAAGGAAGGAGATCAACATGAGATGTACCTACATACAGAGGAGGTGACACCGGTGGTTACCCTTGGTACACGGTGTGGGGCGGGAACCAATATGGTTGGTGTAGAGGAAATAGAGGTACATGAGAGGGAACCGGTCTCAACTGCTAAGGTGGGATTGAGGGGGACGCCTGAGGAGTCGGAAGGAGAAGTGGTGATCAGGGAAGATCCATGGGAGCTGCTATTACAATCCGGGAAAGAGATGGCAGAGAATGTGGTATCCATATGCACTTCTACTGTGGTTACGGAAAGGATGCAAAAAAGATTGATTCAAGTTGACACGAATAAGGAGAAAAGCGAGTGGATCAGCAACCAATACCTAATCCTTGTCAGAGTTTTCAACAACAAGAAGATAGTTGAAGAAGAGTTCCTGCGGGCATGGCTTAAGCTGGCTTCTCATTTCGAAGACATTATCAGAGATGACCCCGAAAAAAAGCTAACAATTATTTCCTAGAAATTGTTCAAGGAAGTAAAGTCAAATGGGTTCAAGGTGGTGTTTAATAATTTCTTTATGTGCTATATTATCTAAGGGTTGTATTGAACTGTTTGGTTTCACACTTTCTCCAAAAAAGTGTCTCTTTAATAAAAATATTTATTTGGGGGAGGTGTAACTCTTTTTGGTTTGCCCCAAAGGGATTCCTTGGAAGGATTTATTCCAAATAGAGGATTCAAGGAGAAAATGATGGATTTTGGGGAGATATTTCATTAGAGTGTTTTTGAGAAAAATTGGCTTGATAGGTGTGAGTAAGTGGGTGAAGGGGATTCCTTTTATAGTGGAGGAGGAGTGACACTCTTGTAATATTTTGGAAAAGGGGAACCCCACCAATAATTATTTATTTAATGTTGATCCAATAATGGTAAAAATTTGAGAAAAGGGAGTATAGGGTCAGAATATGGTCACCCAAGGGATGTAGAAATAACATCTAGGTCATATTAGGCCTTATTTTTTGGGATTAGTACCTTATTAACCTTAATTTAATCTTAATCATTGTAATTAATTTTAATTATCTTTACTAATACTTTTCGTAAAAGACAAAGTTAATATTATTTGAATTTATTAATTATGATGATTATATATCTGGAACCCATTTTTACAAATTCCAATCACATAATTGATTGACATTAATTTAAATTTAATCTCACAGACAGGATGAAAATGTAGGGTTTTTAGGTAAAAACTCTAAAAATATTTCAATAATTATTAGTCATTCTCAAAATAAAATTGACTTCAATGACCTAAATTAGATTGATTTATAAACAAATAATATATTTAAACTTTAAAACAAATTTAAAATAAAATTTAACTACCTAAATAAATTATATGAACAAGAAGTTTTGAATTAAAATTCAATATTTTTAACTATTCATTAAAAAATACAACCTCGCAAAAAAATACCAAATATTCACCCTAACCTAATTTTTTTTATTATATTTCAAATATAATGTTTATTTTAACATATAATATTTATGAAAGTTCCAAAAATTAGTATTAAAATAGGTTCTCCATTAAAAGGTGGTAAAATTTCATTAATGAAAATATTGGGTTTTATTTTTTAAATTGATTTTATTATTATTTTATACCTATAAAATATATTGAATGAATATCAAAAATATTTCTTTAGATATATAACATATATAATAAATTAAACATTATTTAAAAATTTAATTAATTTAATTTACTATTATTAAAAGATCTTTGGGAGCATAAGAATAGTTTTCTATAAAAATACTCTCTTTATATTCAATTTTTTCTTATATTAATTTATAAATTATTTGTAACTAATTAATTTATTTTATATTTTTTAAAAACCACATTTTTTCATATGTTTGTTAATAATATTTATAGAATATAATTTAATAGATAGGTTATATAATATTATGTTATATAATATTTTCATAATAATATATTATTATCCGATAACACTCGGTCTTGCGAGTTTCACAAGCCATCAAGGAAATTAAATCTTCCATAAAACATACGCTAACCTCGGTGTTCTGTGTAGATAATGAGAAAATTTATGTTGTGTGGAATGCATGATTAACTTGGTATTCTACGAGCCAAAACTAGTGCTTTAATATAACAAAAGATATATTCAATGTTGTGTGAAATGAAAAAATATCATAGAGATTAAATTAAATTGAAAAAAATCACAAAATATTAGGGTGTTACATACACTCTCGATGGTTAGTCAAAAATAGCAGACACTGAGTGCCCGATGGTTGTCTAGAATTCTCATATGAATTGAAATCACATGGTCATCCCTTATTTTAACACCAAGTATGAATCATGTGAGCTTAGGGATTAGTCATTGGTTGTCTCCAAAATATGATTGAATTGTAATAATTAATGTGGGAAAAGAAGTGTGTCCATGCACCAAACAAAATTCAACAATAAACAAGAAAATTGAATTCGTAGTAAGGGTCATCAATATGTTCAAGCCTCTCTTGAGTCCCAATGAATTTCCCTTACAGTTATACCCCAATAATAGAGTGATTCAGCTCCACCAGCCTCTGGTGTACGAAATCTATGACCTATTACCACACCCCAAGCTCATCATCATACTCATGAACTACCAATTAAAGATCATCACATCTCGTCTGTGACTAATCTCGCTCAACGTGGGGGTTGTCTATTTGAGCAGTTACCTACTTCATTTGATTCTCAACCTCCTCCACATGAGCCCTCATTCTACTAATGGTCTCTGATTGATTGTTGAGGAATAAAAATTATCATTTATTCTCCAATAGATGTTGGAACTCTTGGTAGACTTCTTGGAACTTGATAATGTTTTCATAATTCTCATGATGCCAGAAATATTAATATGTTGGATTCCATTGTGCGCTCTCTCTATAAGAAAGTCTTGGGCCAGCACATGAAGACCATAAGAGTATGGACCTTTGGCGCACAGATTGAATTTCTTATGTAAAATAGACCCTATCCAGCATACTAGTTATGGTTAAAGAGTTTGGTTAATGAATTTTTGTATTCACTTCTATTCCCAATGCTACATTATGCGATTCTCATAAGTCGTGTTAGGGATAGAGTCTTCTATCTCTTTAGGTGGTGAAGGATTATACTTTGGAAAATCCACAATATGGTCGAAAAATGGATCTTTCATTTGTATCATCTAGGATGGTATGGGCTCCAGATCATGGGGTCGACAATAATCACTTTACCCTTCATCAACAGTTTCACCCCGCCAGCCTTGGGTTCCTCCCAACCACTGGCACCACTCGCAGTCATAACCAACTTTTTGTTTGATACCATGTTCATATATACTTCGATAACCCAAAATCCATGGATAGGTTCAAGTATCAGAGAAGTTACCCTAGATTTAATCACCTCATATGCTCACTAGGTGCAAAAACATTCAATCACTTCTTGTAATTGGAACACATTAGTCAATCTGATTAGAAAATTATAATTATTGCTTGTAAAAATAGAGGACTTATAGGATTTTACCATTAGCAGGTTCAACTCTTGAGTTATTGTAGGGATTTCCAACATAATATTCCCTTTGTAAATGGTTGGAATTTCAATGAGAGACAGTGTTTCCTCTTGTATTGGTTGAGTAGGAGCTGCATCAAACAGACAAATACATGGACATAGAGGCTCAGTGAAAACCAAGTATGGTTGAATGACTCGAAATATGATCTTACCATGAGAGAGAGTAATTTCAATGATGTTCCATCTCAGAAACACCGCCTATCCTATATTTTGAGCTACCATGGGAATGCCCAGACTTGGTCCCCCATAGATTATAGGGAGGACCTGAGGTTTTGATTTTTTCAACTTGACTTCCTCATCCACAATTGGCACACCAGCTTCTTTATCCCCAAGTTAAGGCCCCAAAACATTCCCTTCAACACCTATCGGCGCACCGTCACCCCCTTCAGCAGGGTACCCTTTCCCATTATCTATATTCTCCTATACATGTTATGTTTCAGTTAGAGAATCGGGATAATGAAAGCGGAAGGCTCAAGAAAGGCAAGTATGTTAAGGATTACCTCAGAAAACTCAACTAAGTTTTCTTTAGAGGTTGTTATCTCACCACTTTACTATGGAATACCTTGATGAGATGTCTTCCTCTACGACTCTTTATTAATGTATTCCAATGTTTACTTGTTATTTATTCATCCATAGATGATGAAAAATCAACAATTGGAATCTCCTCCCAATCAAACTGGTCACCAAACATCACTCATACCATGGGGGATTAGGTTCATACTACCCCTAATGACTTGTGTAAGTGTCCATATAAATCAAATATAAATGTCTCTGGTGGAAGGTCACTGTTGAGAAAAAATCCTTCAAGTTAACTTTGCAGCATTTTTGGGTTTCTTATGTTTGTTGAAAATGCAGGTTTACTAGGTGAATTTGAGAGTTATAGAGATATTGTTGAAAAAACATGTTGGAAAAGAACCATGAAAAAGGAACAGACGATATGGAGGTGGTACAAAAGAACATACACAAGGTTGCATTGTTTTCCTATGTTTTCCAGATTTTTTGCGTCCAAAATTTGGGGTTTGATAAGCATCGTGAAAAGTGCATATCCTTGAAGATCTCATCAACATATGGAAAAGGTATGAGTTTTTTGAAGATAAGCATCATGGATTGGATTTATTGAAGACATGAAAAATGTTGACGGTTATTCTTCATGATTACAACAAGCTTCACAAACAGAAGCATTGAAGAGAATTGCAGCTGTGAAGGGTATTGTGAGTGGAGCTTCGTGGTGAAGGCACAATGTAATTGACCGAATTCTCTACGATTACAATGAGTTCAGTGATTGGAAATTTTCTATGGTACTTCATGATATTGAGATAATTTTGGAATAAATTTCGGAGCATCGTGATTTGCGATGACAAGGCACTAACTTAGTGTGGAAGGTTTGAGGGTCGGTGGAATCTCCTATAAATAGGCCTTGACCTCCTTGAGAGAAAGAGAGAGTTTTAGAAGAATATATTTTTCTCTCAGCTTGCGAAGGTGGTTTGCGAAGGCAATGTGCTTCATGAAATGAATGAGCATAGTGGCTGCTAATCTAGCTCTACATATGTTTCATGCTCCGCGTTGGATAAGTGAGCTTCATGAGGGAAGTTTCTCTGGGATGACTTGAGCTTTGCAACGACCTGATCTCTACAAAAGTGTGAGCTTCATGAAAAGGTAGGGACTTCGCGAATGCTTGTTTGAGCATCACGAAATTGGGATCCTCACGAAGTAGGGTGCTTTTCCAAGTTACTTTCCAAAGGTTGTTTCTCAGTGTTCAGGGGAAAAACGATATTCATTAGTGGATGAACATTGGACTTCAGTATAGCATCTACATACCATGAAGGATGCTTTAATTAGTGATAATAAAGAGACCTACTTATCTATAATCATTGAGTGGATCCCTTCCATGTGTAGTGATAAAAGAAGAGGAAAAATGTTATCCTTTCTACTAGCAATGAGCCTGAGAGAGAGAAACAAGGAGTGACCCTTGGGAAAGTAGTGAGATGACCCTAAACATTGTAAAGGCGGTGATCCTGGGCATAGAAGTGATCTATCCCAAAAATTTTGTGCAGTGATCTTTAGTTGATTTGGTATAGTGGAACATCGCCGTTGTATTCTCCTTCGACGTAGCCCTATGAGGGTGAACCAAGTAATAATCTGTGTGTCTGCCGGGTTGCTTCCCTACATTGCATCCAAAGCATCACCATCAGATAAAGATAAAACAATGTGATCATCATAAACACAGAGAAAACAAAGAGACCCTAATAATTAAGAGGTCAAAATCTAGTGGGGTAGGATGAATTTTGAAAATGAATATACATAACCTGATTCACCCCCCTCTTAGGGTATATACGCCCCTTTTGGTCATAACACTCACCCTCAACATTATCCGAATAGGATCTACTTTTGGTAGATTGATCCCTAATCACTTTAGATTTTTCTCAAATTATTTTATTGACAGTGACATTTAAAGAGTTTTCTAATTCATACACAGAGAGAAAAGGATAGTATTGATATATTTCTATAAAAGGTACCTCATATTCCTACTAGGAGCCTCCCTATACCTACTTTGATGTCACTATTGAGACCCTTATCCACCATGAGGTGGGGGAGGGATCGCACCTTGCGATGTCCCCGCCGTATTTCCATCTTGAGCTACCCCTGGTGTGTAGCTCGCCCCTCACGGGGCATCCCTCCTTCTTCCCCGCTACTATAGATCCTCTATCTCAGGTTCAACCACCTGAATATGAATTATCAAGATTACCATCATATTTGCTTCCACTTAGTTGTTAGCATGGTTCATCGATAGACCATTATCGATAATGGTTGGCGGCAACACAATAGTTTTACCTGAGCAAGCATTCACTAGCATGAACCATATTTGACGAAGGATATCAGGTCTCCTCTCCTCAAGGACTCCCATGTAGACTCTATTCATCAGCCACTAGAGGAACCTGAATTGTCTAAAAAAGTGGGACGACGTGTACGGCTCGCTAAAGACATGGCCATCGATCTAGGACACTAACACTCCACCTCCGAAACTCTGCAAACACTCATTATATTCCTATATTCATTTTAGGTTTTCCACCATTGGGAACACTAAGGTTGATAAGGGATATAATTTTATGTTCTCATGGTTACCGATTCAAACTACGATCATGGCCCAATCAAGTGTGACTGGTCTTGCCCCAGTGTTGTTCAGCAGATATGGCTACAGACCGACGTTTGGGGGGATGATGGAATTTGAGAATTCACAACCCTCGAGGTGCGATATAATCCCGCCACATAAAAACTATAACAAACCACATATCCTTCTCTGAATTTTTCCCCTCCGAATGTGGCCCAATTTTCTGTAGAGTTGGGCCATCACGAGTACCCCCCCCCCCCAAGTTGACTCTATTGTCTACTGATAGATTTGTCTCCATCAACAGCATCCCCAAGCACATTCCTGTCTGTGTTTCCCTAATCGGAAGCAGCCAATCACTCAAGAATATAGATAGAAAATTGGTGTAGTAGACCAGTGGATCCCAACATCCCACCATGATATACCCCCATTTCAAAAAATATCCTTCCACCATGATCAACTAGTATTATCTTGAATTCATCCTCTATGATGTTGTTGGAAACTATTTTCCCTAACCCAACATCATCACATTTGGGTTCCTTCTTAAGAAACATGTTGAACCATTCCTTTAATAGAATATCCTTGTGAAAAATGAGAGCATGTTTTGGGTTCTTATATAGCACTTCCATAAGGTGTTTCACTATGATAGGATCCCCCTTCCTACCATTCTAGGTGTTATATGATTAAAGGAACACATCATACTAGAATACCTCTACTGAAATGCCACATATGTGGTGGATGCCCCCCAAACCTATGCTGACTTCCCCATGATGAAGATGGAACATGTTTGAATCTAGGGACCATCTACTAAATAGATCTAAAACTAGCTTTTTCTGATGGTTAAAGTTGAACAACGACGTCCACACTACCTCATATAGTGTATTCTGGTAAAAATCATCCCAGTACTCTAGGAACATGTATCACACCCAATATTCCCATACCCATTCACGGGTGATGATCCCACCCAATCACAAGTCCCAATCCTTATTCCTACCTAGGATATTGTCCTTCACACTACATTGGAAAATGGTGGTGTAGTTGGAGGGTAATTCTTCCACCTCTGGATCCTCCCCCTTTACAATCTTAGTTTTCCCATTTAGTTTATAGATGAAAATATTCCCATGCTCCCAAGAAGGATGGATGTGAGCAATTATGTTCCAATGATTGAGATCATCTTCTAATGTGATCCATAACCATGGAATGTTAACTTAAAGAGATGGGATGATAACCTCATTAAGAAACCAAAAATTTCATAATGGGAGATATTTTCTCAGTGGATAGCTCTTCTATGCCTCTGTTAGCATATCCATAAGCATTTAATTTTCTGACATGACCCTCCTAAGTCAATGAATCATTGGATTTCTGGACATTCCAGTTGTTTGAGTAGTAGCAACAGCTTCAATATAAGTGGTGTTTTATTGATAATCCCTTTTGAATGTGTCTATAATTTTTATTGGAGGTATACACAATAAGGAAGATTCAGAGAGAAATGTGGTGGGTTAGTCTTGGAAGTAGATGCGTGAAAGAGGGACTCTATGAAAAACAAGTGGATGAGGCTTGGTTTTTCATGCAAAAGGAGGACTAACATAAATGAGAGAAAAGAAAAATATCACGTGGAAAGTCTAAGTTTCTTACAAGGTACCCCCTCTTCCTATTTATAGGTATGAAACTAGCCTTGAATATGCGCGAAATCATTTTACATTCCAAAACATGATTTTTTTGTGTTCCCATAGAAGTTTCATTATTTTTGGTATTTCCCTTAGAACCTGACCTTATGGTACCCTTTCAGATTAAATTCTGAGGTGAAGGGCAGGGGGATTTGTTAGCATAGAAATTCCACATGAAGGCACACATGACCAACATTTGGAAAACCCTATCCATTATCCATCACAACAAAGCATTTTAAGAACACCGAGGGAGGCACAAACAAGTTTTATTCTTCGCGTGAAACAAAAAAATCCATGCATAGGAGCCTTGTGTGTCGAAGATGATGAAATTTATCATTCCTTTCTTTAAGGGACCTCAAATCTCTAAGGAAACCGTGCACATGATGTTGACGTTGTCCACAAAACACAATCCATAATAAAAAACCTTCCTTGAAAATGGTGATGTCAAAATGTTGTCTTACATGGATGTGCACCCCAGAAAAGGGAAAAGTTGTGTGAATGTCCTCTTGTGTGCCCATTTCCAATGGTTTTAGCTACAAATAGAAGGTCAACTTTTTTTTCTAGGTGACTCTCTATAATCTGAATTTTTTTTTCTATAGTGTGTAAGACCCATCTTCTATGACATCGTGATGTATGGATCATTCATGGTTGAAAATCATTTGCGACAGGTTCCCTATGGGTCCATCACTAGCTGGACCCATAGTTGAGTAATCCACAACCAACCTTTTTCAGCCTAATTAAGGTGCACGTAAGGTCTCCTCTTGTGCACAACCATTCCATTGTGTACAAACCTCCAATCTACTGCACACCTCCTCTTTGAGACTCCATAGACTAACCTTCTATAGGTAAACCATGCCCCAGAATATTTTGTCTGCGACACCCATGCCTTGTGCACACATCTTTTTCTCATACTTTGAAGATTGCATGCAATAATTTCCAGGTCCATCACAACATGTACCCTATGCCTCTAATGCATGATTTGACATTACTTTTTCTTCTCATCATAGGTACACTAATGCATTTTGTTTCTCAGTATGGGAACTCTAACATGGGCCTCATGATTGAATACTACTTTACATCATTAAACACTATCATTTATAAATCCATGACCCACCCAAGTGTACATTAGTTGGGGTTATGTAAGACCAAACGGTAAGGAGTGAGTCCCCCATGTTTGAGATGAAATACGTTAAACTTCCTAGTACTAAAATCCTCAATACATGATGATAACCTATGGACCTACCCTATGAAATAATCATAGGATGCTTCATGTGTGAGTGGAAGGGGAAATTATACACACCATCTACCATCATAGGGAATGATATCCTTCTCACATAGAATTAGATCCTCCTAACATGTAATGGCATCCTCCATGGTCATCCCTCATAAAGTAAGCCCCCATAGTTTTTATAACATGAGTCAATACTCTTAATCCTCTTTGCCTCCCTGGGATACCAAAAAAAGAGAGGGGTGGGCACTCCAATGTCCTCTCTCTCTCTCTCTTTAGGTCCAACATCTGTCCACCAGTGGGCACAGATGATCGTGAGATCTTCAAATCTACTACATCCTCTTATTTCCCACATTGATCATGACACATGTGGGCTTATAGGTTAGCGACGATCATGAAATATGCACGATATTTAATTCTTGGTGTCTCCTCCTTATTATAATTCTTTACCATTATATGCTACATGGGATTTTATTACCAACAAACAAGAATACATAGGAATCATCCCTGACGTCCAAATCAAACATGTACATTCATCTTGATTTTCTCTATGTCACATCCCCGAAAAGATCATTCCACTCGCCAAGGAAATCATATGTCCTCAAGGGCCATTGGGTAGCTCAATGAATAAGTTCCACAAAAAATCAAACCAAGAGAAATAATAATTTAAATGGAAGCTTCTAGGCATAATCCCCATACCATCACACATCATTTCTCCGTTCATGACATGAGTGTCCTTATCACATGATGTCAAAGTACATGGATTAGTTCTGTCACATGACCTTATACTGCAACATCGAACTACCTGGTTTTTTATCCTTATCTTCTAGACAAGGTGTATAGTATGCCTCCCCAAGGTTCAATATTTACCTATAGTAAATCTTTTAGGTGCTCCCTTCTAGGGATGAAACTCCCCGGTCCACCACCAGGGGTGTTCAGATCAATCTTCACGGCATGAAATCTTCCCTTTATAAGACAAACCTCCCAAATCCATCTCTATGGGTTTTACTGATCCATCAAAATCTTACCTCTATAAGACACACATCCCAAATCCATCTCTATGGGTTGTACTGATCCATCAAACCAAAAACCTAGGTTCTCCCTAATAGGGATGTACCTCCTTGATCCACTTATAGGGTTTTTTGGATCATCCCTCGCGGTGTGAGATCTTCCCATTACGGGATACACCTCCAAGATCCACCTCCATGAGTGTTGTGATCTGTCAATAGGTAAACCTTTCAGATGTTATCTCTTCGGGACACACCTCCTTGATCTAAATTCATGAGTCATTCTAATAAACCAACTCGTTCTCCACAAGACGTTAAAGTGATGTTGCAATATGTCTCAACCTGATGTCCTAATCTCTCTTCACAAGATGTAAATGTGTAACCCCAAATACAGTCCCCATGAAAAACCTGGAATTCATGTGGTGAAAGACATAAATGATATACCCCCACAGAGTCAGCTACTACATGAAAAACATGGGATGCCTGAGGTGAAATACTTGGAATATATACACCTTCGGCATGAGATACCTCATTATTGACATAGGGTGCCTTGGGTTCCATGCCTAAGATGACTCTATGAGATTTTAATGTATCACATTTTCTATTTATTATTTTAGGATACTATATGGATTATATTTGAGACTATGTGTAGAGAAAATGTGAAATTAGGAGGCCCGATGATCCCAGGATATGTTTTTGAAATATATTAAGTATATTAAGTAGCACACATTCAAAAATTTCCAAAAAATGCATAATAACTTCTAAGTGGGTTCCCAGATTCGAAATATGAGGGGGAAATTAAGTTCAAAACATGGGTTTTACCCTAGACACACCATAAACTTAGTTAGTGTAGGTCGTTTGTGGAAACGTCATCATGGGTGTGTAAAAGAATAAAATAATTAATTAAATTATTTTATTTCAATTTCACCAATGGATCAATTAATTTATATTTAAATAGAATACTATAGAGAAACCCTAAGGTTAACCACATAACCTTGGAATCACTAGATAGTCGATAGAGAGGACTTTGGAGGAATTATCTTCAGTGAATGACAACAAGATCATGGATCAATGATCGACACACCACAGATTTGAAAAATCTTTCCAATGATAACAATGCAACGTCATTCTTCATCAGCGATGGACACAAATTATTGTAGGATAGTTGTTCGATTTATTTTTATTCCCTATTCTTTATTTCTATGAAGAACATGGACTAATCAAAAAATAGATGGAGCTATGGATCATGCGTATTTGTGGAATGGGTTTATTATGTGGTGTTTTTGGGATAATTGTTTTGGATTATTTATTTCTTCAATTTTATTCTCCCAATAATTAATTTAGACCAACATGATCATTGATCAAGGTCCGTTAAACTCATTTGTTCTTGTGATTTTCCTCCCCAGTTCTTCGGTCACCATAAGCTCCTTCATTAGGATTGGGGTTAAAAAATATCCCAATCAATTGATCATTATGAACCTATTTTTTCTCGAAATGATTCAATATCATAGATATGAGATCAAAATTACAAGATAGTGGTTTATAGATAAATTTTGTATAAAATCAGAAGGTTTTGGATACCCAATTTTGTGTTCTTCATTTTTCATCAGTGGGAAAATAAGAACGACGTGTACATCCATTTTTCGAGCAGATTCTAGCCTTGTTTTCCATATATTAGTGTTGTAAAGGTTTGGATGAACCCCAGTCTATAGGTTCTAGAAAAGGGAAGTGGCTCTAGCGAGGTGTGGGGTGATGTAGATAGAATCTAAAAAATAACAAGAAACATGGAGTGTAATTCATCATTACAAACCATGTGGGATCCCTGGCTGCGGTTCTAGGGTTCCATCCAAAAGTAATGATCACACGACATGTGACCTCTATCATGTGACATGTGGCCCTCCCTAGTTGACTCTAAGTGTACTCCAGAGATTACATAGACATGGGTTGGATTTCACGGCTAGATGGCACGCCGTGTACTCCCACACACACATGGTTTGGATGGGTGTACGTGGGATTACCCATGTAATGGAACACCAGTAGAGTACACAGGAAACTTAACGTTGTGTACTACTACACGAAGATAGACAACCAAGCACATACTTGGCTAGCTGACATGGGTAAGGTATCAGGTTTCTCTACACGTTGTGTACTCCTTCTACATGCCATGTATTTGGAGACTACATGCCGTGTGAGGCTCTTACACAGGGGTAGGAAAGGGGATAGATAGACACACTGTGTACTCGCTTATACACATTGTGTACTCCATTAAAGAGTTGTTTGGGTATTTTTTTCATATTTTTGACTAATATAGGTTGAGTGTGTTCTCCTGGTCCTTTTTCTTATGGGTACATTGTGTTATTACATCCATATTAATAGATTGTGATCCCCTCTAGAGACTGAGTCTTTGATAGAGTTGTGGCATCACTTTATGAGACTGGGGTGCTATATTCTATCATTCTGCACTCTTTAGTTGGAGTTTGTGGAATCAATGTGACTTCCCTAAGAAGGACGTTGATCCCCCATATATCTAGTCATATCGGTAGGGTTTGTGGAATCATCGACATATGATCCCCTATCTACTGGGATGATCTAGATTGTGTTTAGGGTTTCCCCCTGTAGTTCTGACCCACTATCAAATGTATTTGGGTCTTCTTAGATGAGTTGTATTTCATTTGGAGGGTCCCAATGATCTAGACCTCTTATTCTATCATCATTGATTATAACATGTCTCTTGGTGTTGATTCTACCAAAATGAGCAATGATTCAAGAAGAATCACATGGATAGAAGTTTTTTATTACCACCTGATGGCATGGTGTCTTTCTTATGTATATCTAGGTATATCTATTATACATTTATTTTTATATCTTATATTGATATGACTGAACTTTATGCTTTAAGTTTAGTGTTTTATAGGTTTCTTACATAGTATGGTTATACTCAATCCCTATATGGTATTTTCCCTCACCTGTCATATCATATGAAGATGATAACCCTTTTGATTTTTTCTTGGGAGGATAGGGAGCAGGAGGTGAAAAGATGGATCTTGATAGACTAAGGTGTTTTACTAGGAGCATGAATTTTACTTAGTCCTCACCCTTATAGAAGATTGGACTCTTTATAATTTCTGTTGGGATTGTATTTGGACCCATTTTCTATTTTTAGTAATTTGATACCATACTGTGTTGTTAGATTTTATATGTATTCATGCATTGCTTCAGTTGTTTTATATTTCACCATTGTGTGGCCTTGGAGATTTATGAGTGTGTACCGGTACTTTAGGATAATACCTCCCAATTGTCGGATATGTGTACTCAGTACGACTCTCTATCCCCTATCCTTTTGGAGGCAAACATCGAGTATTCATGTGTTAGACCTTAGCATGTTGGGTTATGATAGAGTGGTATTCGAGTAATCAATTTTACTTTAGGACCAGTTTCATTGTGATTGGTTTGGGGAATGAGTGCTTAGTGTTTTGAGTTCTGATTTCATGCTTGGGACTCCAGTGTCGGTATGACGGTAGACTTATACATACAATAGGACTCTGATCACCATCCTTTTGAATAAATACATATAATAATCAGTTTTAAGGAATATTATTTGGTACATGAATTATATAGGAATCGTTGTGTTTTCCATGTCATTCTTGAGTCAACTCCCCAGTTATAATCTTTTGATCATGATACACTTTGTTTTATTTCAGGATTCCTCCACATAGACATCCATATAAGATTATACTATGTGATCATGATAATTATCTACCTAGTGAAGATCCATTGGTAGAAGGTATTGTATTGTAGATAGAACCTCCGGGTGGTTCACAAGCTATTCCATCACCCGTTGAGCCACAACATGCACTAGAAGTACCTGCTGAGGAAGCAGACATGTCGATTGCATTTTATGAGTTATAGAGGTAGTGACCTATTAGGTTTAGATGTTATCCAGACCACTAGGTTGTTGAGGACTGTCTAGAGGAAGTCACCATTGTTTCGCTCCTATTCAGAACACCTTTTGACATGATAGAAGTTCTCCCAGTGGGACTTATTTAGGGATTTTCTGGGTAACGATAGAGCTTGGTGACTCAGTCACATGATTAGATAACTCTCTCCTAGTAAGACTTTGAGAATATATTTAGAGAAAAGTTATATCAATCCATATCTTCATAAGTATGCATACATTAGCTTTTACATCTATAGTAGGGTGGTATGACCGTGGAAGATTATTCAGAAAGATTTTCTAATTTCTCATATAACTCCTTGGATATAGTGCAAGAGTAGTTCCTCCGAGGTCAAAACATTGAGCAGGGCATGCAATAGGACATTAGGGATAAAATAGTATCTATTTTCATTTCAATATATAATATAGTTCTTGAGTGATCCTTGTTAGTGGAGTGTTTTATGGAATAGAATACACATAGTGAGGGCTAGTAGTGGGAACCCAATATCTGAGATATCGGAATTAGGTAGCCGACATCAATAACAGGGATCCAAGCCTATCAAATTATTTATGAGGCAATCCCAGGACTCAGTTTCTGCAGTACATGGATCATAGGATGGATTGAATCAGTTGAGGTATGAGAAGTGTTTCTCCTATGATGGTCGGGGAAATTTGGATTGAGATTTTCCGACAAGTTGTACAACTAATCATGAGACAATCTAGGGACCACCGAGGTAGTGATAGATGTAGGAATATGGTGGTCTACAGGGTGGAGATTGTGAAAGAGGGGCCAATGTGGTAGCATCAGATAGTCGAAGGTTTAACCTAATACCATCACTACCCCTAGGTGGTCATTGTCTATCTTAGGGAGTTGGTGGGCAGGGACGAGGATAGATGTAGTCTATAGAGTCTAACAACCCCAAGGCTATAGTGATGATACGAGGTAAAATATGTGACTTTTCTACATTAGTTGTAGTATTGAAAGGCATAGGTTCAATCTATTCATTCCCTTCCACTTCCATAGTTCAAGTCTTAGAGGTTTTAGTTGATCCTTGGACTCAACCCTTAACGTTGGAAACTATGATAGGTGGTGACTCAGTGATTGCACACTTTTTCCAATAGTGCGATCTGGCACATAGAGGTGAGATTATGAAATATATTTATTGAAACAATGAGGCCTTATGATGTCCTCTGAGTTATTGACTGGGTAAACAAATTTCATGCCTATATAGACTGTTTTAGGCTAAGGATGTGGTGTATCTGCAACGACAGAACAATGTTTTCATTTGTGGGAGGAAAGGAGACCTTGGAAAAGTGAGATGATCTTAGGAATAAGGGAGTGAAACTGATTACTCACCATTTGGATAAAATAACTATTAGAGCAGTGGATGCTTTGGGATATTAGTTTCCTATAGTCGTGGTAGATTTTGATGATATATTTTCCAAGGACATACTAGGTTTACTATCATGAATCAAGTTAGGATTCCATCCAACCTGACACCTATCCCAAATCATGTCATGGACCGAAGGGCATTCCTGATCTCTATGGGCTACAAACTAGTGCTTGGGTATAAAAAATATAATTTTGGAAAAATTTCACCCATTTTTATAATCATAATCAACCAACTAGAATAATCATCACAAAAATTGATAACCATATCCAAACAAGGTGCACGAATTTTCAGATTCAAATTTTTATATCTTTAACGAAAACAGAAAGTACAATAAGAGAATGGAAACCACAAAACTATCCCAAAAACCTTTACGAAACAAGAGGGAATCACCCTCAATCCAATACCACCAACACCTATGAGATTTGGAACACTAGCAACTAGATCCACCATCACAACCACGATACATCATTCCTTTACTTAGGTCATACATATTAAAGTTACATACACATGTTCTGTATGTAGGGTGTGAACCAAATCCTGATATGATGGAACCCAAAAGAAGGATTCCATGTTATAACATTATAAGAGAAATAAACATAAAATTTTAGATAAGAATATTTGAAACATTTCCAAGAAAACATTTTAAGGAAGACATTCTTAAGAAAAACTTTTTTAAGGAAAACATTTTCCACCAATAATCTTTCTTGAAATAAAAATTTTCACAAGGTCTGTATTTTTTCGATGATAATAAAAACATCCCATAATCATAATGTATCAAGTAAGATCCATCAAAAAATACCTATAGGTAACTAGTACAAGTGGGAACCTATGAATCTCATACCTCAGTGATCAAAATCCCCTAACTCAAGAACCAAAAACTTTCCCTTCATGAGACACTAGAGGAAAACGTCTCCAAAGATTCTAGTGGTTTTTTAATAATAATACAATGCTAATAATGTTCCCATTAATGATCCTATAGAGTGGATACCATATGAAAAAACTAGAATTATCCAATCATATCACATGTTTATTTAGTGTTATATAATCAATCTTTCTAGATGAATCTAAGACTCATCCTCTTCCGAATCAACTAACTTACTAGTTATAGTTCTCCAACCTAGATATCAAGGATTATATTTATGATGAAATTCAATTTCCAGTATCACTTAAATCATCACATTAACATAAAATTTCCAATAATAATATGAAAATAAAGAAATAACCACTTTCACATTTTTCACATTGATCAAACGATGAAAATCCACATGGAAGCCACTATTTTTTTTATAAAAAAACAACATTCCATTTCACAGAAACAACAAAACCATCTTGAAATACATCTTGTACCAATTTAATAATTGATGAAACCCATTTGAAAACATAACAAGAAGATAACATATGAAATGAAACCATTTCCAAGGGAAAATAACCTTTTAAATTTATAGTCACATCAAAACCATTTTATAACATAATTCACATGACTTTTAAAATTCAAAGACACATTTAAGGTGAAAAGAAAATAATCTAACATGAATAAAAACCCATTTCTATTGGAAAATCCACTGTCAACACAATATCACCTTTAAATATCTTTAAAAATACATTTCACACCTTTCACACAAGGCATAAAACATACCCAAGAGACCCCCAGAACAAACCACAAAAGAAATATAACCAATTTCTTTTTAAAAACCAACTTTCACCACATATGGATGACAAAACCATTCCAAAAAATATTTCACACCACAAAAATAATCCAAATAACACATTTATGCAACCAAGAAAGCATATTAAAATCATCTAATAATGTATAAGCATGGAACCACCAACCTCACACTTAGAAAATTATAAAAAACTAATGAGAAACCAAAACTGCACCACCAAAAAATCTTATAAAGGAATGATAAATCACCAATTATCACGATTTCACTAAACATCTCAATATTGGACGCTCATTAGGTCGAATAGCCTACTAGAAAATACAAACTCTATAATGAAGTAAGAAAACCCCTAGAAAGTGGGAGAAATGAAGAGGAAAAATACTTACTTGATGATTACTTGATGTTACAAGGGCCAAACAACCCATGTATTAACGATAAAAGGGTCCAAGGAGGAGATTAGAAATCTCATATGGATCAAAATCCCGAATGGAGTGGGTGAGAGGTGATTTAGGGGTAAAACTGAAGAGGGAATAAGTGTAATTTTCTACATTTTAATGACTTGGACAAGTCACACATTTTTCCCACATGGTTTTCCAAATCGTGTGGAAAATGTGCATCCCTAATGTCCAAGTGGAAGAATTCACACCATTTTTCACATAGTTTTTCAAACCGTATGCAAACCTTGCAGTCACCACTGTCCAAAAATGAAATTGGATGCACTATATCTTGGGCAAGGGCACACAATTTCCCTAACCATAAGCCAACTGTGAGCCACCTATTGTCAAGCCAAAAATATCCATTTATTAGAAAAAAATCAACATGAAACACAAGGAATAATGAAAGAACAAAAATAAAAAATATAATACCAAAAAAAATCACAGATGTGACAAATCATCCTATAATGGAAACTTTCTACCCCCAGAAATTTAAGTTAGAGCTTGATCTGAGAAAAAAATGGATACTCCTCCCAAACCTATGAGTTTTTCACCCATGTATCATCCTCATTGTTATCATTATTCTAAATAACTAGGACCAATGAAATAGAATTCCCATGAAGAAATTTATCTTGGGAATCCACAATCAACACTGGCCTCTCAAACATAAACAAAACAGGTTCCAACTCCAACTCCCCCCAATTCAACACAAGAGACAGATCTAGATTATACATTTTCAGATGAGAGACTTAGAACACATCATGAATTAACATAATCTGATAAAGAAAACATAACATGTATTTTTCCTTAACAATCCTCTTGGTAATCTCAAAAGTTATGACATGTATTTGGGTTATCTTCCCTTTCTTATCCAAACATTCATGACATAAGCAAGGTGCCACATTCAAAACCAATTATTCACCCACATAAGACTCAAAATATGGATACTATTATTTAAATAATAATCATGCAGACACTACACTATCAACAAATGATTTCTAATCAAGTTGAATTTCTCATTAGTTTCTTGCACAGGGCTCAGTCCCAATAACAAGGCCTCACACACCTTAGTCCATCATAATGGAGACCATCACGACTGGCCAGAATTCACTTCAAAATGATCAATTAAAATTGTGGATTGGTAACTATTGTTTTACACAAAATCCACCATTCATAAATGGATACACCCACAAACCTCTGAAATCTTACACACACTCCTGGAGCATGTCTTCCAAAGTTTTATTTTCCCACTTTATCTGACCATCCATTTGATGATGGTATTCCATACTCAACATGACCTATAACCCCGTCACGTTGTTATTATCTTCCTAAAACCATGATGTAAAATGAGGGTCTCGTTATGAAACAGTTTATGACAACACACCATGAATCCTCACTATCTTATAAACATACAACCAACCCAACCCATATAGTTTTGATAAATCTCATATTGGAATGAAATGGGGTGATTTGGTTAGAATATAAATCACTACCCAAATGGAATTCCTCCCCTAATAAGTATGAGGTAGGAGAATAATAAAATCCATGGTGATCTCGTCCCACTTATAGTTATGAATATGTAGTGGCTAAAGCAAAACAGAGGGATTTTTTGATCTAATTTAAAATGTTGTCATGTATAACACCAGGATAAAAAGTTAGCTATATCCTGATACATACTTGGCCACTAGAACCAACTATACACATCATAGAACATCTTGATGGAACTATGGTGAACGACCCACTAAGACTAGTGGTTTTTCTCCATCACCACCATCCACAATGGCAACGACACCACAAAGTTACCTCTAAAGCACAATGACACCTTAGCAGAAAACGACCATTCATAATGAATCTCCCCACCATTAAGAAACAACATAGAATGTTGGAACAACTCATCACTTGGTTTCTCTTTCCAAATTAACTCCATAAGGGAAGGTGTCAAAAGAACACTAGAAAAGAACGTACCTCCACTATACTCGGTATCAAGGTGAATCTACAAAATATAAATATCAAAAACCACTCATCACTAGACTACTTCAATGCTTGCACTGAAACATTTCTACTCAAAGCATCATCAACCACATTACCTTTTCATTGGGTATAGACTATATCATAATCGAACCCCGAAAGGTATTCAACCTAAAAAAGAATCCTTAAATTAAAATATTTCTAGGAAATATGTATTCTAATCTTTTTTAATCATAATATACAACAATCTTCTCCAAAAAAGACAACGATGCCACATCTTTAAGGCATGAATCGCCACTACTAACTTCAGGTCATGTGTTGGGTAATTCCTTTCATGTGGTCAGAGTTGGTGAGAACCATACGCCACCACATGCTCATCCTACATCAGCACACACCAAAGGCGCATACCTAAAACAACATAATATACCACATATCCCTTTATCGATTCCAAAAAGATGAAAAAGTGTCAGTGATCTATCATTCTTTAGATCCTTAGGGGAAATATCACTCTTTGGTACCCATTCCAAATTTACCCCTAATCGAGTAAACTCTATCATAGATGATGGAATCCAAGATAAATCTCTAAAAAACCACCTATAATACCCTATTATTCCCAAAATTATCCTGATCTCAAAAACATTCTCCAGTTGTTCCCATGACATAACCGCACTACTCTTCTCTAGGTCAACTGAAACCCATTATTCTGAGATCACATGACCCAGAAACTTCACCTCCTTGATCCATAAGGTACACTTAGAAAACATTTCATATGATGGTGATCCCAAATGGTGCATAGAAAAACCCTCAAATTCTTCTCATTCTCTTCCTCGGTCTTGAAATATACCAGGATTTCATCCAAAAATACCACCAAAAAATGAGTCGAGATAATGATGGAACACCCTATTCCTAAGAACCATAAAGACCACTATATCGTTATTCAACCCAAAAGGCATGAAAAAGTAATCAAAATGGCCCTAACAACATTGGAAGGAGGTTTTTTGAACATCCACCTCTCTAAATATGACTTGATGATACCCGAATTGCAAAACAATATTGGAAAACCACCTTTCCCCCCTATGTTGATCGAAAAGTTTATCAATACAGGGAAAAAGATATTTATTCTTAATACTTACTTCATTTAGATTTTTGTAATCATTACTCAACCAGAGATATCCATTTTCCTTTTTCTCAGATAGAACTGGGGAGGCCCAAGGTGAGATTCTCTGCTGAATGAATCCTTGGGAATCTAAATCATCTAGTTGTACCTTTAATTCCCAAAACTAGGTGGGTGGACATATGGTATGAGTAAATATGTATCGATTGTATCCCCAATTCTAGACCAATGGTGAACTCCAAATACAGATTTAGGGGGAAACCTGAAAAAAACTACAGAATCACCTATAGGAACTCATGAACCATGGGAGGAAATCCACCCTCAAGAGAACCATCATCATACTCCAACAAGAGCGATGAGATCTGATAAAAAATATTTCCCAATTCTAGAATTCAATGTCCAACACGACCTGATCGATGAAACCATTCACCATGAAAAACCAAGGTACTTCCATCCGGTTCCATAAAACTCACTCCTCGCTGATAGGAATTGATGTGTTCTTGTAAACATGCCATAAAATCCATACCAAGGATCATGTAAAAATGGACTATCTCTAAAACCTAGGAATCCCACTATAGCTCAACCCCTAAAAAATTGAGTACACAAGATGAACACATGAAACCCTTATCTCACTTATTACCAAGAGACATTACCAACTCTATCGCATACGACATAAGAATGGTAGGAAAATTTATCACATCCATGAAACATGCTAAAATAAAAGAAACTAAAGCACCAGTATCAGGCAGAAAAACATCTATAGATTATGGAATAATAACGATACCTAAAACTTTTTTAGCCCCTATATTAGATTCCAATGGTTCTCAATAGACAACATGAATCTATATCATCTCTTCCTAAGCCTAAGAATGACCAATGACCTATGGCTCTTCCCTGAACCGATGTTTCCTTAAAAACGATCCAGCCCTACTGCCATGACCTCCAAATGAATAACCTTTTATCCTAGATGGTTATGACTGGGCTGACATCCCTTTGGAAACAACAGATCCTATAATACTCTGATATGGGCATTCCACTATGAAAAAATATTTTAGGTTCCCATTTTGTTATACCATTGTAATGTATTGGGTGGAAATGAGAACATAAGTCGCATATTCCCTACATTCCCTCTCTGATGGTATATGACTGACACAATATCATAAGCCATGGAAAATGAAAGTTAGGAAGGATGGCATGAACTACCACCTCTATTCTTCCCCTGTTAATCTTGCTTACTCTTCTTCTCAGATGAACTACCATTGGACACTACTTAAAATACTCAAGAGAAACCTATATTTCTTACACAATCAGTTTCTACCATCATGGAATGATCAAACATCTTAGAATAAGTCTTCAAATTGAAAATGAATACTTGGGATCATATCTATGAATTAAACTCTATCTCAAACATTTTAGCATTTATCTACTCATTGGTAATTATCTCATGTGTGTACCAAATAAACTCTACAAAGTGGTTATCATACACCATCACGGTTTGGTCTCCCGGGCTAAGCTCAAACAACTCTCAAGATCTGGTGAAGGCCAAAATATAGTGAAAATAAAACATGTTGAAAATAACCTTAAATTCTTTCCAACCTATCTAATCATGCTTCCCAGCTTACACTAATGAGTCCCACAACTTCCAACGAGGACCTTCCAACATGATTGAAGCACATTTCACCCTAACCTTCATATTAGTATCAAGAAACTCGAACATACTATCTATATTCTCAAGAAACTCCTTTTCTTTTCGAAGTTCCATGATACCTTATAAAGAAGGATGTTTTTTCATGAGTAACTCTTCATCTTTTATCTTTCGAAGACCAGGTTTTGATTCTCTAACATGAACATGACCAAGGCCCAATCTTTGTCTCAAATCCTAAACAACCAAAATAATTTATTATACTTAGATCAGATCAATTGGAGATGGAGAAGTATCTCCAACCTCCCCTTTTTTATGCACAAGATGTTTCCAAATTGGCATCTTACTAAAATAAGAAATAACCACATGTATGGACCATCAATACAACAATCAACCCATATATATAAAAATTTCAGCAATAAAAAAAATCACAAACACTTCCATAAATCATAAAGAAACTAAATACATTAAAATAAAAATATGAACCAAACCACTCCACCCCCACCCCAGTTTCCATATATAGTCTATAGAATATACATCTCACTTGGTGGAGAAGTTAAATAAAATCCCAAAATCCCATGGTAACTCGAGTCTTATAATGAGGTGTGTTGTCCAAAAACCCCACTCATAACTAGAACATCAAGCCTAAAAAATCCTAACTCTAATCTATCCAGACACATCCCAAAAAACGTGACCCAAAAGTATATTAACCTTCCTAGATACCATTTTATCATGAATCATGTTGGGGTGACATCCAACCCGACACCCCCTGATTTATGGAATGACCCAAAGGGAATTCTCAACCCCCATGGGCTAGGAACTAGTGTGTGGGTATCAACTATATACATTGGGAACAATTTCACCCATTTTTATAATAATAGTCAACTACAAAATAAGAATCACAATAATTGATAACCATAACTAAATTATGTGAAACAATTTTCAGATTCAAATGTTTATAACTTTAACCAAAGAAAAAATTAAAACAATAGAATGAGAACCACCAAAGTATCCCAAAAACCTCCAGGAATGAAGAGGGACATCACCCTCAATCTACGAAAACAAACACGTAAAATAAGTGTAACACTATCAAATAGATACATCACCACCCCCACAATCCATCATTCCATTACCTGGGACATACATAACAAGGTCTACATACACCCAAAGGTATATATGAGGTCTGATCCAAAGACTAGTTGGATTCCTCCCAAAAGAAGGATTCTATGCAATAACATAAGAAGAAAAATCAAAATGAACTTTTCTATAAGAATATTTTATAGATTTCTAAGAAAACATTTTAAGGAAAAATTTCTCAAGACACACTTCATAAGGAAAAACTTTTTCACAAAGAAGATTGATTTAAATAAAAATGTACACAAGGTATACCATGTATCTAAAACTATAACCACATCACATAAGAATCGTTTCAAAAGAGAGAACCATGGGAAAATCCGTATTGGTAACTATAACAAGTGGGACCCTATGAACCACATACCTCGGTGATCAGAATCCTCCAACTCAACTACCAACAGTGTTCACATGCATGAGCCGCTAGAGGGGAACATATCCAAAGATTCTAGTGGTCTAAAAATCATAATCCAATAACAACATATTTCTTATGTATGATCCACTAGAGGGGACCCCATCCCAAAATTCCAGTTGTCTTTGATTATATCACATGTTTAGTTAGTGTTGTAACGTCAATCCTTCAAGACGATTTTGGGCCTCATCTTCTTCCAAATCAACTAGAATACTAGGTCATTTTGACCCACCTAGAATCCTTGGATTCCCTTTTTACTCAAATTCCATTTCACATATCACATAAATATTAAATTTCATATACACATGACAAGAATCACAAGAACACAAGGAAATCATCACATTCACATTTTCAAATTGATCTAATGATCAAAATCTACATGGAAACTACCATATTACAAAAAAAAATCACCTTCCATTTCACACACACACACAAAACATTTATAAATACATTTATAACCACTTTCATAATTCATGAAACCCATTTAAAAACATAGCAGGAAGAGCATATATGAAATGCAACAATTTCCAAGGGAAAGTGTAGTTTCAAATTCACACTCACATTAAAACCATTTTATAACATTCCTAACATCACTTTCACAATTAATAGACACTCTTAAGGTGAATAACAAATAATAGAAATTGAAACAAACCCATTTCTATTAGAAAATCCATTGTCAACACATTCTCACCAATAAATCTATTTAAAAACAAATTTCTCACCTTTGACACAAGGTATGAAACATATCCAAGAAACACCACAAAGAAGGAAACAATAAATATAACCAATTTATTTTCCAAAACCAACTTTCACCTCATATGGATCTCAAAAACTTTCCAAAATATATTTCACACCACACAAATAATCCCAATAACACATTTAATGAACCAAGAAAGCATATAAAAATCATCCAATAATGTAAAAGCATGGAACCACATACCTCACACATCGAAACTTCTATAAACCGGTGAAAAACCAAAACACCAGCACCACAAGACCCTATAAGGGAAAGATCGAACAATAATCATCATGATTTCACTGAACATCTCAATATGGAACCCTTATTAGGTCGAATAACCTACTCGAAAATAATAACTCAAGAAGGAGGGAAGAATAACCCTAGAAAGAGGGAGAAATCTAGATAAAAAAGACTTCATTTATGATTCCTTGAAGTTACAAGGACAAAAAAACCCCTGGATTGAGGCTCAAGAGCTCCAAGGATGAGAATAAGTACCAATTAGGTCTGAAAATACCAAATGGTACGGATGATAGGTGGTTTAGTGTCAAAACTAAAGAGGGAATAATAGTAATTTCCACTTTTTAATGAATTGTACAAGTTGCACAATTTTCCAAGCCATGCATAAACTGTGCATCCCTCACCATCCAAGAGGAATAGGTCAGACTATTTTCCAACATGGTTTTCCAAGACATGTGGTAGCAGTGAAATCAAGACTATAATAAACTTATATTGGCCACAAGGTTTTCCAGCCAAGGGCACACAATTTTCCCTAACTTTGTTCTTACCATGATCTACCTGCTTTCAACACCAAAATCTCCATTTTACACACAAAATTAATGAAAAAAAACCCAAGGGATAATTAAAAACATAAAATAAACAAAATAATACCTCAAAAAAATTACATATGTGAAATTTACCTCCCCGCCACGGGATGGAATTCTTCATTGGCATGCATCCCGGTAAGACACTGATATCTGTATTAGCATATCAGATGACTCTTGTGGAGATTATGGAGATGAGAATGTAGATGTAGGACTTATAGGAGAAGAGCATCGTGAGACCCAATATTTATATCTAAGAAGCCCCATTGTTGTTTTCCAATAATGAGGATAGAAGTTTAAGGTTGTCAGTGGATTACTAATGCTTGAAGCATGTGACTATAAAAAATAATTATCCACTAACATGGATCGATGACCTATTTGAATAGTTGATAGGGGCATAATGGTTCTCAAATATTAAACTCAAATCAGGATATCACCAGCAATGAGTATGAGATGAGGATATACCAAAGTTGACATTCAGATTTCGGTATAGTCACTATAAGTACATGGTGATTATGTTCTGTGTGACAAACTCCCTAGCAGTGTTCACAGGACTCATGAATAGGATATTCTATCACTTCTCAGACAATTTCATGGTGGTATTCATAGATGATATCCTAGTGTTTTCAATGTCTAATAAGGATCATCTGTGACACTTGAGGATGGTCTTGCACACACTCTGAGAGAACCATATTTCTGGGAAACTCTCAAAGTGATAGTTTTGGATTTGAGATGTCCACTTTCTATGAAATGTAATCTGAGAGGTTGGAGTTGTAGTGGATTGAGAAAAGGTTGAGCTATTTCTTGTTTGGGTGCCACCCAGGAGTGTTACTAAGGTTCATAGTTTCGTTGGGTTAGTGGGGTACTATGAGAGTTTTGTACCAAACTTCTGTAGAGTATAAGTACCCTTGAAAACATTGACTTGGAATGGGAATCCATTCATGTGGATGGAAATGTTCTGGGAGTGCTTTCAGAAGCTGAGACATAGGTTGATGATTACTCTGATCATGTGGTTTCTAGAGGAGGGTGTCGAGTACATAGTGTTATGTGATGCATCATGGAATGGACTTGGTTGTGTGATGATGCAGAGAGAGGCGGTTATTGCCTATGGTTCATGCCAGTTGAGACCACATGAGAAGAACTATGTGACCCATAACCTTGAGTTTATAGTTATAGTCTTCTCTTTTAATATGAGGCGACCCTACCTGATGGGAGATTAGTTTATCATTTACTCTAACCATAAGACTCTGAAGTATATCTTATATCATAATGATATTAACTTGAGATAGAGACGATGGATAGAGTTCCTCTTGGACTATGACATTGAGTTTTTCAATACTCCTAAGAAGGGGAATGTGGTGTCTGCGGATCTCATTAGGAGATCTTGTTCTTAGCTGTTGGAGAAGGTGTCAGGGCAATTATTCTCATTGTAGTTTTCATTTCTCGATAAGGATAGTGCTTCATATCTTCATATGATGGTTGTTACCCGACCACTTTTACAGTATGTTAGGGATGTTCACAGCATAGATAGTGACTATGAGTCCTTATGTACTCAGTTATCCTCTGGACATGATCCCGATGGATATTATGAAGGTGGGGAACATGTTATCCTTTTCAAAGAATGGTTGATGGTACCTTTGAAATTGTGGTGGGAGGAATTGTTGGAGTTTCATAAATCCCATTTGGTGGTAAATCCAAGTATGTAAATGATGTACCAGGAACTCAATTGTCAGTTTTGGAGGCTAGGTATGAAGATGTGAGTTTCAGAGTTTTTCTCTCAAAGCCTCACTTGTCAATAGGTGAAGGCTAACCAGAAAGTTCCAGCAGGTTTAGCTCAAAACCTTAAGGATTCAGAGTGAATGTGGGATATTATATCCATTGACATTGTTGTGGGATGACAAAGTACATCTACAGGAAATGATTCCATTTTGAGACCATAAAATGAATTATCTTATTAGTCTACTTCCTAGATATTCAAGAGTAGTGTTTAATAAAGAGCTTGTGATGACTCTACATACAAAAAAAAGTCAGACTCCATGGAGTTCCCTGGGTGATTGTCTCTACCCTTGATGCTCGTTTGAAATCTCAATTATAGAGAGGATTACAAGAAGCCTTTGGGACTCAGTTATACATGAGAACAATATTTCACCCCCAGACTGATGAACATAGAGAGTGGACAATCAAGGTCTTGGAGGACATGCTATGATCTTTCATGTTGGACTTTGGCCTTAGTTTGTAGGATCACCTACCCTTGGTGGAGTTTGTGTAAAACAATATAAATCATTCCACCTTTGTTATGGCACTATTCGAGGATCTATATGGGTGACCTTGTAACTCCACACATTGTTAAACTGATCCATAAGTGTTGGCACTCATGGGTTCAGAGTTGGAGTGGGCTACAATAGAGAAGTTGCAGATTATCCAGGAGTAGATGAAAAATTCATAGAGCCAAATGAATTCTTAAGAAAACTGATGAAAATGACCTTCGTATTTTTAGGAGGGTGACAGTGTGTTCCTGAGGGTCTCACATTTGTGTGGAATGAGAATATTTTTTTTGTGGTAGCAAGTTATATCTAAGATTCATTGGTACCTTATAGATACTATGTAGAGTTTTCAAGGTGGAGTACCATTATAGTTAGACTGGGTACATGACGTCTTCCATGTGCCGCAATTGAGAAGTTACGTGAACGACCCATCACACATTATCGATTGGGGCGAGCAGGACAACAAGGATGGATATACCTTTTCTGAATACCCGGTGGAGATTGAGGATCGGTAGGAGAGGATCCTTCTTGGATTTTTTATTCCCCTTGTACATGTACGGTGGTATAATGAGAATCTTCAAGAGAGAACGTGGCAGTAGGAGGCCCCGATTCATGCTCAGTACCCAAATATCTTTGTATAGCCCTTATTTTAGATTTTCTGGGGGTAAATACCTACGTTGAGGAGAATTTAACATATGATATTTTCTATGTATTATTTTTGAATATTATATATTTTATTTTTGAGACCAGGTGCTGAGAAAACATGAGATTATGAGTCTATGTGTGCCAAAAAAATGATTAAAATTTTATAAGTATATGAAATAGAACTCATGAGTAGTTTTACTAAAAAAGTTGAATAAATTCTAAGTGGGTTCTTAGATTAGAAATATGAGGGCACTGTTGAGTTTAAAATGTGGGTTTTACATGATTTGCGACTTAACCATAGTCAGCAAGGGATGTTTTTGGAAAATTATTAATGTTCGTGAATATGAGTAAAATAATTAATTAAGTTTTTGTTCAATTTCACCAATTTAGTGATTGACGTGTCTTTAAATAGACTATTAGGATGAAATCCCAAGGTTAACTGCATAACCCTAGTATCATTATAAATCCATTGGAGAGAACATTGGAGGAATTATATGAGGAAAAAGACAACCAAAACTTGGATTGATGATTTATGCATGATAGATTAAAAGGTTCTCACCAACAAAAATGATTCAATGCCATTATTCATCAGGGATTGACCCAAATTTAGGTAGGTTGGTTGTTTCATTTTTTTCATTCTTCGTTCTTGATTCCTACAATGAACATGGAATAATCGACCAACAGATTGATCCATGGATCATGCTTATTTACAGGATGGGTTGATTATGGGGTGATTTGGTGGGAATTTCTTTGGAATATTTATTTATTCCCTTTATTATCACAAAAATGAATCAATATCTAATAAACATTGATCGAGGTCTATTACTCTCATTTGTTCTTATGATTTTCCTCCACAGTTAATCGTTCACTGCAAACATCTTTCCCCAGGCCTGGGCTCGAAAATATCCTAATCAATCAATCAGTTCATGCCCTTTTCTTGGTGCAACGATATGATATTTTAGACCAGGGATAAAAACAAAAATATTGTGGTTTGATGATGGAAAAAGTGTTCAATCAAATATTTTTGGATACCTGATCTCGCATTAATTAGTGTGTATTATAGAACGATATGTAGATCTAATTTCCAAGTGGATTCGAGCATGATATTCCATATATCAGTTTTGAGAAGGTTCGAACAAACCCTGATTAGTAGGTTATGGAAAAGAAAGAGTCTCTAGTTAGGCATGTTGTGATGGAGACTGAATTTGGGAAATCATGAGAAAAACTCTGTGTAATCTGGCATTACAAGATTTGTGGGCCCCCAAGATATGGTTCTAGTGTTATGGCCCAAATTTTGGATCACCAGGCATGTGACCACTATCAAACGGTGTATGGACCTCCTCAATTGACTTGGCATTAACTCTCAAGAGTACACAAACAATGATTAGAGTACATGGCTAGATGGCAGGGCATGTACTCCCTCATGGATGCATCTTGGCCTGGTGTACATAGTCTTAAATGTGTAACAACACAAAAATATAGTATACGAGTAGCTGCACACCAGGTACTACTACACAGACATGACCACCCCAAACATAGACATAGCCATACTATACGAGTAGGGTATCATGTGTTTACAAACACAATTTACTCCTTCTATATGACATGTATTTGGATACTACATGTCATGTGAGGATCTTCCACATGAGTATGCAAGGTGATAACTCGACACATCATATACTCCCTATTACACATAGTGTACCCCCTTCATGTGTATTTTTTTCTCTTCATTTTCATAGTTTTGACTAGTATAGGTTTAGTAGATTCCCTTGGTTATTTTTAATTTAGGGTACAATGAAAAATTAAATATATATCACTAGATTGTGATCCCTTCTATAGGTGAAGTCTCAGATAGAGTTATGGCATACCTCAATGATATTGGAGTGTAATCCTCCATCATCATTCATTCCCTAGTTGGAGTTTTTTGAATTAGAAAGACCTATCTGAGTAGAGAATTAATCATCCATCTAGCAGGTCATATTGGTAGGGTTCGTGGAATCATTGGCTTATGATCCCCAATATAGTGAGAAGATCTAGATTAGGTTCATGGTATCCCCAATAATTTAGGATGCAGCCCGCTATCTATGTATCTAGGTATTCATAGACAAGTGATATTACATTAGGTGGGGCCTAATGATCTAGACATATTCATCGAGTGTCTCCAATGATAGCATGTATCATGGAGCGGATTCTCCTGAAAAGAGCATTGGTTTGAGAAGAATATTATTGGTAGAAATTGGTTATGATCTCTTGATGGCATGGTGTCTTTCATGAGTATATCTAACTATTTTTATTATAAATTGATTGTTATATCTTTTATTGAGATGAATATACTTCGTGTTTAGTGTTTTTGGGGTGTCTTGGTGCATATTGATATACACACCCTTGAATGAGAATTTCCCAAACATGTCACGTCTTATGAAGATGATGTCCATTTTGATGTTGCCTTTAGAGGACATGGAGCAGGTGGAGTGTAGCTAGATCTTTAAAAATTTATTCTTTTATCAGGAGCTTGAATTTGACTTAGTTCTAACACTTGGAGTATGTTTGACTCTATATTTTTGGTTGGGATAGTATTTGTCCCCATTTTGTGCTTTCAGTACTTTACTATTGTACTCTATTGTTGGATCATAGATGTATTCTTACATTGTTTTAGTTGTTTTACATTTCAACATTGTGTGGTCTTAGAGATGTGTGCATGTGTACTGGTACTTGAGGCTAATGCCTTCCATTTCTGTGATATGTCTACTCAGTGTTGGTCACCATCCCTGAACTATTGGAGGTGAAATTGGGGTAGTCTCATATTTTCCATGTATTATTTTTGTATATTATATGAATTATTTTCATGTACAGGTACTAAGACGACACACGATTATGAGGCCCGATGTGCCATGAATAAATGTTTGAAATATATTAAGTATATTAAATTGCACGCGTACACAATTTTCTTGAAAAAGAGGAATAAATTCTAATATCATTATCAGATCATAAATCTGAGGGCACTATTGAGTTTAGAATGTGATTTTTACCCTAGGCACTACATAACCTCAATCAGCGCGGGTCATTTGTGGAAAATTAATCATGGGCATGGAAGAAAATAAAATAATTAATTAAATTATTTTATTATAATTTTTCCAACATAACAACTGACATGTGTTTAAATAGACTGTTATGGAGAAAACCCTAGGGTTAGACGCATAACCCTAGAATCATTGAAGAGCTACTGGAGAGAACGTTGGAGGAATTCTCTCACGTGAGTGTCTACCGGATCGTGGATCAACAATTGATGCACCATATATTTGAAGGACCTCACCAACGACAATAATGATGAATCTTTGTTTTCCAATGATTGGACAAAATTGAGGTAGGGTGGTTGTTTTATTTATTTTAATTCTCCATTATTGATACCTATGATGAACACAAACCAATCAACCAATAGATTGATTCACGGGTCATGAATATTTTTGGGGTGGGTTTATTACGGGGTGGTTTTGGGAAAATTGTCTGTGATTATTTATTTATTTTTAATTCATTTTTATTCTCATGGAAATGAATCAAGACTTACATGAACATTTATTGGAGTCCGTTTTTCTCGTTTTTTCAAGTACTTTTTGTCTATGGTTATTCATTCACTATATACATCATTCATTTGGCCCGAAGTTTAAAAATATCACGATCAATCGGTCATTGTGCACTTAATTCTTGGTGAAATGATCTGATATTTCATGTATGGAATTGAAATGACATCATGGTGTTTTGATGATGTATGTGGCAGTGAATTAGATGGGTTTGGATACATGATTTCACATTCTTCGATGTTCTTCAGTGCGAAAAGAAGAACAACATGTAGATCTACTTCCACGTGGATTTTATCCCAGTTTCCATAGATGAGTGCTAGAAAGGTTCAAAAAAACCCTGATCTATAGGTTCATTCAATGGAGAATACTCCAGTGAGGCTCAGTAGGACATAGAGTGAATTTGGGAAATCACTAGCAATACGATGTATAATTCCTAATTACACATAATATATTCTTCCTAGCTGCGGTCCTAGGATTCCAATCAAAATTATGGATCACACGAAATGTGAACCTTGTCACACAGTGTGTGGACCTCCTCAATTGACTCGATGTGTAAACTAGAGAGTAATCAGACATGGGTTGGATTACATGACCAGATGGTATGCCGAGTACACCCAGACACACACAACCTGGAAGGGTGTATACAATCTTACATGTGTAATGACACACAGGTAGAGTACACAACTAGCCACTCCCCGTGTACTACTACACTAACACGGCCACCTGGAAATGGAAATAGACAGGTGAAATAGGTAGGGTACCATGTGTTTCTAAACACCATGTACTCCTACTATACATTGTGTATTTAGATACTACATGTCATGTGAGGCTCCATCACATGGATGGGGAAAGGGATATATGGACACACCATGTACCCCATTGTAAACACGGTGTACCCCCTTTAAGAGTGCTTGTGAATCTTTTTTTTTCATATTTTTGAGTAGTATAGGTTGAGTACATTCTTGTAGTCCTTTTTTTGCGGTTCAGTGTAATATTACATCCATATCATTGGATTGTGATCCCCTCTAGAGGCCAAGTGCTGTATAGAGTTGTGGTGTCCCTCCATGAGACTAATGTGTGATCATATATCATCCTTCATTACCTAGTTAGATTCATTGGAATCTATGTGAACTCCCTATGAAGAAAATTTATACTCAATATAGTAGGTTATATCAATAGGGTTTGTGTAATCATTGGAATACAATCCACTACATAACAGGAAGATCAAGATTAGGTTCATGGGGTCCCCCAATGGTTCTGGGAATGACTCCCTATCTGTGTATCTAGGTATTCTTATACTAGTGAGATTTCATTAGGCAGTTCCCAATTAACAAGACCACTTTATTGAGTGTCTCCTATAATAAAATGGATCATGTAGTAGATTCTCTTGGAATGAGAATTTAATCAAGTAGAATGTTATGCCAAGTAGTTTTCTTTCACCACTTGATTGTGTGGGGTATTTCATAATTATATTTGGGTGTTTCTATTATACATTGATTTTTATATCTTGTATTTATATGATTATACTTGTTTTTTCATGTTTAGTGTTTTTGAGGTTTCCTACTAAGTATTTATATACTCACCCCTGCATGGGATTTTCCGACACGTGTCATGTCTTTTGAAGATAATAACCCTTTTGATGGTGTACTGGGAGGATAGGAAGTTGGTGGAGCATAGATGGAGCTTGAAAGACCAAGATGTTTTACAAGTATCTTGAATTTGAATTAGTCCTCACCCTTGGAGCAGGTTGGACTCTTTATAGTTTTGGTTGGACTTGTATTTTCCCCTTTTTATATTTTCAGTACATTACATGCATACTGTATTGTGGGATCTTAGATTTATACATGAATTGTTCTAGTTGTTTTACATTTTTATATTGTGTGATCTTGGAGATGTTTTCCTGTTTACAATTACCATTGGATAATGCCTTCCATTTGTGGGATATGCCTACTTAGAACTAGTCTCCTGACCATGGAAAATTAGTGGGAAGCTTAGGGTAGTCATGGGTCGGACCATAGCTGGCTTGGTCATGACATAAATTCCCTCATATGAGGACAAATATAGGTGATCAAAGTTCATAGTGTATAGACTCTCCAATGATGGCCAACACGACTACTCTCATGACCGAAGGTTGTTTCTCTTTCAATACTATCATGAATGTCGAGACAGAAGCAGTGTAAATAACTGAAATCCACAAAGATATGGTATTGGGAATGACTTCCATGAACATGACTTAACTCTATGAGAGAGATCCACACTAGGTGACAAGTTACAAGGAGGATTCCATAGAAGGAGAAGCCTTTATCCCATCATCCCATTTTGATCAAGGAGCATACATTGTTGTTGAAAGTGTTGAAAGCCACCTAACCATAGAAGCTGGAATGCGTGGTAATAAATAATGCCACCACACATTAACACATAGGAGGGGAACCCCGATGAAAGCATGGGAAACAATAGGCCAGAGGAGTCAAAATCACCTATTGAGAGCCTTTAATGATCAATGAATTGTATTAGGGGTGAATGGGGGTGTTTAGAAACATAAATAATGGTCCTGAATTTATTAATTAAATTTTATAGGGAATTAAAAACCACACGTATGAGTTTCTAGGTGGATATCCCAATTAGTAGTAACAATGTTCCATAATCATGCACCCCTACTAGACTTCCGGCAAGGTGCATGCTTAGGAAACGTGATTAAACTAGCCATGTGGTAACAAACAAAAATCCTCCATACATAGGGTTCATAGTTTGGAGGGATGACTACTTTGTTTTGAGAAATCATGTTCCCCTTCAAGTGGCTCAATATAGGGCACATAGCATGCTGGACCAAACTGTGTGGTTTGACCTATCCATTCACAACCCTTTTGGATTTAATTTCTTTTTGAAAACCACCCATAATGTCCTAAAAGAAAGAACTAATAAATGAATGATTAAAAAAGGGTCAAGAAATACATATAATAAGGTAACGAGATGTTATAAAACCCCCCACAATAAAAACACTTTATCCTAAGAATGCATATCAAGAAGATTCCATATCAAAGAGATGAGGCCCCTACTATCTCATCATTGCATTTTAATCCCATGTATCATTTTTTAATAGAGCCAAGATTCCATTGAAATTTTACTAAAGGTATATTATTTCCATTGAGAAACTTTATTTCAAAATCCAAATTTTGACTAGATTATCATTCATGGATAAATAAGGTTCAACATCAAGATGTTACTGTAATAGGACATGAGAAGGGTTAGAAAGATACTTCCTAATCTATGATAAATGAAACAAATTGATGATCAATGTTAACTATGGTGCATGTTCCAAAAATTAATATACTTTCCCCAACTTCCCAATATTTCAGTGACACAGCTGAGGTGAAACTGTCGAGAACACATAGTCACCAACAAAAAAAATCTAATGATCATTAATGAAAATCAACAATTGATTTATACCAGCTATGTGTTTTCACTATTATATGATGATTAAAATGAATATTCTTTGTCGTATCTTAGACCAAACTCAACCAAACCAAGGAATCTTCACCAATATATGACTAACAAAATGGATATTTACAAAGCATACCATACAAAGCCTCAGAAAGAAGACATCCTGATAGTTTACTATTAACTGTTATTGTAGGAAAACTCATCTAGTCCCAAATGGACATACTAATATCCAACAATGTCAAGAACACAAGAATAAAACATTTCCTTGAGAATTTTTATAGCCCATTCTATATAGACATCCATATTTAGATGATATTTTATTCCTAAATGTACCTGGCATCCCATTGCCTCCAGTAGGCCACTCTAAAAATGAGATGTAAAATGGGGATCCCTATCAGTGACTATAGGAGAAGTAACTCCATGAAAAATGGACATTATCTTTAATATAGATAGTTTCTAAGTCTTTATATTTCATTTTATATTGAATAGGTATAAAATAATCCAATTTGTTCAGCCGACCAATCACTACCCATATCGATGGGTATGTGATATCCTAACTACAAAGTCCATAAAGATCTCTTACCACTTCTAAATTGGCAGTAGAACCAGCTGATGAAATCCTAAAGGTCTTTGGTGTTTTGATTTGACCAATTGCAATGTATTAAAATAAGAAATAATGTAAATGAAGTATCATATCATACATTGGCACCAATATCATTACCAAAAATCTTAGAACGTCTTCTTGGTTCCAGGTTTCATTGACCATTGAGTATTATGGATACCACCCCATTTTAAACATTCTCATAGAGAAGGGAACAATATACCAATTCTGAAAACATAAGACACAATTTATGGAGAAATTATAATCATTGATGGTCACTCCACTGTAAATAGAGAGATTCCCTCATGGTACAAAATTATTCATCAAGTTTTGGCTACAAAAGAATAATCTCACGAAGAGAAGAGTTTAAAAATTCACTAGAACAATATCGATATCATCTACCCAAACTCCCAAATTAATATGAGAAAAGAGAAATAAATTACAACACTTTTGATGATTATTTCATGGAATCTATTGTAATTTTCCTTCTCAAAGCATCAACAATGACATTTTCCATACTAGGAGTGTAGGAAATTTTGACATTAAATGGTCATAGTTTCTCCACCGAATGCCTCTCTTGGAAGTTCAAATATTTTTGAGTGATGATACAATTAAAGATTTTATGGTTAGAATAAATGGTAAACCTTTCTTTAAAAATATTGTACACCAAATATTGAGATCTTGTATCACATCTATGAGTTCGAGATCTTGGGTCAGATAATTCTTCACATGCGGCCCTAGCTACTAGAAACCATAGGCTACCATGTGATCACCCTACATAATAGCATAGACCAAACCCGAACCTTATGTATAACGAAATACCACATATCCTTTCCCAGCCCCTAAATGTATCAACACTGGAACATAAGTCAAAAGACATTTTATCTCAACAAAATAACATTGAAATTTAACATCATATAAATATTTCACTCCCTTATGAGTAAGGTCTATCATTAAAGATTCCAACTTCGAGAAATATTTAACAAACCTATGGTAACACTCCACCAAGCCTATGAAACTCCAAATATTGAAAACATTAGGTTGTTGTTACCATTATATTACTTATTTCACCTTTATAGGATCAATTGTAATACAATATTTAGAGACTAAGTGTCCTAATAACATTACTTCTTGAATCCATAAATAACATCTCAAAAGATTTGTGAAAAGTTAGTGATCTCTCAATAATTATAGAACATATATAAAATGATTCACATGATCCTCCTTGGTTTATAGTAAACCAATACTTCTTCAATAAAATCACAAAAAATGTATCAAGGTACTCATGGAATAGCATATTCATCATATCCATAAAAATGGTAGGAGCATTTGTTAGACAAAATGTTATAACAAGGTACTCATAATGGCCATACGTACTCCTGAAGGAGGTATTTTGAATTTTAGAATCGTTAATTATCAACTAGTGATAACTAGATCTTATTTTAATATTTCAGAATAACTTAACCCATTTTTATTTGTCAAATAGATCAATAATTCATGGTAATTGATATTTATTCTTTTCCTTCAATTGATTAATTTCCTATTAATTAACACATAAGATAAGTGTTCCATCATATCTAATTACAAAGAGAACATGTTCCACCCAATGTGACACACTCAATTATATGAAGACTTTCTCTAGTAGATCAACCCAATGAGATTTTAACTATTTTAACTCTGCTGGATTTTGTTGGTTATAAGAAATATAAACTAGGTGGGTATTAGGTAATAAATCAATGGATAACTCTACCTCACTTACTAGTAGTAAGACGGATAAATAAAAAAGAAAAACAATAGTAAAATCAACATAAACATGAGAGAGATCACCAATCAAATATCCACACCCCAATTAAAAATTAATCACTAATATTACCCTACCCAACTCTATAATGGAAGGTCCATCTCTCCTAGTAATTGTGTCACGTTCTCCTTGAAATACATGACACACCCCATCAAGTATATTATAAGAAACCCACCAATGATAACAGTCACTAAAATCATTATCATTAGTCATCCAATCCAACCAAAAAATCATATCAAGAGGTTTCATGTTGAGAACTAGAAAACTCCCAGAAATCACAATCTCAGGTAGAGAAAAAACAAAATAAGGACATTGAAGACCCTTCTCTCTCTTAGTTCTTAGGGGTATAGTAATATATGCCACATACGAAAAAATATATGTAAGAAGGTTTATTAAGTTCAATACATGAGTTTATATAAATGAGTGAGATTCAATAATATCAAATAAATATGTCACTAAAGATGAAGCTATAGTGATGGTACCCCTCATAGTCGCTAGACCCGCATCATCTTCCATTAAAGACTCTTCCATTATATAGAGAATATTGTTTCTGTATGGATATGAATTAAACCCCTTAGTTCTTGAAGCATATTACTTCACTATAGTTATTTAAGGAGATAATGAGCCCATTACACTTTTCCAAGTAAAAAAGAAATGGAAGAACATCTACTACTGGATTGAATGTCCACGTGTACTAAAAATCATGTGTGCCTCAGTACAAACCTATTTTGAATGGCCAACCTTGACACAGTGAAAGAAAGAAAAGATACTCGGTCAAGACATTTAGGGGGTTTGGATAATTACTACTATATTGAGCAACCATGATACTCATAACACTTTGCCTTTACATTAAATGAACTAATATGAATACTACTAGGAGAAAAGTGATCTCCCATCAACCCTAACATTCTAGCCATGTTAAGGCCACCCATACACACTCTATCTAACAGATAAACATAATATTTGAGATTTACCATGAAGACTTGATATTAGATTTCATCATTAAGACCCATATAAAACCATTGAGACATTAGTATCTCATTCTTCACCACCTTAAGATCAAAACTAAACAATCTCAATAAAACAGTTTGCATACTACATCCTGGTCTTGTCACCTTGCAGAATGAAGAGAAACCCCATAGTGTTTTCCAAGCCCCTAGATTCTAGATAAAAATATTCAGTGAAAATAACTCTAAATTACTTCTAATATAAGACATAATTTTTCTTTTCTATAACCAGTGAATCCAAATATATCCTACTAGGCCCTTCAATCTTAAAGGCTTCACAATTCACCTTCATAGCTTCTAGAATAAATATGCACCATTATTGTTTTTTTCATGGGATAGTTTGCTGAGTAGGCGTGCAATGGAGAAGGATTTTCAAAATGATGTTGATGTTGAGGAGGGGTTTCCATTGTAGTTTTGTTATGGGTTGATTGGTCTCTACGTCCGTGAATTCATGCGTGGTTTCCCCCTTTACCCTTAAAATGGGTTTATCCAAAAAAGAAATAAAAATGTAGGCCTTCGGTCCATTCAGTCAATCAGATCGAATTATTCCTCAAGGAATCTTTTCTCAATCACCCACTGTGAATTAAGGATTGTTTTGATGAGAGATGGGGAGAAAATAACTTGTAACTACCACCTATGTCTCAAAAATGCTACCTATTGTCTACCAGGACAACCCAAACTATATATTGACATTAAGAAAATATGCACAACTAGAAACTTTTATACAACTTTGTCACAAACAAGATTAGATACCCTAGTAATTTGATTCATAATCTGATCTTGACATATCTTGAAGGGAATTCCCCAACCCCACAAGTTGGTGACTAGCACCTAGATTCATAGATGAATAAAATGGAATTTTTCACCCAAAATAGTGGAAGGTAAATTATATAATCCTGTATGTCAACAATCATTTGGAATAATGTACCAGAATCAAATAGGTAGATAAAAGCACAAACAAAACATCATCAAACACACAAAAAATATGAAAGAAATGTATAAGAAAAACAATTCAATCGGGTGATCACATCTCAACAAGTTGCCTCCTTCACTCTAGTCCAAACAGATCAAGTACACCCACCTCCTCCAAGTAGTTCATTCCCTTTACATGGACTTGGAATAAAATAATCTACAAATTACCTTTGTAAAAGGTAAGTTGTGAGAAAAATACCCTAGTAGGATACCACTAGAAGATTTCATAATAAATTCCAAAACATTAACCCCTTTATACATTTATAATTTAAACAAAAAAGTCGTGGAGAAGAATTTACATATTCTCAAGAAAATATGATTTCAACTCAAAAGATGTTAGATATATCAAAATATGCTTCAATAATTTTTTTGCATAAATTATTTATATAGAAAATTTTCCATGAATAAAATAGTTCTATAATCAATGGCATGGATAATCAAATAAGAAACACAAAAATCACCATGCTGAGAATCACTTAATTATGATAGTTTCTAGCTATAAGATCCTCACACATATAATTTATCTTTCCAAGCCAAGATATGTGAAAACACTCAAATAAATTCCAAAATTAGAGAATCATTATGGAAAATACACCTACACCCCATTATGGGACCCATCATGGGAAATCATGCTGAACTAGGTTTTGTTTGTGTTTTCATCATTAATCCATTACTTGGGGGTCAACGTCTATGTGTGATTATCCTAATCACCCACAAACTACCAAAACACACATTATCTTCAATCAATTATTAAATCAATCAATCATGAAAAAACAATCATTTCAATAAATTTCATCTATCATAGTTCAAATTCCCAAAATAATTTTTCAACATGCCTTTAAATTTCAAAACCAAATAATATGTTTTCATTAATTCATGCCCTTTCAACCCATCGTTAATTTTAAAGAATTTTTCAAGAATCACATCAAATCTTATAATGAAATTTACTTTCAAATCAACCCATCACATTTCTCAAACCCAACCAATAATTTCAAATCCATTATAATTGGATTTTTTTCACAAGTACATTTCCTTTTAAAATCACACATCTAATCATCTCAAACTCAAGATTTAAATCATTTATAAACACATCTCAAATGAATTTGTCAATATAAACTTTCTATTATAGTTTTAAGCCATATGGAACCACCTTATATTAATCATAAAATCAAAATAACACCTACCACATGATAAATAATGAGGAGAAAGGATAAGGATATAAATAAATAAAACCAAGAATCAAGATCCATGAAAATAGACATTATATCCGTAAATAAAATGATGATTTATTACTTTATAATATTGAGATAAGAGGAGATCTGAAGAAAACACATGAGAGGATATTTACCTAATATAATAAGATCAAATGAGATCACTAGTGCTTCGATTCAGTAAGTGAAGTGGTTGGAAGAGTCAAAATTGCCTCTTGAGAGCCTCTAAAGAATAAGGAATCATATTAGGGTTGAATAATAGTGTCTAGATACATAAATAGGAATATATAGTTTTTATAATTAGTTTTTTTGGAATTAAAAAATGCGTTCATGGTTTGATGGGTGGGACACATGAATTGTAGTAAACATGTAACCCTATTGGAATTTTGGATATGTTACATGGTTTGGACACATGATTAAACTAACTATGCGCCAAACATGAAAAAACCTCTAAAAATGGGCTGCACGGTTTGGAGGTTTGGCCGCATGGTTTGGAAAAATCATGCACCCCTTCCAATGGATCAACATAGGGAACATAGTTTGCTGGGACAAACCACATGGTTTTTCTTAACCATACACCAATCATGCATAGCCCTTTGTGATTTCAAATTTTTAAAAAACCTCCTAAAATAACATTAAAGTAAGACCCAATCAAAGCATGATCAAACCAAGGGTCAAGAAATACATAAAAGAGTGTAATGAGATATTATAATTTATTATCCAAATTTTGATGTATACATGTTAATGTGGAAATAAAATTTCTCTAAGAGGATTGATTTTTTACTACCTTTTCAATCATTATCAATCTGTTTTCATAACTGAAGACTCCCTCCCATGACATACATTATGAGTATCCTATACATCCTTCTTATGGTTAAATGTTATTCACTTAAATAATATACCATTCAAATTTGTAGGGAAATATGCAGTCATAAACATATAAACATTTATTATATATTTTATGAATATCCAAAACATCATAAATTTTAATTAAATGGAATTTACCAAGATTTTCTTTTTTCATTCTTTGGAAAAATATTTACACATTATTCTTTATGTAAACCATTTTATTTTCTTGTTTTAATCAAGATATGATATTTGGTGGATATATAATTTTTTTTATTTTCATGAAATACAAAAATATATATCATTATGTGTTGGTTAAGCCTGAAATTATATATCCCTCTAATATTTTGGCTAAAGATTTATATATGAAGAGATTACTATGATATGGAACGAAATTGGTTTTACTAGCTAAATATGTTATATCAAACATGTTATTTTCCCAGTCCATCATGTTATAGGACACAGGTTGTCATCCCAGTTCAATATAATATGAATTCCAAGTTGTTAACCATAACACACGCTTATAATGTCCTAATTATATATATATATATATATATATTTCATATTATCAAATAAAAAATTTATGTAATTATAAAATCAAATTTTATACCACTATAGATCATGAACATTATCTTAAAAGTTGCCATTATTATGCCATGGTATATGTTTTGTTTTTAGAATCATCCTTTTATGGATTCTATGGAATGGTTGATAATTATGTTATTATTAATCATGATAAATTATAATGATTTCCAGGTCATATTCCATTAATCATGTTATTTATCTCAAGATTATGACTCTCACTAGTTTATGATATATTGATAAATTCTCAATGTCTTATTAATATTGTTTCATCCCTTATAGGGCATTTGATCACACCTTTTCTTATGTTTCCCATTTCAGTAGGATCTCCTATAAAGTGGTTTGTCTAAAAGGGTACCATGTGTGAAGTATTTTATGGATTAAATTTATGTTGTTTTGTAAAATAGGATATTAATGTAGACAATCTCTAATGACACTAAATATTCATTTCATGAAATAGTTTTTCTTTTTTACATTATATATATAATCATAAAAAAGAATGTATGTATTTTTTCAGTCATCTCAACTAGAATAAGAATATATGTTTAACTTAGGTAACTTGGGAACTGGATCATAGAGTGTGGGTCTGAGTGGATTCTGTTTGTATCATAGCATAGTTTAGTTATTTTTAAGAAATATGCTATAAATAATACATAGATAAAACATAAAATAATATAGGATTAAAAGAAGGTATAATATGATAAAATAGATTAGGATTAATATTCAATTTCTTTATAGTGGATAACTCTATACTTATTAGATATTATCATTACTCACTTAAACTATTTTTGTTTTATCAAATAGTTGTAAATATGATCATAAAAGTTATACTAAAAAATGAATGTCATTAAAAACTAATTCACATGTATGGTTCATGTTACCTTCAACATAAGTATACTTTGAAAAAATGGGTGAGATAAAAAAATTTCTAAACAGATGCCTATTTATGAGAAGTTTCATTCCCTGATTGAGTTCTTAATAAACTGAATATCATAATTCATGCATATTTTAAGTATGCCTTCCCTTTTTTCCTTGGTTAGTGAAAATAAAATTTAAAGGATGAATTTTTTTTAAGGGGGGATAATGTAACACTATATATATTGATATATATTTTTTCAAATAAAAAATTAATTTTAAATTCTATTATATAGAATAGAAATGATATATAAAAATAAAATTTATAAAAAATTAAATTAATATTATTTTTTATCTTCAAAATATAAAATAAAATATGAATAATTAATATATTAAAAAAATAATAAAATCACAATGGGATAATAAAATTAAGTAAATACAAAATTGAAATCTTAAAAAACATTTCACTGTAGTCTCCCATGAGAATGATACCTCTGATTATAATTCTTAAAAAATTATAAAAAATTCAAATAAGGAAAATATTTATAATAAGGGAATATGATAATTAACACTAGTAGAAAAGTGGTTTACCACATTATAATTCTGACATTGGTTATTTGACCATTGATGATAGAAATATTTTTAATGTTTGTTACAAAAAAGTTGATCTAAGGATTTTAATTTTTTGTAAGATTTTAAAATATCAAATGTGAAAAGTATGTGGTGAATTTTTTTAAGATGTATGAAACCGATATTGATTATTTTATATCACACACTTTTGAATTATGTCTTTCCACTTAAGAGTTCATCTCTCTAAGAACTATTATTTATTTCAATCAAACCCTTAATTTATCTATCCTTTTAAATTATTGACTTACTATAGTTTCATCGTTCTACTGATTTGAAGTGATAATATATATATTTTTTAGATATTTCAATTCATTGTTTTAATAGTATACATATTTGTGACTGTTTTTGATTATTTTTGATGAAGATGAATCTTTTATATATAACTGAAATGATTAAAATTATACATAATACCAACCATGAAAATTCCAAAGTGCATCATGAGTTTTTATCCCAAAAGAAAATGAATATGAAAATTACTCATGAGTTTTTCATCATAAAGAAAATGAATATAAAAAAGGTGATCTCTAATGATGGAGGGCACGTCCTCATATAAGAATAAGGAAAAACATTTAACACATATTTTTTTCCATTATTTTATTCATTTTTTATCAATATAACCATGTTTTTTGATCTAATTTATATCAAATGTGGTGAAATTATATTTTTTGTAACATACCATGTTAGTTATGAAAATAACTTACATGGAAATGTACTTATAACATCAGTTATTTTAATAATTGTTTTGAAAAGGAACCTAAGACATTGGTTATTTAAATAACTATTTTAGAAAGGTAAAATTACATCAGTTATTTTAATAATAGGAATTTTGAGTTCCTTTCAACTTTAGTTATTATAATAAGCGACAAGGTATGTTTTCTACGTCAGTTGTTTTCTAACCAAGGTTAAAAATTATTTACAGCATCGGTGGAAATAATTTTGGGTAAAAAATGATATTAAAATATAAATATAACTGACATTAAAACAATATTTCTCTACTATTGAGGTTTTAGAAAATTATATAAGGTTATATATTAGAATATAAAAGGGAATTATGACCATTACATACTCATTGGATATATAGATGTTGGATATATAATGAAAATATGTCTGATCAATGGGTATATATGTATCTAATAAGCATATTTAAAATTTTATAATTTTTATGTAGATGTGAGTAATGTGTTATGAAATTATATATCTTTCATAAAATTAATATATAATGAATAATTATGAAAAAAATAAAAGGGAAATAATTCATCAATAAAATATCTTGTGAAAATGTTTATTATTTATATGTTATGTTTTTTTATTTTTAAAAATTTTAATTTATCTCTATTTTATAACGACTAAAAAAATTATTATATATATAAAAATTAATATTCATATCAATATTAAAAATTATTAATGAATTAGAATAAAATTATTTAATTTTAATTATGTTTTTTTGAAAAAAAATTGTTTTTTATATATTATTTGTTTTCATTTAAAATTTAAAATCACTGTATTAAGATATTTAGCTCGATGAAAATGATTATATATTTTTAATAATTATATAAAAATTTGGTAATAGGGGTTATATTTTATTTTTGGAAAGAAATTAATTCATTCATTAAATAATTACATTAAAATGAGGTAAAACAAGGTAAATATTACAGGACATGAATTTTGATTAAGTAAAATAAAATTTTCACTTTATATAATACAATTGATTGGTGTGGAATTCAACCCTACTATTTAAACTATCATTCCATCACCAAAATCACCTAACTCAAATGTGATTCTATGTTTTCCCTTCACCAACAAAATGTTTTAAAATAAATATACCTAATTTTTTTTATAATAAGGACCTCCCACCACCATATCTAAACCATTTGGTTTTAAACTATTGATATTACTAGAATTATACTAATAGAATCATTCCTTATGTTTTTAGGACCGTGGATAGATAAATAAGGCCAATGTGATTCGAAAAGAAAGATCACTAAGTGAAGAAGAAACGTTTTTAAAGAAGGGAAAACCATCGTAACTTTTTTTTATTAATTTTCTTCTCAATATCCATAATTTTTATTAAAAATTTTAAAAAAAATTATATAAGAATCAATATAATTCTATTATTATTTTACAATAATGAAATATTGATGGGTTTATAGCTATTTTTATTGTTATAAAGTTTATATATGTGTTGGTTCATCCACATACATGAATGATGCTACTCAATATTATTAATTATATTTATAGAAGGTTAAATATATTATCCTTGAATATTTGTGGTATGAAATATAATTTTTTATTGTTTTTGTTCTAGAATGGAATGATTCAAATAGATATTTTATTTAATTTTACCCTTCTTGATTGGTTATGTTATATGAAATGGGCGAGTTGTGGATATTTTCTTGTGAACTGTACACATAAATTATATGGTATGAAAATGGAAATTTTATAAATAATTCCAATATTATGATTACAGAACCTTCAATATTCTAGGTATGATGAAATCATAAATAAGGCATGATTATTGAGATTTCCATATCAAAATAACCGTGGAATAATTATATAAGATCGTAAGAGTATACAGTTTACCTAAAACATTGGGGTGATTTTTTTTGTAATTGGGTATCAACACATTAAACTATTTTTTTGTTAATTAATTTTTCATCAAATTTATTTAAATTCCATATCATTTCAAAAATAATCTTTCTACATTAATTTTTTAATTATTCTATTTGATTAATTGATTGTTATTACCTTTAATTTTTATTTTATCCTTTTTTTATATTTTTTAAGTTATGGATTAGTAAAAAATTACGCCATCTGAATGAGAAAATTGGGCTAGTACTACTAACACTATTAGGAGGAACCAAAGACCAACCCCCATGGGAGGTCTAGCCCGTGAGGCATGATCAGAGCCAGGGTCGTGCACAGTGCACAAAAATCACAATTAGGCCCACGTATAAGGCCCACAAATCATGCATGGTTTTGGATTAATCACTTGCTAGGATCGTGTATAAGGAATATGTCTATGCATAGCATTTTATAGGTGCTAATTACCCAATGATTGTGTGGGGAGTGGAAGTTACAAGTTTTATGATATACCACACCCTCGACCAAATGTGAATCTGATGTAGTATACGATCTCTTTTTTACTATTCACTAGTGTTTAAAAAACACATATATAACTTCAACCGTCTGATCGATCTAACATGATTTTTTCAATATTATTTCTTTTCTCCCATATTTATATGTCTTATTCCCATAAACATCCATTTAAATTTTTAATCATATTAATCTTTCAGTGTTAGTGTCTCCCAAATCTTAATCTGATTATTCTTCAAAAGAATCTCTTATTCTTTAGTTTTGGTTGTCACCAATATCTCACTCTTTGTATGTGGTTACCATGGAATGATCTTCAAAAGAAGCACCATTATTCTCTTTTAGTTCTTGGAATCCAATGGTACATTAATCTTCCACCATTATCCTATCATTTTATTTAGTCTTAGTAGTATCTCCTACACCATGTCATCTCCATGAAAAACCAGTTGAGTTATTTACCATGTGATGGAATCACCATTTCATAGTGGTGTATTCTCTAAATATCTATAGAAATACCCTTCAATAATGAATCCTTCATCCTTCAACAGATGTATGGTTTTATGGTTGAACTAAAAGCCCTCCTCAATGGTTGACTGCTGGTACTAATGGTGGAATAATCTTTGGGGTAATATCTTATGCGATGATTGTTGTTTTTCTTTAATATTATTTTTCCATGCTCTTCATCCGAATTGTGTTTCTATAAAAAGATGATCATTTTTTTCATTCACCTATGATGTACTTTTCTTCCACAGTGGTAGTATCAACTTTTCATTTAATCTTCTCTTTTCACTATGGTTACCATAGATTAAAGCTCATTAACATCATCTTATGTTCTACAACATCATGCATCAACATTCTCTTCAAATGTGTTATCCACTATTGGAATTAGACATTGGTAGATACTCTATTTTCTATCACTTGACACCAATGGTAGATAATATGTTTTTATACTACTGGAAAGTAATATTAGATGAACTGTTCTAATGTTAGATCAAATTTTTAATCCACCATTAGTTCAAAATAAATTTTATAAAATTTTATTTCTTATTATTTTAATTTGTTTATTAAAATAAATGTGTTTGTGATAATTTATTATAATTTTTATAAAATATAATTACATGTTTCTAATGATAATTTTAAGCATATGTGATGTAATTTTTTACATGCAGTTAATTTTTGTTACAATTATCTAGTTTACATAATTCTTATTGTCTTATAAACTAAAATCTTATTCATTCTTTTTTTACAATTATATAAATAGGCATTATTTACATTTTATTCCTAACTTGTTTTATTTTTAATTCTAATATTTCATAGATAAATAAAGAGCACGAATGAATTGTGATTATTAGGATGACATTTTAAAATTAAGTTAACAATAATATTATTTTATTAATAACCACTAACATGTGGCATGCCGATGATAAATATACAGATCCTCCTAAAGATAATTTTTTTAATGAACTGAGATTATTTTGATGGACATGAAATCAAGGGATAAAATAATTTATGCTTAGATCATTAGATAAAAAACCATGATACAATTTATACTACTCTAAATTGATCAATAATCATATTAGTCTTTTTTTTAATTTTTTTTATGAATACTGAAAATCATCATCACTTTCATCTTCCACCACTAAAGTGATCAAATAACATGAGTTGCAACAAATTTATACATCATCTTCTCCACTATTGTATTAATTATTTCCATTATTTCTCAGTTCTAATTCTTTCTACCTTCTATTTTTCTTATAGAGTTGGTTTTAATCTTTTAACCTCCAAAAATGTCTCCTTGGGTTATTTCTCCCATCTAAAATGATGGTTGGGTTATTCGTCCAAGATAAAAATAAGGTATACTATGATTTATTCAAACGTCAAGGGTAATACCACCAGTTGAGAAAAATGTATGTTTAATTTTTATGAAATTGGGTAATAACACCATTTTAAATGTGAGGATCTAGTTAATACCATTATCCTCATAGAGTAGTGGTGATTGATGAGAGGACTAGGATCTTGGTGATCTTAACCTCTATAAAAACATTGCATGTTATCTTTTTTTATTTCTGCTGAACATTTAAAATTGTAATAACTATTTAATAATATTATTTCATTAACTATTTTAAAAATGTCTATTTACACCCCTCTAGTCACTACTGCCATACCAAGGCAAATAACAATTGGTATCAAAGGGTGGTTTCTTTTTTAAGAATCTGTTTTTATTTTTTTCATTATCTATTTTGAACTAACCATTATCCTAGAAATAAAAGTCTATGGAAAACATATACTTCTTTGTTATGTTAAGTTTGGAATTCGAGTTGTTGAATCCCATTTGACCACCTCACTTTAGTGAAAGTGACTATGTTCATTAGAAGGACCAGATTGAGATAATTCTTAAAAATACTGGTCTTGATTATTGGGTAATAATTTTAAAACCATATTAACTAGCCAATGTATATTCAAAAACCCTTACTGGTAATGATGATATAAAATGTGTTTGAAACTACAATGTTTTGAATTACTTATACTATTCATTAATTAGAAATATGTATATTCATATTTCTTCATGAAAAAACGATTTATAACATCTGGAGGACATTAAATGTCACTCATCAAGGAACTAATAAGTTGTACTGAACTAGGGTGTGTATGCATAGAGTTGAGTTTCATGAATTTAGAATGACCGAACAAGAAAAAATAAATGAGATGTAAAATCGATTCAACAAAATTTTCAATATTATGGTTTCAATCAGAGATACCATGAATAATGAAGCACTCATAAAAATATTACTTCGATCTATACCAAAGAGATAACATTAAATGAATATTTTTATAGAATAATATAATGATTTCACTAAGTATTCAATGGAGGAATTGATAGGATCACTTCTTCAATATGAGCTAGAAGTGAAAAATGAAAATGATAATGATCATGATAAATGAAAAGGTATAACATTTAAATATAATATAAATATTATTTATAATTACTCTAATTCTTTGTTATAGAAATATGAGAAGCATGAAATTTAAATTTCACCAAAGGAGTTTACAAGTACATGAAACGTAAGAGAGGATTTAAGAAGCGTCTTCGAAGAGATCATACAAAAGATGAAAAAAAGTTAAGTAGAAGAGGAAAATGTAGTAAATATAATTTTCATGAATTAATATGCAATGAGTGTAGGAAAAAGATAAATATAAAATCAGAATGTCTTAACTTGAAACAATATGGAAAAGTCAAGTAATAAAATAATGAGAAAAAAAGCATATCATGTTGGTTGGAGATATATAGAAGATTCAGACTCAATTATTGACAGTTCATAAAGTGAAAAAGAATATTCCAATCAAATTTTAAGTGCTAAAACTATGAATGAGGTACACAATGATTATAATTATATTTTGGTTATGAATCTGATATTGAAAATGAAGTTAAACAATTAATTATTCAAAGTGAAATTTTTAAAAGTGATATTTTGAGAATGGATGAAAATTACAGGGAACTATAAAGAGAAAATAAGAATATTAACGAAGAAAATAAAAAAAATGAATAATTATTATCTATATAATATTGAATAGAAAATGGTCATAGATTCTGAACTATTAACGGTTAAAGATGATTATATCAGAATAAATGATTTATTTTCCAAAATCGATAAAGATCATGATATGAGATTTAAATTAGTTTGTAATGATTTAGATATAATTTAAAAGGTATATAGGAATCTTAAATATGAAAATAAAAAATTTAAATTAATTGGATCAATATCAAATGTGAAAGTATGTGATGACCAAGAGGTTATTTAAAAATATAATGAAAACATTAAAAAGGAATTTACTAGACTAAAGGAAACCTTATTTGTTTTTTCTGAGGCTAAAATAAATTTGAAAAGATAATGGATATGAACAATCCCGAAAATAATAAAATAGGTTTTGGTTATAATAATTAGGATCTTAAGATGTATACAACTAAATTTGTTAATAGAAGTAGTGGTATTATTTCAAATGTTACATTATTTAGATATAACATGAAAGTGAATTATTCAAAAAATATATAATGTTTACTGAAACATTAAGATATGATGAGACTAATATTTCTAAGAATATATCATATAAACTACCATACAATAAATGTCTTAAATCTGTATGGATACCTAAAAATATTTCTGCAAATCCTGTTGGATCCAAACCTGTCTCGGTATAAAAACAATAATATGCATTATTTGTTTTATAGGAAGCCTACCTGAAGAGTTCTAAATTCACATGGTATATGGAAATTGGATGGTCAAGACACATGACTGGTGATATTTCTATCTTTTTATCTTTTAAATCATGTGATGGATGCATTTTCACTTTTAGTGACAACTCTAAATGCATGGTTAAATGTTTTTGAGAAGTAGGTATATTTACTTTTGTAATAATTTCTAATGTTCTTTTTGTTGAATGATTAAAACACAATTTAATAAAAATATGAAAACATTGTGATGATTGTATGATTGTAAATTTTGAAGATAATAAATGTATTGTTTATAAAGATAATATTGTTTTATTTTATGCTAATAAAAAACAAAATAACTATTCTATTGATTTTTCATAACTAGCCCAATAAAATTTAAAGTGATAAAATTATATAGAAACATATCACATTCTTTGGAATATAAGGCTGGGATATGTTCATATTTGATAGTTTTTTAATTTAGAAAAACATGAAAAGGTTTTAGAACATCCAAAATTCAGTAAAAGTAAGCATTATCAATGTGATTCTTGTCTAAAAGGTAATTAATACAATGAGTCTTTTATATTTTTTAATGTGGTTAATACTGCAGGATAATTATAATTTCTTCACCTTTATTTCTTTGGACCCATTATAATTACTACTTTAGTTTCTAAAACAAATATATATATATATATATATATATATATATATATTTAATTTTAGATTATTTAAATCAATTCACATGGAGTATTTTCTTTTCCCATTAAATTGGAACCTAAAACAAATTTGTTAATTTCAATAAGAAAATTAAAAATTAAAAATTAAAAAGGTCATTTAATATTTTATATTATTAGTGATAAAGGAGGGTAATTTGTTACCATAAAATTTTAAAAATTATATAAAACTAATAGATATTTCAATAATTTTTATACCCCGACAACACAATAACATAATGGTGTTGTAGAGCGGAAAAATCAAACTATTAAAGAAATGGAAAGAACAATGATTAATGAATTCAACCTGCCAAAATATTTTTGGGCTGAATTAGTGAACACTACTTTTTATATCATAAATAGATTTTACATCATACCATTGTTGAAGAAAACTCTTTATGAGGTGTTTTATAATAAAAATCCCAAAATTGGAAAATTTATAATTTTTGGTTGTACAGTCTAAATTTTAGATAATAAAGTTAATCTGGAAAAATTTGATTCTAAACGTGATGATGGTTTATTATTTAGGATACTCTAATAACATTAAATATTATAGGGTATATAATAATAGAACTATTTCATTTGAGGAATATATTTATGAAATGTTCCTCCAATATAATAAAAAACAGAGTACTGATTCTATTGATAATGTTAAATAATTAAATGAATTAGATTTTGATGAAGATAAACCTAAAATTAATAATGAAACTATTAAGGGGGAGCATATCTCTTCTCAATCTAATCCTTTATTTTGGGAAACTTATAATGATCACTCTTTAGAAATGTTTACAGGAAATGTTGAATCTAGAATTTGGACCAGAAAATATATTTTAAATCTATCTCCTAATTTTTCCTTTATAGCTGATTTTATACCTATTAATATTAAAAAATATTTGATAGATTCCAACTAGATTAATGTCATGCATGATTAACTAAACTAGTCTGATATAAATAATGTCTGGAATATAGTTGAGTTACAAAAAGATATAATTTTTATAGGAACCAAATAGTTTTTTCAAAATAAATTGGATGAGTCTGGTAATATAGTCATGAATAAGGAAATATTTTTTTCCCAAGGTTATCTTCCAGAAGAGGAAATTAATTGGGATGATTAATTTTCATTGGTTTTGAGATTATAATCCATTCATTTTTTTTAGATTTTATATGTTTTAAAAAAATTAATTTTTTTCTAATGGAAGTAAAAAAGATCTTTTCTAAAAGGTGTAATTTCAGAATATGTTTATGTTAATCAAACTCATGGTTTAAAAAATAATGAATTTATAAACCAGGTTTTCAAACTATATAAAGCATTATGTTGCCAAATTCTAGCTCATAATACATGGTATAAAAGACTAAGTATATTTTTAACTTAAAATATTTTTTTCATGGTAAGTTGATCCATGATTATTTATAAAAAGAGTTTCAAATTATATACTAATTATACACATTTATTTTGAGGATATGGTTTTCTGATCTATAAAAAATATAATTAGGAATGATTTTTCAAAATTAATGACTTATTAATTTGATATTATTCTATTGGGGGAAATAATATTTTACGTATTTTAAAAATTAATCAAAGGAAAGATGGTATTTTCTTAAATAAACATAAGTATACCAAATAACATGTAAAAAGGTTAGGACATGATTCCTATAAAACATTTAGAACCCCAATGAGCGCTAACTTTAAACTATACATGGATGAATCCGGGAAGTCAATTAATATTAAACTATATAGAGGCATTATAGACTGTTAAAGATATCCAACTACATCTAGACCTGATATTTTGTTTTCTGTCTATATGTGTGCTAGATATAGGTCTAACCCTAAATAATGATATCTTAAAGATGTTAAAATAATAATTAGATATATCAAGGGTAATTTATCCATTAGATGATTCTATTATAATGAAAACAAATTTTATTTACTATATTAATCTGATTATGAATTTAGAGGTTATAGACCTGCCTAAAAAAGAAATACAAGTATGTGTAATTTCTTAGGTTAAGGTTTAATTTCATGTAGTTCTAAGAAACAAATTTTAGTTTATTTTCCAAAATATGAGGCTAAATATGTTGTTTCAAATAGTTTTTGTTCACAGTGTCTATGGATTAAACAAACTCTATTTAATTTTGATATCTATTTCGGAAATGTTCCAATTTTTTATGACAATTCAAGTGCTATTTCAATTTCTAAAAACCCTCTTCAAAAATATGGAACTAAAAACATAGATGTTAGATTAAATTTTCATAGGGACCAAGTAAATAAATGTAAAATATTTTTAGAATTTTTTCCTACTGAAAAATAAATAGCATGAATTTTCAGATAACAATTATACTCTAAAAAATATGAGAAAATGATGTTTTAATTGGGAATTATTTAAGAATAAAATTTATATTTATTTATATTTCTAATTTTGATAAATTTATTCAGTATTGTTAAATATATTTTTACATGTCTTTTATTTTTGATAGATTTATTCTACTCTGATTAATCTTATTTAGATAATTCAACTTACATTCATTCTATAACTATATGTTAATCTTATGATTATACACTACTCTTTTAAAATTAAGTAGTTGTTTTTAATTAAAAAGGGAAATTGGATTAAAGAATTTTTACTAATGTGATATTTAATAAATTTGTATAGTGATAGATTTTTTTGGAAAATTTAATAAATGTTTCGAAATTTTTTTAAAAAATTTAACAAATGTTATGTTTTTTAATTTAAAAAAAGGGTAGATTTTTATAATTGGGTACTAACACTTTAACCTATTTTTTATTTTGATAAATTACTCTGGAATCATATTTATTTTAATTCAATAGTGTTTCATAAATAATATATCTATTTTACTTGATTAATGATTCTATTTAATTAATTTATTGTCATTACATTTATTTTTTAATTTATCATTTCTTATATTCTTTTACGTGATGTCTTAGTAAAAAATTATGCTATATAAACAATACACCTGGGTCAATCCAACTACCACTCTTTGGGGAATTAGAGAGAAACCTTTATGGGATGTCCAGCCTCTAAGGCCTTCTTAGAGGCAGAGCTGTAGATAGTGCACACAATGCTCAACAAAACCCATGTACAAGGCATGCATATTGTGCATGGTTAGGGTTTTGTCACCCATTGGGACCGTGTAGAAGGACCATGTGTATGAATGGTGGGTTTCAGGTGTTTATCCTCCCTTAATATCTTGGGGAGTAATTTTCTTAGGGTTTTTGGTATACCAGACCTTCAACCAGATTCATTTACGATGTGGGATGCGATCACTTTTTATTGTTCATAAATGTTTCAAAAACATAGATAAAACATCAATTGTTCAATAGATCTTACATGAGCTATTTTACCTTCGTTATTTTCTCCCACAAATATTGTTCTTCTTAATATTTACATCCATTGCAATTTTTAGTCATTTTATACCTTTAGTGCCAGTGCCTCTTGAAGCTTCATCTAATTGGTCTTAAATAAAATCTATTTTTCTTTATTTTCTCTCACCATCAATCTCTTCCTATATTTATGTGGTTTCTGTGGAATGATCATAAATGGAAGAACTATTAATCACTAGTTTTTCTGAGATTCCAATGGTTGATCACTCTTCCTCCATTATCCTATTGTTTATGTTAGTCTCAGTTGTATCTCCTTTACCGTGGCATCTCCATGAAAAACCAAATGAGTAGTTTACCATGTGATGGAATCACCATTGGTCAATGATGGATCTAACAACCTTCAATGGAGTAAATATTCAATGGTAAAATCACTAGTATTTGATGGAAGCACTGTTTGATTGTTGATAAACCATCATTCCTCAATGTTCAGCCACTAGTACTAATGGTGGAATGATATTTATGGTAATAACTTATGTAAAGATACTTCTTTTTCTTCACTGTTGTTTTCCCCTGCTGATCAGAAGTGTTTTGTTTCCATCATCGTTGATCATTTTTTTCATTCACTGACAATCATTGTTACTTCAATATTGGTAGCAACAAATTTTCTTTTTAGACTTTCCTTGAATAGTGGTTTCAATAAATTAATTCTCCTTGACATCATATTATGTTCTATAGCCTCCTGCTTCAATATCCTATTCAAATGTTTTATCCACTGTTGTCCCTCTCCAAAGGTAAATACATTGTGTATCTACTATTGGGCACCATCAATATATGATATATTTTTATACCAATGGATATCAATTGTAGAGGCTATGTAATAATGGTAGATCATATTTCCAGTCCAATTATAAATAAAAATAAATTTTCTAAAATTGTATTTCTTATTATTTTAATAGGTTTTATTAAAATAAATTTTTTGATAATCATTTATTATATACTTTTTAAAAATATATTGGCATGTGGATCAAAATTAATTTTTTGTATATGTGTAGTAGTTTTATTCATGCAGTTAAAATTATTATAATGCTCTATTGTATAGCATTCTTATTGTCTTAAAATCTAAATTCTTATTCTATATTTTTTAACCTTTTATAAATTTAAATTATTTAAATTTGTTGTGATTAAATTGTGGGATATTTAATTCTAATATTTCATAGAGAAATAAAGAGTATGAAAGCATTGTGATTTCTAGCACAACATTTTATAATTAAGGTAAAAATTATATTATTTTATTAATATGTTCTAATAACTGGAATGAATATATTGGATATGAAGATTATCCTGAAGATCATTGTTTTAATGAACCTCGAATAACCTGATGGAGATACAATCAGGGGATAAAACAACTTTTTATCAGATCATTTGATATAGCACCATGATATAATTTTTTCTACTCTGAATTGATTAAGGAACTACTTTGAATTGTATTTTTTTTGTGATCACTGAAAATATTAATCACTTTCATCTTGAACTACTGATGTGATCAAAGAAATGGAGTTACATTAAATTTCTGCATCATCTGCTCTGTAATTGTTTTAATTTTTTCTATTATTTCACCATTTTAATCTTTCCATTTCCACTAGAGTTTGATTTAATATTTACCCATCGTAAATATATCTCATTATGTTATTTCACCCATATAAAATAAAGTTTGGGTTTTCCACCTTGAAAAAAGAATGGTAGGTTTTGACTCCTTCAAAATTTAGGGGCTACACCACCAGGTGTGAAAAAGGTGGGTTTTATTTTTATGTAATTCTTTTATCAGTCCCTTTCAAAAGTGAGGATCTAGTTAATACCAGCCTCCTCGCATAGTAGAGGAGATTAGTGAGAGTATAAGGATATTGGTGATCCAAAACTCTCTAAAAACATAATGTACTTTCTATTTTTATTTATGTCACATTTTTAATAATATTCTAACTATGATATAACATTATTTTTTAAAAATATTTTAAAAAGGACTATTCACCCCACTCTTATGAAAAATTCTATACCATAGGAACTAATATAATTGTATTTTATAGAATAGAACATAATATTTTTATTTCCTTATTATATTGATTAATCAAAACTTTTTTATCCAAAATAGAGTTATTTAAAATTTTTAAATATGTAATGAAATTTTAAGTAATGCATAAAATAATAATAAAACATGAAAAACGATTATAAAAATAATTATAAATAAAGTAATAATAACTTAAAAAAGCATTATAAAATATTTACCCACTTTATTAAGGGTAAAGGAAGTCACAAACCCTAACAATGGGTATCCATGGTTTTCACCTAATTGTATAGTCTATCATTCTTATGATAAAAATTCCCTCAATACTAAGATAGATCATAGCTTTGTATTCCTATCCCCAGAGCCCTTCCATCAGCAATAATAAACCCACTTATATCATTAGATATCCTAAATCCTTTGATCAGAATGATCTTATAGACAGTTTAATAGTCACCCCGACCTGAAGGCCTTCGAGTTATTTATTTATTTATTGGATAAAACCCCTTTTTTGGGATATGAAGGAACCCTTAAAAGACCTGTAGGCCCTGTAGAAAAAGGACCATTACACTAACTGATGGATGAAAACACAATGCCTAATACATGAACTAAAGGACCTAGGACCAACAACACAATAACTACCCCTCCCAAGTATCTAAATAATTGACGGCGTCTAGTTTTACACCTCACATATTTGATTGGAATGAATTTCCTTTTACACAACTGTATAGTTCAAGGTACCTATAAGAATTTATATACTTTCTTGTTATTCTAATCTAGTTAGCTCTACTCCATTGTATGATACCTATATGAATCCATATCTATGGATTACAATTATGTGACCTACCTGGAATTCTTCTAATCCATTGTGGCTTAGAGGCCTGGTGGCCCGAAGGCCTATGTTGGCCTAGAGGCCCTATACCTCAAAGGCCCTATGACCCGTAGGCCCAAAACACGGATTATTTTCAGTCACAAAAATTATAAAGGCACTTACAAAATATCCTCTCATGGAATAATTAAAAAAACTCTTAAAAATTAAAATGAAGCACGCTCAATGTTACAAAATGTTACAATCATTTTTTAGTAAATTTATATAGTCATGGTTTCAAAATGATTTCTCCTCATAGATTTTTAATCTTATTTATAGGCAATGTACCAATGCCCATATCCAAAAATCTTGGATGTGGGTGAAACTACCTATGAAAAGAATTCCAATTTATATGAAAATATTATATTCAGCATGGTTTTAAAATGAATGTAAGTCACTACATCATTACAGTGTATTTAAATTCATTTCGGTTGAAATAAAAATTTTACATCCAGGAATATGTTATTTCTCTATCTAATGGATGTAATGAAAGTTCATCTGGAGAACATGTCTGCTCCATCCGATTAACATTGTCTAATATTATGGATATAAATATTTAATGTGGACTTATTTATACTAAAAATTATAGAGTTACAGAAATATTCATCTGATGAAATATATAATCTTTCACCTGATGTTCCAAATCATATATATATATAATTATGGAATATAATTTATTCTGATAAATTGATTTTTCTTTATCTAAAAAATATTTGTTTTATGAAAAAACATACTTAGAAGTGGAGAAGTATAAAAGTTTTTTAAATATAAAACAATAAGGAAATGTATTGGGATTTTCAAAATACAGTTATAAATCATTTGAAATTTTTTTTGAATAAAAAAATTTAAAAAAGGTAAATTTGTTTATCAAATATTTGATTAATATATCTAAGATTATTATAAAGTGGTTTAAAGCATGTTAGAGGGAGTCTGATGTTGAGGAATTGAGATTCTCATCTAAATTTCATTAATTTGATATATGTTTCATATTAAACACAATTTATTATTTTATAAAAATAATATAATTCATCATGGATAACTTTTATCATAATTTAGATTTGATTCTTGTTATTTAATATTTCATTTGATCTTCTCTCTTTCATTGGACTTTAATTCATGTATTACCAAATTTGTATGTGTTTTTCTTGATTCAGTATCCTACTATTGAGTCATTTTCTTTATTATTTTACAATTTTATTCTATATTAGTTATATTATACCCATAAATTATCTCTTATTTTATTTCATATAATATTTTGGGGATATTAAATTTCCTTTTCAAAAATTATTTTTTAGTTGTTTTTATCTCAAAAAATATGACCCTGTCAATATAGTTGTTACTCTCCATTTTTAATATTTAACTTTTACAAGACCTAAACAACTTTTAATACACGTGGGATAGTGTTAAGTGGAGTGTTCCACCCCAGGCCTACCTATAATATTCTAAGGGTTGGAAATTAGAAATAATAAGACAAAATATACATGGAAGAACTTTTCCTATAAAATTATACAATAAATATTGACATCCAATATGTAATATATACTGTCAAACACCAATAACTTATTAATAAATAGCTTATCTATACAAAAAAATGAATGAATGGGATAATAGTTATCCAATACATTTCTCTATTGGAAAACCTCAACAGATAACCCAAATAAATGATAATTCCACCATGTACAATGCATATAAAAAATTATATATCACCTCATTGGTGTATGAACTGATGGGTACAACTCACCAAGAATAACGACCACCATTAAGAACCCATGAATCCTACCACGATTTAGATATATATAAATATCTCCAAATCCACATGCACCCAAACCATTACTAAACATTATGAATTCTACACAAACACAACATGTGTAGGCACATGGCCCATGCATGGGTGAGTATACAAATAACCAGTGGGAAAACCCAAAAACATGAATGAATAACGAAACAACAAGTCATTTTAATTTTCTAGAAAAAATAGAATATTGGAAGAAGGAAATCCCTAATATGCTTTATAGGTAGAAAAAATTGGAATAAAGGGATGTCCCTATAAATATATCCCAACTTCAAATTAACAAATTAGTCTTATAAGGAACCACACCATGTATTCTATCATAGGTGCATAGAATAGCATATGATCCATAGAATATCGATTATAAAACTCAATGTATGTCACTCCTTGGTGACAATCTAGGGTATAAGAATAATTCCTAAATAAATGTATTCCATATTCATATAGATTTCATATCAAATAGAACCTATGACTTTCATAGAATTTATGATAAATCAATCACCCAACACTATATAACTTATCATGAAACCTATTAGAAACTAAAGTGTGGAACAATGCCTCATTAGATAAACACACTTATATTAGTGGAATACTTTTTCTTATGGTGGGATGCACCCCAACACATAGTAAGGCACTTACTCCTTAGATTAAAGGCCATTCCTCATTAAAATAGGGAGTACATAAATCCAACCACTCAGTTTAAAACCAAGCATCTCTCTTTATCTATAGTGGGAGACCCATGCCTCACTAGGGTGTGAATATCAGTCAAGGGGGTACCAAATCCTATAGAGTTCCTATACCTCATTGTATGGGATGATCACCATATAAAAACCCCAAGCCACCACTCCTCGATCTGGTTCTAACAATAATTTTTCTCACATTAATACCGATGAAGTTGACCCAATTTTCACCATCCAAATCATACAACATCAAAAAGAAATATTTGATAACTTATATTCTCAAGGACCGTTTAGGCATCTATTTTTAGAGGATTAGGGAAAACTCTTACATAAAAAATACTCATTTCATTAAATGACCTTATGTACCACTGAACCTAGATTTTCTTACATCACATTAAGCCATCATAATCATCCATATAAAATCACTTCTAGACACAATTAATTGAAACACATTCTTTATAACATGGGTAAGATGATACCTAAGACGGGTGATATTAAAATCTTTGTAAGGGTAAACATAATTATTAACAATTAAGTTTCACTAGTGAGCATATGAATAACACAAGTGTATGATGACCTAATCTAATTGCATGAGTATAGACACATGAATTTTACTACCCCTCAACACATGGATAATCAAAAATGAAAACATGTAATAAGGATTTAAAAACGGAAATATTCATCAGAATCAATAATCATGAGACATTTTATACCAATTTGAATCATAACAACCATTATAAACCAATAAAAATATTACAAAAAATGTATTGGTGTCTTGAAAACATTTTCTTCAAAATACATTTTAAATCCATGTCAGATATAACTGGATCCTAATTAAATCCCTAGGAGAAACACATCAGTAACTCCCTCTTTTTTTATATATTAATACAAGGAACATTACCCAATTAATTTTATTGCTATATTGGAACACCCATTGTATAAGTTATATCAGGCTCACTCAATGCTTTCTGGGCACACCCATTATATAATCTATATCATGCTCACCCAACATTATCTTGGTGTACCCATGGTATAAGGTATACCAAGATCACCAGGTTCTATTTTGGAGCACCCATGTTCATCAATAATGTCCAATTATTATTCATGAATATTGTACGTATATTATTCATTTCATTATAATCACATAGAAACAACCTTTATTATTATAGAACATTTTTAACCCACAAAAAATAAATGGGTACCATAACAATCTCTTTGAAACAAGACTATCCTGTGGAGAAGGAATGGGTTCCATAATAATCTCTTTGAAACACGATTAACCAATGAAAAAGAATCTGATTCTTTAAAATTATATTTGAAACATGATAAACCCATGAAAAAAAAACGAGATCTACAAAAATCTATTTGAAACATGATTATCCTATGGAAAATAAATAATTTCCCTAATAATATCTTTAAAACAATATTAAACCATGGAAAATAAATGGGTTTCATAATAATCTATTTGAAACATGATTATCCAATGGAAAATAAATGGGTTCTATAACAATCTCTATGAATCATGACTAGCCTTGGAAATGAAATGTGTTTTGTAACAATCTCTGTGAAAAAATCATAATTCATCCCGAAAAATAATGAGTATGGAATCATTGCAAAATATCCCCATTGATGCATAAGTGAAAAAATGGGTTTTTTATTTATATAAATGGATCAACCATTAAAATATCATTAAAAATATTTTTGAAAACAATTCCCTTTTAATTTAAAAATAAATTTAAAAAACTAAAAATTAAAAAAATATTGTTAAAATAATTTTCATTGAATAAATGGAAACATATAAAGGAAACATCAAGAAAAATAATGGACATGATAGCGGGAAAATCCATTCATTTAATAAGTGTTAAAAATAAAATTTATTTTCCAATCATATTGAAAAGGGTGTCAAAAGTGACATATTTGGGGAACGTTAAGAAATTTTATTTTAAATGATTTTAATATAAAAAAATGTAATATAAAATATAATTAGGAAATAATTTTATTTATAAAATAACCTCTTTAAAAAACATTTAGAATACAAGGATATAGAAGAGAAATATACCTGATCTAAAAAAAATACAAGATCCGTATCACATACAAATAACTTTATTGATGTTTCTTGAATCAATAAAGACAGAATTGGAAACCAAACAAGTTAGCCACATTCATAAATAGTGTATAATAAAGATAGTTGGTTTAATAAAATTAGACATATGATTTCTTCCAAGGGAAACTTAAACGTAAACAATATTTAAAGGAAGGATATTGTAACATAATACTTATAAAACTTTGGTACCTCTTCAATTGTAAGCCCCGTGAATGAATAACATCAAATGATACATCAAATATCATAAAGATAAGGATTTTCATGATATAAAATTCCAATGGGTGGTAGATACAGCTCATAAAATAATATAGGTGTATATCATAATATATGTACCAAAGAATAAAATTTGAGATGAGAAACCCTTTCAATGATCATAAAATTGATGTGAGAATTAATCAACGCATAAATTATTTGAATCAAATTTAATTACTTATAAAACAAGTTTAAATAAAACATAAGATAACAAAAATCCATTAAACATGTAATCTTATAATATTAAAGATAATGAATAAGTAATATAACCCAATGAAAAGAAACTGAGTTATACAATTATTTACCATATAATTAATTTCAGGTCAACTAGATTTGGTTATATTAATTCAAATTGAAACATAAAATACAATGATGTAAGAAGAATTCATGATATTGCATATAAAATGGGAATTATATCCACCACAAAATGAAAATAAGTAGTGAACATGGAATATACCCCAGAAACATAAAAAGTTAGATGATAAAACCCTTACCTCGAGTCCTGAATTTCCATACATGTCCTTCAAGTCATGTATAATAATTTTATATCATTTATTTGATTTATTATTAACATTTTACAGGTTTAAAACATATACATAAATCATTTATTTTTGACTTTATAATTCTATATTTGAATAGTTAATCTGTTAATTCCACATCAGGTGCATTAAGGATGTTGGGTGCATTGTTTCAAAATAGCTTCGGTGTGTTGACCATGGTTAAAGAGGCCATTATTTCAATATATACAAAATAATAATCATGGAATAATTGTCATATTTATTCATATATTAAAATTTAAAAACCAATAATTAAAAATGGTTATGAAAAATGAACTATGTTATAATAATAAAGATGATAGGCCATACGTACACATTAGTTATGTTTCTATTTTTCAATAATCACAATCGAAAGAAATTATGCATTATTTTATTATTCCAAAATGATCATAATATGATAAATACCATATTATTTATTTAAATATACTTATATGTATCATTATTTTGATATGGTAAAAAAATAGAATCACATTACTTCATGGACACGATAGTCTATACACACATGAATGATGACTAGAAATTCAGTTCATGTCATACATTTTAAAACAAATATTCCATTCACTTTTTGGAAAAATCTTAACACATATTATTTTTAAAATGACATGAATATAACATTAAAAATATTTTTTAAAAATTAAAAAATCGTAAAAATGTCTTTAATAAATCATTTTGAAAAGGGTTAAAAATATTTTTGAAAACATTTTTAGAAAATAGGGTTTTAGTAGAAAATGGATTTCTGACTAAAGAGAGAAACGATGTCTAATTTATTAAAATCATTTTATCAATTATTTTAAGTTCCAAAGAGTGTAAAAATTATTACTTTTTCTTGAAAATATTATTAATAACTATATTAGAAAAAAACTAAATGGGTTTATTAGAAATGATCAATTAATTTCTTTTAACTAAAATTTAAGAATAAATAATCTAGATTATAATAAGATTGTGAAATAAAACCTTACAATGTTCATAACATTGGAGTGTGAATTAACCAATTAATCAATTATGTGTATTAAATTTAAGTCAACCTAATAAAATTAAAATAAAACAATCGATAGTAAAAATTCATTATACACATAATTTTATAATATCAAATACAACGAAGGAGTAATATATCCCAATAAAAGGAAATTTAGTAATGAAACTATTTAAAACATAGTAACTTTTATGTCAAAACCCCCATAGATGAAATATTTTAAATTGAAACTTAAAATACCATGAAATATTAGTTTATCATGATATTTCATTTATAATGTACATTATATACACTATATAAAATAAATTAGGTGCAAAATAATAAAATACACCTCAATTAAGAGGAATTGAGACGAATTACCATATAAAGATCATATATTTGAAGTGGGGATTAATCAATGAATATATTATGTGTATCAACTATAAATCCGCATAAAATAAGTGGATATACAACATAAAAAAATAAAAGTCAATTAGACACATAATTTTATCATGACATAATCGACGAAGTAGAATTTTTACCCAATGAATGTAAATTGAGTTAATAAATGAATTACCCCACACTAAATTTTGGTTGAAGAAGATTTATCCTCTGGCATAACAGTTTTAAAATTTTTATTAACATATAAAAGAACCATTTTTATGTTTATAATATCAAATATTATCATTTTATAACATCTTATCGTCTTTTCATTTATTATCATTCAGTATTTTCTTTGTTTTGGGTGTTAATTGCATGATCTTCTCCTTTATGATTTGTCATTAAAGTTTCGGTTCTTATATATATTATAAAATTTAATCATCCCCAAAACAATAATAATGACATAATTGTCATATTTATATATCAATTATACTTTTAATACCAATAGTTAAATATGGTTTTGATAAATGAAGTATATTACAATCAAGGAGATGGTAGGTCGTACGTACGAATGAGTAACATTCCTATTTTTTCAACGATCATTATGGAAAGGTGGTATGTAATAGTTTATCTTTTCATATTGATAATGATATCATAAATAAAATACTATTTATTTAATTATATTTATATATATCATCCATGTGGTGTGGTGATGAAAAGAGAGTCACATCGCTTCATGAAGGCAGTAGTCTACACGTACACGAATGATGTTACCATATTTCTGTGAGTGAAAATGTATGAAAGAAAATTATGTATTATATTTTAATAATGATAAATATGTCAATAATATAATAATTATTTAATTTATATCACCTATATTCACTAATGTTTTCCTTATCACCTTCCACATTAAGCATCAGTGAAAAAGAAATCACATCTCTTCACGAGGCGGTAGTCCATCGTACACACGAGTGAATTTATCATATCCCTCATGAAATGGAAAGTAAAATGGTATATAATATATAATGACTCTATAGTTTTAATTATGTTATAAATATAATATATATAATTTGCATCCATCATCATACCCAACCGTGATAGGTGGTAATGGAAAAATTAATGAAATCAGTTTGAGAGGCGGTAGTCCTCCATACAAATGAAATGATTTCGTAAAACATTTTATGGAAGTGGGGATGGTAATAGGTCAATAAAATAACATAAAAAGATATTATTATATTTTATATACATATTTTATTACATCATCAATATTTAATAATAATTTAAGGAGGTGTACAAATAAATAAAAATAAACAATCATTGAAGAACATTAACCCTTCATTGGGTATACTCCTTATGTTTTCAATAAAAGAATTACTAGGATGCATTAATGCCCAAAATAATTCTTACAGAATTTGATTAGGGTATTTTAAAATTTATTAACACATTTATTTTCCTAAAAAAGTGTGTGAAGGTGTGAAGAAGAGAGGATAGGGGTGACCATTTATAAGTGAGTTGAGTGGCATACTTGTAATTTTTGAAAAGAAAAAGGTGTACCTACGTTTTTCACAAGCCTCATGGGTAAAAGATAGATTATTACCAAGATATATAAATTATTGGGTCTAAATATTAATATAAATTAAATTTTAGACATGTTTATTGGACATTTTAACCCTTATTCTTTTAACTTTAACCCATCAATAAATTTATTTTTACATTAACCGCAGTAAATTTTTTTTACTCTCACCAATGTTAATTTTTGTTAAAAATATGTTAAAAATATTATATAACTTGAAATATTATTATTCCAAATATGGATATATTTTTTCAAATTTTAATTCTTATAACTGTAAAAAATTAATTTGAAATTAATAAAGTAGATGCTACGAGAAAGTGGATTTTCCAAGACAAAATGTTCAAATGTTTACAATTGTTTTATATCCAATTTCAATATAAAAATGATTCAAATAACCTAAATTGGATTAATAGATATAAAATTGAACTAATTTAACATTAAAAATATTTTGAAATATAATTTAGCTTTATAAATAATTTAAAAAATGAATTTTTCGATTAAAATGCAATATTTTTCACAATTCATTGAAATTTGAAATATTTTATGAAAAATACCAACAAATCCCCTGAAGATAATTTTTATATGAATATTTCAAAAACTAAATTTATTTTTTCAAATAAATTTCATAAAAATGATAAAAGGTAATTTTAAATTATGCGCGCAATGTGTGGCTAAACTGTCTTTTATAAAAAAAATACACTTTTCAGAAAAAAATTCTTCTTCTTTTAAATGAATCTTATTTTATATATAATAAATATATAAACATAATTTAATAAATGTAATAGTATTATTAATAACATCTAATTTAATTGTTTTTTTATATTGGTAAAATATATTATAGTTTATTTCAACTTGTGGTTGCATATTCTGTAAGCTATCAATGAGATTAAATTTCAAGAAATGTATTTAATTGGTTATTTAAGCTCAGTGTTTCATGAATAATAAGATATTAAATAAAATTTTATTCTTTTATAATCCTGGGGAGTTACATTATCCTCATCTTAAATAAATATCATCCTTATAATTTAAACATGAACTCGGTAATCCGGGGTTTGATATTAGAAAATTCCCTTATTGAAAAACCGACATCGTAAAAAAGGTTAATAAAATATCCTCTCAATAGGAGATAAAGGGCAGTAAAAAGGTCATATGGAATAAAACATAACTCGGCTTCTATATAGGTGATCATTGGCAGAATGTGAATATTATACATGTAATAAAAGCATAAATAAATTTAGAGAGTGATAAAGGTCATTGATCGCAAATAAGTGAATGAAAAATAGAAAGTTAAGGACATAAAAACCATAAATCCTTGAATATTTACAAGCGCAACAGATTCATCTGATATAAAGGAAATTTTATTAATTTTTTGTTTCAAGACCCTTTTCCTAATGTTGAGGATTTATTTTATTGTCTATGAATATAATGAAATCTACTAACTTGATATATTTCCATTTCATAAACACAATTTCAATCTTTGGACAAGACTAAATCAATTTCCAATTCCTTCTTAACTCTAAGGAATTAATATAAAAAATTGAATTTTTTATTCATAAAGCTCTAAAATTCACTTTTAATGGATGGTAATATACATAATAGAATGATAATTCAGTCTTTCAGTCTGTTGTTATTATTAATAAAAAATGGTTAACACATGTTATCCAATATGAATAAATCTTTATATAGTGAATTAATGTATTAACCTCTAAAAACAAATCCTAATATCAACTTATTTATTTTCATAAATTGTTAACCTTAAAACACTTAAAAAGGATTAATATATAAGAATTTTGATAGAAGGTCACTAAATATCCAAAATTAACTTAACATTTATCCAAACAAAATGAGGTTGTTGTTAATCATCACATACCAAATATATGAATACATTCATCATGTATTTTATGATAACATGGTAATGACCTGAATTACCATTAAACCTCATTTAACACATGAGGGATTCCTTATTACTTAATTAAAACATAGATTATTATATATATTCTTTAAATTAAAAAATGATGTAAACTCCATTAATGATAGCACAAACCACTTTTTCAGAAAATCATTAATTAGTTAAAAGGTATTGAGTAATATATAATTTTATTTATCCATATCAATCATCTTATTATCCCAAAATCATTATTTCAACATTCAGATCATATTATGTATTTTATTTACCTTACCCATGTGTCTTCCAAGAAGTCCAACATGCCACTGAATCATTTTTCTTGGTCATCGGTATGAATCAACCTATACATCCAAATACTTAATGAAAAAGCACCACAATAAAATCATTATAAATTTGAAAATAAATATAACCCTGATTCCATTGGAAAAAATAATATAATTACCTAATTCATGATTCAAAACAAAAAAATATATTCATTCCACTTCTTTTGTGGAAATAGCATAACATTGACCATGATACATTAGCTTATTTTGAGGTATAATCTGTTAACGCTTAAGAAATAGATTTTAATATTTCCCGGTCACCTTACAGTCAAATAAATGTACATTGGAAACTTATTTACTACCCTTAAAATAACAAGGATGATATACTTTCTATCTAAACTTGTAGAAAACTCCCAATACTGTTAATCAAGAACCAGGGTGTTTCTTTCGAAAATTATAACATGTTAGAAAATCCTTTTTTACCTTCTTCCATTTATCGATATTTTTTGCTTCTATCATCTTATTCACAAATATCCCTTGATAGACATAATACTTAGATAATTATAGATATCTATTGTTAAAAAATAATACTATTTTCACATATGGTTTGAATGGTTGTGAGACGAGTTCCCTTTGAAAGTCTGAATGAATCCTATCAAATAAATGATCATTATTATTATTTGGATCACATGCATTGATTAAGATCCCAATAATTCTTCTAGGTTCTATTTGTAAACAATATTATTCAATAGATTAGAACATATCATTATAAAAACTAATGTATAATCCTTAAACTAGTGAAATAATTAATATAAATTGAAAAATTTATGAATGGACAATCTAATAATTATAAAAATGGTTTCTTTGGGGATATATTTAATTTCAAGTACATTATAATGGCTTTGAAATAAAATGAATATTATCCTAATCATATCCCCTAGGAGTGTTAGACACGGTGTGAAGATAAACACCAATTTAATGTTGCTTACTGCTTTGTCTCATGGGTCCTTTTGATGTATCGAGTAGATATCTATAATTGGGCCCCATACATCTATGAATTTCCAAATCATTCCTCATATATCTAATAATTGATTTAATTCATGAAAAACTTTCCTTATAATCAAAAATAAGTATTGAGTAAAGAATACAAATTTATCAATAATTACTCAGATAAATAAATAACATTCAATATAGAACACCATATCTTAAACTAATATATGGTTTATGAAATAAACATATCAATGATAAATAATATGGATATTTGGGAGATATTTAATGTCCAATTATCATGGGAAATTTAATATTTCAAGGGAAAGTTAATGGCTAATAAAATGAATCAAAAAAGAGAATTTAAATACTTTCCTTGGTCAAATGATCATAAACCATCCATAGAATCAATAAGGTTGTATCAATATAACATATCTACATTGTATTAATAGTAATGGGTTGTTTTTATTAATTAATAGAAATACCATAAAAATATCATTAAAAAAATTCTTGACTAAATTATCCTTTTCATTTTGAACGTAAAATTTTAAAACGTCACAAAAAATCATTTGAAGAATTTTCTTTGAAAATAAACATTGATACTTATGAAAGAGTATTTAAAACCCTTTTTGGTAATGGAGGCCAGAAATTATATTCCATCCATACATGATAAAACAAATATTTATTTAATATTTTGGTAAAAGACAAAAAAGAATTTGTTTGAAAAAGACATGAAATTTCCTCTAATTGTTTAAATGTAAAATTGAGTAAAAATTTCTTTAATAAATCATTTAGAATAGTTTTTAAAAAAATAAAAAAAATAGAAAATAGTTTTTTGGTTGAAAACATATTTCTAATCAAAGAGAGAAATTAAGTACAATTTTCTTAAATACATTTTCTCAATTAGTTTATGAAAAAAGAGTAGGAAAATGGTAATATTACATGAAAATATCATTAATAGTAAGAGGAGAATAAAATTAAATGGGTTTATTATAAAATGATCAAATAATTTTCTTCAACAGAAATTCAAGAATAAACAACCTCAATTAGAATGAGATTGTGAAATAATCCCTTATAAGGATCATAGCGTTAAAGTGATAATTAACAACTAAATCGATTATGTGTATCAAATTTAAATCCACATAATAAATGTATAAATAAAATAATAAATTTTAAAAATTAATTACCCCAATAATCTTATATTATCAAAGAAAACGAGGGAGTAATAAAACCAAATGAAAGGAAATTGAGTTATAAAATCCTTTACTTTTTGGAAACTTTTATGTAAAAACACCCATATATTAAATATTTCAAATAGAAACTTAAAATACCATTAATTATTAAAGAATCGTGATATTACAAGTCAATGTGTAATTATGTACACCATATATAAGAAATTAGTGGCGTAATGATATGATATGCCTCAATGAAGGGAAACTAAGATGAAGTTCTTTATAAAGATCATATCAATGACGCAGAGAGTAATAAATGACTAGATTAGGTGTATGAAATATAAATCCATACAAAATAATTGAATATTCAGAATAAAACAATCAAAGTTAATTATACACATAATCTGATCATTAAATAAGCAATGATGTTTAAATTTAACCCAATGAATTGAAATTGCGTATAGAAATCCCTTACCTCATGCTTTCTTCTGGTTCAATGTGATTTAATATCCTATATAATGGTTTTAAATTTATTTAAATTATAAAAGAACCATGTTAATATTTATTATATCATATATGATTCTTTTATAACATCTTATAACCCATTAATTATTTATCTTTCATTAAGTGTATTCTTTAAGCTAAGAGGATTTTATATTAAATTGATGACTAGTCATAATAGTTGTATAAATTTCAATTAATATTTATTGATATAAAATATATAAAAATAGTATAAATCATTCATCATTATGGGGTTTTTACGTAATTAAATTGAGAAAAAATTATTCTATTTAATTAAGGTTTTTGAAAAAATCTATTTAATAAAAGAAAACTTATACAAAAATATGATATGAAGTTGATTAAAAATAAATTATGTGGATTAAATAAATCCAAATAATACTTATGTTACATTAAATATCATTATAAAAATAATGTAAATTTTAAATTTCTTAATTTATAGAAAATGAATGAATTTTTAAGAAAATTTGTATTTTAACTATTCACTAAAAAATCAATAATTTTCGAAAAATGAAAAAATTTAAACCCAAGTAAATATTGATATTTAAATTCAAAAAATTATTTTAATTTTATAAAATAAGTTTTATAAAATTTTTAAAAAATAATTATAATATTTTTTCAAGAAAGGCAATAAAAATCATTTTTGAAGGAAACATATTTTTGAAGAATAAAATTACTTTACAAAATATTTATTAATTATTCACTAAAAACTGATCAATAATTTATATTGTTTAGGATATATATATATGTGTGTGTGTGTGTGTGTGTGTATTTCATAACTTAGTCAATAATATTCATTCCCACTAATTTAACGACATGGTTATAATGGTTATATATTTTGGGGATCTTTTGAGCTTGGTGTAGTGTGTAAAATATATTATAAACTATGTTTTTATTTCTAAAATCTTGGTTTTTTACAAACTATCATCCATTAATAAATTGTTTCCTCAAAATTTTAAATTTATCTGGGTAATCAAAAGTTTGATATTTGGAAAAACTTTTTATATAAACCCACATTATATAATGGGTTGATAGAACATACTCTAGAAAAAAAGGTAAGTATAGATGTCATCAGGAATAAAACATGCTCGGTTTTAAAATATGAGAACAAGTGTGTAAAGTGAATATATTGACATAAAAGAAAAGAATAATTCCCAAATAATGATATAGAGTGATAGTGATCATTGGTCATAAGAAATTGAAAGATCAAGAGAAAGTTAACAACCACAAAACCATAAACCAAAGAGGACTGAAAAAGTTTAATGATTTAATAAAAAATTATGGTATTTGGATAAAATTTTATTTCAAGAACCTTTTTAGTATATTTGACTAATTCATTTAACATTTTGACTAAGATAATAATGTGATATACTTATTTGACGAGTAAAATTTTATCCTTTTATCAATTTCCACCACAATCTCATATATTTCTCCAAACAAAGATTTTTCATGATGAATTTTTTACATGAATAACTAAAATTAAATTTAAAAAATAATACATAAGAATATAATAGAAAATCAATATATTATACCTGTCTTTAGATATTAACCAAACCCAAAATGGTTAGTAAATTGTAATATGTTGTAATATCCCAGCTCGGGTTCCAGACACTGGTGCACCGAGCCGGTTGATCACATAACCTCATGTGTGCATCCCCATATGCAAGAGACTGTAGTGATGGTCTAAAATTGACCATTTCGAGACTATAACCTCTTTCAATTGAGTAATAAACCATCCGAAATAAATAAAAAACAATTACTAAATAACCAAATAATCTAAAAACTAGAACAATACCAGCATAACAAGATAACAAAAACTTGAAATACAATATCAAACTAAATAGTATATATTTCATACCAAAATACGTGTACAGTGTAAAAATGAAAACCCAAAGTTAAGACACCAATGACTCCCAAGAGGGTCCCTAACCACATTCAGTTATCTTTTCCATGATCTATCTCGACTCAACCACCTAACACAAGGCCTTTTCCTTATCATGTTCTATAATGATGAAATATATTTGTGTACTGGTTAGACAACCCAAGTAGGGTATGAGTGAAACTCAGTATTCCACCACCAGTAGTGTATAAAAAATATCCAAACTATAAAATTTTATGCCATTTTAAAAAGAAAATGAGAACAATGCATAAATAAAAAATTAACACATTATCAAATTATTCTTTATTTAACCACATTAACTCCCCATGTTCGGAAGGAACCCCGAACCTCAATACATACTTCATCCTACACAAGAGTCTAAACTATACCTGATAGATATCATGTCTTATAATTCCACTATTAATATTTTATATCTCATCTCATATCTTAGAATTCAATTGTTACTATTCTAGATTTCAATTATCTTATAAATGTCATTGTTACCGCACATCATTTCATTAATTAATTGAATAATTTATTAATCATATCAATATCATTAATTAACTCAAAAATTAATTAATCTTCTCAATATCATTAATTAACCCAAAAATTAATTAATCTTCCTATTATCATTAATTAACTTGAAAATTAATTAATCATCTCAATCTTATTAATTACCTCAATAATTATTTAATCATCCCAATCGTATTAATTAACTGAAAAATTAATTAATCATCTCAACCTTATTAATTAACTCATAAAATTAGTTAATCAAATATACTTTAATACCAATTAAATAATTAGTTAATCAAATAAATTAAAAATAATTAATTTCCTTATTAATAAATCAAAATCTACCATGCCAATAATCTCATTATCAATTCATCAATTAATAATTCAATTACCAATCTAATTATCCTATAATTAATTCTTCAATTAATTATTCAACTTCACAATATCAATACTATATAATTAATTCATTAATTAATTATTTAAATTCACAATTTTGATATCAAATAATTAATTCATCAATTAATCATCCCAATTTCCCAGTCCCAATAAAATAATAATTAATTTTTCAATTAATTACCCCTATTCCAAAATCACATTATTCAATCAAATCCCTAATCCCTTAATTAATTAATGGAACACATTAATTAATTCAATTTAGATGTTTACAAATTGAAAAAACAATCCGTGTAATTTTATAATTATATACAACTAATTGAAATCATTATTATGAGATTTGAATAATAGACCACCTACATCAATTTTTTGATGAATGGTCACCCAATAGAAATCCCCAAAATTTGATAGACACAACAATGTATAATGAGATTTGTATCTAAAACACTAAATCAAGGTCGAAAAAATAAATATCCTTAAATTATAGATCTATATATACAATCCTAGATCTAGATCTAATCAAAAAAAGAAGAACAACCCTTTATAAGAAGGGGGGGGGTGAAAGGAATGGGAATGGAAAACTACATAGGATAAGATTATCTTACGAGGAGGGGTGCATATATTCAATCTAGAGTTTGAGTCATTAAGAATGGTGGGCGAGAAGGCTTCGAATCGATCCAAGAGACTTTTAATCCATGAAGAGAAGAGTTGGTCTGAGTTAGGTTTGAATAGGGTGAGTTTCAGGGGTGTTGTGATTTAAAATCTAATTTATGGGTTAATTAAAAATTCACACATGGATTTCCCTAACTGTGAATATAAACCATGAAAAAATTTTATAAGGCTACAAGTTTACTCTTATTAGGGTGAATTTTTTTAAAAAACATATGCCAGGAGTCTAATTACCCTATGTCTAGGGTTTCATGGTTTGTTGGGTTGGAGCGCACAGTTCAGTCTAACCATGAACCAACTATTCACTTTCATATTTGCTCCATTTTTCTCAAATTTTCACCCAGACACACTCCAAGTTAAAACACAAATTAAATGAATACAACACAAGATAAAAGAGTTCCTAAAAAAACCTCAAGTCATCTAAGGATATTTCATTATCTCCACCATATAATCGCTCTTCCTTGAGATGAACTCCCATGTATCTCTATGATTCCGAGTCAAAAAGATTGGTCCTATGAGCCCTCATATATGCCTCTCTCTCTCTCCCAAGTTTCCTCCTAAAAAATTATATGTTTACAAAATATATTAACTATTGGCATTGTATTTTCCCTCAATACTTTATCACTGTGATCCAACACATGTATCAGATGCCCCACAAAGGACACATCTATTTCAAGTTTATCATCATCTTAATCGATCAAATGATAAGGCTTTGGGTGATACCACTGATGTTGTGACACATGAAAAATGTTTTAAATGTATCTATATTTCTATCGTAGAGCCAATCATTATTCCATAGGCCTGATTCTCTCCACAACCTTAAACGGTCCAATGAACCTAGGTGCCATCTTTCCTTGTCTTCATATCCTGTGGTGACTCAACCTTGGTGATAACTTAAAGAATACACAATCATATTCTATAAGCTGTAGGGGTCATCTGGGTCTATCACCATACAACTTTTGTATACTTTGAGATAAAACCATACATTTTTGAATACGATATACCTTCTTAGACATCACCTGCCTGAGACATGGTCCCAATAACTCAATATCACCAGCCATAATCCAGCAGAAAGGTGATATGCATGGCCTACCATAAAGTTACTCATTTGGTTCGATCTAAATAGTTTGAATGTGTATCCACACCTTCAATAATTTCCCTTAAAGATAAACATTGCAAAACCTAATTACTTTCTATCATTGATCAATCTCAAAAGTGTATATTCCATTGAAACTGATACCAGAGTCATTTTCTCCATATTCTAAAGAACCACCACATGAATCTCAGTAAGTAGAGTCATCATCTTCCACTAAATACAAGACTCTTAAATAGCCTGGGTCTGAGTTATTATGGTTATTTAATTAGAAAATATATTCATTTTCCTAGCTGTATATGTTATATCAAAATCAAATGACTGCATATACTCTACCCATCTCCATTTCCGAATATTCAAATCACATTAAAAAATATATAACATAAGCTCTTGTCATCGGTAAACACTATAAAATTCTCACCCAATTGATAATTCCACCAACACTTCAATGCACAAACCAAGGCATCCAACTCGTAGTCATATATAGGGTAATTCCCTTCATTTGGCCTCATATTCTGATACCAATATGCTACAACTCTATCTGCCTACATCAAAACTACTCCAATCCCTATCCTATAATTGTAACAATACAACACATACTCCTTACCTAGATCATTTAGGATCAAGATTAGTTTTGATTTCAAGAACTAATTTTGCTCCTGTAAATCATTCTCAAAAGATCTAGACTAATCAAACTTTATCCACTTTTTGGTCAATCCCAAGAGTTGTACTAATAAATGGGAAATGTCTTGAATAAACCTTCAATAATATCTAGATAATCCAAAAAATATATGGATATAAAAAATATTCTTTGGATTCTCCCAAGAAAACACTACATACACTCTCACTAGGTCCACAGACAAACCTTCCTCTAAGATGACGTGCCCCAAAAAGTACCTAATCAATCCAAAAATGACACATAGATAGATTAGTATATATATGATGCTCTTTCAGTGTACTCAAAATGATATCAATATGTTGGGAATGATTTTCATGAGACTTTGGGTACATCAAGATGTCATCTACAAACACTACCACAAAATGATCATAGTATGGCTTGAAGATTATATTCATCAGGGAAATGAACACTAATGGTTTCTTAATCAACCAAACAAAATTATGATGAAATCATATAGTTCATACCTACTTCTGAAAGAAGTACCCGGTATGTCAGAAAGTCGAACTCTAAACTGATGATACCCTAATATCAAGTCTATCTTTGAGAAGTGGAAAACTCCCCTCAGCTGGTCAAAGAGATCATCGATGCCTATAAGAGGATACTGGTTCACCACTATCATCTGGAACAAATTATGTTAATTGAAACATAATTAAAAACTCATGTAAATATTCTTTGTAAATAGAACTTTTGATACCAATGGAGACAAACTCGGACGTATAAACCTATTATCCATCAACTCCCCCAGCTAAGTCTTGAGCTCAAGAATCTCTATCGGCGCCATTCTATACCATGGAATAGAAACTTGTTCAACTCATAGATTGATATAAATAGTAAACTACATGTCTCTCTCATGTGAATCCCATATAATTCTTTAGAAAATACATCTTAAAACTGATACACTATATGTGGAAATACATCCTACATTACACCCCCTTCACTCAGCAATAAAATTGTAGCTTGATCTATGATCTATCCAAGTTTCTATGTAATTGTCCCTACTCTTCCTACTTAGATATACCACACTCCACGATGAATAAAATTGTCACCATTAGGAGACATAAAATTCACTCTCCTATGGAAATAATCAATTTGGCTTCTGTATGATACTAAATAGTCCATACCAAAAATTAGGTCAAGGACTAACATGTCTAAGATGTTGAGATCCCACATAAATTGATACTCAAAAATTTCATAAGAACAAACATTACAATAAGAAGATGTCCCTAGACTATACTCCCAAAAATTAATCCATGGTTAACACCACACTCAAATAGTGCACCAGTAGGTTCCAAACATTTACAAGTTGTTAAAAATTAATGTAATGAGAGGAACCAATATGAAATAAGGCACAAGATAATGTAAAATCTATAAGAATAATACCTATCACTATCGATGGTCCTTCTTTTCTATTCACCAGTGATTTATAAACTATATGCTGCTATCCTACCTACCTTCCCCATGATGCAGTTTCAGTCCCCTGAGCTGCACCACTATGTTGATTTAGATGATATTTCTTAGATGTACCACGTCCATTTCTTCTACCTCCATGGATAGTAGAACTCTAACTACCAGCCTAATATGGTGTAGATGATCACCTATCTACAATTTAATACTATATATCTACCACGTCATTACCTGTCTATCATGGGTTCCTATATAACTTCTGAAGATGTCCCATCTTACAGTAAGATCGACACTCCACTAGTGGTTGGGGAAAATATATATGATAGTTTCCTGGCATATCCCAATGGTGAAAAATCACTAGATAAAGGTCTTATGTAACTGAATTCCCTCCTAGGCACTTTGTTTTCCACTGCTCTGGATAATGTTCTCAAAATGAAGCTTCCTACTCTAAGAATTTGTACCTCCCGATCAGCCAAAAAACAACAGTTTTTCTTGTACAGGAAGCCTCTTTCATATTCCCCTAAACTATGAGAGATTTATTCACCACATTTGATAACTTCTTCACCCATAATATATCCACATTAGAATTAATTTCAAACTTAATTACTTCCTGTAATCATTTTTCTAATGTAACCTCATCCACATCCAACATTGGAGCAAATCAGTGCAAATCTATAAAGCGTCATGTATAGCCCTTCACTGAAGTACTCCCCTAAGTGAATCTCATAAACTCGTCTACTCTCTTATGCCTAAATGTATCTAGATATAAGTGCTCCAAGAACCTATCCAAGAATTCCTTCTGTAACATACCATCATTCTTTCATGTCAATTCCTTAATGTCACACCAGCACTTCACTATTCCATATAACATATAATAAGACAACTTGACTATATTCTTATTTGGATTATCAAATTGGTCAAGTATAGTCTAGACAGACTAAATCTAGAACTCATCTCCCTCAGGTCCACCCTCTCCAACTAAATTCAGATGATTCTACAATTCAAACTCCCTCGTTTAGTCATACATTATCTTCTTGACCCGATTTGGGTGTCTTTCCATAAATTGCATGAACTGAGAAAAGTTCTCCTATAACTACTCTCCAACTTCCTCACCCAACTTTATCGAGCCTTAGGTTCTTCTATTGGAGGATAATATCTATACATTTCCCAAAATCATCCTGTCAAAATATGTCATCATAGAGGCATAACTCTATAAGACAAACACATTTTCTAGAAAACAAAAAAGGGACAAAATTCTTTTTCCCTAAACCTCTCCTCATTGTCAAAACTAAGGTGATAACACTACCATTATCCATCCAACATCTAGCTAAAGGTTAAGAAAGCGTAAATCATTTCTATTATTCCTATTTCTCATTTTGACACCCAATTATTCTTATCCTTCATCATTTTTACCTAATTCAATTTTATATTAATAACTATATTAAATTTAATTTTAGAACCAACGAAAAAAATTGTTCATGTTCAACAACTTACCCCAATCATGTTTTTCGTGTGTGCCTAAAATGATACCTGTCAACAAATAATCTTGAGTTCCTAGTATGATTCATGTAAACTCAACTCTCATGCCATACCAGGCCATGATCCAATTCTCATAAAATATCAGAAACAACAACCACATCCTATCATAAGTGCATCACCCAAGGTGAAATAATATTCAATAGTAATGTCAAATAAAATTACTACAATAAAACCCTGGGTACTTGGGTTCTCCTCTATACATGGGTTAGATACTCCCTTACATGATATCATAACCAAGCCCCAAATCATCGTAGTCTTTTATATACCTTTCCCAAAACATTATACAAAAGAAAAATAAAAGAAAAATGGCTTTGATACAATTTTGTAACTTACCGGCCCAGGTACCATGCACCAGTTCCCTAATCAGATCGGTGACATGACCTCAACTGTGCTTCCACATATGCAAAAGGCTATGGACTAGTAGTGATGGTGTAAAATTTATCATGGGGAGGCTATAACCCCTTTTATCAGTGCAATGGAACTGCAAAAATGAATAAACAATAACAACTAAATAACAAAACGATCTAACAACCATAACAATACCAGTATAACAAGATAACCAAAACTAAAAATACAATAAAAATAGTTTATATTTCATGAAAAAATATGTGTTTAGTTTCAAAATTGTAACACAATGTATAGAAACTAACGACTTCCAAGTGGGTCCCGAACCATGTCAGTTTCCCGTAACCTGGCGCCATCCCAACTCAAAAACCTAGCACATGGTCTTTTCTCTAATCCTATCATGGAATCATGAAATCAATTTATGTATTTATCAGGAAGCATGTGTAGAATGATAGTACAACTTAGTTAGGATCCACCAATGGTGTCGAAACCAATATCCAATCAATAATATTGTATGTAGTTTTATAGAGAAAATAATAACAATTCATAAATACAAAATTATCATGTTATCAAATTATTCATTATTTAACCACATAAACACCCTCAGTTCCCAAGGATACTGGAACCTTAATACCTGCTTTGAACCACACCAGAGTCTAAACTATAACCAAGGGACATCTTGTCTTAGAATTACAATATTAATATTCTATATCTCATATCATATAGTATAATTTCATTGTATTCATTCTAGATCTCAATTCTCATATGAATTAACTTTTTACTATTCATCCTTTTATTAATTAAATAATAAATTAATTAATTGGCTCAATATCATTAATTAACTCTATGATTAATTAATCTTCTAAATCTCATTAATTAACTCAATATTAATTAATATTGTTAATATCATTAATTAACTCAATAATTAATTAGTATTCTCATCATCATTAATTACATCAATAATTAACTAATAATATAAATCAAATTAATTTAATCAATAATTAATTAATCTTCTTAGTCTTATTAAATACCTCAAAAATTAACTAATCTTCTCTAATTCATTACTAATTAGAAAATTATTTCATTTCATCAGTTTCCTTAATTAATTTCCCAAATAATAAATCAATCCAATTAACCCATAATTAATATATAAATTAATAATTTAACTCCCAATCTCATTATCTGATAATTGATTCATTAATTAATTATTTAATTTTACAATCTCAATACACTATAATTAATTCCTCAATTAATTATTCAAATTCACAATATCAATATACTATAATTAATTCATCATTTAATTATCCTGATTTCACAATCCCAGTAACTAAATATTTAATTTAACAATTAATTATCCCTATTCCAAAATCACATTATTCAATTAAATCAATGTTCAATTAATTATTTAATTAAGAACATTAATTAATTCAATTTAGGAGTTTTAATATTGATAAACGAACCCTATAAATTCTACAATTACTTAAATTTAATTAAAATCATGACTATGGTATTTGAATAAAAGACCACCTACCTCAATTTGTTGGTGAACGATCTCCCAACAGAAATTCCCAAAATTTGAGCAGCACAATGATGTAGAATGATATTCAAATATAAAATCATTAATCAAGCTAAAAAAACTAGATCCTTCAGTTATAAATCTATATGTAAATTCCTAGATATATATATAATCACAATAGTAAGAAAACCATTTATAGTTTCGGAGAATAAAGGGAGAGTATTGGGATACTAAGTGGCATAAGATTCTCTTAGTGGGAGAGGGTACAGATCTTCGATCTGGGATTAAAATTACAAATAATGGAGGTTGGGAAGGCTTGAAATCCATTTTATAGGCTGTAAAATCATTAGGATATGAGTTAGTCCAAGTTAGGGTTGAATAAGGTGAGTTATTTTGGGTGATTCAAAATCTAATTTTCCGGTGAATTAAAGAGTCGGGCATGGTTTACAGAGAAGGGGCACACAGTTTTCCCTAATCATGCACCTAAATTGTGCCGATATTTTTTTATGGGTTTCTGATTACTCTTAATATGACACATGATTTATAAAACCATGTGCTAACCATGCGATTCTCCTCTGCCTAGGTTACACGGTTTGCTGGGCTTGGGTGCACAAGTTGCTCTAACCGTGCACCAATCGCGCACTACCCAATCATTCCATTTTTTACAAATTTTCAGCGAAACACACGACAAGTTAAAAAATAAATGAAAAGTACTCAAAATAAGGAAACAGAGTACCAGAAAACCATCCTAATTCACCTTTAGAAATTGTTGGGTTATTACATATGTTTACCAAAATGGGTATACCATCATATGATGAAATAACTCATTAATCTCCAAAATTCAGTAGTAATACCTAATGTTGAAACTAAATCATTAATAATTAATATCAAAATTAAATATTTGTTTAACCTAAAATTTTATCTCATAAATTTTATCTTTTAATCCCAAAATTATGGTGTTTTTTTGGAAATAAAATTAATCACTTAGTCACCAAAGCAATCTTCAATCCCTCGGTTCTCTGTATGAAAAGTATTGTGTTCCCTTAATTTCCTCAATAACCAAAATAATAGAAAAAATTAATGTTATCAATACCTTTAATATTATTTCTAATAAATGTAAATGCATACTTTTTGTAAAACCAAATATTTAAATAAAACGTATCCTCATAAAATGTCTCCTAAAATGTCATTAACCATTTTTTAATCTCATTTTTTAAATCCTTGAAGGGTTGTATAAGACTTTGAACATATGATAATACTTATAATTATAGAACTATTATGGTATCAATAACTCTTAAGATAACAACAAATGAAAAAATTATAATCTCAAAATTTATCTAAACCTTTCCTCTGATACACTCTATAACATCCCCAAACACTAAGTCCTGTATCATGTGTTAACATTACATTTCTAGCATTAATAGAGATGAAGGTGACCCAATTTTTTGCTTCCTAAACATAAAATATAAAAAGGATGTATTGGATCACATAAATTATCAGCGACCTTTTGGGTTTAGAGTTTTATTGAATTATGAAAAACTCTTACAAAAACAAATCCCATGTCCTTAAATGGGCTTATCTCCCACCTAACTGAGATTTTCTTATCTCACATTAAGTCATCATCCTGAAACATTTTAAATACCATATATACATAATTTATTAAACCTAATTATTTATAACCATTTTAAAATGAAATATAATAAGGGTGAGTTCACGTGCTATGTGAGGGTAAATGTAAGCATTGACAATTGAATTTCATCAGTGATCATAAAAAGAGAATAAGGGTATGATGACACAATCAAAGTGCAAGAGTATAATATAAGAATATCTATAACCATCAATACTTAGAACATAAAACATGAACAAATGTAATAAGTATTTAATAAATTCAAGAGTCATCAGAATAAATAATAATGATCCATGTTATATGAATCTTGATCATAATAAACATTATAAACGTATGGAAGACATAGATAAAATATATTGTTATCTTGGAAACATTATCTGTATAACCCATTTTAAACTCATGTCAATGATAACTAGATCCAGGTTAAATCTATAGTAAAAACACATTGGTAATTTCTAAAATCTTGTTTATTAAAAACAATATTACTCAATTCATTGGAGCGTTATCTGGGACTCCCATCATATAAGCTATATCGAGTTCACCCAACACTGAATAGGCACACCCATCATAAATGTTATATCAGTCTCATCCAGTGCTATCTAGGTCCACCCATAACCTTATATATATTAGGATCACCCTCTGTTATTTTTTCACACCCATGATCAGTAATTGTTTCCATGTACCATTCACAAATAATGTAATTAGATTATTTATTTAATCATAAACACATAGAAACAACTTTAATTCTTTTCAGAACATCATTATCCATTGGAACAAAAATTAATTCCATAAAAATATATTTGAAACATTATTATACCATGTGAAAGAAACATGTCACATAATAATATCTTTGATGCATGATTAACCTATGAAAAATATATAGATTCGATAATAATCTCTTCAAAATATGATTAACCCGTGAAAAATAAATGGATTCTATAATAATATCTTTGAAACATGATTAACCTATGGAAAAGAAACTATATCTATAATTATCTATTTCAAACATGATTAAAACATTGAAAATAAATTTTTTCCATACCAATCTCTTTGGAACATGATTAACCCATGAAAATGAAATATGTTCCTCAACAATCACTTTGAAACATGATTAACCTGTGGAAAATAAACAGGCTCCATAAAAATCTATTTGAAAACATCATAATAAATCTAGATAAATAATTATGGTGGTAACATTAAAAAATATCCCCAATTTATAATAATTAATAATAAGGGTTTTGGACATTGATGAATATAAATACCTTTAAAATACGATTAAGAACATTTTTTTACGAAATTAACCTTTTAATTTAGAAAATAATTTTTATAATCTAAAAAATCACAAAATATCACAAAAATATTTTTCATGGAAATAACATTATAATCATATTAATTAAAATTAAATTAAATAAATGTACATGACGATAGAAAAATACATTCAAGTCATAAGTTTTGAAAATAAACTGTCATTTGAAAACATTTTGATAAAGGGAGCCAAAAGTGAACCATTTTTAAAACATTAAGAAATATACTTTTAAAAACTTTTAAAATAAAGTAAAAGTTCATTTGAAATAGAATTATTAAATCATTTATTTTTTTATAAAATAATTTATTTAAAAACATGGATTTGGAAGAGAAAGATACCTGATCTAAAAGAAAATACAATATTGATATCTCTTACCAAAAACATTTTTATCTTTTATCTAATCAATAAGGAATGAATTGGAAATGAAATATGTTTTAAAAATTTATAATCACTCGATAATAATGATACGTGGTTCAATAAATTAAAATAATTTGATATTATCCAATGGAACCTTGAACATAAACAATATTGAATGGAAGGAGATTATAACATAAAGTCTTTTCTACATTGGAAACTATTTAATCATATTCCCCATGAAATAATAACTTCAAATGATAATTTTAATATAAAAAATGTAAGTATTTATAATATATAACATTTCAATGATCATTATATAAATATCATAAAATAAGATAGGTGTATAACATAGCATATTTCTTAAAGAATGTATTTTGAGAGGAACAACCCTTACAATGATCATAAAATTAAAGTGAGAAATAACGATTAAATCAATTATGTGTATAAAATGTAAATACACAAAAAAATATGGGAATAAAAATATGATAATAAAAATACATTAAACATATAATCATATAATATCAAAAACAATGAATAAGTAATACAACCCAATGAAAATAAATTGAATTATAGAATGTTTATATACTCAATAACTTTCATGTCAAATAAACTTGGATTAATTAATTCAAATTAAATCATTAAATACCCTGATTTTTTATGTATTCATGTTATTATTTGTAAATTGTATGTATATTCACCATAAAATGACTATAATTTATGAATATGGAATATGTCTCATAAAAATAAAAAGTGAGATGAGAAAACCCTTACCTCGAGTCCAGAAATTCCTTTCATGTACTTCAACTCCTTTATAATAAGATTTTATAAATTATTTTATATATTGAAAACAATTTATATTTTAACAAATTATACTTAAGTCATTTATTTTATTTATTTATAATTACATATTTGAATACAGAATCAGTTAAGTCTATGTCAGGTGTTTTGAGGACATTTGGATCATTGTTTAAAAACAGCTTCTGTGTGTTGATCGTGGTCAAAGATATAATTATTTCAAAATAACCAAAATAATAGTAATGAAATAATTATCTCATTTATTCATAAAATACACATTTAAAACCAATTATGAAAAATGGTTATAAAAAATGAACTATGCTCCAATCATGGAAATGATAGGTCGTACGTACATATGAGTAACGTTTCCATTTTTCAATGATCTTCATGGAAATAAGGTACATATTATTTTATTATTATAGATTTCAAATAAAATTATAAATAAAATATTATTACTTTAAATATACTTATATATACCATTCTCATGGTGTGTTGGTTAAAAAATAATCACATCGCATCATGGGGGGTGGTAGTCCACACGTACACGAATAACGTTATAGTTTTCCAGTGCACGAGAGAGAATTAGGTATTATATTTTAATGAAGAAAAATATGTCATGGGAGTCACTATTATTTCATATATATCATATATATTCATTAAATTTATCCTTATTACCTTCCATGTAAAATATTAGTGAAAAATTAATCACTTCACTTCAAGAGGCAGTTGTTCGTCGTACATACGAGTGATGTTATCAAATACCTTATAGAATAAAAATTAAGAAGGTATATGTGATATCATAACTAGATAAGTATAAATGTTTAATTATATCATATATATATACTTTAAATCCATCATTAAAACAATCCTTAAGAGGAAATGATAGAAAATGATTGACATCAGTTCGTGAGGCAGTAGTTTGTCGTACACAAGAATGTTGATTTTATATCCCATTTGTGGGAAGAGGATATGGATTTCGGTTATAAATATGATATAATAATATATCATTACATATGTGATACTTTTTTATTATATTATTATAGTCTAAATATATTTTGAGGATGTGTAATTATAATTAAAAAAATGTATCTGTAGAAATTCCACCTCTCATCGAACCACCTCTTTAGGATTTTACCTAAAGTATTACTATAATAGATTTATGAAAAAAAGATTATAATATGAGGTTATGGAATTTTTAAGTGATTATTGAAGGTATTTAATACACCAAAAGGTTTTAAATTTTTGAAAAATAGTTGAGAGGGGTTTCCTTTTATAAGTTAGGTGAGTCGCACACTAGTAATTTTTGAAAATAAAAAGGTTTACTAATTTTTTTCACTTGAAAAAAGGATAAAAAATTAGACCATTATAGGTAATTATATATTATAAGGTTCAAATATATCAAGAAAATAAAATTTATATGGCTTTTTAGGTAATTTTATCCATTATCAATTTATTTTAACCCCTTAGTAAAAATGTTTTAACCTTAAGTATGGTAATTAATTTTTACTATTTCACTATTCATTATGTTAAAAAATTAAGTTGAAATTATTATATAATATAAATTATTATAATTAACAACAAGGTATCCATTTCATCAAATTTAATTCACATAATTGTCAAAACATAAATTAAAACCAATCCTACAGATTCAGTGAAAAAGTGTGTTTTTGATAAGTGTATTTTTCATGGAAAATGTGATTTTATATTGACTCTATAACTATTAATAATAATTTTATAAATTTAAATTAATATTTATTGATATATTATATATAAATTTATTTTAAAAAATTCCAAAATAGGGTTTTTAAATTAATTAAAATGGATAAAAATTATTAGCTTTAAAATATTTTTTAAAAGAATCCAGTTTTAGACCTAAAGACAAACTTATACTAAAATACAACATAATGTTGATAAAAATAAATTAATTAGATTAAATATAATTATATAATACTTATTTTAAATTAAATAAAATTTATAAATGATTTATGAATTTAAATTTCTTAATTTATTTAAAATAAATGACATTTTTAGAAAAATCAGAATTTATCACTATTCTTCAAAAAATGAATATTTTCTGAATAATCACAAAATTTCACCCAAATTAAATTTTTGATATTATGATATAAAAATTTATTTTAATATTATAAAATTTATTTTATAAAAGTTCAAAATGTTCATTATAATATTTTTTCATGAAAAGTAATAAAAATCATATTTGAAGAAAATTTTTTTTTTGAAGAATAAAATCTCTTTACTAAAAATTGATTGATTATTTTCTAAATGTAATGAATAGATTTTATTGAGTAGGAAATATATATATATATATATCATTAATTAGTTAATACTCTTCATACATTGATAATTTAATGGATAGGTTACCATGGTTGCATATTCCGTTAGTCATTTAAGTTCAATGTTGTGCATTGAATATGCTATCGAACTAAATTTTCATTTGTAAAATATTGGGGTGTTAAACCCCAACCAATGCGTTTAACTAGTCCATAATTATTTGACCCATTCTTCATAAAATTTGGGGGTGGGGTATGGGTTACTATTCCACTAAGTATAAAAACGACTCATGACTTGGTTTTAATGAATTTCTAGAGGAGTTATCAAACCCACATATTCTCCAAATATCTTAACCGCACCACTTCACTATCTCCATGAACCTACGGAACAATATCCTCTATAAAATCCTCATAAATAAATCATTTTGATGAATTGTATTCACCATATCATTTTATATGGTAAATATTCTAGAATTGGATAACCACATGTTCAATTCTGAAACTCTAGTGAGAAGTTAGGAGAAATACTGATGGCTACCCAGTAAATGACATGTCCTCAAATATACAGACCAAAAATTCCATAAGACATAGCCAAACATGTGCTGTATTTTTCCAATCACATAAAGATAACATACATGACATGTCCTAGTTGGGTATATGACATGTGTGACATGTGGATTAACTAGATGTTTCACCCAAATTCTCGAAGTCATGTCATCTCAAAAATCATGAAATGTTATCTAAGAATACATTGTGTGTGATGCTAAATGGTTTGTTGTAATGTATATCCAAAACCTAAGCTAGTTCATTATGTCCTTCAAGATAAGGACTATACAACTAAAAACCCTACATGGTGTTTGTTCCATATATTATATATTGTGTAGTTAGGTTATCTTACATATCTATCTTCTTCTCTAATTTCACCACCACTACTAAAATTTTCTCCAAAACATTTCTCTGACACTCCACCAAACACACATCAGCATCAATTTTTTTCCTTTGTTTTTTTCACCATCCATCATAGTTGGTGTTAATATCATGTTTATTATATATTTCACAATATATTGTACTAAGATGAACCCAATTCATTGTCTTTACTTGCAATGCTCCATCAACCAATGTACCTCAAACAAACTATGTTGTCATTTCCTCCTCTAGTGGCTCAGACTACCATTATCATCTGACAAGTCTAATGTTTTCATTCCCCATATACTATAAAACACACCACCACTAACTGAACCTATTCTTGATATCATCTTTATCGAACCTGAATACAATGTTAGAGTCCTTGATGGAAGTTTATCATCAAAAGGGGAGGAGAATAGGCTATAAGGTAAGAGTGGTGGACGGTAAGATATTTGTTACCTGAAATCAATTTTCAAATGTGTTCCTGTAAATTTCACAAGGGATGTCACGTCATTATGAAAATAAAATTTTATAGTTATGGTAAATATGATATAACAATCAGGAAAAAAGATATATGATAGGGAATTGAGGAAAGAGAATAATGTTTACTAATATTTATGAGGCCACCTATTCATCATCAAAATACATTATTCCTCATTGGTATTCATGAATGATCTTAAATAATAATATAAATAATTGAATAAACATATTTATATTACATGAAATAATGATATATAGTCCAAAATAATGTCTGAATTTTATTTATTCATCAAAAAATGAGTAAATAAAATAATAGAAACTCTACCTAATTATAAAACAATCATTTCGTGAATTCAATCATCATCTCTATGTGAATATATCCATGATCCATGGATTCCCCATTCCTTTAATTTTTTTGATAATTTTCTCCATATCCTCTATCTCCATATCTAGGGTTTTCTTTTGGTGAATTTGTAAAACCCTGTGTTTATGTGTAAAGAAAAACTATATATTATAAAATTAGCTAAAAAATCAGATTTCTCAAGAAAAATAGTCTATGGATTATATGCATAAAGACAATTATTATACATATCATAAGTAAAACACATTATCTTAAGCAGAATTGTGATGTTATAATTTTCTTTTGAGACTTTTTCTATAATATATCACCTCTCAAATACAGAAAATAAATATTTTTTTATTAAGAAAAAATTTAATATTCCTTAAAATTTAACAATCTCAAAAGATAAATAAAATTTAACCTATGGTTAAATAGAAAATCTCAAGATCGAAATAATGAATATATAAAATTTTAAATTCATTTAGCATGGAGAAATTATCATTATGCACTTTTTAGGGATCCAAGACTCCATAACAAGAAAATAATCTTCGTCCCACCTATGTAAAATACATGGATCACTGCATTCTCCCCACTTTTTAACTTCTCATTCTTGAAAATAAATAAAAATACTTTTAAAGATGTGAGCTCTTAAAACCTAATCTAATGCATAAAGTATTATATTAAAAAGATTATCATATACCCTTTATGTCCTAAAACTTAATGAAAACCTATAATATAAACCATGTACGAAGAATATTCTCTCAAATCACTATCACCTCTAACAACATTATTGTTAATTCCAACTATTCATAGTCCCAACTCTCTCAATCTTAATATAGAACCACTTTTATAACATGTAAACATTGTAAAGATTCTTCTTGGATTTGGCACCTAATAACTTTTTCATTCATAATTCATCAATCTTTATGAAATTAAGAGAAAATATGAACCATTGACACCAAATTTTAAATGGTCGGTTGCAATGGAAATATTTTTGGAAAGAGCATTAAACTCCCAACCATTATTGAGAGATCAATATGACAGTCATATAAAAAAATAAATCTACATAAAACTACTCTGCTGAGTGAATAAATAAATACTCTACATCAACTCTGAAAGGGATACAAAATATTGTTATATTCAGGGTCTACATCATTTTTCATCACCTTCCACAAAAAAGTGTACACCCAAATGATGCCAAGATAAGGAATGGGATATAACAAAAACTATAACCTAAAATATTCTCAATAACTAGTTAAAAACATACATACAAACCTTTCAATTAAAAAAAGATCACATCTACCATTAAAACACCCAATTGGGTTATTGTTGCTTCGTTAAAAAAGATACATATGATCACTCCAAGAAACAACACCAAAAACCAAAAAATTTCAAAAAAAAACAATTTCCCATTGGTTTCCAATTCAATTAAAATCTAAAGTGTATGATCATAACCACTTAGGTGAACCTTCTCAAATGGTTATAGAACAATTGATTAAATTTTCCAAAACTCAATCGACCAAAATACAAAAACTATTGTGAAATGTTCCCCACAAGGTATATAGAGTTTCCATATGATAAGAAAAACTAAAATATATCATAGAGATACCCCATTGAGGTAATTTCTCCACCCCGAGGTCGTCACTTAAAATATCCATTGTGACATAATATATAAACATTAATAAATAACTCTTATCCAACATGGGAAGAGGTTGATGTTCACTTTATCACAATTTTTCAACTATTCCACTTTGATTTCATTATCCATTAAAACCTTAAATTATAATGGCTAACCACTAATTGATCCTCTATATTGACATTACCTAGATAAAAGACGCAAAAAAGATAAAACATACACTATAAGGGTTTACTAATATAGAGGTACTATCTTGAAATGATTAGAAAAATCCGATAATTCTCAATATATTCATCTTCATTCCAGAAGAGATGGGTTTGTGATCACTATTGATAAAAAATTTGGTATAATAATTTTTTTATTACATACCATGAAAAAAACAAGGGTATTCATAATTATACATACGATCACTAAAACCATTAATTAAATATAGTAACACATGAAAGAAAGCATTATAATGAAATTAATTACATATGTCAGTCTCCTAATGGGTGAAATACATGGGTCAACCTCAAGAAATAATTCAACACCAAAAGATGTGAATCATTATATACACCTATAATACAAATTTTTATGCTTCTTATTGGAAGATAAATTTGCTTGAACTTCTTTGATGTTGACCCAACTCGTCATAAATATGGGTCACACTCACAACTAAATGTTGAACGCACCTCATCTACTTGAAATAAAATTTCATTGAAATAGTATACGTTTACCCAAATTCTTTTTTAGTCAAAAATACATACCATGGATAATACCAATAGGTCCCTCATTTACCACCATATAATCTTATAAAAAAACAATTTCTCCCAAATGATAATCTCACATGGTTGGAAGGTTTTAGTTAGATGGTGACTACCTCCAGAGGTAATTTTTAATAGATAAGGGTTTTATAGGGACTTTAATATAATATATTACTCTTAAAAAAGTAGAAAAGTAATAGGGGAATAAATTTTTGGGTCGATAAGTATAAAGGTTCCAGAAGAGAGGACATAAATCATACTTCAAAATATATTGGTCATCACTTCATCATATTTATTCATGGAATCATACAATCCATATATTTATTATCTATTATTATACATGTAATAAGGGTTAATTAAATGGTGGTGATGGTGACATTGGATTAAATAATCATTCACTATTTCTGCATTTCCATAACATGACCAAAGCTACCTCCAAATGGGATATTATTTCTATAGTAGGAAGGTCCCTATTTCAAATATAGTTTTTTAAAAAGGAATAATTTACATAATACCAATTTGGTTTTAATTAAGAAATATTTTTACCTGTTCCCAAAACCCTAGTACATCACTTCCTATAAGTAATTATTCCACATCACTTTGTAAGGGACTCATGTGCAAGTGGGGATCTAAAATCACACAACCGTATCCTAAATTATCCCTATAAATTATACAGTTGAAATTTTGAGATCAAATCAATCTACTAAAAATTAGTAATAAGGAATACATCATGAGTTATATGAACCTTAATATGAACTCAAATATGATCATGTTCTCCTGATAAGGTTCTAGTATCTTATGAACATAAACCATTATTAATGTATTTATATAGAAGTCCACCCAGAACAAGGGAATAAATTCTAACCAAAATAATACATACCCATTATATGTTTGAGGAAAAAACATCAACTAAAGGATCACCATTATTTCTAAGAAACTAAATGAAAGACTCATTATTAGGCCAGTGAGTGTCTGAACTATAATATAGAGTCACTAATTACATTAAATCATTTAGTGTATTAGGATTAGGGTTTAACCAAAAACTAGGAATCCACTACTATAAAAACAAATATAATTTACTCGGCCTATGGCTAGTCACATATATCACTATGAAAAATACTATATGATCTTACAATAAGGTATTAACTACGCAAAAATTTTATAGGTTTTGTTATCTTCTCATAGGGAAAGATACATCTCAATTAGGATAGTTAATCATACACCTTATTTCTAGACTAATTAGTGGTGAAGGGTTCAAAATATTTCATGTTCTTATCACAAACCTACCTTTGAATACGAATTGGCTCTCTAAAAATGGAATCCTTTATTAGAAAGGTGAACCCAAAATGATATAAGCATATTCAAGTGAGATGGTATAAAATGAACATAAAATATCACAATTGACCACTAAATGATTCATATACCATCCTGAATGTGCCCTACAAATGGGGACTCAGAGTTCAAGTTTTATTAATAAAGTATTAAATTATTGGTTAATAGATATGTTGACCACTGTACCAAAACAAGGTTAATTGGTCTCAAAAATAAAACTCAAAGCCGCATAACACCATTTATCTTGGATTCCCAAACTAATCATCACAAGGATACTAACTCCAAAATATAACTATAGGACTAAAACAACTCTAAAACCCTTATGAAAAAATGTGATACACCAATACCCCACTTGGGATGGAAACAAGCTACGTTTTTCATCCCAAACCTACCTTCAATTGGTCATAGGCTTGAGACCAACACCAAAAATTCATAATATACATGGGAGAGATTTTCATATAACAACCTATGAAAAATAAGTAACTCTAATATACCATATATACAACTAAAAACCAATAGTTTATAAATAAATTTTTTAACTATACAACAAATGCATGAATGGGAAAAGAGATTTCCAATACAACGCCAAGGTAAAACCCCAAAATATAACCAATACACATGATAATGTCACATTGTAAAATAGATATATGAAATTAAATATCATATAATTTTTGTCAGAACTCTTGGGTATAACTCACTAACACTAAGCACCACCATCAAGAACCACAAAAAACAATATGAATCAGCTCTTCGTAATCTACCTTAGCTTCATGTACAGCCTGACCAATAATAAATAGTGTAACATCTACACAAACATAACATGTGTGGGAACAATGAACATGTAGGGATAAGTATAAAAATACAAAAAATATTTATTAAAAACATGATTTAAATATGAAATAAGAAGTTATTTTTATTCTATTAAATAAGAATGATTCGATAAATAATGAAAAAAAAATTCCTTTAAAAATAGGAAACACTAGAACTTCAGGAAATACCCATCAATATAGATCTTATCTAAATAAAAAACTCATTACCGTAAAGGATAAAACCTATTATACTATCATAAATTATTATAATAGATTAAAACCCTTAGAATAATAAGTCAATACCACATTAATAAGTCACACATTTACAACAATCTAGGCTATATTAAGAATTCCCAATCACTAATGATCAGCTCTATAAGGTATTTATACCAAAGATAACATGAATATATCATAGAAAAAAATGATTTTTTTACAACACATAACCTAATAACTCATAAAATTTCCTCATTGAAATAAGATTAGGGAATTTTACCTCGTTAGAGAAACATGTATTGATCAAGGGTATATCCTCCCTGAAAATGGATAGTGACCCAACACTTTGGAAGTTGCTTATTTTACCGATATAGAAACACTATTTCTTATATTAGGAAGTACCTTAAGTCATTATACTCACCTTATAACCATGAAATATATCTCAATATTTAGTAGGGTAACCATGACCTTTTGGGGTGTATATATCAGTCAATGGGGTATCGACCCTGGTGGAGGACAGATATATTGCCATGTGGTACGCGAATCACTCGAGTGGGTTACCTAATATATAATTTGAGGACTTACACCATATCATAAAAGTGTTTTATTTACCCTACTAAATACATAGAAGTTCCATACCCTAATATTAACGATTCACTAAGCGAGTTGTCAACTTCATTCTTGCTCAAAGCATCACACCCAACACTTTTTCATATCTATAAAATTATAGAATGTGAATCACCAAAAATTACTAGAAAATTATACATATGATGAATAAAAATGCACTATCATGTCTTATGTAAAAATATTCACTAAATTTATTAATTTATTGTTCGATTATAACACTCAGGTGAGAATTCATGAAAAACACTAAAGACCACTCAATACATTACATATACTCTTATATATGTGGTGTGTAATGATTGGGTCATATCCTACGTGTACCATTACTTCATTTTATAATTTAAATTAGGGTTTTATTATAAAATATATTTCTAATAAAATATGTGGATTAAATATTATTTAAAAACTAAATAATAAATAATCCATAAAACTTGTTTATCTCCGAAACATACAATTTTTTTCCTAAGGATAAACTTCATGTCCCATGATCAAGAAAACATTCAGAATTCTCTTTGAGGTATTTAAACATGGTGGAATTATTATTCATACATTGTTAGAGACTCAATACTCTATAATGAGAAATTATTATAAGTACCAACCAAGTAACAAATCATACCACTACATCTCCTATATCCATGTTATTTATAACAAATTTTTATTCTATTTTATTATTTTCAATGTTAAATAGTTAATTTATTTTACACCTATTATATTTCCCTTTAATTTAATTTAAAATTAAATTTTATATACCATTCTTTTGTCTTATTTATTTTAAACTATAAGAATTGTTTTTCTTTCAAATTCTATAAAATTTACTATATTTCTATAAATGTTTATTTAATTTTATATTTATTTATTTCTAAGTATTTATTATTGAGATATTAAAATTTTAAATTAGTATTTTAAAATTATTTTTAAACCCTTTTAAAATGATATTAATAGTGACATATAATGTTGTGTTTATGAAAACTTCACCCAAGTTTAGAAAAATTAATTTCATGATTTTTCGTCAATTTTCATTTATTTTTTATCAAGGATTATCTTCAATGAAATTATTGTATGTTGAAAACATTTCTTAAAATTTTAAAGAAATATTATTATCTTTATGTCATTCCTTGAAAGATATATTTATCCATTCTATTATGTATTTATAAATATTAAACACTTTTTAATAATTAAGAAATTATTTTCATAAATATTTTATAATTTCTTATCTTACCCTAAATGAAATTTTATCTATGTCAATACCCATTTTACTTTTATCACATCTCATTTTGTCTTTTTCATAATTATTTGTTATTCTAAAATAATCCGTTGATATATTATCTGAATTTCTACATATCAATGTAAATTAAGAAATGAAATCACTATAAAAGGATTGATCTATCACTACGATTATATCTCTTTATAAATATATAAGAATAATGTTAAAATTATGTCAATGACCTTCCATTATGAGTACCATGCACTTTATTCATTTTATTGAATGATATTTACCTAGATAACCATATCATTCGATTCATAGGGGAAATCAATTTTCATGTTCGTATATCATTTTATTTTATATGACGAGAATATCCTATACATTATCATTTTAACTAAATTTCATTTAACTAGATTTCAAAAATAAATATTTTGATTATATATTTTCCTCATTATTTATGAAACCAATTTTTTTCATAGGTTAATTATACTTCTATATTAGACAATTATATAATAAATTTAATGTTAATCAAATATACATAGGTATGTATATGTCATTATATGGTGGGTGGGATAAAAATAATATATCCATATAATTCATTGAGTACAGATTTATGTCTTATAAGAATAATATGCTATGTGAAAAAGTGATTTTTTTATTCAAATAAGTTATAATACATGGGTGGTTTTCCCTATCCACCATGTTATAAGGCATAGGGGGTTAGCCCAATCCACTATGATATGAATATTTTTGTGGATAACCTTGAAATATAGTTATGATATACTATACTTTAGTATATAATACATTTCTATGTCAATTCACATTCTTATGTCATGAAACAATCATATTTTATTTCACTATGGATCATTACTATTTTCCTATGATTTCACATTCTTATGATAGGGTATATGTTACATTTTCATGATCCACATTTTATTGATTATTCAATTTTTTTTATTGTGATATTATGCTTCATGGTCAATTCTTTCCTATATTTCTATATTTATCTAAAATTTCTTATGATGTAATTTTTCTAGAAGTGTATCATGTTTAAATTATTTTATGAAGGATATGTATGTAGCATAATAGAATAAGATCGTTATATAGATAATATCTAAAGGCACTAAATCTATGGGTATTGTAAGATTGTTTAAATATTGAGATGATTCATATAATCATGAAAAATGATGTTCTTCTTTTTGTACCATCTCAATTAGTATCAAAATATATGATTAATGTCTTTATTTAGAGCATTAAATCTAGAAGTGTGGGTCTGGGGTGCTTCAGTTTGTATCATAGTAGGGTTTAATTAATTTTTTGGATAAATTTAAGAAGAAAATATGGAGAAATACTAAAGAAATATATCTTTAAATTATGTCTCTAGAAGATAAAACATATCATGATTTATTTATAAAACTCATATAGTTATTTACAAATAACTTATTAGATATTATCATTGTACACAATAACCATATTGGTTTTATTAAATGGTTGGAAACCAGATAATGAAAATGATATAGTGAAAGGTATACCTCTGGAAACACATTCTTAAGTATGATTCTTGTTAACTAATAAAAAATAAATATTTGGATATTTGTTGAGACTAATAAAAATCACAACATATTCATATTTTTTGAGAAATACAATGTAACCTAGTCCATGATTGAGTTCGTAATAAATTTTATAATTTATGTCATTCCTATTATAAGGATAAATTAACATATTATCATGGGTAAGAGAAAATAAAATTTTGGGGATGAATTTTTATTAGGATGAAGAATGTAACACCCCTGATACTAGTATAATTGTTTTAACTTAAAATGAAATTGATTTAATTTTCAATTATATAGAATAAAAATATCATATAAAAATAATATTCAACACAAAAGTTAATCAATATTATTTTATATATTAAAAATATAACATTACAAATATTAGAAGAATATATTCTGTTAAATTAATAAAACTACACTTGTATAATATAAATATGTAAATAAAAATACTGAATCCATGAAAAACTCTTCCTCACGGTCTCCCATGTGGAATATTTCACCAAGTGTAATTCTTGAAAGAATGAAAAAATATAAATACGGATAAAAAACATTTATAAGGGAATAACAGAAATGATTTTGGAGAACTACATGAAGATATATATATATATAACAATATAAGAGAGTAATATGACCATAATTTGGTCATTGGATATATGGTTGTTGGACATATGATCATTAGTTATACATGTATCCAATAAGTATATAGAATACTTTACAAAGTTGTATTATAAGTGATTGATGTGTTGTTAATAATATATTTTTCATGTAATTTACTATAATAGAAAAATTATGGGAAAAAATAGTAATACATTGGTAAAATAATATATAAAAATGTATATTTCTCAATGATAAATAATATTATTAAAAAAAATTAAATATATCACTTTTAAAGTATTTAATAATAATAATAATATATATAAATTATTAAATATTCGTGGAAGAATTAGTAATTGGTATGAGTTAAGAATAAAACCGTTTAATTTTTTAAAAAGTATCTTCCTTAAAAATAGTTTTTCCTTTATATTATATGTTTTCATTTAATAGTTAAAATTATAATATTTAGATATGGAATTTGATTAAATGGATTCCAAATTTAAAATTACTACATAAAAATTAATCAAAGGAGGTTATACATAACTTTTGGAAATAAATTAATTACTATGTAATAAAATTAAGACAGAATGAGTTAAAACCTAATAAATATTACTTGGAATGATTCTTCAGTGAGTGAAATATTTATTATTATAGAAATAATTTTTTAGGAGCTAGAGTCAATCCAACTTTTTGAACTAAAATTAGATCACCTAAATCACATAATTCTCATGTGATTGTAAAATTCTCATTAAAATACCTATAGTTTACAAACAAATGTCCCTTATTTTCACCTAGAAATGGACTTCCCATAACCTATTCTAAACAATTAAATCTTCTTAAATTATTATACATAGATTTATTTCAATATATAGTAGTCTTTTTTAAATTTTAGATCTCATGATCTCATGAATAATTCATAAGGGTCTCAAGACAAATAAGGCCACTAATTGGGGAAGTGACATCTTTAATGTTGGAAACGTCATTGTAACTTGTTAATTTTTTTATTTAACTATTCTTAATTCGGATTTAAAACCATAATAACATTAAAATTACATCAAAATTATCTCATAATTAGTTAATAATAATGAGATATTGATGAGTTAATAATAATTTATTCTTGATAGATAGTTTATGTTTTAGTCGGTTCAACCACCTACATGAACAATGCTACTCAATTTTTTTATAATAATTATAGAGGGTTAATAAAATATACAGTAAAAATTTATAGAATTAAATATGAATTAATATTATTTTCCTGGAATGGAAGGATATAAATGCATATTTCATATAATTTAACTCTTCATTATTGGTAACATTACGGAATATGTGTTGGTTAATGATTTATCCTTGTAATAAGTTTATAAAATGAAAATGTTTCTCCCTTAAATAAACATGCCTGATGCATAGAAAGAAATTCAAAATTTCTATACCGTTGTCTCTTTGACAGTAGCATCCGCAACTGTTGTGAACCTTCCTCTTCCCCGTGTCGCATCCATCCCATCGAAGGTTGATGCCTCCACCCTACCGCAACCTGCAGTTTCTTATCTCTCATTCCCTTCAAATCTCTGTTTTCCTACTCTCCTAGTCTTCGATATCCATGGGATGAGCTAGGTTTTATTCTTCAAAATATATGAGGCAAAGGAATCACCAATTCCTCTCCTACTATATTTTTTACTGTTCGTGAGTCAGGACCATTTTATCCGGGAGGTCTTCTAGGAGTTTCCTCTAATTGAGTGTACCCCTCCCATACATGACCCTCAGTCACTCATGGTATTTCTTCTAGCCTTATATTCTTTCCAATGAAACTATTCCTAATATGGAATACCCTTGGATTGAGAGCTCAATTAAAAAATGATTTCATCTCTATAGAAATCCAAAATCATGCAGTGTCTCAAGTTTCTATACATCAACCCAAACATAATTTTAATAATCTATCAGAGTATGCACATCAGATCATAATGTCTCAATGAATGCATGCTAATCAGCATAACTACCATATTTGGATCTTTTGGAATTAACATTCCACAGTTGATCTAGACTCTACATATGAGAAAATGGTCACATTGAAGATCACCTCAAGAAATCACACATTCTTTTTTTCTTTTATCTATGGTAGTTTTGATCCACAGGTCAGACAAACTTAAAGGAAAGACTTAGTATCATATGACCCGAGGTCTTTGTCTTTGATCTTAGGGGGAGAATTCAATATAGTAGCAGCCCAAGAGGAGAAGAAATAGAGGAGTGATTTCCCTCGGGGAGCTAGCGAGGAGTTTGTGCAGTGTATGGATCATTAAAACTTCTTGGATATGGGAGTTTCAGGTGATAGATTTACACAGTGCAAAAATAATAAAGAGCATTTTCACTCCGAGTTCCACCTTGGTAGGTGTCTAGTGAATGATCATGCCATTGAAATTTTTTCAAATTCAATGGTCACTCATCTGGTTCAATACCTCTCCTATCATTCATATATTCTGGTATCTCTTTTACCCTGCTAGGATAGCAATGAGCATTTCAACATCCCTCAGTTGTGGAAGGACATACCGGGTTATCATCAAGTGGTTTGAGAATCTTGGTACATACTACTCTAGGAATCTACATGGATACATTTACACAGTAATCATAGAAATTTAAAAACAGATCTCATCTCATGGATTAAAAACTAGCCTTTTCATTTTCAATAAATGGATGCAATTAAGAAGGAAATAGAATAGGTGAATCTAAGCCTCAAGAAAAACATGAATGACATGCTCTTTAATGATCATTCAAACTAGAAGGACATCCTAGAATAATGGTTCTGAGACATGAACAACTGGATCAGGATCACTCCTGTATCATTTAGCTTTACGAAGGAGATATCAGTAACGGTTATTCCATGCTTGTATAAAGGAGAATCAATGACTACACATGCCCAATATTTTATTGGAGGATAGTAACTACATAAATGATAGGTATTTTTTGCAAGCATTACTGAATCTCTCAATAAATCCCTCATATATTCTCCCCACCCTAGCATGAGTGGGGGATATTTAGGTGATTTAATGACCTACTTTAAGTGATCCCTTCCCCAGTTTCCAGTTCTATAAATGAACATCAAGAAGCAATACGATATGAGAAGTAAATCGATGATGTGATGAAGAGTCTCAACCCAACAAGTGCACCTAGTATGGATGGATATCTGGATGACTTTATAAAGCATCATGGGAGGTGGTTAAGCACGATATGGTCAGAGCTCTTCTATATTTTTTCTAGAGAGTGACTCTCCCTTGTGTAGCTTGTGCCATCACACTTTTACTTATCCCTAAGATCAAAGATCCCACCTATCTAAATCAATACAAGATTTTTGGCATTCCAACATTCCCCTACATGGTACATGATAGTATCATCAATCTGAGAATTTCAACTCAGCTCCTTAACTGAATTTCTAAGGAACAACATGTATTTGTGAAGGCATGGATGATCCAAGGAGACATTACAATGACATATTAACTGATTAGCAACATCAACTAAAAGGTCCTTGGTTCAGATATGATTGTAAAATCAAAATGGATAAGGATTATGACTAGATTGAATGGAACGCCATCATGATGGTTTTGATAAAGATGGGATTCTAAACATGGGTTATTGACCACATTTTTATATGCTTGATTTCATCTAGGATGGATATATCCCTTTTGGGGAGGAACTATGGATTTTTCAAAAGAACATGTTGGCTAAGGAAAGGGGATATCTTGTCCCCAACAATCATTATTTTATCACCATATGTCTTTAGTAGGACCATTAACAAGATCATATCCAATGGTAACTCCACTCACTATCAATGTAGGGTTCTCTCTATAGGCATCTCTCATGTCATGTTTGAGGATGATTCAATAATTTTCATGAATTCCATAAAGATATCGATTAGAAGAATGAACATGGTATTTAAAATATATTGAAAATGGAGTGTTTAGGTAACCAATAAGTAAAAAATAGTCATATATATCTTTCACTAGTTCACCAACAAAAGGATAATAAAGCTGTGTAGAATTATGGGTATCTAATGATGAATTTTTCCCATGAATTACATGGGGGCCCCTGTATCCCAATGCAGGCTGTGCATTCACCATTTTGACCAGATTTTAGAGAGGATTATGTGTCATGTAATGAATTGGATGAATATGTTTTCATCTTTTAGGGGGAGGATAACATTAGTAAATTGTGTCCTCGCATTTAATCTGATTCACACTCTTTTTTGAAATTAGAGATTCAAAGGTAGTCATCTCGAATGTTGATAAATTACTTGATGCTTTCATATGGGGAAATATGGGGATAGGAAATATCATTGGACATCCTGTAATTTATTGGAAAGACCCACATTTGTTGGAGGTATCAATGTGAAGAACATCCAAGATACCCTACCTGGAATGCATGCAAAGATTTCATGGGATGTGGTTGATGGTAGACCACGCTGGGTCCAACAATAGACGTTTTCAATCAGGGGGAGTGGGACACAATAAGAGGGTATATTTGGAATGTGGTCTAGCCAAAATATTCAAATATCAGGTTCTATGATCGTTGGATAGTGGGAAGGGGAGAGATGTCCTTCTAGAACTAAAACTGGATTGAATCTATGCTTGGTTTTCCAGGATTTTTGGAAAATGATATTACCTTTATGTAGGTGAGTCAGCCCCAAATATTAATTAATACAATTCTGTATAATGATCAACAAGGAACATGTGATCTTATTGATGTTAGTGATGACCTAGATATATGTATTGTTTTACAGAATTGTCTTCAGGATCCTTTTCTATAAAATACTACCGCAATCTACTAACACCTTTGAACCAACTAGACCCATGGGGAGATATTTTATGGTGTAAATAGTCACTAGAAAATTATAATTATCCTATTTGGAGGATAAGAAATCATGACTTACACATAGATGAGAATATCAAAAGTCTCGGCATCAACCTAGAATCCAGATGCACATGCCATGAGGAACGATGTGAGGAAAGATCTAAACACTTATTTTTCAAGGGAGAATGGGATCATATAGTCTGGAAATTTTTTTCTGATTTCACAGGGATCCATTCTAATGACATATTAGGTATGCTATTCATCAATATATGATTCTATGGTGCAGAGTATGTGGGACTAGAGAGAAAATAAAGAGAACTAGTGCACATTACATGATGCTAGTATCAATGGCATGAAAGAACATCGTCTGTTTTAAGGAGGAGTATGCTCGAGCAAGACATTGGTGATCATAAAAAAATTATATTGAAAATGAAATGAATAGTGAAGAACTAGAAAGATGATCCCACATTAATACCACTTCAATCTGGTATATCATCTTCCCACCTAGTCTGTTGTGTCTCTTAATGTCATTGTGTATACTGGAGTTAGCATGGTTCAAGCCTCAAGATCAATATTAATGGATTGTGTTCCATGGGTTTCATGTGTGGCGACAGAGTGGTTTATGACCCCAAGGGAAGTTTCATCTTTGCATACTCGTCATACATTTGGGCTGGTCACTCCCTCAAATATAAAGCCATATAAATTCTCATGGGCCTCATTTTATGTATAAAAAATAAAGTTAGTCTAATATTAGTGGAGAAAGATTCTCTAATTATCCATAACTCCATAAATAATACTTGTGAAGCCCCGCGGTCAATTTCTAATATAGTTAGAAGGTGTAAGAACCTCATATGCAACCAAATAGAAATTATAAACAATTGGTGTGGTGGAAAGAAGGTGGTTTAATATCATTCCTCTATATCAAATTATGCATTTAACATTACAAACTGTCTATGTGAAAAAAATCTTCCTCTTGAGGGGGTGAATCTGATTAGAAGTGATTCCCTTAGGCTTCATCACTACAGGCCTCCTTAAATGGAACCGCATGTGTTATTTTGTTATTTTTTTATTAATTTTTTCTTTTCATAGTTGAACTTTTAATCTTTTTTACATATATTAAATAAATGATGATGATGAAAACATATCCTTATAAACCATACTAGTAACATCTATTGAAAGAACCTGTAAATTTGAGAATTCATTTCCAAATTATGATTTCAATACCTTTAATATTTAAAGAGCAATGAATTCATGAATAATGAATTATAATATTGATAACTACACTAAAAATATCTTGAAAAATTGGAAAAAATGTAAATAATGTTATTAAATATATGATAAATATTCCAATGATGATTATACAAGGGGATAAATCACATCAGAGAAATTCAAGAGTTGATGAAAAGGGATTCTCATCTCCATTACTTTATTTAAGGCATGTATAATATTAACCACCTAATTTTGTCTCTACGGTTCATAAAATTCCCCATTAACAACATTTACCAAAATTTGAACTTGATTCATTGGATTTAAAATTTCATTTTATGTTCTCTCTTTCATTGGATTTTGATTCATCTCTTACTAGACTCGAAATTGTTTTTCTTATCCCAATATCCTCTCATTGAGTCATACTTATTCTTCATTGAGTATGGTCTTATAATTTGGTTATATTTGGACCATTGACTATCTCATATTTTATTTACAATTTTATTATAGTGAAGTAATAATTCCTTATCAAAAATTACTTTTCTATTGACTTTAATCTCATAGAACATGACATTGTAAAGGATACTTTCTACTCTCTATTTTTAGTATTTCTCTTCCATATCCATGTTATTTCCTACCAAAAGTATTTCATTTTTTATATTGATATATAAATATATATTTTATTTTATAACTTTTCTATTTATCATTGATTCAATTTAAAAGACAAATTCATATCCCTTTCATTGATTTCATTCATTTTAAACAATCAATCACTAGTGAAAATACAGGATTTAATGTTGGTTTTTTAATTTTCACGTCGGTTTTTAACTGAGGTTTATAAAGGAAATGTAAAAAAATATTATTTTCAGTGTCCTTTTTTAAAAAATTGAAGCTAAAATTCATTTTTGTTAAGGGTTTTGGGGTCATTTTTCCAGAAATCGTCGGGGAAAAGAGAATATATTTTGCAAAAATAATTTCTGTCGTTTTTAAAAAAACTGATTCCAAAAGTTATTTTTTTATAAAATTTAAAATATTAAACATCCAAAATAACCAATACCCTTTTAATAAAAAAACAATATACAACAATAAGAGTATTCACATCTGATCAAAATGATGGCATGCATGCATGCTAATCCGCATAATTTCCATATTTGGATCTTTTTTAATCAACATATCACAGTTGATATAGACTCTATATCCGAGAAAATGGTCCCATTCAAGATCACCTCAAGGAATAACACAGTCATTTCCTCTTTTATCTATGGTTGTTTTTTCCCACAGGTAATACAAACATAATTGAAAGACTTAGAATCCTTTGACCTGAGGTCATTGCCTTTGATAGTAGGGGGATAATTCATTTTACTACCATCCCCTATGGAGAAGAAATAGAAGGGTGAGTTCTCTCAGGGAGATAGCGAGGAGTTTATGTGCTGTAAAGATCGTTAAAAATTGTTGGATATGGGGTTTTCAGGTGATTGATTTACATTTTGCAATAATCCGAAAGAGCAGTTTTCCTCTTCGTGCCACCTTGGTAGGTGTCTAGTGAATGATCATGACATTGAAATTTTTTCAAATGAAATGGTCACTCATCAGGTTCATTACCTCACGAATCATTCACCTCTCTAGTATCTCTTTCACCTTTCTAGGATACCAATGATCATTTCAACTTCCCTCAGTTGGGAAAGGGAGTATCGAGTTATCATCAAGTGGATTGAGATTTTTGGTACAAACTACTATATGAGTCTATATGGATACATTGACACTGTAATCTAAGACATTTAAAAACAGATTTCAGCTCATGTATTAAAAAACAGCCTTTTCATTTTCATGAAATGGATGAAATTAAGAAGGATATAGAATAGAAGGATCCTAGCCTCAAGAACAACTGGAATGAAATGCTCTTTAATGATCTTTAAAACAAGAAGGACATCTAGGAAGAATTGTTCTAAGACAACAACAACAAGATTGGGATCACTCGTGTATCAAGTGGCTTCAGGAAGGAGATATGAATATCGGTTTCTCCATTCTTGTATAAAGGAGAAGCAGCGACTACACATGCCCAATATTTTGTTGTAGGATGGTAACTACACAGATGATAGGGGAGTTTTTTGAAGCATGGCAGAATCTCAATTTAAATACCTCTTATATGGTCCCAAACCCAGCATGAGTGGGGTATATCTGGGGGTGCAATGACCTACTTGAAGTGATCCCTTACACAGTTTCCAGTGTTGTAAATGACCTTCTAGAGACAATAAAAGAAGAGATGGAAATCAGTAAAGTGATGAGGAGTCTCAACCCTTCAAGTGCACCAAGTACACATTGATTTCCATGTGCCTTTACAGATAATCCAGGGAGGTGGTTAAGAATGATATGGTCGTGGATCTTCATGATTTTTTCCAGGGAGTGGCTCTTCCTCGGGTAGCTTGTGCCACCACATTTTTACTTGTCCATAAGATCAAAGATCCCAACTCTCGAAATCATTACAGTCCCTTTAGCATGCCTACATTCCCCTAGAAGGTACTTTCTAGCATCATCAATCAGATAATTTTAGCTAAATTCCCTAATTGGATTTCTAAGGAACAACCTATATTTTTGAAGGGAAGGACTATCCAAGGAGCCATTACAATGACATATGAACTAGTTAACAACATCAAAAAAGCAAGGTCCTTGGTACAAATATGATTGTAAAAATTGACATGGATAAGGATTATAACCAGATTGAATGAAACTTCATCATCAAGGTTTTGATAAATATGGGATTCTCAACATGGGTAACTTACCACATTTTCAGATGCTTGATTTCTTCTTGGATGGCTATATACCTTTTGGGGAGGAACTATGTATTTTTCAAAACAATGTGTCTGCTAAAGAAATGAGATCCATTGTCCAAAATCATATTTATTTCATCTCTAGATGTTCTGAGAAGGACAATTAACAAGATCGTATCCAATGGTAAATTCACACCCTATCAATGTAGGGATCTCTCCATAGCCATCTCTCATATCATGTTTGCGGGTGATTCAATCATTTTCATAAATTACAACAAGATATCGATTAGAAGTATGAACATGGTCTATGAAATATACTGAAAATGAGTGTCTAGGTAATCAATAAGTCAAAATATTCCTATATATATCTCACCGGTGTACTGAAAAAAGGATAACTATACTGTGTATAATTATGGGTATCTAACGATGATTTTCTCCCATGACTTAACAGGGGGCCCATGTATCCCCATGTAGGCTGTGCATTCACCATTTTGATAAGAGTTTAGAGATAATTATGTTTCATGTAATGAATTGGAAGAATATATATTAATCTTATAGGGGGGTGATAACATTAGTAAACTGTGTGATCGCAATTATTCGGATTTACACTCTATCAGTGATCAGAGTTTCAAATGTAGTCGTCTCAAACATTGAGAAAATATTTAACTCTATCATCTAGGGAGCTAATGAGGATGGGAAATATCATTGGACATATTGGAAGAGATAGGAAATACCCAAAATAGATGGAGATATCAATGTTAAGAACATCCAAGATACCCTGTATGGCATGCATGCAAAGAAAGCATGGGATGGGTTGAGGGTAGACCACTCTAGTTCCAGAAATGGAGGATTTCATTTAGGGGGAGAGGGATACAGTAAAAGGGTATATTTGGATTTTGGTCTAGACTCACTATTCAAATATCATTTTCTATACACATTGGATGGTTGGAATATGAGGGATATCTTTCTGTCACTAAAATCGTGTTGAATCAGTGCTTTGTTTTCCAGGATTTTTGGTAAAGGATATCACCTTCAGGTAAGCAAGTTAGCACTCGATGATAATTAATGTTGTTTTGGATATTGATCAATGAAGAACTTGTGATCACATTGATGTTAATTATGACCTAGATGATTGCATTTTTTATAGAATCATCTTTAAGATCGTTTTCTATAAAAGACGACATCAATCTTCTAACACCACCGAACCAACTAGTCCCATGGGGAGATTTTTTATGGTGTAAAGAGGCTCTAGAAAAGTATAATTTTCTTATTTGGAGGATAAGAAAACAATATTTACCAAAATTTGAGAATATAAAAAGTCTCAACATCAACCTAGAATCTAGATGCACAAGCCCTGAGAAATGATGGGAGGAAATCTCAAAACACTTATTTTTCAATGGTGAATGGGATCATATAGTCTGGAAATATTTTGGCAATTTCACAGATATCCATTCTAATGATTTATTGGGAAACATATTCCTCAATAGGTGGTTTTACGGTGTAGAATATGTGGGTCCCATGAGGAACGAAAGATTACTAATTCTCATTATAGCATGCTGGTATTTATGGAATGAAAGGAACATCATTTGTTTTGAAGGTGGTGTGCGCTCAAACAAGACATTGGTGATTATAAAAAAAATTATATTGGAAATTAAAAGACTCATGAGGAAATAGAAAGATGCTCTCACCATGTGACCACTTCCAGTAGGTATATAATCTTCTCACCCAGTCTGTGGTGTCTCTTAAGGTCACTAGGTATGCTGGAGTTCGCAAGTTTTAGGCCTCATGATAAATATTGTTTGATTGTGTTCCATGGGTTTCATGTGTGGTGTAAGAGTGGTTTATAACCCCAATGTAAGTTTCATCTTTCCATACTCAACATACATTGTGGATGGTCACTCCCTCAAAGCTGAAGGCATGGAAATTTTCATGGGCCTCCTTATATGTATACAACATAATTTTAGACAAATATTAGTGGAGACAGATTCTCTAATTTTCCATAACTGCCTAAAGAATACCTGTGACTCCCCATGGTCAATTTCGAATATATTCTAAAGGTTTAAGAACCTCATATTCCACCAAAAATAAATTCAACACACATGGTGTGCTATAAAAAAGGTGTTATAATATCTTGCCTCTATATCTAATCACATGGTTAACAATACACACTATCTATGTGAGGAAAATCAACCACTTGAGTGGGTGAATCTGATTTGAGGTGATTCCCTCAGTATTCTTCACTGCAGACCACCTTAAATGAATCCGCTTATGTTATTTTGTTATTTTTTGTTACTTTTTTATTTTCACAGCTGTACTTTTATTCTTTTTTACTCATAATAAATATATTATGATGATGATGGATTATCCTTGAAACCCATACTAGTATCTTCTATGGAAATAACATTAAAATTTGAGAATTCATTTCGTACTTATGATTCCAATACCATTATTATTGAAAGTGCAATGAATTCATGAATAATGCATTATAATATAGATAACCATACTAAAAATATCATGAAACAATTGAATGATATGAGATAAGAAAATAGAATAATATGGTAGAAAATAAAAAAATTAATACAACTTACCTTATCAAATTCAATAGTTTTCCCAAGTGTGATTATCTTATACGTGAATCGTAGAATATAATAACCATATTCAACAAGTCCATTTTGAAGATTAAACTACGGTTATAAAACATTAAACTAATAATAAAAGTCAATATATAACAAAAAAAGAAGAATAAAATGTAATATAAAAACTAATTACATGTACTCCCACATATTTGATTTTAGTTGGTGTGTTTATCGACATGTATACCTTGTTAAATATTTTCCTTGAATTGCATTTTCGTATATATAAACTAATAATACATGTATAAACAATGATAATTAAACATAATGAGCTTATAAAAAACAAAAAAATTACATGTCTAACAAGATGAATATTTTTTACGAAAATTCCCTAATAAAGAGGAAAAACAATATAAGGTGCATTCACATGGACACAATATGCCTAACATCCTATGCCCCCAACAATAAAAAAAAGTTAAAAATTAATGAATTTATAATCATCATTAGCTCATAATTATGTTTATGTTCTTACATTTCATGAAATGGAAAAAACTAACACTAAATATTCTTATGTGATAATCTCTCACAAATATATGAAACTCTATCAGGATTCTTCGCATGTTTCACTTCTATGAAAATGAGTTCTGAATCTATAAAACTATAATTGCCTGTAATTTTATTTTGTAGAAGAAGAATGTGTATATAAATAATTTAAAAATAATATATATTTATTCCATTTAAAACCATCTCTTATTAAACAAATACAAATTCAAATTCAAATTTACATACATGGAAAACAATTACACCACATTCAGGCCGAGCTCTTCAAAATCAACAAATGCATGATATCTTCCTTAATTAATCTCAATCGATATTATAGTTTTCATATATTAGTCATCATTCGAATCTCATATATATAATTCAATGAAGAAAGATGGAGATAATATTTGTATCCCATAAGAAATATCTGAAGTATCTACAGTCGATTGTTCTTGAATATTTTGTTTTTTTTTGTGTAGTTTTTTTTATTTCAGATAATCCTATATAACATTAATATCATAAAACATTATAAGTAATTTTGGATCATTTCTACATAATATTTAAAAAAACACATACCTCATATAAAATATAATAAAGAAGATCAGTTGGTCAAAGTAAAAAATGACCCAGACAATCCCTAAATCTGGTGCTCTTTTCAATATGAATTGGAAGTATAGCATTTTGATCTATAATACAAGCATTGATACTCTATGCCGACCCATCTACATATGTTGGTAATGTAAAAAAAATCCCAAAAAATGTATGCGTCCTAACGCAACAATATGTATATGAGGATCTCCAACAAACAACTCACAGTATACGTTTGGGTCTAAGCGAGGTGGTGGTTGATCAAAGTATGCAGATGGGGCTACCTAATCTGAGGGAGCATGCTGCGAAGGATAATAAATGAAAAAATATATGATTTTTTGTAATTTATAAAATAGAAAAATTGATGACCAATAAATAATATACTGATTGGTCCGAGCGAGGAGGTGGAGGTTCGAAGTAGGATGATGGGCAGGGTAGTCTGGTTGAGCAGGCTGGGAAGCCTGAAAAATGAAAAAATCATATTAGTGTTTATAATTTATAAAATAGACAACTTGAGGAAAAATAAATAATATATTTGGGAAGGCTGCACATATCGGGCATGGTAGGAAAATTGGGGAAGGTAGTTCGGGTGAGCAGGCTAGGAAGGTGGAAAAATGAAAAAGTTGTATTACTGTTTATAGTTTATAAAATAAATAAATTAATGACAAAAAAAAAACAATATACATGGGAAGGCTGCACAGAGTGGAATATCTTGAAAAGTGTTCTAACAAAACCTTTTGAACTTCTTCTTGAATTTTATCACACATAGAATATTTCATATCTTCCAACTCAACTTTTTAGGATTCTATTTCTAGGTCTTCGAATTGCTAACTATGACAAAAAACCTTCTGAATAGAAACACCCTCTCGATATCCTCTAACATTTCTCAGGTGTTATTCATTTTCCATAGTAGTGACAATGATGTCCATCCTACCCTTGGGGATAACCGAGCCCTATGTCTCTTGCTCTTGAAGTTCATCCTGAAATGAAAAATAAAAACTTATATTAGTGTTTAAAATTTATAAAATATACAAATTTATGATAAATAAAAAGTATTTACTTACAATTTTATCAGATACTTTCTTAGCTTCCTCTATAAGATACAATTCATATTTTCTTCTTTTTGATCATTTCTATTTTTTCATGGTGAGTGGGAGGAGATGGTGGACCATACTGATCCTCTTCTGAAACACTACTAGATCGAGCACTTAATGCTTCAAATTTTCCTTCAATCATTTTCTACCCCAAATACAGATACTATCCAAGTGATAATGTATGAGGGTATACCTTTCTCAACTAAATATCTTGATGAGATCTCATATAGGCCTATTATATAAAAATAAACTACTAAGTTATTAGAAAAATATATAATAAATTTTACAATATAAAATAATTATCATACCTAAAATTTTTCTTCATGAAGACTATCAAAAAATCATTTGGATGTATCGTCATATATTAAATGATACAAGAGGAATGGGTTTTCAAACCTTCAATTTCCAAAATCATAATATGTTTTAGTTTTGTTTTAAAATCTCTCGATCGAACAACCACTAAAGAGAGATGTATTTTCTTAATTTCTTTTGTTTCCTCAAAATTTAATTTCATATTTAATTGAATAAATTAAATATGTCATTTAGAATATTTAATATTAATAAAATTATTAAAAATAAATAAATATAGATATTTTACCTTTATAACCTCTTAAATATGTTTCTTTTCCATCCTGTCCACTAACGTCCAATTAGGATATAAATTACTAATCTTGAAATGGCTCTACATCGATATATAACTGATAAAATGAAATGAATTTGGTCAAGTTTCATTATTATTATCATCAAAATGGATGTGTAATATTTCATCATCACAAGCAGGTGATAAGTTTGGTAAATGTTTAATACCTCATTTACCAACTTGAGATCTTTATTTTTTAGTTGAAACATGAGAAGTCTTCTCCGACGAGGACGCATAAGTAGTCCTGTAATTTTTTTTTGTAAATTCACATTTTTCATTCCCCAAATAAGTATAATACAAAATATTTAATAATATGAAAAATAGATATATATTGATAATATTTCCTCTCTATCTGTATTTGAAATTGCAACTAGAAAGTTTAAAGTAATTTTTGAACCTTCATATAATTAGAAAACGAAATATTTTGAAACAAGAATGAGAAAAATAAATAAGTAAACAAGAGGTATGAATTTGTGTGAATCAAAAAAGAAAAATATATAAATATCTACAAGAAAAATTAAGAGGCTAATTTAGTGTTTTCCTACATGCCTTCATCATGTTAATTATGTATTTGTTGAACTTTTTCTGTCTTATACTCATTGTAACCATCTGTAAATTTCATAATTGATAAATAAAGCTCATGTAAATTAGTAACATCATCAGAAATATCCTCATCACCCAAAAGGTATCTTTTTGGTTGAAAAATGACGAACCACTAATCATTCGATAGATCAATGACATAAAATACAAGTTTTTCAAGTGGATCCATGATAAATGGTTCCTAATTGAAATTAATTATTTTCAAATCAACTAGTTTAAACAGATATTCATCTTGTTTCAAGGCAATCTTACTATCATCCCAATTACACTTAAAAATGGTGAATCAAAATTTAATATAATCAATTTCCCATGTCTTCAAGAACTCTAAAATATGGTGTTGGTTTAGAAATTGGATTTCTAACATTGTCACTCAAAAATTGCACTACTTCAGCGAAAACCATCACACCACTATTCTGAACAGTACTCCTGTCATCCAGATTTTTTGTGAAATGTGTAACCATTAATATCCAAACTAGACCATGTGATAACATTATTATATTGTCCCCCCAACTAACCATTTCAATGTTTTTTATACAGATATATCTGTGGTGACATTCACTTTAAACCGTGAAACAAATTCCTTTTTATGCTCAATCATCAACCACTTTTCATTTCTTTTCTAATATCATAACTTTAATTCAGCAATATGTGACGATGTATGTGATTGAACCTCATCTGCATTGGTAAAAATATATAAATGTTCCTACATCACTTCATCACCTGGAATTAACGTTACCTTTAAGCCAAAACCCACTCTAAATTCACTATCAACTGTCATATGTCAATATATAGGTAGATTAATATGCTCCACCTCATACAAATAACCAATAAAAAACTCAATCAACTCTTCTGATACATATTTTTGAACAGTAGAGGCCTTTGGTTGATAATGATTTTTAACATATCCCTTTGAAATTATCATATATCATTCAAAAGTATACATCCATCGTAAATAAAAAGTCCCACAAATTCATATCTCATGCACAAAATGAATTAGCATATGAACCATTATGTAAAAAAATGTATGGGGGAATACATTTCTAGTTGATAAAGAGTAAGATTTTCATAATTCTGCAACTCAAATAAAAATTTTGGATCAACGACCTTTCTTCAAATGGATTAGAAATTATACATAACAAGATGATAGTATTTCTGATTGTTGCTGGCAATATACCACACAGTTCTACTAGTAGAAGTTATTGCATCAATACAGGGTAATCATGATATTTTATACCTATTAATTTACAATCCTTCAATGAAATAGAAATTATTCACATTTTAATAAAAAACATTGGGTACTTCAATACCAGGAAGACACTGACAAAAATTTATCTTTTCAATCTTACATAATGTGTGGCAAGCCGGAGGTAAATATGCTCAATTTCCATTCACAGTGGGTGCTAAAACGAAACATAATCTCATTAATATCAAGTCCAATCGAGCATGGAATTCATATTTTGTCTTTCCTTATATTTATAACCATGTTCCAATTAAACTGTCACATATGTTTTTGTCAACATGCATAACATCGATGTTATGTTTTATCTCAAAAAACTCTAATAATGTAGTTCAAAAAAATAGACAGCTTCTTTCATATATTTCTTTGAAGACCATAACCTCTTTTCTATCCAAATATCGAATCAATATTTTTCACCTTTCATAATATTATTTAGCAAACAATGGTCGAGTGGGAAGTTTTTATTCTTGAAAACCGTTAATTTTTTTCAATCTATAATAAGGATGATCAATTCACAAAAATATTCGATGTCCCTTGTACACTATCTTTCTTGATTTTTAAAATTGATAATATGAAGTATTTTCTTTACAAATTGGTTAGGATTTATGTCAGTTAACATAATATCTAGGAATGTTTCCATATGAAGGAATCTCATTTATAGTGAAAACTTTCATATCAATCACAAGAAAATACTCTTTCTTGTATGCATCAAAAACATTAACACCTTCCTTCCATAGTAGTTTCAAATCATCAATAAATGTTAAATATACACATAAATATAAATTTTCAGTTGTTTTATTCCATAAATCATAAATCTAATCATAACATATTGTTTCTTCATACATAGATGTGGGGACAAGTTGTAAACTACCAGAAAACTATGACATGAACTATGTTGTCTATTGAGGCTCTGATATGGATTAATTCCATTAGTACACAATCCCATTCATATATTTTTTTCATTACATCCAAAATTGTTATTTTGTAATCCAAAATTTTCTCCATGATATAGTTTGTAAAATTAATGAATCCAAGATCTATACAAAAATTGATTTTAAAAATGAAAAATAAAGATGAATAGAAAAAATCAAACCATGGTTTAATGTAGCCGATAATATTTTTCAAAATAAAAAATAATCCGTAGATGATGAAACAAGGGGTGATAATCAAGAACTCCGACCTTAGATCATGAAAATGGAATATAATCGACAATAATGGCTATAGAAGATCACAAATACACCTTCAAGGTCATTGCGATTCTAGTGGAGTCACCAAAGGTTTAGCTTTTGATGATCAAAAAGCATGATGGTTTCCCAATCCCGACTATTTATAAAAGACTTTTGGCACCCCTTTTTACAAAAAGCGGATGCCTAAGTGTCCAAAAAATATTTTTGACATTGGTTTATGGGAAAACCAATGCCAAAAATATTTTTTTAATATTTGGTGTCAACATTTTTAAAAACCAATTCCAAAATTTATAGAGTTAGTAATTTGTAGCATCGGTTTTTATAAAACCGATGCAAAAACATTTTCTTTGAATAATGGAATATGTTTTTAAGAAAAATCATGCCATATATCATTCGTTTTGTGTTTCTGGGCATTGGTTCTTCTAAAAACTGACACAAAAAACCACTCTGAAATTTGTTTTGTCGGTTATTAGTAAAACCGATGCCAAAAATTTCCCACCCATACTATTGGTGTTTGTTTAGAACAAACCAACATCATTACTTGGACGTTAAATCCTATACTTCCACTAGTGATTTTTTTTCTTTCAACATGTATCCCATTTCAAATATTTCTATTCAAGTTTCTTCTATATTAGCTTTATTTTTTTGAGGTTCAATAATTGGGTTTTTTATTTTTAAATAAACATTTTGATTTTTTATCACCTTTTTAAATTGTTTTTGAAAGTGAATTATTTCATTGTTTTAATTACATAACAACTTTTTAGAAATCTATTTTCTGGATTTCAATTTTATTTTAATCTATTTATTATAAAGTATCTCTTTCAGTGAAATTATTATATGTTTACACCATTTATTATAGAAACATTCTTACGTTTAAATTATTTCATTTAAATTGTTTTACCATTTTGTTTTCATCTATGTGATAAGTTCAATGTTTTTAATAACTAATGAATCATTTTCATAAATATTTTAAAATTTATTATATTCTCTTGAAATATTTTTCATCAATGTTAGTATAATTTTTTTTATATTACCTCTCATTATATCTTTTTCATAAGTAGTTATTATGGAGAAACACATTAGTAGTTATTATTGAAAATCAATCCCTTGATTTATTATTAAAATTACTTTTTATCCATGTTAATATGGAAATGAAATCACTATGAGAGGATTGATTAACCACTATTTTTTTCTTTACATATCAACATATATGCATACAGATAACCTTATACTAGTTCAATCTCATTTTGAATGATATATACTTCCTTCTTATGATTAAAGGGTAATCCACTATATAATCACACCATTTTATTGATTAATAAAATCTATTTTCATGATCATACACCCTTTTATTCTATATTTTGAAAATACACTATACTTAATTATTTTAATTTTTGTGTGTTTTCAAAGATTGTATCTATCTTTATTTAGATTATATATAAAATTCATTTATTATGAATCACATTTTATTTTCATGAATTAATCATGATATGATTTTTGATGAATATATGATTACTTTTATGTTAAAAAAAACACAAGTGTATGGATATATAATTATGTGATGTCTGGTCTCAAAATTATATTACCCTCCAATGGCATGGGAAAAGATTTATATATGTTATGGGATAAAATTTATTAGTTTATTCCAATATATTATAGGATATTTGTGGTTTTACAAGTACAACATGTTATGAGACATAGGGTGTTATCCTAATGTAGTATGATATAAATGTCTTTATGGTTAAACATGACATTTTCTTAGGACATGATATGCTTATACATATGCCACAATCCCATTTCAAATTAAATTTTCATGTCATACCACATTAATATTTAATATCACCAAGGATCACGAATATTCCTTTATGTTTTCACATTCTTATGGCGTGGAATATGTTATGTATTCATGTTCACCCTTTTATGGATTCTACACCTTGTTTTATGATTATAAAAAAATATCTCGTGATGACTTCTTAAGATTTCATGATCATATTATATTAACCCTAAAAATTTTTTCTTGATTATGTATGTCACTTGTTTATGATGTATTGAGAAATCATCTATGTCTCATTAATATCATTTTAGAACTCAATGAGTATTTCATATCACCATTTTCTCATGTTTCCCCATTTCTCTAGGATTTCCTATAATGTTTTATGCCTATATGGTCACTATTGTAATGTTATTTATAGATGAAGTTTTTACTGTTCTATGAAATAAGATGGAAATGAAGATAATATAAAAAGAATCTAAATATTTATATCCAATTTGAGGGTTTTAATGTTTGGGTTATATGAATAATCATAAAAATGGTATATGTGTCTTGGGGTTATCTCCTTTGGTATTGAAATATTTGTGTAAATTACGTATTTAGAGAAGTAGATCTATCAGTGCATGTAGCATACCCTATTTAAAGTAAATGAGACTTTATTCATGTATTCTGACTCTATATAATGCTTAGGTTAAATTTTGGAATGTTTTTAGGGGTCTTTTAATTTTTTAAGGCATTTATATTGGTTTATGATTTCTGCATAGTTAGTAGAAATTATTTATGACCTCCATGAAACCATGAAAATGAAGAAAGTGGGCACTAGGAAGGTGCACAATTAGCACGTGGATTGGCCAAACTATGCAAGTACCCAAGGAAAACTGTGATTTTTCAAAAATAAGATAAAACATGGTTGGCACGTAGTTTTTCTAACTGTGTGATCCAACCATGTGAGGTTTGTCCTTAAGATAGTAACATCGCACGGTTGGAACATGATTTTCTAAACCATGCTGCCTAACCATGTGAAGTATAATGTTCCCCCCCTTAAAATGTGAATATAATCCAAATTAAACCCTATAACAATATTTTTTCTACTAAACACTTAAAATATTGAATTCATTTTACTCACAAGATTTGAGAGACAATCCCATTCAATCCGAGAGCATTCCTTATACAAATCCAAGTGTGTTGGATGCCAAGATTCATCAATAAATACTCGTTCTTCGTAATTCTTGATGGATCCATGTTTATTATCTCTCTTGAAACCATATATTTAGTCCATTATGGATATATATATATATATATATATATTATATGAATGGTTTTATGATAAAATATTATTGGATCTAGTGATGATAACATGGGTTGTGACCAGATCTTGATGTTTTGTAGGGTTGCTCTTTGTTTTTTCCAACAGTTGAGAGGAAGGTGGCTTATCTATAATCTCTAATTGAATTGGAACCTAAAGCAATAGTTTTAAATAAACTATTTTATTTAAATGGTTGTAAAATCCTTGTTAGATTATTTATGTAAATATCATTTTAGTGTTGGTTTGGAAATTTAGTAATGTTTATTGGTTTTTAGAAAACCCCTTTGTTTATAATTTTTAAAATGGAGTTTTTAAAATTATATCTAGTTTTTCTGAATCTAATGTATTTTTTAATATTATTAAAGAAATAATTTTTTTACTAGAATGAGTTATCATGTTTTTGACATAGTTGGTTGGGCGTGTGTTGGGTGGGAAAGATAATAATTATGAAATATCACCATCAAAGTTGGTACAATGTTTGTATGTAAAGTTTCACCATCAATTGTAAAACCATGATTCAATTTTTGTTTGTGGTTTTGTGAGTGAAAATGGAATTAACTATTCCAAATTAATGTCATATGTATTTGGAACTTGTTTAGTTTTCCATGGATCTTTTTTACTATTTTGATGTAAACTATTTTATAATTCCTTAAAACTGTTTTATATCATTATGATAATGAGTTTTTTTTGTAATATCATGAGTTGGGAAGTAATTGGGGAATTACTACTTAGTTAAGAACCACCCGCTCTTTGGGAACTATTGTGAATTTGCAGATGTAATATATCAATACATAGGTACAATAAATGTATCTCATTTATAGTGATTCTTCTTGATATTGTGGGCATGGTATGTGGAGCTAGAGCTTTGTTTGGTCTGGATGTTTCTAGTTGATTTTAGTTTGGAGTTTGGAGTTTTTTGGTATTTTTATTCTCTTGAACTATGTCTTTTGGTTTTCTATTATTCTCTGATAATGTTTTATTTTGTTTGTGTTTATTTTTGAGTTGTATTTTGAACTCATGCATCATATAGAGGGTTGGTTGATTATTGTTTGTGTAGTTTGTTTGTAATATTTTTCAAAGGTAAAAACATCTCCCAAATATTCATCAGGCCCTTGTAATTTATTTATAGCCTTTGGTGTATTTGGGATGTCACCTAATGCCCAGTATCACACCCATCACTACTCAATCTAACGAGGAGGGGTGGGATCTTTCAAATGGTATTTTCATGTTTATTCCTTGATATATAAAATGGAATCATCTTGTTCAATACTTAATATAGAAAATAATATTTGTCATGGAAAATCCTTATTTCATTTTTGGAATTTATTAAAGATATTGGATTTTGAGAACATAAAAATTTATGCAATATAAAGGTGTAAATAACCTCCTTATTCTAAACTTGAATTTACCAGGGCATTTGAGTAAAAATGTTTTTTAACAGACATTTAGGTGATTTATCACCTCATCGTCGTGGGTTAAGACGATGAGGTTATCATTTAATGCATTGATTTAAGGAATTCCTAATAAGAATACGTTGCTAATTTTGAGTTCTATGGTTTATGAAATGGAAAAAAAGTGTTTATTTTAGAAAATAGTGGAAATGGGCGATTTAGAATAGAATGGTTGTAGTATTGTAAAAGTGATAAAAATAATAAAAATGCTTAAATTGTGGGAAGATATGTTTTGATATGTTTTGATGCGATGAATTGTAATTTCTAATACTATATTTTCTTATTATTGAGACTAAATAGGGTTTTTTTCTGGTTATAAAAAAGGGCACCAGGTAGGCATTATAGATACTAGCTGAAGGAGGATGCTAAGAATGCAGTTTCACCTAATACAAAGGTGAACCAAAATCAGGTTCAAATTATTTTATTGGATTTTTAGGTTGGGGATAGGGGTAATAAGAATGATGAACCTTGGAAAGTGGACCATTAAGTTCATTTCCAAAAGTAGAATCTAACCATATTTCTAGGGGATTCCATGATGGAAAAAGTATATGTCTTGTTGTATATGATGAATTGAATATATAATTTCCTTAGGACACTATAAGAGTTGAAAGTTAATTTAGAAATGTATATGTTAGAGTTTTTGGCATTCCAGTGGTGGTAATTAGCATTTTAGGCTAAATCAGACCACGTCCTGACCTGATAGGATTGTGAAGAATTATTTAACATGAAATTTTATCCTCACACATTTTATATTTTTATAATAATTTAATTCATCAGTATAAAGTTGGATAATATCTCATTGATAGAGTATGCGGCTAAATTTATGAATTTAGTGAACTTTTCCTCATATATTGCATAATGTGCATCCTTGAAGACATGAATTCATGAGTGGAGGTTGAGGCTAAATATTTTTTCAAATAGTGTAATTATCTATATTATAGATTTTATAAAAATTATCAATAGAGAGATCATCAAAGAAATGGATATATCAAGAAATACAATTATGAGTAGTATTTTTATTCTTATGAGAATATATGGGAACTCTAATATTGGGAATAAGTGGAAGAGGGAAACTTCTTCCGTAGTGGTGGAACACCCCAGAATCAGACCATGTGATCAATAAAAAATCCTCCTATACCGAAAATTAATTTGATATGTTTTCAGTGTGCTTCATTGGATCACATAAATCGAGATAGTACAACACCACCAAGATCTTGTCACAATTACAAAAATATGGGACAAATTTAGTGCTGTTTTCGTTGTTCTCTAAGGTTAGGTGTTAGAGACAGAACTCAAGTTTCTCAGGAGTCTTATTATTATATAGGGCAATTACCGTATAATAACACCCATCATCAAAATAGAGTGAGCCACGTAGATTATAAAAACACCATAAATCCTCAACTAGTGCTATCTCACTAGGGTAGTAAAGTGAAAAGTGCAGTGAGTAAGCAATTGTATGGATCTAAGAATGTGATAATGGATTAACAATCAGGTCCTTCAATGGTGAAAGGTAAGATTATTTTGAATTCTACTAGTATGAATGATTTTATTTATATGGTTGAATCCCAATCATTTATTAGTTCTCTTTTTTTATCATATGGGTTTTCTTATTGAGATGATCCCCTCTATTTTAAAACATAAAACTACTCCTATCCAAAGAGAGAGTCGATACATTATGCATAAATATTTTCTTATAACTATCGATTGGTCTGAGTAGGTTTTCAATTTCTCTATGCTTGAGATGGATGTCCAGGAATTGATTTATGTTATGGATTGTTTGACATTGTTCAATTCCCACATCAACTATATTTCCCAAAATGAGAGTTTCACATCTCTAGATGGAATAGATCATATTTTAATAGGATATTGGTATGTAAAGGCTAGTGGATTAAAAAATTTGGCACTAGTGGTTAGAAAAATATATTATCAACTTGAGATTTTTACTTTTACGTCTATTGATGATATTGAGAATAGATATTTTTAAACTATTGTTGACCATTTTTCTAATTTTTTACCTGAGAATTTCTCAGTATTTCTACATAAAATAAAAATGGATGTTATGATTGATCCCATATCAGGGACCAATATGATTTCAAGTCCATCTCATAGGATCGTGAAGAGTACAATAAAATGAGAATATGAAATGTCACTGAGTGTTTAATGGGAAGATTGCAGAGCTGGTTTTTAGTTTAGAAAAACTTATGTCATTGTATATTTGAGTTTGACACCAATGTTTACAACATTGAGATGAGTTAAATATTTGGAATTTATGATTGAATTTTAGAAATATAAGAAAGTATAATTGTGGTGAATATTGGTTTCCATGCGATCCTTAATATGGTTTAGTTTGGAATGTTTTTACTAATACTTTATACTATTTATTTGATAAAAAATATGGCAAATATCCCAGCCAAAGAAGCCAACTAGTAGGGGATATAGGTGAACTACTACTAAGGTGGTCACTAAGATCAACCCTATCTAGGTCATATAGTAGTTTTTAAATGAGATAGAGCTGTAATGTAATGCACCATAGAGGTTCATGTGAGGCAGTGTGGAGACACTGTACGGGGGCGACATAGCACCCGAGAAGCACCCAACACAGGGCAGTTTCGGGAAATGATAAGAGTTTTCTGTAACCATTTTATGTATAGTCTCATATGTTCCTTGTATTAGAAAGGATAAGGATAAGAAAGAGTGTTTATATATGGGATTCTTGTATTTCACTATATATCTTTTTTAACCATCTAATGTGTTTTTCCCAACCGTTTGATCTATTTAATTTGATCATTTGGGCCATCAAATTGATCTTTCTGTGTTATCCTCTCTAGCATGTCATCGAAGGATTTCGGTTCATTAGAGAATTCCATGAGTGATATCGACATAAGCTTGAGGCAAGCCTCCAAAATCTTTTTGAGTATTCTGAAGATTCCTTGGTGATTGAAATCATAATTAAATCTCATTTTCATAAAATAATAATGAACAATTTAAGGATTTATGGTGTGTTAAATATTTATATTTCATTGATAGTGATTCTATTTTCGTGATGAATGGAGTTAGTCAGTGCACACGTTGGTGGAAGTATTTATTTAAATACCACATAAGGAGTTAATTTTTATGTGCTCATATATTTTGAGAAGCTCTTGTTTCTATAAAAATGTAGCACTGTGAATCTCTAGGTTTCATGAAAAGAAGTTCCATGAAAATTTTGTTTTGTGAGAAGATTAAGAATTCCCATTTCACAAAAGACATGTACTTTCCTCACACATTTTATTTCGTAATGATTTGATATCCATAAGGAAATAATAATAACATTATGTGTCTCTCCTTATCTTTTGTGAATAACATTGAGATAATGCGACATTCTGTGTATGTATGCTCCGGGTTTGCACGAAGGACCATGATCCTAGGTTTTATACCAATGTGGAGTTTTTGACAAGATATATATTGCATATTAGACTTATGAAAATATATTGTGTAGAGTTATGTGTGTTAAATAATCAGAATCTATTCAGGTTAGCGTGTAAGATGAAAATTCTTAGCATATACTGACTATTGACTTGTGATTATTATTGGGATTGGATATTGAAAATATGTGGATAATGTGCATATGGGATATTATATTCCCTTGAAATAGTAGAAGAACATCGAGGCACTGGGTAGGAAGTGGGTGTATATACAGGGTGTAGGTGAATGACACTATGTGGAAAGTGTATACACACCTTTTGCACAAATTACATTCATTTTACATGATATATTTAATTCATATTCACATACAATGAGAAAATCATTCATTATTTACACATTCATGAAGGTTGAGAACTCCACATTCAATATAAATTTCATGATCAGTGTACAATTATTAGTGACATAATCTGGGACAATATTTCAATTAGTGATTCAAAAGAAATTGATATCTGGGTTTTTTAGTGTTCAATGAGGTTGGGTTTTCAGAAGAAGAAATAATATTTTCCAAATAAGTGTATTATTATGGAAAATAACTATTTATAGGTGAGCATAATTATTCCAGTAAGACCAGCATTAGTGAAAATCTACTTGAATTGTAAATGAGCCCGTGTGATCCAACAAAACTATGGAGGAAGATCAAGTGATCATCCTACCTGTGGATAAGATATTATAACGAAGAAGAAGGATCTTGTGACATGGGGTCTAACCAGATATTGAAGAGGTTTTAGAGACTAATGGTCTAACTAGTTGAATGATTGGGGTGTATAACCAACCAATGCATAAGATTTGGATTACTGGGGGGTATAACCAGAATCATTTAGAGGATTAACTACTAGGGTGTATAATCAATTTCTCCCTAAACAATTATAATTGATAAATATACTATAGTGGAAAATAAATGTTGGGGAGTCTAAAAAGCTTGGAAAAGACATAGGCCTTATTATATATCCTTGTAAAAATAATTCATTTTTTGTTATATTTACTTTCAACAGTGTATTCATGATCCACTCATTCTAGCAGGTGATAGAGGTTTGATTGAAAAGGTGATTCATTTTTAGTAAAAATAGGTCACTCCTAATTCACCCCTCCCAGTGTGACTACATGATCCTTGGACACTTCAATTGGTATCAGATCCAAGGTCACCTCAGGATAGATATACCTTACTTTTCCATTTTTTTATCAGATGTTTACGAAGTGCATATTTGAGTTTGAAGACAGTTTAGAAGATCTTTAGATGGAAAATCCTATTTCTACTCTTGATGTTACAAATATTTAAGTTTCAATAATGTCATTGAAAAATAAGAAGAAACGAGTGGAAAATAAGTTGATGAATAATTCATAGATAAAAGAAGATCAACTCTTAGCATAAATAACATATAGTGGAAATTGTTTATTGAAATTAGATAGTTATAATAATGATGAATCGAGTCTAAGACGTGACAAATATTTGATAAATTTTGAAATTAGAGAACATATGAAGAAATTTCAAAAAGAAGCGGTCACATGTATAAACAATGTTTTCAAGGAACATCATGATGAAATATTATAGCTAGATAAAGAAGAAAATGGTATGGATGAAGAATTGACTAAAAGGGTTATCATATCCAATAGTCTTACAAAAATCATGAAAGAAACGTTAGAAACAATATCTATTTGAAAAGAAAGATATGGTGGAGATTTTTATGAACTACATTATAATGTTTGTGATAATTATTTTATTGAATTTTTTTATACATGTTATCCATGCACTTGAACAGCTGGATAATAATTCTATGAATTTAATATATGCTTTGCTAAATGATAAAGCAGAATGAATCAAGGATCATACAATTTCTTACTAAAGGCAAATCAGAAGCATGAATATATGATTTAGAAGATGAATATTTAGTGGGAATAAGGTATGAAATAATTTGAAGATGACAAGATTACTCTCAACATAATATGAATTTAGGTAGATTTGAAAATGAGAAATATAGAAGATAGACAAGTTGAGGCTTCCCAAGATGCTGATAAAGTATTTCTTCTAAGGATTCATCTTATATGTGTCATATTTCTAAAAATAATAAATCCAATGGCAATAATAGCTTGATATTATCCAATGATAAATCGACTATATGCTAATTGATGAAGAAAAATTCAAAGGAATCCACAACATCATCAAATATGGATGCAAAAAAGTTTGAAAACTCTTATTCTCCAAAGAAATAAAAAAGAAGAAATGTTCTTCCCAAAAGATGAAAAATTTCAAAAACACTCTGAATGTGTCATAGAAGAAGAAATCAAGATTATTTTGCTACTGTTGGGGCTGTTGGAAATTTGGGGATCAAGAAAATAATTTTTGTAATAATATTTCCTTGTATGAAAATTATATAATGCCTATATTTAGGTGGAGCAAAGCTTTATAGAATTAGAAACCTACACAATAAAATAATTCATATAAATATAATCAATTTATCGCGAAAGGATGTGATTACATTGAAGATTTCTGTGATTATTGAAATAAATGAGGTCATTATTATGATGACAGTTGTTATGCACCAATCATGAAAAAATCTTCCATCGATGTGAATAGAAGATCCCAACATGAATTAAAGTATGTAATAAATTAAGATGTTAGGATAGACTTAGGATGTGAAAAAAAATATGGTTTTTAATCAAAAAACTCCCAAGATGTTTGTAAAGAAAAATGTGAATAGATTCGCACAAAATAATAGATGAATTTTTTATCGTAAAATTTGTCACATAATTGACCATTGTGAATTTTCCATGAAAATAAAAACTAAAGGAAGCAATTTATAATCAAAGAAAGGATCAATCCAAAAGAAAAAATTGGATTGTGTTGGTGAATTACGTCTCTGATGAAGAATCTAAAAATTTCCCTAAAATATTATACTTTTTGAATTCTGAATTTGTGTGTGAAAGGTGAAATATGTATGGACATTCAGGTTAAAAATGTTTGACATGGTTATCTGGTCAAGATTAATTCTTGATGAAGAAAGAGAAATCATATGTGACTTCTAGTGTTGGGAAAAATAAGTCTACACATAAAGCGAAAACTAAGAATGTTCGAAAAGAGTGCCCGGTCATATGGCCAAAATAGTTGGAAGAGGCCAGAAAGTTAGAATAAGTAGAGAAAAATGAAACTACTTTTTATCAAGTGTGAATAATAAATTTTCATCTAAGAAGATTGTTGGGTTGAGAAGCAACTCTCATCCCCATTTCTCTAATTATGTATCATTGAAGAACCACCTTATTCACATATATATTGTGTTTGTTTTTAATGTATGGAATTGAAGGTGAAGAATATATTCAGGGGGGCCTAAATTTATAAAATCTATGAACATATTATAGTTAGAAAATCATCGATCATAGAAGAGTATTTACTTTAATTTTTCTCCTTAAAATAGTTAAAATAATTATATAATATTCTTGGAGTTTATTCTTGAATAAATCCAATCATGTTAGAGAAGTTTTAAGTGCATATTTTTAGGGGGAGAACATAAGATGAACCATCAGATATTTCAATCTCAGTTGATATTTTATGAATATCATAAGTTTTAGTGAGGTATTAATCTAATTATTATAAATAATAAATGGCTAGAAATTGAATATTGTCATCATTAATTTATGTGGGTTATATTTTCTTATTTTTATTCTGAAAAAATAATTCTAGAAGTGAGAGATTTATTATTTGATTAAAAATGGGATGTAAAATTTATCATTGTAATTTTTTTAATCTATTCGCTGAGGTGTATTCAAGAGATCAATTTAAAATATTTTGAACATTTCTTGAAAATATGTTTCATCTATTGGTGTCTCATGCAGATATTTTATTGACGACGTGGATATTAAATTTGATCACTCTTGCTTTAGGCACACTACATTGCTCATGTAGATTTAGAGTTGATTATTTTTAGATCATTGATAAGCTAGTGGTGATTCCAACCTTCTCTTGAGTAAATTAGACTATAAATTTAAGAAGAGAATATATTTTTATAATTTGAATTTTGGAAATGATAATTCCTTCCCATGATTGTATATTTGTCTTTATTTCCAATAAGAAGGAGAAGATATCCTTGAATTTTAATAAAAAATGGGTATTGACAACAAATATTAAATGGGTGATTAAATAGGCCATGTTGGTGAAATTGAAGTTATTTTCAAAAAATCAATAATGTGATAATTCAATGAGTGTTTAATGTGATGATTGTAGAGATGGTTTTTCGTTCCGAAAAACCTGTGACATTGGTTATTTAAGTTTGACAAAAATGTTTACAACACTTCCAAGAGTAAAATCTTTGGAATTTATGATTGAATTTCGGAAATATAATAATGGAGAATAGTGGTGAATGTTTTTTTCATGAGTTCCTTAATATATATTAGTTTTCATGTTTTTGAGTAACACTTTATATTGTCTATTTGATTAAAAAATATGGCATATATCCCCGCCAAGACATCTAACTAGTTGGGGATTCAGGTGAACCACTACTGAGGTTGGAACATGGATCAACCCATGCTAATTCATCGAGTATGGATGATCCATGAGAGATATATCATGTAGTGAGCCATAAAGGTGCGTGGAAGGAAGCATGTGTCCCTCGTGCAGGGGAGTCACAGTGGTAGTGAAATGCTTGGAATGGGCTGGTGCTGGGCAGTGATAATATTTTTTGGTAACCATTTTCTAAATGGGCTTAGACACGCGTTGTGTTATTATGGATAAGGATAATATATATATTTTCTACGTGGGATTATTTTATTTCTCTATTTCCCTATATCAACCATCCATTGTGTTTTTCCTAACCATTTGATCTGATCATTTGGGAAACTTGATTTATCTTGTTGTGTCGTCTTCTCGGGGAATCCATTGAAGGAGTTCTATTCATCAGAGGATTTCAATGTGCAATGTTAATAGAATCTGGAGCCAAGCTTATGATATCCTTTTGAGTATTATGATTATTCCTTGGTGATTGAAATCATAATGAAACATCATTTTTATAATATAAAAATGTACAAACCAATTCTATATGGTGTGAAAAAATTGATATTTCGTTGATGGTGATTCTATTACAATGATGCATGGGGTGTATCGGTGCACACGTCGGTGGAAGTATGTCTATAAATACTACCCGAGGAGTTTGTTTTGATGTGATGATATATTTTTAGAAGATCTCATTCTCAAAAAAACATATCATTTTTCATCTCTCTGGTTCACAGAAATAATCTCCACACAATTTTTTTGTGAGAATATGAATAATTTTCATGAAGAATGTGACATGTGATTGCCCCACTCATTTTTATTGGTGAAGATCTGAGACCTGTAAGGAAATTGGGATATCACAATGTGTGACTCATAAATTTTTATGAAAACATTGAGACAGTGTGATACACTGCACATGTATTCTCTTAGATTTCAAGAAGGAACAATATCCCATGCTTTAATCCTATGTGGATGTTTTCATGAGTTATATAGTGCATATCAGACTTGCGTTAAGAGTTTGAGTTGATTTCCATGAATTAAACAACTAACATCCATTCATATTAGCGTGTAAGATGAGAATGATCAGTATATTCTACTTATGAACATGGTATTGCTATTGGGAATGTATCATAACTAATATGTGGATAGTACGTGTATGGGATAATCAGTACACTTGAAATAGTATAAGAACATTGAGGCACTGGGTGGGAAGTGTGTTTTTTCATACAAGGTGCGAGTGAAAGACAATAGGTGGAAGGTGTATACACACCTTTTGTACAATGTACATGTATTGTACATGCTTTATTTCATTATTAAGTACCTATATTGAGAAAATAATGCATTTTATTAAACATGAAGGAAGGTTGAAAAGTTCATATTAAATAACAATTTCATGATCAGTGTATAGTTATTTGATACTGAAGTTGGGGTATAATTTCTATCAATGATTTATAATACTTTCATATCTAAGTTTTTTAGTGTTTAGTGAGGCCGAGTCTTCAGTAGAAGAAAGAATATTTTTTCACATAGTGTTGTACTAAGATAGCATGCAATTTAAAAGTGATGAGAATTATTGGCGAAGGACTAGTATTAGTGTAATGTTACTTGAATTGTACACAAGCCAGTGTGATCTATAAAGCTTATGGAGGAATATCAAGTGATCATCCTATCTATGGATATGATATTCTAAATAAAAAGAAGGATTTTGTGACTGAAGGGTCTAACTAGTTTATTGAAGATGATCTAGAGACCATAGGGCCCAACCTGTTGAATGTTTGGGGTGTCTAACAAGTCGAGGTAGAAGAGCTGGGTTGTTAGGGGGTAAAACTAGGATCAACTAGAGGATCTACTACTAGTGTGTATAACAAGTTTCTACCTAAACCATTATAATTGATAAAAATATTTTAGTGGAGAATCTATTTTGGGGGTCTAACCAACATGGTAAGGATGTAGGTATTATTATTGAACCTTGTAAAAATATTGTGTTCAATGTTACATTTACTTTTCCATTGAATTCATGATCCACTTGACTTGAAGGTTTACATTTTAACTAAAAAACGGTAATCCCAATACAAAGAGAAGAGTCATGGGGGGTCTAAAGTATTGCAACCCCAAATCATCGTTTTTGAAAAACATCAATCCTTCAGTGGGAAAAGAACCCAAAGATGAGAAGGAAGAAATAGTGTTGTTTGGTTTTACCGTAGACGCCATAAAGTCTTCCCCCATGTTACCCTCCCTCCAGGTATGAGAGATCTCCATGAACTCCCCCATTAAATCCTTACATCTCCTAACTGTATAAATTATACTCCATGGAATCTTGACACTATTTTTCAGTGCATTGAAGAACACCAGGGAATTAGTTTCCATCAAGCACACCACCATATTTCTGCACACACACATCTGCAGACCTGCTGCCATGGCCCGAGCTTCCACCTGAAGTGCATCGCCTCCCCAAAATGAGGTGGAAAACGCTTCATAGACAGATCCAGTTTGGTGACGCACGATGCCCCCTCCTCACATCTCCCCTCTGATCAGCGAACCATAAATGTTACGTTTCAGTCCATGTATTGGTGGACGCCATCCCACATACTTCCCATTACCAGGAGGGACTGCTCGATGTTCTACACCGCTACCAAAAGAAATGGCGCGACTGGAGGAAGAAGAATTGCAGTCCGGGCATAGTTTAAGTAGATACAAAACAATATTTTTTAGTCTGAAGTGTATACTAACCTGAGATACTGAGCCTTTACTGTGGAGCTTGTTGTTCCGAGCCTGCCATATAGTCCAACACCCAGCAGTGAGTATGAGCATCCTTTCTTTCCTTTCAGCACCTTGGTTTTCAGCTCCCCTAAACCAGGAGTGTAGAATGTCCTCTGGGTTACTATCAAATACATTCCATCCAAAGAATTCCCCAATGGTTTTCCAGACCCCCTTTCCCATTCACCTTCATAAAAAATATGCCCCAGAGATTCTGTTCTAGGAGACCTACAACACCAGCACAAGGAAACTGTTGGGATTTTCATTCGTTGAAGTTTAGAATCTATTGGTAGAGCCTTGTTTTTCACTCTCCACATCAAAAAATTGAATTTATAAGGGATCAAATTGCACCATAGAATCTATCCCCATAGATTGACGTTCACCACCTCTCTCATCAAATTATCTAAGTCTTTGACGAAGAAAGAACCCGATGAGGTAACTGTGAAAAAGAACAGGTCATCGTCATCATTTGAGACTATAGAGATAAAATTCTCCATTTTATTTCCATCGAGGATGGAATTGAGGAACCTCATATGACAGGAAGCTTCTTTGAAGGTGATATCCAGGGCTGGACAGCCTGGGAACCACAACCTCCCCACCCCCCAATCCTACGGCCAGAATTTTAGGTTCCCCCATCTGGAAATCCTTCAAGAGTTTTGTTGCAGAATTTCCAGATGCAGTTGTACCAGGTTACATATCCTTGAAGGGTGTCTTCTCTAGATAGTACCATTAAGTCCATGGAGGTTATGAATTGTTCTGCCCCAGATAGATCGGCTTTCCAGGACCTTCGAAGCAATCTTGGCATGCAGTCCTTGAATGGATGAAGACACACTTCTTAAATTAATTCCCCATTCTAAAAGGGGTCTATCCAACTATTTAATAGGTGACAAAGGTTTGATTTAAAAGGTTAAAATAAATTTAATAAAAATATGTCACACATAATTCACCCCCTATTAGTGTGACTTCATGTTCTATAGACACTTCAAATTTCACCTACAGAATTGACTGAATTGGATGTTTAGTTGGATTAATTGGAAAAAAGGGTTAATTTAACCAAGAACATATTTGTGGGTAGCAACAGTTCTATTTTTGAATAAGGAGGATGAAACCCATTGAATTTGTGTGGATTATTGTAGGATTAACCAACTTAGGAAAAAAATATGTATCCTCTACCAAGAATTGATGATCTGTTTGATCATTTGAGGGAAGACCAATGTTTCAATAAAATTTACATGCATCCAAGATATCAAAAAAAATGAGTGGTAAAGGAGTATATTCTAAAAATACCTTCTAGAAGGTAATGTGACCATTATGATTTTATTCGTAGGCCTTTTGGTCTTTGAATAAACCAGTTGACTTTATGAAACCGATGAATCACATCATTTAGAGGTATCTGGATTCCTATATAGTGATGTTAACTAATGATATACTAGTTTATTCAAGGAAAAAGTAGACCATGAAGAACAATTGGTTGTCGTGTTGGGAATATTGTGTGAGAATTATCTGTATTCCAAGTTATAAATGTGTGATTTCTGGAAACAAGAGGTATGTGTTTTTTGCCATGTCATTTCTAAAAAAGAAATTTATGTGGATCCTAAAAAGAGAGAAGAGGTTATCTCTTGGAAACCACCAAATAATGTCTTTTAGATATGTAGTTTTCTTGGATTAGTAGGATAAAATAGACATTTTTATGTGATTTTTCATGTTTGGAAATACCAATGAAAACTTTGATATGGAATGAAAATAGAATGAGGAATGTGAGAAATACATTAAAGAACATAAATTTAAAGATACATCAACACATATTCCCATGTTTATAGAGTCTAGATAGGTCTATGTAGTCTATTTTGGTGCATCAGGATTTGTATTGGGATGTGTTATTAGGTAGTGACATTATATTGTTGCTTATGCTTCAAAAATGTTTCTTATTCATGAGAAGAACTACTAAACACATGATTTATAATTTGATGCTACAGTCCATGATTTAAAGAAATTATTTAATTAACTATTTAGTGAGAAATTAATAGTTTTTACAGATGATAATAGTTTAAAACACATTTTATCACAATGATATCTGAAATATTTAATCAATAATAGATGGAGTACCTTCAGATATTTGACATCAACTTGATATATACATCACGGAAATGAAACTCTTTAGTAGAGAATTATATTAATAAATCATATGATTAGTTGGATAAAGAGGCTTTATACAAGTGGTAACTAATTTTAGTTATATAAGATATTCATATAGATTACTTGGAATAATGTTATTTTTCAATTTTCTTTCCAATTTTATTTTTTTTTATTTTTTAGAGTGGGTTATATTTATTAAGGAATCTGATCCTAAATGTGTCATTATGAGGTCAAAACAGAATGTTTAAGAGACCATTAAGATCTGGAAGATGGATGTGAGATTAGAGTTATGGGTTAGATATCAGATTGTCATACCTTTTTCTTATCTGGAACAACTTATTAGTTCTCACCACCATTCGATAGAGGCTATTCATTTTGGAATATGAAAAATTTATAAAGGGTTTAAAGCATAGTTTTGGTGGGTTTTCATGAAAGGATTGGTAATGGTGTATATATCAAGATGGCCCACCTATGAGTAGGTAATGTTTTAGCACCAGATACCAACTTGTATGTTATAGTATTTACCGATTACAATATAGAAATGAGAGGAGATAGTAATGAATTTTGTAATAGGTATACCAAAAATTGGCCAGAAACCCAATTCGATATTGGTGATTGTGGATCAGATCACAATGTTGTCTCACTTTATCTCTATTTGTAAAACTAATTCTATGTATGAAATATCCAAAATCAATATTTAGGAAATTATAAAGATGCCTGAAATTCAAGTCTTGATTGTATCAAATAGAGACCCCAAGATCACATCTCATTTATATAAATCCATATATATATCCCTTATAACTTAGTTGACTATGAGTATGACTTATCATCCTCAAATGTATTTCTATTCAGAAAGGAAAATCAAAAAATTGGAGAACATGATCAGGTCTTGTGTAATGGATTTTGGAAGCTCATGGGAAGAGCATAGAACTTTGGTTGTATTCTCATATAGAATCATTTATTAGGCCTTGATACATATGAGTCATTTTGAAGCATTGTGAAAGCATCCCTGTCATTCTTCTCATTGTTAGGTGGAAACAAGATAGGATTCAAAAGTTGGATCTAGCCTTATAAAAGAGATAAAGAAGAATATTATGTTAATTATAAATGGGATAATGATGGAATATATTCATCAAAAATCATATACAGATCATCGTCGGTGAATGTTGTTGTTTGAGGTGAGTGGTGTTGTGTTTTTAAGAATCTCTCCAAGGCTTGGGACTCATTATTTTGGTAAGTAGGGAATGTTTTCACCGCAATACATATGCTCTTTTAAGATACGTTAATGAGTTGGTGATGTGGGATATCATTTAGAATTTCCATCAAGGATTAGTTTAGTGGACAATGTATTTCACACATCTGATTTAAAGAAGTACCATCAAAATCCTAACCATGTGATTTTATGGAATCATACTAACCTAGAGCAAGATGCAATGTTGATTCATATTCTAGTACAAATTTTTAATAGGAAAGATAATATCATGTAGAATAAAATCATTGTTCTAGTGCATGTTTTATAGAAACATGGTTAGATTCAGGGTAGAATGGGGGAGTGTGAGATCGAAATAATAGAGGAGTGACCTGAACCATTTCAGGACAAAAAGGGTTTTCTAATTTTTTGGTACAAAAATGATAATGGTGGGGAGAATACAACACCACTTGTTTTTGTTACATGACCCTTAATTCAATTATTTTGTGTATATATAATTCTCATGTTAGGTCTCTCAATGTTCTGAGGGGTTTTGGCATGTTTTTGAGGCATTTCTAGAGGTTCATAGTTAGTCGAGGATTAGTAGAAGCCATACACCACGTCTAGAAAACCATGAAAAGTATGAAAATGGTCATTGGGAGGATGCACAATTTTTCCAAAATGTGTGAGTACCTAGGGGAAACTATGCTTCTTGAAACAGAGGAAAAAATAGTTGGTGCATAGTTTTTCTAACCATGCGAGCCAACCGTGTGACGTGTGTCCATAATATAGTAGTGCGACATGGTTGGTGAGGGGTTTTCCAAATAATGTAGCATATAGTTGACCATCCATAAAATGTAGATTTAAACTGAATTAAAACCATTAAACCCCTATTTTCTACTAAAATCATAACATTTCAAATTCCAATTTTCTCCCTAGGCTTAAGAGACATTCCCCTTAGACCCGAGAGTGATCCTTAGGCAAATCAAAGTCTATTGGAGTCCCAGATTCATCAATAAGTACCCATTATTCATTATTATTCTTATATATTAGGTTCTTCTATCTCTATCTCTATATAATAACTATATATCTAGTACTTTATTGATATATTTATTCATTATTAATGGTTTTATCATGAAATATTATTGGATCTACTAAAGGGAATGTGGGTTGCGATCAGATTTTGAAGTTTTGAGGGCCATTCTTTATTTTGATCAAATTTTGAGAGGTAGGTGGCTTCTCTATTATATCCAATTTATTTAGAATGTAATGTCTTGGTTTTAATTAAATTATTTTCTTGAATTGGTTGTAAAATACTAGTGATATTATTGGTAGAAATATTATCATGATATTGACTTGGAAATTTTAGAAAGCTGACTATTTTTCAGAAAACACCTTTTTTATATTTAAAAAATAAGGAATTAAAAAATATGGTAATATTTTTATGCATAAAAACAATTTATTTAAATTATTTAAATAAATAAATGTTTTTTACTGGAATTGATTGGCATGATTTTGACATAATTGGTGTTGTGTGTGTGTTGAGTGAGATGGATAATGGATGTGAGGTACGAACATCAATGTAGTGACAAAGTATGGACATGATGTACTACCACTAATTGTAAGACCAATTTTGAGTGTTTTTTTGTGGTTATGAGATAGGAAATGGGATTAAATATGAAAAATTAATGTGATATGGTTTTGGTACTTTTTGTTAGTTTTCCATGGAAAGTTTTTATTGTTTTGATATAAATGTTATAAAATTCCTTTAAATAATTTTATATAATTGTGATGATGAGTTTTTTCCTTATACAGTGAGTTGGGAAGTAATTGGGGAACTCTTAATGATTTTATACTCACCCCCTTCATGGGAATTATTTTGAATTAGAGGATGTCATCTATTGATACATAGGTAAAGGAAAAATATCTTAGTTCTTTTGTGATTATTCTTAATACATTGGGAATGACATTTTGAGTTAGATATTATAGAGGGTTAGGTGATATTGGATGATATTACTTTGATGTTGTTAGTTTTATGGTCTTTTGATTCTATTTGAATATGGATTTTGGTTTCTAATTTTACTCTGATATGGTTTTATTTTTGTTTGGTTATCTTTTGAGTTATATTTTTACTCATGGATCATATGGAGGTTTGGTTGGTTATAGTTTGTGTAGTTTGTATGTTTTATATTTCATAGGTAAAGTCTCCCCCAAATTTTTTTGAGGATCATGGAATTTATTTCTAGCCATTGGTTCCTTGGGTGTGTCACTTATGTCTTAGTTACAATGTAATCACTTCTCTAGCCAATGGGGAGGGGAGGGATGTTACAGTGTAGGTCCAATGAGTTTTAGTTGGTATCAATGTATGTTTTAGTTGTTTTTTGGGATTAAGATATGGTGAATAGTAGGATAAAACATAAATAAATATATTTTTAAAATAAGGCATTATAGGATAAAACATATTCGGATTAATGTTTCCAGTACTTATGGTGGTTTAGTTTAAACTTATTAGGTTTTATCATTAGTCACACAAATGGTTTTTTAGTTAATGATTTTAAATACGGTTATTAAAATGATACAATGAAATTAATTCCACTATAATCCCATTTAAAAGTGTTATTACTATTACCTATTAAATATTATTACTTTGATGAAATGGATGAGACTAAAAAAATCACGATATATACATATTTTTATAGTAAAATAAAAGTTTCATGGACTATATTTTTTAATAAATGTTATATTTAATGTTAGGCCTATTATAAGGATACCTTTGCTTTTTTTGTGTTTAAGATAAAATAAATGTTTGAGGATGCAATGTTTTTAATATTAGAGGATATACCACCCTAGATATTCGTTTAAATTATCTCTCCAACATAATAAAACTGATTTATCTTTCTATTATATATAATAGAAACCACTTATAAAAATCATATTCAATACAAAAGTAAATGAATATTATTTTATAACTTAAAAATATAAATGTATAGATGAACAATAAAAACATTATATAAAATTATAAAAAAATCAATTTAAAAAATATATAAGTAGATAAAAATGTCAAAATATTGAATACTCTTTATCATGGTCTCCCATAATAATTATACATCTAGGAAATATCATTAAAATATTGAAAAAATTATAAATTAAGAATAAAATTTCAATAAGTGAATAAGTTAAATGATTTTAGAGAAGTATGCAAGTATGTATATTGGAAAAGAAAAGGGGAATATGACTATTATTTTGTCATTAGATATTTCCTTGTTGGATATATGGTCATTGGGTATACATGTATCCAATAAGTATATTAAAAAAAATTAATTGGAAGGTAGAAGCGACTAATATGTTATAAGTAGTATTTTTTTCTTGTAATTAATATATAATAAATTATTATCAAAAAAATAGACGACAATAATTCATTGGTATAATATCTTATAAATAATTGTTTTTATAGATTACATATTTTTATTTTACAAAAATATAAATAAATCATTTTAAAATAGTTATTTAAATAAAATTTAATACATTATTATATAATACCAGGAAATTCCATCATAGGTAGGCCTCTGACTAATTATTAAATAAAAATAAATGTACAACGAGGGAAAAAGAGAGAGGTTACATATCATAAACATCATAAGCATCACAGCCCCCAAAAGCGTCTCATTCCATAGTGGTTGTCTCCCATTCCGAGCATTCATAGTGCTTTAGGATCTTAGCGTACTACTTTCTGAGATTCAATTTTTTCAAAGATATCAGTTCTCATGGAGATTGATTGAGAGAGGACCTCATGGATATCGGCTTCAAGAAATCAGAGTAATATTTTCTCGCCCTTCTTTTCACTGTGGCGGTTACATCCTGTCTAGATTTCCTATTCCCTTCCTTGAGAATCTCACAATAGGAAGGTCTAACCATCCCACTCACATTTTCATTATCACTGTCCAAGACGTCCCCCCAAAATCAAGTTACCGTGTCGACATTGAAGCCATCATCCACCCCTCGGGCCTGTTCATTACCTCTGTTGCAGTCAATCGCAGCCAGACATGGTGGCTGCCCCTCCATCACTTGGATGAGATCCACCACCTTCACTCCATTCACTATATCACTCTCTTCATGATGTCCCTCAATCACCCGACTAGCATCCACCTCTTCCACTACATCAATTAAGACACACTCGTAATTATCCAAAACATGGAACCGGTTGCAGGTGGCAACATTACTCCCTGAGATAGCAGGTTGTAGTTTCACCTTATGCCTCTCACTACTCAGACCTGTAATGGAATCTGCTATTTTCCCACATCCCTCCGATTGCAAAGGCATCCCACCCTCATTCTTCCCAGCATGATTGAATCCAGCATCAACCACACCTGTAGAAATCACATCCACTAGCTGATCTACAATTGGGTCCTGCACAGCGCCATAACCAAAAGGGCCAAACCAAGCAGCACCTGTAAGTTGAGCTGAAACAGGGTCCTGCACAGCACCACTGCTAGAAGAACCCACCATTAATTCCTTCTTCATTTTCTCAAAAACCACAGCAACAGAAGGATTTCCCTAGCCCATCCCACACACACGGTTTCTACTCTTTGTAATGCCATCAGTCTTCTTCCCCTGACTCGCACCTCTGCCATTTCTTCCCACTTGAACTAAGAGAGATCCAATATGACATTTCTCATCTCGGTGGACTAAGCGGTGATGCCCCATACAATAGTCAACCCAGGATTCGAAAACCACTGCTTGCTTCCAGCGGTATTCCTCACCAATCATGATCCATATCCATTGCACTGGCACCTTTGAAGCGTCCACCTCAACACATAGCCGCAGGTTTACTAGGTGAAAAACTGATGCAGTGCGGGCATCAACGTAGAGAAAACGCCCTACCAGATTCCCTTGCATATAAATAATCGCTGGATTCTGAAAGGATAAAGGGAGTTAGGGATATCTTACCCAGGTCGCGACGGAGTGTGAGGCCCAGTTCATGCAATGATCAAAGCTCCATCGGAGAAGGAAAACCCAGCATCCATTGTAGCGCCTATGAGCTCGAGACCAAGAACAAATAAGATCTTCTTCAGAAGAAAAAGTGTATCATCAAATGGAGTTTATCAATCAATCCCACAACCGCACGGTCCTGTAGATCCCACTTACCGAACACGGATCTGTCAAATTCATCCATCGAAGGTCTTCGATGATCAAATCGGGCCACCATGGTCAAATTCAACAGGTTCAATGCTTCTAAGAACTTAGATAATGTATAAAACATTATGTTTCTGAAAAAATTAATTTTTGGGATATATTGTATGTTTTAATTAAAAATTTATAATTATTATATTATATATTTATTCAGATTGAATAATTGAAAAAAATTTAATCAATGCATCAATATTAGGTAATAGTGGTGATATTTTATTTTGGGTAATAAATTAATTACAATAGTAAATATATAATGTTTGTAAAATGAGGTAAAACATTGTAAATATTACATTGAATAAATTTTGATCATGTAAAAAATTAAAATTTACACATTATATAAAATATTTCTATGTGAAATTTAAAAATAATATTTAAAATAAAATTCTTTCACCACAATCACATAACTCCCATGTGAATCTATGGTTTTCCTTCACCTACTACATGCTTATAAAGAATGGTTCCTTATTTTCATATATAAAAGGGACCACCCTCCACCGATTCTAAACCATTTGGTTTTCCACCATTAATATTCATAGATTAATTTATCTATTATCCCTTCCTATGTTTTAGATCACCTGTTATGAAGAATAAAACCCTAGCAATTCAAAACAAAATGATCGCTAAGTGAGGAAGTTGCCACTTTAATGGAGGTAAAATCATCAACACATACTATTTTGTTCATTTTCCTCATCCACTTATTCCTATTATTGATTTCAGAAATTAATATAACTAAATTAAATTCAATATGATTATATGATAATTTTATAATAATGAAATATTAATCTGTTTATAATCATTCTTTCTTTATAATTAGTTCATTTTTGGGATAGTTTAACCACATATTTAAATTATTCTACTCTATTTTCTTAATTGTGATTACAAATGGGTAAAAAATTTACACAGAATATATTTTTTATTAAATACGAATTTAAGTTATTATTTTGGTTATATAATGTTATGATATAAATAATTTTTTATATATTTTATTCTTCAGGACTGGTGAAGTTACCGTAAATGAGATTTATTGATTTAATATTGTGGACCATACCCATAAATTATAGGGTAGAAAATGGAACTATAAGAAATAATTATAATATTATGATTATATAGACTTGAATATTTTGGGGGAGATATACACATAAATAAGGAATGATGATCAAATCCATCATACCAAAACAAACATAGAAAACAATAAAATACTTACAAGTAATGATAAATATTATAAAATAATAAGTAAAATTTAATTAAGAAGTGGATATGAATTATTCATAATAAATGGAATTAATTTAAATAAGGTAATTAAATACATGATTTATATATTTAATTTTATTATGTAGGGGGTTAACTCATGTCGGTGCAAGTCCAGAGTTCAGGTAAGGCGATTCTTTTCTCAATTTACATTCTTTAATAGCAGTTCCATATTATCCACATATTTTCCATTTTATAATTTATATAATACCCTATTTCATATATGATTATAAATTTAAATTTATACATTTGATTTAAAATTCTATTTAATATTCTCTCTTTATTGGATTTTGATTTATATATTACTAAATCCATAATGGTTTTTTATATTGAATCACACGATTTATTATTTTTATATATTCTTCTATGTTTGGTATATTATAGTCCTGGCCTATATAATATTATATTTTCTATTTTATTCTAGGGAAACTATAATTCCTTATCAAATTTATTCTTTCATTTTATTTTTATCACATAAAATAAAACATAACAAAGATCATTTTTACAAGGTATTTGGTGTATTTATCTTCCACATATAGGTTATTTATTACAAATAATATACATTTTCTTATTTTCAATTTATATTATGAATTTTATTGGTCACCTATTATATTTATATTTATTTATATTTAAATTAAAAATTTATATCCTTTCTATAAATGTCAATTATTTGAAACTATTAAAACATGTTACATCTCCATGAAAACCCATTTGTTTTAGAAGTAATGATGTACCAGTAACCTTAGGTGTGTACACCAAACACCAAAGGCTTGAAATGAATTATATGGATACATGAAATCAATAGGGGATGATTTACCCTCATATACAACACAAACTATAACTGATAACCATAACGTCATAAAATAAAATTACATGATTCATGATAGAAAATGATCCAACCAAACTCTAATGAAACATAATAAGATATTAATTAGAGAAACAATATAATAAATACACCCAAATGTATACATTAGCATAAAATACCCAAAGTTGACTCATGCTCCAACTATGGGAGCACACCAAATGATTCACCATGTCCAACATATGTCACCATCATCCAACAATAGTAAATACTACATTACGTTTCTCAACTAGTAAAGTATGAGACATTTTGTTCACCTGTATCATGATAAATAGAATTTGTATATTCACCGAATTGCATATGTAGGGTGTGAGTATAAAACATATTAGTCAATCCACTTGAAACTTTCAACACACACAACTAGGTCAAGAATAAGTTATCTCACAATTTATATATATATATATGTATAAAATTAAGAGGAAAAAATAACCAAATATCACAGACACATGAAAAAATATTGAAATAACCATGAAATTAACCAAAAAATCTTCCATTTAGAACTATTACATGCTTCAAATTCACGCCCATCAAAATAGGATTCCTAAAAAATACTCAAATTACGGACAAAAACCCTTCCCCTGTGACCTAATCTGACACTTGGAAGAGTAACAAAATGTGCCCCAATTGACATTGTAGCCATGTATGAATTAATAAAGCCTTTTATAATACAATATGACAAAATGAAAATCCCATACCCCTCTCTAGTTTTCACAAATATATGGTTTTCTTAAAAACTAAGTAAATAAAATATCACTTTATAGTGATTTTTTTCAAAATATTTCATTATAGTAAATTTAGTAACATTTGAAACATAATACTTCATGTTATTGATAATATTTTAGTCGGATATGATCCCCCAAAATCAAATGTGTTTTCCTTGAAGAGTAAAATAAAGAGAATATAATATGGAGAGGATTAATCCAAAATCACATTTTTAATCATCTGATATGGGAACCCTAGTTAGGAGTGGGAAAATGATGGTTTTCCATAGATTAATCTAAAAATTGCGTTTAGATCCCCAAAATGTTATCTAAAATGGTTTCCCATTCAAACACGCATCCCCATCCATCATGAAATCAAATCACCAAGACTCTGCACTCCAATGCACCTTGAATTTGAAGTGTTTATATATCTTTATTTTATTGAGATGGATTGGAAAAAGAAAAATACTCATAAAAATACCACAAAACTGGGTATTGTGTCCATTATTCCAAAATTAACATCAATAATATCCCATATAAAACCACTTACAATAACATGTCATAGTTCCCCCCATCATTACCCATAAGAGGGAACCTCTTCTATATACACTAACCAAAATAGCCACCTGGTTCATTTTACTACCCATAGTTCACTTAATAATTAACGAATGATTCCCATGGAATCTATACCCAAATTTCAAACAAAAAGGACAAAATTTGCAACCAACAGCACGTGATATCATCCACCACGATCATCACTATGGCATGGTGGTGGACCTCATGCTTCCCCAAATACCTTTTTACAAATATAATCCCCTAAAGAAACTCCTGAAACCAAATAAATCAAAGATAATTATTAAAATAACACAATTAAACAAGAATATACATCAATATAGGGGTTTCAAATTGCGATTTTACCCTTGAAGGGTGGTGGTGTATTGAAAATAGTTTCACCCCTGATCTTGTATAAACTGATCCCATTCCCAAGTCTCTTATTTAAGGAGGCCATGATTCTATAATCTTATATAAGGACCCAACCCTAAACATTACATAATAATGAGTTTTATTGAAGAAAATCACATTCTTTCACTTTATGGATCTTTTAATGTTTTAGTTTTAGAGAATTTGGCCATAATTCATACATAACATGCCTTATTCATACAAAAAATACTACTAAAATAGTATCCCTTTTTGCCAAAATATAAATCTTTTAAAATAAAAAATGGATTCTTTTTCATAAAAAATATTCATTAAATTCAACATGACTTCCTTATTTCTTTTACCAATACTTATACCATGTGAAAAAAAATTTAAATCTTGATATGAACACAAAAATATTATTAAGTAACATAAAGAAAGAAAAATAGTTAGTCTAGCGAAAACATAAAAAAAAATTAAAACCATTTCCATAATAGGTGATTAGAATTAATTGAATAACATTGCATGTTCCTTGGTATATCATTACCATATCACTCTTACATTCACCCTTACAAATGGAATAACCATATTGTCAACTTCTATCTCTGGAGTACCCAATGCATTGTAGAGCTATAATGGGTCTCACCCATCATATCATGAGATATAATTTTTATTAAATTGTCATATATTTAAATATAATTGGGATCAAACTATCATATCACGAGAAATAATGGGTTCAACCCATAATAAACAATGTGCAAGGAATATATCATGAACAAAACCATTGAAAAATACTTTAAACACATGAGAAAAAAACTTTTAGAAATAAAATTCCCTTTTCTTATAAAATACACTTTTGAAATATGAAATCCACACACATAATAATGAAATCAAAATTCTCCAAAGGAAATAAAAAAACATATAAATAAAACATTATAGCAATAAAGTGTCATGAAAGTAGGAGAAACCTCTCATGACATATAAGTTAAAAAAATTATTTTGAATTTTGTAGAAATATTTGATAAAGAAAAATTAAATGATCGCTTTTAAAATATAGTCACTTACATAAAATATTGAAAATATTACGTTTTAAAAGTATTTGATAGAATTTTGAAAATCTACATTTCAAAACAATCGTGTCCATATAAATAAATTTACATTTTTATAAATAATGGAAATGAAAGAGAAATATTTGTAAGAATAAATCATTAAAAAATTTAAAACGATGTTTTAATTAAATAGTCCCTTACCATGAGTCTGACTCAACACTTATAATCATTATCTTCCTATCCTTCGGTTGAACCCCTTTGATTATTAACTTATGACCTACAATGAGGGTGTTATGCCTAAAATAAGGCCTTTAGAATGTGGGGAGGGATTCTAATAATGGATTTTGGTAGATATTGGCCCATACAAATTAGTTTTGATGTGTGTAAAAATGAGAATAAGGGGAACCCTTTAACAAGAGACGGGAGGGGAACTCATGGAATTCTTTAAAATATTAACTTAATATAAATTAATTTCTTATTCTAAAAGGAACCAAACTAATTTATTTCAAATATTGGATGATCATGGGTCTAAATACATTCATAAATTGAAAATTAGGGATGTTTTGACAATTTTTTAATTTTCTTCATATTATTTTAACTAGTATTCAACCTTTTTAATTCTTACCATGATATCATGTAATATAAATTTATAGGGTTGAAATAATTACTATTAAATCACCCAAGGTAAATAAATGCGTCATTGAAAACATTTTAATATTTATACTAATAACATAGAGAAATATTATTTTTTTTAGAAATTTTATAACATTTAATAAAATATTATTTATTTTAAAATTTCAATAATGCCATTTTTTACACTATTCATTACTTAATATTTTAAAAATACAATAACAACAATATAAATTCTAAAAAATAATTATAAAACATCACTAACATATCAAAGTCATCTAGAAAATTAGTGTATGAAATTAATCATCTCAAATTATATTTATTTTTTATTTTTAATATCATTTATTTGATATTTACTTTAAATAAACAATTACAACATCATCAATTTACAAGACAATAATTTAAATATTTATTTTCAAAAATATAAAATAAATTATCATGATAATGAAAGAAATTTTATATTTAAAAAGACTAGTTATAGACAAACATATCCCTTATATGACCCCATATTAAATAATATTTCACATGTTAAAAACTAAAGTGTGGAAAAATTAATTATTTTTGAATATAATATTATAAATGTCATAATATAATCCAAGCTGCTTAAAAGGGTTATAATTTTTTCCCAAGTATTATTTTGGTTAACACGATCCCATCCAATGAATGAAGGAAAAGTGTTAGAGTAATTTTATAATATTTATAACATTATTTTTCCCCTTAATTACCTGATTTACCTTTAACCGTGTTAATAAAATAAACACTAATGTTACTATTCATATTGTAAAAAATAAAAGTGACCTATTTAAATATTTTGGAATTTATGATTCCAAATATGGAATTCAGTTTTAAAAAATTAATTACATGGAATTGGATAAAACTAATTTAAAATTAATCCCGTTGATGGACCGAGAAAGCTGGTTTTTAAAGTAAGAAACATTCAAACGATTGAAATGTTCTTATATAGAAATTCAATGGGAAATTAATTTTAATGAACTTTATTAGATTAAATTATAAAATATTGATCTATATATATTTTAAACAAATTAAAAATATAATTTAACACTATAAATTATTTAGATGCAAAATAAGTTTTAAATCAAAAATGAAATAATATTTCACTATTCATCAAAACATGAAAATTATTAGAAAAATGAAAACATTTCAAACAAAGTAAATTTTGGTATTCTAGTTTCAAATAATAAGTTTATTTTTTTAAATAGAATGTATAAAAGTGACAAAAATAGATTTTTATCAAGTGCACCATCGAAAGGTGAAAAACATGCTTTTTAGAAAAGCATCTTTGTTAATTTGGTGATAAAATCCCCAGAAATATCCTTCTTTAAAAGAATCTTAGTTAATTTGGTGATAAAATCTCCAAAAATATTTTCCCATTTCCATATGGTTGTGGGTACTAATTATAATATACCAATTATTAATTTATTTTTATCCTTTACTCACTAAAATGCTAGAAATATTCCCACATACAAGGCTACCTTTTACTTCAGGACCAAATATAGAAAAATTCATTCAATTCATAATACATCTTTTGAACAACTAATTTCACAACCAATTTTGAATAATGATAATCACCAAGGGATTGTTCCTAACAAGAATTAAAAACTCCAACATAGTCTTGGAAGTGAAATAGAGAGATACAATATATTTTGAATAAGTCCACAACCTCACAAAATTTAGGTTCAACCTAATGGTAATGATGTTTGAGTGTGACCATTATTATACCATGAATTTCTCAATCAAGTCAGAGATAAGATTGAATGGAATGAAAATGAGGATATCCTTCTATTTTATAAACTCTATGTTCATGTCAATGATTAACCCCATTAGTTTCCACTCATTATAGGATTTACTAACTACTTGGTTATAGGAATTATGAATTAATGAATTTAAAATTTAATTTCATTTAGTAGGCTTGTAAACTAATCCAAATTCAACCATCTTGAGATATTACATCCAACTTAATTGCCTTATATTCCGAACTATTTCTAAAATATGTATTTTAAGATTTTAGGTTCAGTTAATACTATGAACTTTTCCCAAAAGAGGTAGTGACACAATGTTTTTATTATATTTACCATAAAATTCAATTCTATATCATATATTGGATAATTGTTTTTATATGGATAATGTTTTCATAATACATAGGCCTCAAAAGGATCTCCCTTCATGAGAACTCAACCAAATATATATCCTGATGCATTATAATATACCACATAGCTGTCACGCAGTTATTGAAAAACTAGAGTTGAAGATGATGAATGACGATCCATAAGTTCATAAAAAATAATATCGGTATTCATTTTTACACTATAATGGAATACACATACTATTTAAGACCATCATAGAAAAAACCAAACAAAATAAATCATCAAAAAAGCATTGCTATTTTCCTTATAACCATAGGAATCACCGTATTATGACGAAATTTTTATGTGGTTACCATAAGATGACCTCCTCAATTTTCTTCACATTGAACAATATTCCCTTTTCATATATGAAATTTCCAAGGAATAAAACATCTTATATATATAAGTAACACATAGTGATATTTTCGTATTAAAGATTGTCTCTCTATATAGTCATCAGAGTCATCAAATGTATTTCAAGGTCACTTTTAGTTTATGAGGATACCAAAATGTTCTGAAGAATCAACCCCAAAAATTAGTCTAGAAATATATGAAGGATATGGTTTATGAATATAATGAAGATTGTTAGTGAATTAAAAGGACAAAATAGAATAACTAATTACTAATAGTGGACATAATGACTCTTAAGATAAGTTTTTAAATAACCGCCTTCCTAAATTTCAGTTGGTATCACCCCAATCATAGATCAATCTTGGAGAACCATTTGGATACCATCAATTTATCAAGAATATCATCAATTTGACGAATATGATATTGATTATTTATCCAAACATGATTGAGATTATGATAATTGATGTATTGTTGAAGAGTATCATTTTAATTCTTTACAAATAACACTGGAGTACCCCAAGGATATGTAATTGGTAAAATAAATACATTTCATTCCTATTATTCCAATTATAATTTCTATCCTTTAAATCCCATTGGTTCCAGTGTATGTGAAGTAAGTGAAATAATACTTGTTCATAGTAGTAATTCATTGGAAAATTACACTTCTCCTTTGGAAGGTATCCCTGAAAATCACTAGGAAACACATCAGAGTATTAATCCAAAATATGAGAAACATCCTTACCCTAGATTGCATCAATACATCCTAAGTCCAAGGTTTCTACATAATACGAGATAGTTCCAACTATTTTCATTGATTTCCCTGCTCTCCTAATAATTATATCTCATTCAATTTTAATTAGATGAATATCTTCATTCTGGGATGTGAATGCATCCAATCAAGTGTAGTAATCAATACAGGATTTAAATTCTACTAACTAGTCCGTCCCCAATATTACAAAAAAGCATTTCGATTTCATAGATAGTAAAATCCCATAGAAACAAGATTTCATTAATGGTTATAGATCATGTTTTACACTTAAATCCTCTTTACTCATATTTCTTGAGAGGGTTTTTGATGATCATGACATGAGGCATAATATCCACATGTAACCCCATTTGAGTAACTATACAAGAATTAATAATATAGTGGGAGGTTTCATTGTCAAACAAGAATATCATTAAAGTATATTAATTAATAATTGTACCGTTCACAATCGAGGGACTCAATTATTTATTAATTATGACCCAGTCATCCGCACAAAAATATTAGTCAAGCCCTTATTGATTATTCCTTCCCTTATGCTGAGAGTGATTTTGTAGAGATATCAAGGTGTTCTTGGAATTACACCAACCATATAAATGAAAAAGATGAGAACTAATCCAATGATATCATCTATGTGGATCATATTGAGTTAAATTAGAACCACCTCCAATATTTGAATTGGTTTTATAACTATAGAAACTCTTGAGGTTCCCCATTATACTATAGTAATGGAACTACTAAAGTGGTGTGGTATATTACCTCTTTAAGTGGTCCAATGAACAACATAGGAAATAACCATGTTGGTTAGTACTTCGTGGTTAAAGAGAAACAAACCCTAAATATTGATTTTTAGGTGATTTATTACCCTGAGAGTAGCTACCCACTTGTGATTATTTCCACCATTAGAGTTTCCACTTGTGCATGGACATTAAAATGAATTCCCTCCACTAGGGTTGCAAAAAATATCATTTTATACCACTATAAGCTTATTAATATTACTTGTGTAATCACCAATCCAGAACATCACCACTCTAGAGTGAATTCCAAATAATAATATAGACTTAAATATTCATTCTTTAAGAGAATTAGTAGTTTTCATTTCTAGTGAAAAGTAACCTGGTTACGTGAATTGATCTACATATTCCCTAACCAGAAGATATCCTTAATTAAGATCAAATAAATAAATCATCACTGACACCAGAAAATTATGTGGATTGAATCATTAATTGAAAAATTCATAAAATCGCTCCTATATGAGGCCTTGGTCAACCTTCACTAAAACAACTATGTCCCACCATTTTCGTGCTAGGTCATCAAGAATATATAAATATATATTTACTTTTATGTATTCTAGGATACTAAGGAAATTGAATATATAGTTTATACAACCCATCCATGCTTCATTGTTCATGGTCCCTAATTATACTTAAAGGATCAATAGGTTTTTCATTTTAAATTCTAGTGATCAATCCACATAGAATGTTTCATTAGTATAATTTTCTTTTTCAATAACTTGAAAATCTTCTAAAATGTTGTGAACGATATGTTGGTTCAATTATTATTCATGAGGAATCCTATTCTTGGTGTTTAACTCTTTTTGATATCTAAATTCCATAACAACTGATATTTTAAAATATAAATAGAAAAAAACACGATGAAATCACCACCCATAGTCTAATTATAGGTTTTTCATGTGAAAAATAAAACAAGAAAGTCATATTTTCAGAGTTTCAAATTATGAGTTTTAAAATATCATATGAATGATAATTTATTATCGGGAAGTATATTAATAATTCATGATACAAAATTCAACTATGATAAACCCATGATGATGATGTAAAGGCACACCTAGAAGTGTTTGGGAACAATTTCATTCCTAAAAAACCCTGTCAATTTAATGTTTAGTATAAGGAGGTTAGCTATGCCTTTTTATAATATAGGTTACATGTTACTATAGATATCATATCAGTAAATACCAACCCAAATTATGTATAACAATAAAATAATACCATTTTTTATGAAAACATGCCAATCATATCTCTTAATTTTTTTGGGTTGGATCAATGTTCCATTGGACTAGTTTTTGAAACCATTTGTTATATCCCAATCTAAACTCATTGTCTTATATAGGAATAAGGTTACTATATCAAAGCTTTGATAACACTTATAAAATATCATTTTAAACACATTTTCTTTATATAGGACTCGTGTTCCACTAACCTAGATATGATACCATTTGTAATATCATGCTCAAAAACCATTAGCTTGGGAAAGGCCACAGTGCTACTAACTTTATGTTCATCTCATGAACACCAATGTCTTGAAATAAATGTCTAGTGAATTTGAAATAATTGGGGGGTGATTTACCCCCATACAAAAAAACCTATAATAGAAAACCATAATAGAATAAAATAAATAAACATGATTGATAATAGAAAACATTCCTACCAAAATCCAATGAATCGTAACAATATAGTAATTAATGATACAATGTAATAAGTACAATAAAAATATCCATAAACCCAAAAGGCTTAATGATAAAAAAGGTTAAAACTATGTAATTTCACCACAATCTTCACCATGACTATGTCTGTAAACCCAAATATTTTAAATTTATTTTACATTTAAATAAATATGAAATATTAGACACATTGCATTATACATAACCCCATGTCTAAAAGAACTGTCTTATAGTATACCTTTATAAGAAAGCTATTTTATTATAGGGTATGAATAAGACTAAAAAATATGATATATATATATAATGGTCCTACTCAATATAAATATATTTATAAATTATTATGAATTAAGTACTCAATTTTTAGTAAAGTCATTTTACGCTTCAAAAATATTTTTTCTTCAAATATGGGTTTATTGATTTTTTTTGAAAACTATTATAATTAATTTCTACCAATTTTAAAAAAATAATTTCACAAAAAGTATATAAATTTTGAAATTATCATATCAAAATTACTTTAAGGTGAAATTTTACGATTGTTCAAAAAAGATCAATTTTTCATTGAATAGTGACAAATTACTGATTTTAAAGAAAAATGGTTTTCCATTAATTTTAATAAATGTAAATTTTGTTTTAAATTAGTTATAAAATTTTATTTGTTTAATTTTTAGTAATATAAATCCAATTATTGTCACTATAATTTATATTTTTCTTATTTTTTGTATAAAACATTTTTATACTTAAATAAATTGTTCGGGAAAACCAATTTTCGTCATGTTTTATGGGTTAATATTAAAATGAATTTAGGAAACTTATTGATGTTGAATTTGATAATATGGATTACATAATTTTAATTAAAAAATTAAATTTTATATAATAATGTAAACTGAATGTTTTGGTCTTTATTAATAGTAACAGAGGTAAAAATTTATTACTATAGTAATGGTAAAAGGGGTTAATAAGAGGTTAAACGCCAGATTTTTTAGTTAAAATGACATAAAATCTTGTCTATATCCTATTTTATGAACATATTATGCTCATATACCTTCCTATATTTTAATATGATCCAATTTAGATCATGTATTCTTGAGTAAGAAAATATTATATTTTAGTCTTTTAGATAATCCCAAGTTTTCCTTCTCCCTCTCTTATAAAAGGAAAGAAACTCTCCTCCCTTACTCAAAATTCAAGAGCCTCTTAGATTGATAAATACTAACCCAGAAACGTTCCTAACACCCCCACTTTATATAGGTATTATTTTTAAATTATACTATATTTCATTCAAGGCTTATGGTGGAAGCCAAAATAGGATTCCTAATAAAGAGGTATAAATCTTAATAGAGTACATTAAATTTTGACTATTATTTTACCACCTCAAAATATATGGAATCCATTATAAAATAATTTATTAATTATATATAATACATTTAATTGATATTACTATTATGGAGAAACCATCTTCTACCTCCTTTATAATAAATTGGAAATGAATGAATCTCTTATGCGTAGGTGTGGACTACTACCTCTATATAGAGATATGATTATTTTTCCATAACCACTATTCAAGGGAGGTTATTTTTATATATTTAATGTTTATATATTATAATTATGAAATAAGTATACTTTTTTTAAATTATAATATCTTATCAACCTTCTTATCTTCTTATTAATCGTGAAACAGTAACATCACCCATGCATACATATGGACTATCACCTCCACAAAGTGATGTGATTTGTATTTCATTTACAATTTATATAGATAGTAGAAATGATATATTTAATTAATATATATGAAATTTATGATATAATAATTTGTCTATAAAGGTTAATTATTATTTATATTTCTTTTTTTTTCCATCAATCAAAAAATGGAAACAACACTCATGTGTACGTACAAATTATCGTCTCCATGAGGGGGTGTAATTAATTTTTCGTCACCACTTTCTATGAGTAGATTTAAAAGTATATATATTGATTAAAAATTATAATTATTATTTTATTAAAATTACATATATTATTTAACCAATATCAAAGTACAAGGATCCAATCTTCCGAATCGAAACATGCATGAAAAACGACACAATTATCACCTGGAACAATTATTTTAATAAAGAACTATTAACAAATAGGTGATAAGATGTTATAATTAAATAACATGTGTTATGTTATTATATGAATGAATATGTTTCTAAAATATATTTATAATAAATCTATATTTATTATAAAATTGGTTATAATTCGTATTAATCAGGGAAAGACATGAGGTTATGGTTTTTTGTCTCACTATTATTTCTGTGAGACATATTCTATATTCACCACTTGTTTATTTTGAATGTTGTATACACTTCCCAATAATGTATCTATTGATTATTCTTATGAAAATTAGGGTTTATTACAACTCCATCTATGTTTATCACTTTCCTGAGGTTTTGATTCAACGATTACCAAAATTGTAAGGGTTTATGTTATAATCTCATTTCTCATCCTGATTGTCTGTGCTATATTTAAATTAAGGGAAATTATATTGATATTTTAATTTAAACCCCATCTATTTCACTCGCATCTGATTATTTCTAGATTTATTATTCACTTTCACCATTTTTCTCTCATTGCTGCCAAAAAAGTATGAAAAAAGGTTTTCAAATAAAAATAATCACTATTTCCTTTTTGGTCGATATAATTTTTCTCCCACATACATTCACCTAATTTTTTTAATAGAAGTGTTAAGATATAGTTTTATTTATTTAAATTGAATTTTCATTATATTTTATTTATTTTGAAAATGATTAAATGGAATATTTTTAATGTAATGTTTCATTAACAATTCATTTTTTACTATTTACCAAATGGTGAAAAGAATGTTCCATTTTAACATATAAAGAATGAATGAAGATTCCCAATGTTATGATAATTATTTTCTTTAAAACTTACTTTAAAATTTTCCATAATTATCTTAATTGTTTTTCTAATATTCTAAAAATCATTATATTTTAAATAAGTGATTTCATAATGAAAAGGGTATTTTTTCCAAGAAATGTTCCAATGTTATTTTAAAGTTATTTTCATCTATGTCAATATAATTTAATTATCATTTTTCTTTAATAGGGATATGATCTTATGAAAGCATCCAATTTATTTCTCTAGATGTCTTAGGATGATGATGATTCTTAGATGATACTATGAAACCCATTTATTTTCCGTGGGATATAATATTATGAAATGATGGAATGAAACCGTTTTTCATTTCCATTGGTAATGATAAAATTAATTGATGAATGTTTTTAGATATTATGTCACGTTTAAGGTTTATGGATATATGAAGGTTGGGTGTTTTATAGACCTCCAATGAATTTGGTAATGATGGGTAACTCATGACATAACTATTTTATACATGACCCAAATTTAATGTTCAAAACATTATTCCTGGACCTAGTTTTATATTATTAAGTTTATTTGCGGAACTGGTTTCATGTCTAAAAGATTATGCATGAACCCTGTTTCATGTCCATAAGTTTATGTGATTTCCCGATTTCATGTCATTAACTTGAGAACATGTTACTTTTAATAAATTCTCAATTTGTAATAAGCATATGTATTTCCATATTCCTATGTTTATGACATGTTCTCTTGGATCATGATTAATTATTGATGAATACATAGTCTTATGAATTTTATATTATGTTATTAAAAAGACTCCTTCCATGAATCATGATTAAATATATTTAATATATTTTGTATTAATTCCTTATATTATAATATTTATGTAATACCCTTAAGCTCATATATGATCATTGATTAACATTTTCAAGGGTTTTCCTTATTGAGCATCTGAGATCTCCAACTATTATGTTTTCCTTCCTTGGGATTTTATGGAAGGTTCTATTCATGATATGTCTAGAAGGGTAATAATATTAAGATCATTGTGGGATATACTGAAGATCCTCAATAAAATATGATGTTTTTCATGTGAAGACCCCAAATACTGAAAACATTTATAGTTTATGAATGTGTATAATTGTGTTATGTATTGAATATTCTTATAAAATAATGGTATGTGTATGAATTTTATGTTTGAATCACCATATTTTGTATTATATTCAAGCTCAATTACTTTTAGATATTATCATTATAAAACATTTTTGAAAACCATTGGTGTAATTCTATGTATATGATAAAATCATATTGTTTGGGTAAAGTAAATATTCTGTGTTTTCCAAGAAAAAACATCCATGTCGGGTTATTGAAAAGTGTATATAACTATGCTATAGATAAACTTAGGTGTAACAACTCTAAAAGGGGTGTATTGGGTATTAACTCAGTCATAACCAGCACATGATTAGTCGGCCTATAACTACGCACATGGCTAGACACGCTCATGGAATATTATTTGTTGATTCAAAAGTCTATTTATTGATCTATTAAATTGTAATTTAATATCTGATGACCATGTATGGACTTGGTTAAACCTAATGTTTAATTTTTTGATAAGCTGGCGTCATGATTTATAAAATCATAATGATAATTTCCCAGAATATATGATTGTTAATTATGATTATAATGTCATGATACTTTTACTTTATCTATATTTTTAGTCAATAAATGGAAAAATAAATAATAGTGTAAACAAAAAATATAACAACTAATGAAATGAATGTACTCATGAGAAACCAAATGTATTGGGAGTAGAGATTCAACATCTTGGGATTATGATCACTCGAATTTCTAAAGTTAAGGGTAGTAATGCATACCAAGTAGAGTTTCCAAATACAACAAAATGGAGAGACATTCCACTAAAAAATTTATGTGACAACTTCCACCATATTTTTTGAGTGTTAGGATAAATAGTTTCTGAACAACAGATCAATATGATGGAAAAGATATTCAACTGATCATCATATTCAGTGGATCATCGTATTCATCTATCTACCATATTCTTATTGTCATTGTATTCAGTTGTTCATTGTATTCAGATGGATAATCATATTTGTATTTCCGTATTTGGATTTTTTGACCGAGGAAAGAAGTTTTTTGAATTGTCACAAATATATTCTAATAAAGTAATATTTTCCATATGGAGTAATCAGATTGGGAGAATTAGATATGAGGAATCAGAGTGGGCAGATCGGACATAAAAATTTGATTTAATTCTATATCAAATTCATTGATGTTCATACTACCTTCATGGTAAGAAAGTGAAATCCGGTTTTTAAAAATAATACATTTTTTAAAGATTAAAATAAGGACAAGTAACATGTGTTGTTACACGAACATTTTTTTACAATATTTGTGGTAATAGGGAGAGAACACACGACTGGATTGTTTATGTAGAGTTTCATGAGTGGAAGGGTTTATCCTACTCATTATATTCCACCAAAAGTGTTTCTTTCTAGTGTATTGTGTGGTATTGGACCATTTTCATTCCATACTTTGGACATCAATATTTTTATTGAATAGTCAACCTTGTAAATACTTGTGTTCCTGTGGATGTGTATTTGAATTGTTTTCAGTATGGAATTAAATTGTTAATCAGGACTGACGGTTGTTTCAAGTAAAATAAATCATAAAATAAAAAGTATCACTGATTCACACCCTCCCCCTCTCAGTGATACAACAACAATGAATGAGAACTTTCAACTGGTATCATAGTTGAAGTTTATATTCACATTCTTTTCAATATTATGAAGATAAGATAATGATGAATTTAAATTGTGTGATCCTTTAGGTTATTCTGGTTTTGACGATGATGACTTATCTTTTTCCTATCAGTTATGATGTTCTTGAAGCTACAAGAGAAGGGTTTCCTCCTAGAGATGATAAATCTACACTTACATATGCCGATAATAAGATTATTGAGAATGATGGAAGGGACATGAATTATATATTATGATCACTTTATGAATGTTAATTCTTAAGACTGAAATGTGTTTCTATAGACAATGGTATATGGGATAAATTGAAAAATATATATGAAGGTAATAAAAAATATGAGAAAAAATAAAAATATCTAGAGGTTGAAGTATGAATATTTGAATATGGGAGAATATAAATTTGTTGGGGAACTATTTACTAGGTTAAATGACATTTTTTTAACTTTTAGATGACTTGGGGAAATATTAGAAGATTATATAACTGATGAAATGATTTTGAGAATTCTTCCCGACATGTTTTATTTGAATGTTTCTTCATTTGAAGACAAAGATCCTAAAAGATATATCTAGATTATTTTCCTAGCACACTCATCACATATAAAAGGAGAAGGAAAAAAGCTAGGAAAAGAAAAAAAATTGATTGAGACATGTTTTTAAAGGATTATAATAAAGTGACGTCAAAAAATATTTCTTTTGAAGATGAAGCTCGTGATTTTGACTTTGAAAATGAGCTTGGTAAAAATCTTGATGATATTTTATCCTTGTTTTATAAAAAATGTAATAGGAGGTATATGGAAATATAAATGGAAAATTCCCTAGGAATGTTTTGAATGAGGATCCATTGGTCCCTTTATAGATAATTGTCCCTAATGAAAGAAGGAAGAGGGCAGTGATGAAGAATTAAGAAATCCAAGCTAGTCATTGAAGAAACAATGAGATAAAGGAAAATCATATTTCCTAGGGTAGGATAGAAAATTATTCAAATCCAACAGAATATGTATCTTATCTAAGGATGAAGAAGTAAAATGTAGTGATGTTTAATCTAAAAATTATATTAGATATGGTGTTTAGAATTCTTTTATTGAAATAGTAAATGATAAAGAATTCAGAAGAAATGACTTGATGGATCTCATCTTTTTCAGAGCTAGATTCATTAAAAAATTAACAAGGGGCTGCAATGCTTATAAGAGATATTATATTTGGCCAGAGATGAAACCCTCTTATGTTCTTATTATTTCACATTAAAGATGGATTTCTTATAGGGAGTCATATTTGAATGTTTTTCTTGACAATTTGATGTGCACCCCCATTATATCTTCATTTGATCGGCATCATATCCCTATAGATATAGATTTTTCTATTCTATATTTCTTGGTTATTTCCAAAATAGAGATATTCGGGAACCACATAAACCTCCTAGATAATAACATTTTTTCCCAAAAAAATAATCTTTAATCTAGGAGATTTTTCAGAATGGAATTTGTGCTTCAATTATTTTTATCATTCCAATTTTGAACCTGACAATGAGTTTTATAGGCACAAATTTTATGATAAGTCGTAGATCAGGACATCCAAGATGACCCAGATTTAGAGACTTCCCCACCAATAATTACCAAAATATTATTCCTTACAATCTCATGGAATTGTCTTATGTTCTAGATGCAGGTTATATAATCCAAACAGGGAAGAAATATCACATTTATTCTTGTCATGTTCCACTAATTCATCTATTTGGAATGCAATGACATGTATCATTGATGTTTATCCCCCTGAAAGACTAGATGTTTCTTCTTGGCTTTAGTTCTATAAAATAGTACATATCACTTCTCAAATCAAATAGATTCTAATGACCACTACAGCAGAACTCGTACATGTACTCTACTCTGGTCATAATGATATCATGCATTGGAAGACTCAATTCCGCATCCATGAGGCTCTCACCTTCCACATCTCATCATCTAAGGATGCCAACAATCCAAAGTCGGTCCACTTCTACAACATAGTGAATGACTTCATAATACTATGAAAATCATAGTATCTGGGAAATTCAAACAATAGTAGGGTCTCTTTAATGTTTTCTAGAATTCCCCTATCATTTTTGGAATAAAATCAATGTCAATAGGGCATCAAAAGGAATTCCAAGACCTGTAGGATGTGGATCTATTTATAGAGATCACACCTGTAAAGTCCTAAGTTGTTTCTCTTGTACCTATTCTATCTCTTACTCTTTTGAGGATTAAATGCTAAGAATTATTCATGTTTTACACTATGATCACCACAAAGGAATGGTTAACCTCTAGTATGAAAGTGACTCTCCCACAATGGTGCAGGTTATTCAAAATAGAGTGATACATCTGCCTTGGGATATCACTGCTAAATGTATTGACTGTCTCACCACCCTCTTGAGTTATAATTACATCATAACTTATATTTATTGGGAAGATAACTTAGTGGAGTACGGGCTCTCTAACAAATAAATCAACTGGGAACTCACCTGGTTTAATGATCTTCCTTCTGACCTGATCCCTCTTCATGAGAATTATTATAATAAAATTCATTCTTTTAGACCCATGTACTCTTCCATTGTTTTAATAAATTTAACTTTTTCCATTTGAAAAAAATAAAATATTTATTTTTCATGAGAATGTAAGGTTGGTAAAAGAGGATTATGATTTAAAGAAATCTCCTGAGGAAGAAAATAATCATAATGAGCATCTAGAGGTTAAGTTCAAGTGAAAAAGAATAAGAGTTGGAACTTGTCCCATAAAAGTAATCTAAAGCTGAATTGTGGAATACAAGCATCAAAAACAATATCTATGAAGTTGGTTAAAGTTATCTCAATGATAATTCAAGGATGGTTCAACAATAATTACCTTCGTAGGGAGAGAAGAAGGATGGAATTGTTTCTAAAAGGAAGAAAGTTGAGAATATTATGTATGTGTCCAAGACTAACAAAATGTAATATTTAGAAGTTTCAAAATACCCTTGGTCCAAATTTTTTTATCTCAATATGAAAAGAATTAAAATACTTCTGATTCCATTATGGATGAAAATAAAAATAAGATTCTGATTGATAACATAAAGGTTATTGGTTCAAACAAGAATGAAAAGAATGCTTTGGTGCAAAATACTTACAATTCCAGTCATTATGAATGTATCGGAGGAAAATACACTTTCTATGGATACTACTATTATTGTGGTGGATTCGAACATATATAAAATATGTGTTGGTTCAAGCAATAATAATATTATTATTCCACTTGTTAGGGGAGACAAATTTTCAGGGGGATTCAATCCCATCAAGGAATGAATTTTGTGAAAGTAGTTTTGAAAACACCCAAAAAAGTTGGAGTGAAGATTGAAAATAGGTTCCAACCTTTCGAAAAATATTTGTAAAATATTTGAAAAACCTGGAAACCTTGGAAAAGGATTCATTATTTTGTTACTGACACAACAAAAGTTTCATAACAATTCTCAGATGCCGAAAGTGAAGAATGATATGGAGAAGAAAAATTTCTTGTTGTTGAAAATGCATTGAATGCTACCAAAGGAGAACAAACCTTGATTCTTGATAGTGGGTTTTCATATCATATGAAAGAATATTTGGAATTTTTAAAGATTGTAAAATTATTAAAATGAGGAATAGTGACATTTGGGAATGATGAATCCTTAAAAATCATAGGTGTTTGATCAACCATCATTGATAATTAAAAGACAAAATCCAAGAAAACTATGTATGTTAAGGGGGTGATTCAAAATTTTCTAAGTGTTTTAAAATTTTGTGATGAGGGTAACAAAGTTATATTTAGAAAATATTAATTTATTTTGAAAATTTAGGAATATGGAAATATTGTTACAAGAGGCCAATGTACAAAAGGAAACCTGTTTCAGGTTGGTGAAATACAACACTCTTTTTACATGAGTATGGTGGAATAGAATCAATTGTATTATAAAAGGTTGGGATTCATCTGTCAAAAAAACAAGATAATGATATCAAATCATGATAGTGTCCATGATATTCCTGATTTTTTAAGAAGAATAGATTGGTGTTACACTATTTTCCAGAATATAAAAAACTACAAACTTAGTACATAAGAGGGATGAGATTTGTTCAAGACAACCCCTGGAGTTAATTAATTCCAATATTTGGTTGAAAATTAGAAATCAATAAAAAATAGAGATAATTACTTCATTACATTCATTGATTATTTTACTCGCATTACATGTGTTATGTATATGAAACATAAATCGTATGATTTGAAAATGAATACAAGTTTTAGGAGGAAATATGAGAATGAATGTGATTATACTGTAAAGAAGTTGGGAGTAGACAATGGTGGTAAATAAATAAGTAAATAATTTTATATTTATCTTGTGAATTAGGTAATTAATCATGAGTATATTTCCCCATAAACTCCTCAACAAAATGGGGTTTCTAAAAGAAAGAAGATAAGTATGGTAGAAATGGGAAGAACTATGTTACTTGAACATGATATATCTCCATACTATTGGAGGCAAGGAATGAATATTTATTTATATATTCAAAGATGATTTTTATAAATTATTATTTTATATATGACTCCATATGATTTATTTAATGTCAAAAATCCATATTAAAAAAACTCAAGAGTTTTTGGGAATCAATTTATTATAATGAAAAAAGGTGGATACTATGGAATGTTTGAGAAAAAATCTGAAGATGGAATTTTTATTATCTATTCTCTAGAAGGAAGAAGAGATAGATGATTCAACAAAGAAATAGGAATAATTTTTTATTCTATTTATGTGAAAGTAATTGAAAGATATGGGAAAAAAGCATACTTAGGAAGAGAAGGTAATTGAACGGGACCAAGAAAACTATTCGAAAAAGGATAAAAACAATTTTAATCCTACTCAAGAAGAGAATTATACTCAACTATTTCTAGTGATGAAGAATATAATCACAAATATAATCCTAGGATGAGGAAGAAAGTGGAATCATAGAATATTATGGGTGATCAACATCAGAAGGTTCAAATAACATGATCAAAAAATTCTATTACAAACATTTATTTGTATTCAAAGGTTGGTCTGAATGATTTAAAATAATATTTTGAGCTTCCAGAATGGGTTTAATCCATTAATGAAGATCTGAATCACATTTAAAAGTATGATACAATGGAATTCGTTCCCAATCTAGAAAACAAAAAACATTATTAGAATAAAGTGTCTTTTCTTGAATAAGATTAATGATAAGAAACAAAGAAAGATTTGTGTGAGAAGGTTATTAAAAAATTGATGATTTTGATTATGATGAAACCGTTACTATTGTTGATATATTAGGTTCTATCTAAATATTTATTTCTATTTATGCACAATAAGGCTATAAGATCATTCAATTGGATGTTAAATCCACATTCATGAATAGTGATCTTGATGAGGATGATTATATTGAACCACCTTATGGAAATGTTATTGGGAAAGTATAAAGTTATATCTACATATTGAAGAAGGCATTATATGGTATTACACAAGATCCAAGTGCAGGGTATTCCAAATTGGATACTTGCATAAGGATGATTAGTTTTCAGAATGGGAGAGCTGATAATAATTTTTATATCCCAGAAATTCAGCAGTATTCCATCATCGTAATTATTTATGTTGATGAAATTATCATTTCTGGGAATAATGAAAGAAGTTGTGAATGATGATTTAAATAGTTCAAAAAGGTATTTTCAATCTCCATGATGGGGGTAATGAAATACTTTCTATTGTAACCAAGGGTATTATTTTCATGAAATGTTTTATGGTTTATGTTTTTTTATCAATCCTCTAATAGATTATTAGAGAGATTTCATGGAAAGGGATCATACAGTTAAAGCTGTAAGAGTGTATTGAAGGTGGCGTCGTTTCATTGTGTATTCCAAATTTTTGGGGTCCAAATTTGGAGAAGAAAAAGAATTTTGAAAAACTCTTTGTTCAGGAAAGTCCTTATGAAAATATGGAAAAATGAATGAGTTTTGTAGATATTGGATTCTTGATTTGTGTTTCAAAAAGGATTAAAGGACAGTGATAGTGTGCTCTATGATTACAAGAATTTAATCTTTGTGGAAGGTATTTTTCTATAATCAACTTAACATAAATATAGTAAAGGCATGGAATTCACAAAAAATGGCTTGAGTATTTTGTATAAATAAAGGATTGCGATTTGAGATGGTGTTACATTGTGATTACGAGAATTGTAACTCTGCAGCGGTCAAAAGGGTTTTGATGGAAATCCTTATGGTTACGATGAGCTTTGAGAATAGATAATTTCCATTGAGATTTGTGAATGGAAGAGTTCCATGAAGTTGTTTTTGACCGACATGGAAAACACACTAGATGTGGTGGATCATTGTGATAGGTCGAGCCTATAAATAAGAAGATACCCTTATTCCTTTGAGAAAATATTTTCAATGAAAATCCAAAAATCGCTCTGATTTCATGAATAAAGGGGAGCTCTGCAAAATTGGTTACCTATGCGAGCTAGATATTTGAAAACTGAATATTCTTGTATTTATGAAATTCAATGCTTCTAAGTATTGAGTGCTTCACAAAGATGGTACATTCTATGTTGGCGTAGTGATCTTCATGAAGGAAGGTTTTTCTATGAATGTAGAGAGATTCGTGAAGGTAGTGTGTTCCATGGAGGAAAGGTTTCTTCATGAAGGTAGTGTGTTTAGTGAAGACATGGGTTCTTTGGGAAGAAGTGAGCTTCATGAAGGAGCTTCACGAAGGAGCTTTTTGAAAGGCAGTTATTGAATATCAAGTTTATGTGGATAAGGATTTCAGTGTGCATCAACTCAGGTCTTTGTTTCTTGAAGAGTCTTATGTTATCTCTAGAACAATGAAATTAATTCCAAATCATTTAATTGAACTTCAAGCCGATAAATTGATTTAGACCTCTCTGAAAGTAGTGATCTAGAGGGAGTAAGTGGTAGTATTCTAAGGGAAGCAGTGAGCTATCACTAAAATATTGTAAAGTAAGAGTGCCTGAAACAGAGTGACCATGACCAAACATTTCTATTCCACACCTAGTGAAGATTAGTGTATTTTTTTACGATTGACACATTGTCAGCATATTCTTTATAGATATATCCCTTAGTGGTGAAACAAGTAAAATTGATGTGTCGTATCTTTTCATGTGAATGCTTTATTGCTAATAAAATCTATCATACAGGTTTGGAATGTTCCTATAAATGTGGGAATATGATCCATCACATTAAAATAAAATGTTGACTCACAGATTCACCCCTCCCCTATTAGGGTGTCCTGGGGTCATACAAGTGGTATCTGAGCAAAATTTTAACTTATGTAAGATACTCTATAGTAAATATAATATCTATTGATGATTTGAGTTTCTTTCCTTAGTAAATAATGAAATACAGTTTTGATGATGATTCAATTTCCTCTAAGAATAAATCTATATCCAACAAGACCATGATAAATAGGAAAAGGAAATAGAATAGATAATTTAAGACTCCCCTTTTATCTAAATAAGAGGCAGTATCTGGTTCTATAAGACTTTTTGAAAATAAAGATAATTCAGTCTTGGAATGTATGGAGTAGATTTCTTAGGTCTCCAATAATGATAAATCAAAATATTCAAGTGATCAAGAGGCAGGTGTTAGAACCTATGAAAGATTTCCTCAGAGTAAGGATTCCAACTAAAGTGGTGATGAAAATAAATCTAAAAAATCACAGGAATTCATAGTTTATAGATTCATAATTATTTTTCATTACATGCCTAAATAAATATCCTCTAATGTTTGTGGAGTATTTCAATGTATATATGTAGAAATCACCCTGCTAATAAAATAAGTAGACTCTATGGAGGTAGGCTAGGAAAGAAATGATTCATAATGTTATAATCTATCTAAATAGGTTGGATCGTTTGAAGAAACAAATAAGGAAATTGAAATAAGATCCATGAAATACCTCAAAGAATATGAAGAGAAAGAGGGAGGCAAAAAAGGCTCTTGAAGAGAAGATAGATGTTCTTGAAGATAAATTGAAAAACAGAATTGATTTCAAGAGTCTACAACTTGATGGAATATCCAAGAAGATCAAGGAACTTGACTCTTAAATTCAGAATAAAGGGAATCTACATGAAGAAGAAGTTCTCACAATAAATAAGGCTTCTGATGAAAATATTATTATGATTAATGAATAGAAAAAAACATTCTCAACATGAAATGTCTATATTTGGAAGTTCAGTTGGCCAATCTTTAGATGACATATATTGAGACTTCACAAAAGAAGAAAACAGTTTCAAGAGTTACTCAATACTCAATGTAATATAATAAACATGAGATACCTCCATCATGTGATAATAAGATCATGACATCTATTTATGATCTATCTCAAGAATTTGAGAAGAAATATGTACCATCCACACCAACTTGTGTCAATGCCTCTCAACCTATTATAGTAAAGTGTATAGGTTTTAGGAAAAATACCAAAATGTATGGATTAATAAAAAAGATAAAAAACCTACCTCCATGACTAGGGTGGATGTGAAAAAGAATATGGAAGGTGGTTCCTATAGAGATCACAAAAATTCATGAATAAGAGGAAAAAACCTTACACAAGAGATACAAAGAAATCATGATATCTAGGTCAATGTTTGTGCTGCAATAGATTTGGGCATGGTACATTAAATTGTTTGTGAAATCCTAAAAATGTAAAGGCACAAAGAAATCCAATATCATGGAGGAGAAATCTAGAAATGAAGAAAAAAAATACACATGTTTTTAAGAATCTATTCACAACAAACACATTTGGAATGATGAAAAATATCTATGTCGTATGCAATGGTAGTGGTCACAAGGATGGAACATTCTCATTTCAACATTCATTCATTTTTTCATAATAAAATAAAATCACAAATTATAGAAGGTTATGATGAAGCTACCTTGGGAAGAAATTAGAAGAATATTGTGAGCAAATATTATCCCAAGAAGATATCTTGTACGTAAACTAAGAATATCATGGATTTTAAATACTTGAAGATCAAGGGTAGTGCATCCAATAGAAATACTAAGAATAATTACATACATAAGAACTTATATGGAAGATCAAAACATGTGGAACCAGTTCCTAATGACTTGTTAGTAATTTGGATAGAATATTTTGAAATAATGAGGAAACATGAAGATGTATAAACTATGGTTGGTGTTAAAAGAAAATAAATGAATCCATGAGATGAAGAAAAAGTACATGAGAGTTTTAAAATTAAAGTGAACTAATGTTTCAATGAAGTTATGTGTGAAAGATGCATGAAATCGGGTCACGTAGCAAATAGTTTTCTAACCTTAATACAAGAACAAGAATCATTCTTCAATGGGTGTAAGAATTTGTCATCCATGAAGACTATCTACATGAAAAACTATCCACAGAAAGTAGAAGAGGATGTGAAGTGAAGTATGCTACCACAACATAAATCAGAACATATGTTCAGATGTGAAACCATGAAGACTAGAGTTGATGGAGGAACTTGGTTGAGAAATACATCTCAACCATGCAGTTCATATTGATGATTCAAGGAGGAGACACATTTTTCTCTAAATCATTTGTGTATTATATTTGTGCTTATAATGTAGGTAATTGATGGTGAAGTAAGATATTGGAGGGAGAACCTACGAAGAAAAAAGGGGTTTGTATTCTTAATGTCAAATATGAAGAATTCACTATCTTTGAATGATTCCTCAATTGATATTAAAATACAGATATGATAGAGGGTTATTTTTGGATGAATCAAAAAATGTTCTATTCAAGATAACTCAAACAAATAAGGTACCATCTTGGATTGATCTAACTATCAGTATCTTGAAGAACAAGTGTTAAATAATATTATCCATTGTGATGTTGTGAATATCATCCAATGTGGAATTTCATAAGATTAATATCCACTATGGTGTTCTCTCCACATCGAAATTATTTTAAATCCATTATTGATGAGATCCACCACTATGAAGATGCTTAGAAGTATCACCCCTTAAGTGGAGAAAAATGAAGACTGATGAAGAAGATAAAAGAATTATTATTTCAATTGTTATCTAACCTGATAATTCAAGAAATTTCTTGAAGATAATGTCATTGAAAAATGAGTTTTTGGTATCATTATCAGTGGTAAAAGGAAAGATTCAGATGCAAAAATAACAAAAGGATTGTAAAATATTCTTGAATGACCCAAAGAATATGATCTGGAAGAATATTAAAAAGAAGAAATAATGTATGATGAAACTTCATCTTAACCTCATAAGGGAAATTGAAGATATCAAATCGACCAAACCATCATCATTAGATGCACATTCAGAATTTTTATAAATTTTTGAACCAAACTCATTTTATGAAGCTATGAAATATTAATCATAGGTTCAAGATATGAGTGAAGAACTTGAACAAATTGAGAAGAATCAAACATGTTAGATTGTTTCGTGGCCAATAGATAAGAATGTCTTCGAGATTAAATAGATTTTTCAAAACAGGATGAATGAAGATGTCATAGTGATCCAAAAAAAATAATGACAAGTGTGAAATGGGTATTCCTAGATAAAGGCTATTAATGTTAATGAGATAGTTGAACCTATTTTAAGGGTGGAGACAATCAGATTATTCTGGGGCCCAACAGTGCAATAAAAAAAGTTCTATGTTTTTCAGATGGATTTCAAGTCAGCATCTTAGGATGGGATTCTAGAAGAAATAGAATATATTGAGTAGTAATATGGATACTCTAATTCATGATAACTAGAATAGACTTTCTCTACTGAATAAGGCTTTATACGGTTTGAAGCAAGCATCGAGAGCATAGTATTCAAGGCTGGATCAGTTCTTGAAGAAGCTCAGTCTTTAGTGTAGTGGATTTTATTACAATCTTTATGTGAAAAGTGATAGTAATAAAAGGATGATGGTGCATGAAATAAAATGAAAGAATGAGGAATTCATTTCTCAATCAAAATATTTCAAGGTGGTTTTGAGAAGTTTTGAAATGGATAATTTCAAGGAGATGAAATATTTAGTGGATACCTGAATGAGACTATCTCAGGATGATAAAGGAAAGTGGTTAATGTAATATAATATAGGAAAATCATTGGAACCTTGTTCTACTTTACAGCTACATGACTAGATAATTTTTTCCATGTGTCAAGTAGCACTGTATCAAAAAAATCCCAAAGAATGAACATGATTGCAGTGAAAGGAATACTTTGGTATATCAAGGTCATTTTGGAATTTATCTTGTTGTAAAATTCCATATCTCAGGAAGAGTTGTTGAGATATATAGATGAATATTGGGCCATTTAATAAGATGAAACAAAGTCAATGTCAGGAGGGAATTTCTATTTTGGTGGATTGTTTATTTCTTGGATAATCAAGAAACAATATTTCATTTCATTGAGAACCACAGAAGCTGTGTATGTTAGAACTAATAACAAAGTGGATGATATTATGAAAAATCCATTGGTATCACATGTGTTCGAGTAGCATCAACTAATACTCGGTGTTCAGCTGCCTCCCAGTACTTGAGGAGGTTATGAAGTTCCTCTCTCCTCAGTTTTGATAACTATCTCAATCTATTGTTGGAATGATACAGGTTTATGGGGATGATATGATCTATGGGGGTCTGCTCTGAGCTCTACATTGTACAATTACTAAACATTGAGTTTATTTAAAATTGGGGAGAAAAGAATAAATTCAATGTGGAAATGTGGGAAATGAAATGTTTTTCATGTTTTTTTTGACTGCAGGAGAATGAAGACTAGGGAAATATAATGTGTTACAAAGGGGGATAATGTGAAAGGAGAAAAAATCTAACATTATGTGGAAATAATTAGAGAACTCATTTTAAGACACGAGAACACAATTCATATCTTACCTCTTATTTTCTACATTGATCATTGACCATGTAGACATGGAGTATTGGCTGAGTTGATTCTTGCATATATTTTTTTGATAGTGGCTGGAACACTACTGAATTTATCTATAGATTTCTAACAAACCCAAAGGGGGAGATTATAGGAACCAAGGTTTCTCTATGCTAGAAATAGATTATGGTTTGTATTTTTTTCAATACTCTCATGGATTATTAGGGATATTGTAAGGAAATTGATCATATAGTTCAAGCCACAAGAAGTATTGATTTTGGAATCATTTTGCACTGTTTTCCAAATTTTTGGGGTCTAAAATTTTGAGAATGGAATGAATAGTGAAAAGTGGGTTTTCATAAAATCCTTATGAAAATATAGAAAAGTAATGAGTTTCACATATATAGGATTAATTATATTTGTTTCTTGAAGGATTAAAGTACTGTGATGGTGTACTCTGTGATTACGAGAATTCAAGCTTCATGAATGGTATTTTTATAGAATCAGCTCTTCATAAATTTGGTAAAGGTATGGAATTCACAAATACTAGCTTGATGATTTCAAATATATGAAGCATTTTGACTTGAGATGGTGTTACATCGAAATTATGAGAATTTGAACTCAGTTGCGATGTGAATAATTTTGATGGAAATCTCTGTGGCTACGATGAGCTTTGAGAATAGAAAATTTCTATGGAGGATTGCGAATGGAGGAGTGATGAAAATATTTTTTTGACCGATTCAAAAAACACATTCGAGGTGATGGTGCTTTTCGATCAAATAACCCTATAACTAAGCAGATACCGCTCTTCATATGAGGGAATTGTTTTTTGAGAAAATCCATAATCGCTCTGATTTTGTAAAGAAATGGATTCTCCATGAAATGGGTTGTCTATGCGACATTGAGATTCATGAAAAATCTATTCTAGTATTCACTGATATCAATACTTCTAAATATTGAGTGATTTGTGATGATGATACATTCCATGTTGAATCAGTGAGCTTTGTGAAGGAGGGTTTCTCTGTGAAGTCAAGAGAGCTTCACGAAGGTAGTGAGTTCTGTGAAGGCAAGGGAGCTTCGTGAAGGCAGTGTGGTCCATGAAGTCAGGGGTTCTTTGAAAAGAAGTGACCATTGTAAAAGATATTCAAAAATGAACTTCACAAAAGGTTGTTTTTTAATATTAGGATTAAGTGGATAGGGATTTTATTGTGCATTAACATAGGTATACGGTGAAAGCAGAGTCTCGTTCTAAGTCAGGGAGAAAGACTTTAATTCCAAATCATTAAATAATACTTCATGTAGATAAACTGAGTCAGAATTCTCACGATGTAGTGAGTTAGGGGGAGGTAGCGGAAGTTTTCTGAGGGATAATGTAAACTATCCATGAAATATTTGAAAGGCAGTGTGCCTGACAAAGAGTGACTGTGACCAGAATTATTTATTCCACAACTAGTGAAGATTAGTGGATTTTGGTACGATTAACACACTATCAGTGTATGATCCTAGGATGTATCCCTTAGCAGTGAACCAAGTAAAAGTAATGATTTGTCTCTTTGTATGTGAATGTTTGATTGTTAATCATATCTATCATATAGGTTTAAGGAGTTCCTACCAATATGAGAACATGATCTATGACGTTAATTGAAAACATTGACACTCTGATTCACCCATAACCTCTCAAGTTGTCATGGGGCCCTATACATTCATAGATTACAATTTAAACAAAGGTAGAAAGACAATTTTCATTCTCAATAAAACTATGATAAGGAAATTTTTAAAAGGTTAATCATGGAAAACTAATATCCTATTTCCAAATTGATTTTAGTGGGAATAAAGTTATCTAAAGATGGAGAAGGAAAAGAAGTTGATCATAAGGTATTTTAAAAGATGATTGGAAGTATATTGTATTTTCTTTCCTCCAGACCAAACATTGTTTATTCTATTAAATTATGTTCATGTTTTTAGAGTGCTCCAAAAGAATCACATTTACTTTATAGAAAATTAATTCTCATATACATCAAAGGTGTAACAAATTGTGAAATCAGGTATGATATCTCAGATAGTATTGATTTGTTGAATTATTTATATGCTGATTGGGAAGGAAATGTTGATGAACAAATATCCACATCTGGTAGAGTATTCATTCTGGGAAATAATTATGTTGGTCAGCATACAAGGGAATAGAATTTTGTAAGTCTTAGTATGGATAAAGCTAAGTATGTTGTTTCTTCTCAATACTCTAGTCAACTTATGTGGACGATAACTCAATTAGAATACTTATTGAAGTGGAGTAACCCTTTCTCTTGGACTGTCACAATCAAATTAAATTCAATCTCCCTAGAAATCAGGTTTTAAATTCTCATTAAAAACATATTTATATAATTTTATCATTTTATCAATGATCATGTGTAGAATAATTAATTAAATCTGGAGTATGTACCAATATTGTAACTTGTTGATGAAATTTTTACAAAAAAATTATTGAAGGAAAACTTTCCAAAATTGAGGTTGAAAATGGGTGTCCAAACTCTTTCTCTTCAAGGTTGAGGTATGTGTTTATGTCCCATCTCCCATCTTTCCTTTGTATAGTGCTTCCAAGGGGGATACTTTTTCAGAAATCTATCCTTTTGATTGCATGTAAAAAAGGGGGTGTTATGGGTAAGCTGTGAATTCAACATTGTAAGTCTGTGGGCTACTCTAACTATTTCATGGACTGGTTGTAGAAAAAAATAGTTGTATTTCTAGAAATTGAGAATCTGAGAAAATAAAGGCTAAATAAATGAATGTTCAAGGAATAAAGATTAATACGGTTTTCATAATCACTAATTCTAGATAGCATGGGTTTTTATCAATGATTCGTGCTTCCTACAATGAGTTAACTCACGTAGGCTTAGAATTGTTGATATATAATCCATTTATTTAGAATAAAAAGTTTAGTGATTTATGGAAATTGGTTGGAAACATTATCCAAAGGGGTATACTTTTAGGACCAAGCTGATGAGGATGGTGATTGTATTCAAGCGTTGTCTTTCTTTTTCAAATAAGTTTAATTTGAAATGAAAAATAACTGCACTTTTTATTTTGGTGAATTTTTGACTATCCATTGTATTCAAGAGATTCAGACTCACAATGATTGAAAAGATCCATCATATTTGGGTGAAGATAGCTTGAATAAATGTCTCATCATATTCACCCCGAATCCAAAATGTTGATCGTATTAAGGAAGAATATTACTAGAAGTAAACGGTCATTGGATTAGCTCTAAATCTAGTATGTAAGATGATATTTTAATGGTGTTGAATCAGATTCTTCATGACTATGATAAATCAATTGTGATAATTATTTACTGATCTTGGATTTCTCATAAATATTTATTATGTTGTAAAACTTGTGATGAAATATTTTTGAAAGAAAGGGGAATTAAAGAGATTCTCACCATACTATTTATATTGATCGAATGTAGATGAAAAAAGGGTTCTAGAAATTTTATATAGTCTGGTCATAATCAGAACAATCATATTCTTTCCAATTGCTTTCGGAAGAATCATATTCAGGATGATAAGGAAAGAATAGTGTTGCTGAAAGAATGGTAATGTACAATACTTTTTATTGAAATTTATTAAATTATAAAGATGATATTTAATGTACTCTAAGTAATGACGGAATTCATGAAACAAGAATAATAATGTTGGTGAAACTGAAAACTTCATATCCTCATAATGGGTTCATCAGATTCCTAAAGGTTTATAATGTTTGTGGAAAAAGTAAAAAAACTAAAGGTTTTGGATTAATATCTGACCAATAGCTGATAAAAAAATTATCAGAGAATAAATATGATGGGAAAAGAGAAATATGTTTTTAGTGGTGTCGTATTCAAAAGAGAAAGATGAATTCTAAATTGATTTCAAATGTGTTTTTTATTAATTTTATTCATGATTTGCCATATCAAAGTTGAATTATCTTCTTAAAGTGAAGAGTATAATTGGATTGAGATTAGAGATGAATGATATTTTTGGATGTGTTGTTAAGGGGAGAATCATATTTAGCAATCAGAATGGTGAAACATAATCAAACTGAGGCATGTGAAGAAGTTTATTTCTTCATTTATACAATTAACTAGTATATAGAATGATAATGAAAAGATAATATTGAGATAATTGGATTGGGATATTAAAATCAGACTATAATTTGAAAAAGAATGTCTAAAGAAAAGATAAGCTCATTGATAATATTTGAGAATATTCAAGAAGAGTTGATGAAGTCAAGATGCACCTTAACTTTAAGGGAAATCATGATTTTGGAAAATTTTGATCACCAGGATTTTTTTTGGGATTCCTTCCAAGACCACTTCTGGGTCACCTATAATAGGTAAAAGTAATTTTTACTTTCACTGATAGATGTAATATTCACCAGAAGAGAGGGAAGATCTGACTTTCTAGGGATAGAATAATTTTTCTATATTAACGCATTATTGAAGAAGTTTGGACAGAAAGAGTGAAAGGAGAATATACATTATTGTAACATTATTCAACAAATCATCGTATTATGGGGATCATCATATTTATCTGTTTACCATATTTTATTGTCATTATATATGTATGGTCATTGTATCTGGCAAGATAATTATATTGGGGTTTTCGTATTTGGATTTCTAAACTGGGGAAGGAAGTGTTCGAAATTATCTCAACCATATTCTAAGAGTTATATTTATCATATTGAGAAATAATATTGGAAGAATTATATCTAAATAATCAGAGTGGGATGGTATGATTGGGAAAGCATATTTAATTATATATCAAATCCATTGAAGTTCTTACCAGATTCTGAGAATGAAAGTGAAGAATTTTTTTTCAAAAGAATACATTTGTAGATGTTTAAAAGATTCACAGGTAACCTGTTTGGTTACAAAAACATTGTTTTACCCTATTTGTTCTAAGAGTGAGCTCACACGCTATTGAATTGTTTAAATAGTGCTACTCAAGTGAAAGAGTGTATCCTAGTCACCATATTCCAACAAATGGATTTCATTATTGTGGAATTTGTGGTATTGGATAATTTTGAAACCATACCAAGGATGTATCTATTCTTATTAAATAGTGAACCTTATAAATATTTGTGTTCATATGGATGTTGTTTTGAATTATTTTCATCAGGGAATGAAATTTTTAACAGGAACTATCATCCATTCATCCATGAGAGGATTATAAAGGTACATACGCAAGATGTGTAACTGAAAAAGTAGGTAAAAAGGATCATGAGTTCAACCATGAGTGTAATTAAATGATAAGGATTAGAAACTGAATATCTATCATGTCAATACTGTACATGGAGAAGGATCCATTGGATGAAGCTCATAATTCATCATTTCCTATTCATCCTAGAAGTATGAAGACGTATAAAGATCGAAAAAGTTATTTCTAATTGGATAACAAGAAAAGGGATATTGTAGAGTATGTATCTCGATTCCTAGTATGAAAAAAATTTAAGGATAATAATTATAAGTCTAAGGTAATGTTATAATCATTAACCATACTTGAATGAAAATGGGAAAGTATCCCCATAAATTTAATAATAGGATTCCCCAAGAAATAAAAAGTGAATAATTCTATTTGTGTTTTTGTTGAACACATTAAACATTCAACAAATTTCATTTCTATTAGTGAAGATTTATCTCTTAATAATCTTAATTGGATATACATTAAGGATATGGTAGGAATAAATAGATTACATATCTCAATAGTATATTTTTGGGATCTGAGGTCTACATAGAAGTTCTAGAGAATTCATCAGTAGGATTTGTATGTAGATTTGAGTTTCAATACTATATATCATACATAAATATATGTTCTATCTGAGATTACTGTTAAAACTATAGAAGATATTTTAGATCTTTCTCTATGTAATCCAAAGATGTTGGGAGAAAAACATTCCTTTGATGGAATTTTCCTCCAAAAATAACTTTCACTAGAGCGTTCAAATGGATCCTTATAAAGAAAGATATGTAAGGAAGTTTAGAAATAATTTTTTTTTGTGTTAAAGTTATTGAAAAAATACAGTGGAACATGATATATCTTAGGAATTGGTAGAGAAGGATAGAGCTATTCAGAATCACAACTAGGTAGCTCAGATTCAACAATAGATTTTTATTGAAAATTGTTAGTGAGGTTTAGAATTTGAAGTTTGTGAGAAGGTATTCATGTGAATTTATACATGGAATAAGTTTATGATATTTTAAAATAATGGAAATATAAACCCTATATATATTGTATCTTTCTTTATTCCTGATAGGTTCAGGACAATTTCATATCTCTTATCACTTCCACTGAACCTCTCTATACACCATGATGTGCTTCATGTATCTACCATGAGGAAATATATTCCTAATCATTCACATGTACTAAAATTAGTGGTTATACCAATGTATTTTGATCTTTACATTTAGGAAGTATAATATAAATATTATATTTCATAGAAAACATATTATGGTACAAAACTACTCACCTGGTTAAAGTTGTCCAAAGGAATAAAAAACTAAAGGAAGCTACATAGGAACTTGAGGGTGCGATGAAGTAGAGATAAAATCATTTAATTATATTTTAGTTATTGAATTTCAAGGTATAAATTCATTTTAAGGGGTTTATAATGTATCACTACATGTTTTTATATGTATTTTCCTTTGAAATAAACATGAAGTATTCGATATCTCTCTTTACATAAAACATTGAGTCTAAAATAATCGTGATATGTTATACCTTTATATCTAAGCTGTTATATTTCTGGGTTTGAACATGATTAAAAATATTATGATATATATATATATAATGGTCCTAATAAATACAAATGTATGGATTAATTGATAAGAATGAAGTACTCAATTTTTAGTGAAGTCATTGTTGACACTCCATTCCATCACAGAGATCGAATAATGACAAAGGGAAATACCTTTAAAAAATACGTTTACCCATTTAAGAAATGTCAAAAATTTGACAAAGTCAAGTCACATATTCATTTTGGACTAAGGTGACCAAGTCACATGCATGCCAGAATTTGGGCGTGCATGTCACTTGCGAACCATATATGAGGCGCGCAGGTCACTTGCGCGCCCAACCTTAATTTTTGCCCAACCTTTGGTGGCTTATAAATAGCCCCTATGGGCCCCCCATTTAAAGGATGAATTTTTCAAAACTCATATTCAAGATCTGGTCACCCACGTTTTTCATGACTTCTTCTAAACACTAATAAGGTAATTCATTACCTAGAATGGAAGCTCTAAAGAAAAATAATAAGGCCTAGGTAGTAGAACTCATCAAAACTTGTGCGCCTAAGTGTCCAACCCTTAAGGGAAGTAAAGACACTTGCACGCCACCTTTCCCTCTCAAGGTAACATGCAATCCACCAATCTAAAAGCCTCTAGGGATTATACTATGTGCCTGAGTTCAATGTCATCCAAGTATTAACCTATGGATTCTTTGTCACACAAGTTGACTCATGTCGTGCAAGTATACTTCCGCGACCAGGACATGCACGCCAAAACAAAACTTGCGCGCCTTCTTCCTAGTCACTTCCATTCCTCAGATCCACCTCTCCTCTTAAAAGATTGCCTTCAGAACCCTCTTCAAAGCTATTTATGGCATTGTTCTTTTGTTGGATTCCTTATCTGAAGGGAATTCTTGAGACAATCTTTTGATTTGGGCCTCCTTCTCAGGAGTAATCTCCAATCATAATTTCTTTTGATTTGGGCTTCCTTTTTAGGAATAAAAACCAATCATAAGTCCCTCTTAAATTTTTGGCTTCCTTTTTAGGAGTAAGTCCCGGGTTAAAATCCCAAATCTCCATAAAGTGCAAAAACTTTTATGGACCCTACTCTTGGGCATATTTTCTAAAAGTATTTGTATTCATTTTCTTGGGTAGTCATAGATATGTAAGCCCCACATTCTTTCTTATGATTTCATATTTTGTGGCACATTCATCAGGTTTTACTGATACCTCTTGTTTCTCACATCGAGCATGACTCATGTGAGCTTAGAGTGTAAAAGTAATTATGACATCTCTCTTGGGGCCATTAATCATGCATAAACCTCATACTTCATCACTCGAACTATGTGGGTTCTGATTCCTTTTCTAACAAGGATACATAGGTAGCCCATCTGCGGGTATGATGCCAACTCTAAAATAATATTGTCTTTCTGAATGACAATAAACATAGCGTGCCCCACTGAGTGTCTTCAAAACTAGTATAGTCATCATAATGACCAAGAGAGTTCTATATAATGTATTGAATGATACCATTGACCAAGAATCACTAATTCATATAGATGATCATCTATTGATGAAGAATATAAAATATATATAAAATATTATCTAAATCCCCTACATTTCAATCATTGATTGCAAGGTCTAAAAGAAAAAACTCATTCTTATTATTGGTAAATTAATAAGGATTCACGAACATAACTCAAATCTATAAGAGAGTCCCATAGTAGACAACAATTCACCCCAAAAAGGTGTGATAAGTCTGACCTCCTATCCTCTCGACCAATGGAAATTCTTAAGCCTCATCAGTCCACAACTAATGGGCACCTACCTTTGTAAAGTAGGTCTAAATAGATATAGAATCATTGGATGTTTACAGTTCTACAAATAAACCTGTTAGAAACCAATTGGAAAGTTTGAACCTTAAACAAACAAGGTCGTCCCTATTTCCAAAAGAAACAAAAAATGGAGAACCCGATGTGAATCCTTAACCAAGTTAAATTATGTTTTACTTATTTGTTAGGCCCCTAATTAACATAATGTGAGGGCCAACAAAGAAATGAATAACATATGTTCTCATCCAAAAGATGTAGTCCGGCCAAAATTATCTTGGTTATGTCTACTCTTTTCCAATATCTCTCTGAATTATAGAAATGGCTTCTTTAAAGTTCACACCTGTGAATGCCTCGGCCACTACTCCTGCTAAATCCTCGTCTGCTCTGAGGATGACATCACCTAAACAACATCTTCAACGATGGGTCCCAAATGAATTAGTTAATGAATACCATCAACAAGGTACCATTCTGACTCTAGAGGCCGCTCGACAAGCCCTCCAAGTTAACAACTCACCCTGGTTGTTCGGACAGCGACGACCAGTGGTCAAGAACGAGGTGGTGTCAACCACCTTCTCCAACTGTTTCGGGTCATTATCCCCGGAACACAATCACCACTCTATCCCATATTATGGGGAGAGGAATGAGAAGGTCACTCAAGGCCTTAATTCGAAAAGACAGGAGTCCTTCCCGAGGGCTCCCATCAACAATCACTGCCAGAATCATGCACTAGTGCCCCCCAACATGATTAGGGTATCTCCTTTAGGGGTTAGGATCAGGTTCCTCAGACCCGAGCACGCAAGATGAACTGTTAGAGGAAAAATCCGGTCAACAAGGTGCATGTTCTTACTTAGGCCCCCTCCGGAGAATTCCATCAAGACAAATTGATGGAAAACAGCGAGCGGGAATATAAAACCATCCATCCTGATGTTCCTGCCCAGTAGACTCATCTAGTAGTAACACGCTAATCCCACAAGGAAATTCCGGTGGAGTATTATAGGTAGGAATATACACATATTTATAATTTATCAGCTAGTCAGCAGGCACGTCTGACTGCAAACAAAGAAACTCTCCAATAAAATGTGGTGGGGAACAATCAGCAGGCACATACACCTGAAATTCATTAGGCTAACCAACAATCTTGTTTAGTAGCACCCGGAGATGTCAATTGGAAAGCTCCAATGACAAGCAGGAGGCAGAACCAAGTTTTTCCCCCACACATGTGTACTGCCAGAATTCACTAACAGAAAAAGGAGTACATGAGTAGGATTACATACCTACTCCATGCACGGAATGGATATATATTCTCGTTCTGAAAGATGAAGTCAACAAGCACATTTTGACAATGGTGAAAGAGAATAAGAAAATCCCTACCCATATTCTGGATGCCTGTTAGAATATTATAACAACTTCAGCAGCATCACAGGGAAGGAATCATAAATCTATCCCTATCAGTGGAGGGATTCATCAATATATCACTCTTGAACAGATACAAAACTCTTTCCGAGTCCAGAAGTGTTGTGGGGAATACTCCCCCATGTTATACAAACAATCAAGTCAGGCACATACACCCGATTTGAATGGAGATAATTAGCCTAACCTGACCATTTTTCTTGAGCAGGAACATACACCTGTCCATAATAACCACTTTCGTCACCAAGTGATTTCCAAAGTGAGTAAGAAGGCGTCTATGAAAAAGACCCATCCATCACAGTCAAGAAATCAAGATCCAATCTGTAATAAGGCCTTTCTCGAGGCTGGAGTTCTTGAAGACCTCATACAATTATCTGTTGCAACTCAAGACTCTACTCTTTCATTCTCAAATTCCAGAAATAACAACAATAATTCTGAAGGTATTCATCAGAAAAATCCTCATGAAAGATTTCTTCATGACAGTTTGGTCGATCTCAAAGTACCATCTTCAGATGAGAGGCATGATAACCCTCTGCGTGGCCAGAAGACCAAGGAGCAAAATGATTCATCTTTTGTTGTAACCCACCATGGTGGTCCTCCCCATGATGATGAATTTAGCTATGAAACTTCTCTCCACAGTAGTAATTCTCATTGCCTAGAATATTTTTCAAAGGACAATGCATTAACGTGAAAACCATCATATCTTGAGGCAAATTCAAATGTGAGTCCAGTGATGTTTTATGCTTTACAACTAGTAGGTGAAATACTTTCTCAATCAGATGATAACCCGGGGTGTAGGTCATTCTCTGAACCACCCCTAGGTCATTCATCTTCTAATTTGATAAAATAATTCTCTATCAATCTTGTTGAATCTGATGAAGCAAAAAATAAGCACCATCTTTGGTCTAATCAGGTAGAATAATCTTCATCAAATGATAATGAGGAAGTGATGAATATGAGAAAACAACTAGAGAATGGTGAAATACCAGTCATTTTTTGTCTTTTGGATGACTCTCAATATGATATTCCAGAAATGTTGATGGAAGATTGTATTCATGATATTCTTCTCAACATGTGGAAAACTCTTTGTCACATAAAAATTAAAATATTATCTTATGTTGTATATGAAAATCATGTTATGATAATAGAATGGTTACAACGCAAAATTGATTTGGAATCTCTCTTAGTTTCCCGATATCGAAAGGTTGAAAAGCAGTAGAGAGCCCTTCAGAGTGCATGCCTTGGCACGCTAAAAAGGTTGATCTAGTTAATTACTAATGCCCCATCTGGTATTCATATTAGGGGATGGGGTGTTCATGGAGAACTGCAATTGACTATACTCTCCAGTCAACAAAGCCCGCCAAAAGTGGTCTCATGCAATGTTATTGCCCATGGCTGGCCACAACAAATTGGTTTTGTATTTAATCAAAGGCTTGCTCAGGACCATGCCTCAACTAGTTCATCCCAAATTCAGGAATTCAAAGAACAAGTTGTCGAGTTACTCTTGTATCAAGATAATGAGAATATCAAAGAGGATTATCATTTAGAGCATGCACATCATCAGGTGATAGAGGTGTAAGAAATCATTCAACGGTCATTTGAGCCATGTGATTTGAGTGTATTTCGGATGATGCATCCATCATATTTCTAGACTAAAATCAGCTAAATCAGGAGAGGTTTTAAGAAAGTCTATGATATAGCAGCTCAAGAACCACCTCAGCTTGCAAGGATGAGGACTCTTTTAGCCTACCCCTTGGGTTCAACAGATGGGATTCAAGGAGTTGAGCAGGGAATGCAGGAACAGCCGCAGTCCACCGGACTGGGGACTATTTCAAATCCTCAATCACTTCCTCAGTGAAAGTCAATTTTCTATCAGTTAGGGAATAAGCCATAAGAGGAATTCATAGCCGAATTATCAGAATATTCCCTCCAAATTATGGTTCATCAAAATGTTCTTGAGGGATCAACTCAATAAAAGAAAATGTCTCATAGACGAAATGGAAGAAGAGAGTATCACAGAAATGTCGATAGAAAGAATGCATTGTGTTATGCATCAATAAATGTCATCAATGTCATTGTTACTGATCCCCCAGAACATGAGGTTCACTCAGAGGAATCATATGAATAAGTTCCTATTCAAGAAGTTGTACACACAGAAATAAATGAATAAGGTGTGCATACCAGAAGACGGAGGGATGCCCAGAGGCAAGATATTATTTCGAGCAATGACCTTCCATACTCTTGAATGGAACATGCCATGGAAAAGGGTAAAAGTCAGGTTACATCCCACCTTACCTCTGGAGAAGGCTAATCACTCTCATTAGAGGAAAGGTTCACAGAACAAGAGGAAGAAATGAATGAATTTTGGATGTTGAATGCAGAACTACTTCAAACTAGTCTTCCACCTAAGCATGCTGGAGTTAGTCATTCAAGGTAATTTATTGAAGTTACTAGGATGGATCAGGAATATCATCCTTTACAAGTACACCCTCATAGGTCCAATACTATTGGTCATTCCTAACAACAACTTGTAGTGCTACCATCAGTTGCAGTACCAGTCACCACACCTGTCCAAACTCCAGTTATTGCACCTGCTCATGTCCAAGCTCAACCAGATGTTTCTCAAAAGTTAATAACTACCATTGAGTCATTAACAGCTCAGTTGGAAGCAATGGAGGGAAAAAATGCACATGTTGAACCGGAAAAGAAAGCATAGCCTGAATGGGTTGATGCAATTCTTCCCCCATCAAATTTGGTGAATACCACATTACCAATTGTTAGTGGTTCCGGAGATCTAGAAGAACACTTAAAACATTTTTTTTCTCATTTTAATCCTATGATGGGAACTCCTCGACAACAAGAAGCAGTTACGATCAGATGTTTTGTGCAGTCATTATAAGGTCCTGCTTTTGTCTGGTATAGAAGTTTGTAGTCTTGGTCAATTATCAGGTGGGATGATCTCCGTCAATGATTCCTTCATCAATTTAGCTCAATGTTACCAGAGATTACAGTTATTAATCTTACAAATTGTAACCAAAGATAAAATGAAAGAGTTTAATATTTCATTGCTCCCTGTAAGGGATTAACATATTTCTTAAGCTTAGCACTCCCTCAAGAAGAGTTTTTTCCAATCTGTGTGTCAACATTTTTTGATGAATTATGCACACCGTTGATTCTTGTGTAATACACAGGAGGTTTTCGAGACCTTACTTCAATCGCACAACAAATAGAAGACTATCTTATAGAGACTAAGCCTAAAACTCATGTAATTCCATCAGCTCTAGGAAGGGGAATGGGGAGAGCAGAGACTGCTACAGTTACACTTAAACAAGCATCTGTACCTTCTTCCACTTCAAAACCTACATCTTATCGAAGGGCTCCACCTTCTACGTGTCAAAAATAGAGGTTGTCTCATTAAGATGATCAACGATATCAAAGATGGAAACAATTTGGGGAGTTAATTAACAACATTTATTCTTTCCGAAATGAACAATTTCTTTGTTACTTAATTTTGGCTCTGAAAAATAATTTGGTTCAGTTGTCAAGGCCTAAAAGGCTGAACAAGGAATGAGATAAAGACCTTCCCAACTATTAACAATTTCATTAGATGTTGGGGCATCCCATTCAGTAGTGTTTTGTCTTCAATGACCTTATGCAAAAGATGGTGGACTCAGGACAAGTAAAACTTAACGGTTATTTAGATCAGGTAGCATGTGTTACTACTACAGATCCAAAGGAAGAAGTTGAGTGGCATGAAGTCAAAAGAAAAAAATCATAGAAATATGATGATTAGATGGTCAGGAAAATAATAAACTGACTCAAGCCATTTTACGGACACAATTGATGAAACCAATGGTGCCTTATGATATTTCTGCCATATCAAAACTCCCTTCATCAGAAGGAAAATCCTCAATGAGGAAGAATAATTTGATGAAAGAAGAACAGTTAGATGAGGATGAGATCCTGTCAAAGCATAAGTTGTCTTTGACTCTGGCTGATTTTATGCCATATACTTCAAAAGCACGGGCACCACCCCAACAAATGATACATCCTTAAATGGTTCATCAGGAAGAGTCTTCATGAGATGAATAGTTTATCTTTGGTTCTGTTAACATGATTCACTTAACAGATCCGTATTCTAGTCATAGTTTCAATATTGATGAGCCTGAGGTCCCTGTATCAAATAGAGGAATTAGAGGGAGTTCCAGAGGTCTAGGATATAGGGGAAGACATGGATATTTCAGAATCAACTATTCCAATCCTACCCCTGTTAGAACTGTATAACCAGTAGAAACACTTGGAAATCCCTTCATAGGGCTCAACAAGAAGAAGGATGTTCTTCCACACATGGCCAATTCAGTCCTGGAACAGTTATTTTGGAAGATCGGTTAGAGGTTACACCTTCTTCCTCTCAACAAATAAATAGACCTAGTCAGTCTAATCTACCAAAGCCATGAGTATTTCCAACTCCTACCCCGATACAATATGCATCTACTTCCAATGGATCAAATTATAAGGAACCTGCGAAACCACAAGTTTCTGTGGGGAAAAGCAGACCTTTGGACAAAAAGTATGATGTCTTGAAATCATTGTCCAAAATACCAGCCATGTTATCAATTCTGGATTCCTTGAATATATCAAAGGATCTTCAAGAGGCACTCATTGAGGCTTTTTCAAGTCATCACGAATTCGAAACTGAAATTGTTGTGGGTGAATTCTACCATATAAAGAAATATCCTGTAGAATGCCATGCAGTGATATCTTTTACAAATGAAGATGAATATGTTATTGTGCACAAACATTTTACACTATTGTGTTTATCTTGCAACATCAATGATGTAGACATCCGACTAGATTTCATTGATAATGGTTCAAGAGTCAACCACATCCCTATTAACACACATCGTCGATTGGGCCTCACCGAATCTGATTTATCTCCTTCTACTTTGATGTTGCAAGGATATGATAAAAATAAACAAGAATCTATGGGTGAGAATACACTTAGAACTCAGTTTGGAGACCTTGTATCCAATTCAGATTTCATGGATGTTCGTCATGACATAACCATCAAAATTTTTCTTGGAAGACCTTGGCTACATCAACATGAGGTTATACCTTCATCATACAATCAATGTATCAAATATTGTTTCAATGGTCAAATTTGGACATTATATAGTGATAAAGCCCCATTAAAAACATGTGTATCTCAATACATTGAGGAAGATTTCTATCACATGGAGGGAAAGGAGATATCCACAACAAAGTAGTTTACCAAAATTAGTGATCCATATGGTTTGGAAAAGATTCCAGTAAACCCATTCATACATGTGAGTATAGATTATGTGTTGCCTATCTGTCAAATTGACAGGATAGACCCAAATCCAAATACTCTTCTGGAAACTTCCATAATGTCAATTACGACAACCAAGCCAGAAAGAATGGTAGAAATTGTTGATTCATCAGGAAGTGATGAAAGCACAAATGGAGATGTCTTCATTTCATCTACTGAAATCCCGCAATTCTATACTTCATCAACCAGACCGGAAGAAGTTATAGAAATTCTAGAGATGAATGATGATGTTGATTCTCAATCCATCATCTCCTCTATATTACACAAGGAAGACCCTTCATCATCAATATGGTCAGAAATGATCGCCTTTTCTTCAAGATGTTCAAATTCAAACTTCTCCCTTGAATATGGTAATTCTGATTATTCATCTACTATGCAAGTAGAAACAAAAGAAGTAAAACATATTGAAGAAGAAGAGGAAGATCTTAGGGATACTCTTCCATCATTTGAAGAAGGTATCTCTACCAGTGTGGATGAACTCAGATAAATAAATATGTGTACAAAAGAAGACCCACGCCCCACATTAATTAATTTAGTCAGGACTCTTGAAGAGAAAGAAATGTATATTTCATTTTTAAAGAAAAATCGATATATATTTGATTTTATTTATACAGAAATGTGAGGGATTGATACTGAAGTTGCTACTCATCATTTGGGTCTGCCAGAAAAACATCTAGGATTAAAGCAAGCGGCAAGAACACACCCAACTTATGCCTCCAAAATTGAAGTTGATGTGGATAATCTTATCAAGGATAAATTCATTTTAGAAGTCCAATATCCAAAACCGATGGCTAATATTGTCCCTGTGAAAAAGAACACTGAAAAAATTAGAGTTTTCATTGATTTCAGTGATCTTAATAGAAATTGTCCCAAGGATGGTTTTCCAGTTTCGATACCAGAACACTTAATTGATGCAACAACTGGTTATGAAGCACTTTCCTTCATGGATGGATATTCTAGGTATAATCAAATCTGAATGGCTCCATAAGATCCATAATCTACAGCTTTCAGAGCCCCTTAAGGTGTGTTTTTCTATCGTGTCATGTCCTTTGGCCTGAAAAATGCAGGTCCAACTTATCAACATGCCATGCACCATATCTTCAATCCCTTTTTAGGTAAATTTGTTGAATATTATGTGTAAGATTTGGTGGTTAAATCTAGACAAAGTTCTAATCACTTTTCTGATTTGGAAATCATATTCCATAAACTTTGACAACACAATTTGAAGATGAACCCCTTGAAATGTGATTTTGGGGTAACCTCAGGAAAATTTCTTGGCATTGTTGTATGCCATCATGTTATCGATGTTGATCCTGATAAGAAAAAATCAATCCTTGGTATGTCACCTCCTCTAAATTTGAAGGAATTGAGAGGACTGCAATAAAACTTGGCCTATATTCAGCATTTCATTTCCAATATTACAGGAAAATGTTTACCCTTCACCAAATTAATGATGAAGGAAGTCACTTAATAGTGGACTGAAGAATTTCAAGAAGCATTAAATATTCTTAAGAAATATCTCTTGATTCCAATGTCATTAATGCCACATGTTGAAGGAAGACCACTTATTATTTATGTAACATCTTTAGAGCGATCATTGGGTTCCTTCCTTGCCCAAAAGAATGATGATGGGAATGAATAGAGCCTTTATTTTCTCCGTCGGACTATGCATGAGGCAGAAACTCGATATTAAAGTATTGAAAAGTGATGCCTATTGTTAATCATTGCAGTTCAGAAATTAAGAAACTACCTTCAACATCATGAGGTCCATTTGGTATCTCGCAATAACCAGCTCAAATTTATCCTTAGTCGTCCAATGGTTACAGGACGTCTGTCAAGGTGGGAAGTCATTTTGCGGCTGTTTGATATCCAAAATTTGTTTCAAAAGGCAATAATGGGCCAATATCTGGCTGATTTCCTTGCTGAACACCCTTCAATAGAAGATACATCATTATATATTGAACTTCTTGATGAGGAAGTCTTATCTATTCAATATAATCTTAAAACATGGAAAATTTACATTGATGGTGCTTCCAGAATTCTAACAAGGGAAAAAATAGAAGATCATAAATTCATCAATGTTGGGTTAGGAATTGTACTTATTTTCCTAGAAAAAATAGTGATACCCTATTCTTTATTATTGTTGGAAGGTGGTACAAACAATGAAGCATCATATCAAGCTCTTATCACAGGATTGGAGTTGGAAGTTTAGGCACATGTGAATTACTTAAAGGTAAAAGGTGATTCATATTTCGTAATCAAACAAGTCAATGGGGACTATGCCATCAGAAAAGAAGATTTAATCTCTTTGTATGATTATGTCAGAGAGTTAATGGACAAATTTCCTTCAGAACTGATATTTTCTTATGTCCCATGATCATAAAATGCTCAAGCTGATCCACTAGCTAATGTAGCCCTAGCTCTGGAAGATCTAAATTAGGACGTAACAATCATCAGGATTTCCCACTGTTTTACACTTTCACCTTATGTTCAAATCAGAACATAGGAAATCAATGAAATTAGTCCCATTTCTGAACCATATGGTCATACTACAAGATGGATGACAGCTATTAGGGAATACCTTCAAAATGGAACACTCCCACCTGATAGAGACGAGAAAGAACTAGTCTGGCGATGTGTGGTCAATTTTACTCTTTTGGATAGCCAGGATCACCTAGAAATAATTCTCTTCAAGCGAGTTTTTGATTGAATTATCTTTAGATGTATTGATGGTGAAGAGACAATGGATTTCATGAAAGAAGTACAAGCAGGAGTCTATGGTCCCCACCAGTCTGGACATAGACTATCTGATCAAATTTGAATACTTGGATACTTCTGGACTTCAATGATACAATATTTTGTTAATTTCACTAATAAGTGTCATTATTACAATTTATATGCCAATTTCATCCATAAACCCTCCGAGTTACTCCATACAACTAAATACTCATGGCCATTTGCCACATGGGGAATGGATGTAGTAGGAACTTACCCTTCGGCTACATCCAAGCAGTTTAAGTATATTCTTACTACTACTGACATCTTTTCCAAATTGGTAGAGGAAATACCTCTCAAAGAAGTTAGTTCTAGAAGCATTGTTAGCTTCATCAAGTCTATCATCATTTCCAGATTTTGTGTCCCTCATACCATATTGACAGACAATGGCACAAACTTCTGTTCATCCGAGGTAAGAAGTTGTATCAAGAATACAACTTCAAATCCAACCATTCATCTCAATATCATGCAGCAGCCAATGGCCAAATAGAAGACATTAATAATATTATTTAAAACATACTTCAAAATATGGTGGATAAAGATAAGAAATCATGTCCTGATGAAAAAATTTCAGGCATTATGGGCATATCGGACCACCACCTGCACTGCTATGCGGTCAACTCCATATTCATTGGTATATGGAAAAGAAGCAGTCTTGCCCATTGAGGTTCAATTACCTTCGCTCAAAGTAGCCATTTGTGATTATTCATCTACAGATGAAGAATTTCAAAAGTGATTGGATGAATTGGAATGATTAAATGAAAAAAGATTGTGCACCCTACACCACGTGGATGTCTATCAGAATCGAATAGCACGAGCTTTCAAGAAAAAAGTTCATCTTCATTCATTCATTCAAGGAGGATTGGTATTGGTCCTCAGAACTCCAATGATACCAGGAATGAAACATGCAAATATTGAGTCAGAGTGGGAAGGACCTTACTCAATACATATTGTCTACTCCAATGGAGCTTATTCTTTAATCTCAATGGATGGTGAACTCATCACGACTCCAACCAATGCCAGATTTCTGAAGAAGTATTTTGTGTAACACAAATACATAATTAGTCCTTACTGAAAGACTTTAAACTGCATGGTCCCTCCATTTTCCAACATGACATTATATTGTGTCCAGTCCCTTATATGTCCTACATGACGTTAAACTGTGCATCGTTAGGGTTGTTGCAACCTCTTGTTTCTCACACTGAGTATGACTCATGTGATCTTAGAGTGAAATTCAACCGTAATACCCTCTCTAGGCCGCTAACCAAGCGCAATTCCCAACACCATTTTTAGGTCATTTTCCACATGTTAAAACCGATCACCAATTCATTTTCTATTGAACTACGTGGACGTTTATCCTTTCCTTCTAGGCTGGGTACGTAGGCAACCTTCTGAAAATCAAGCCCAAAACCAGTATATTCACATTAGTTCACCATCGTCCTTGCTATGTGACGTTAAAATATATAATACCCCATTGTACTCACTTCAATACAATAAACTGCATAGCAATATGTCTTAGCTACATGAAGCTAAACTTTGCAGCACTGGTCCATGCATATGACCCTAAACTATTCATACGTTGGTCTTGTATAACTATAAACTACCACAGTCTTTGACACCCTCACCTGAGAGGGAATCATTATTGACATTGATCTCCAACCATGTCATCTTCCAAGGACTACATGCATACATGGCAATGCCAAAACCTTTAATCATGCGTCAAACCATCATTGAACTAATGTACGCTTTCACCCTACACTTGTACGAACAAAATCTGTAAAGTGGGTATTTCAAGAACTACGTATGGATGGATTACCATCCTTCTGGGATTCATAAGAATGTCTAAGCATCCCTCGAATCCAGCACCATGTCATTGGGCCTAACCCCAAATTCCACTTTCAGTCTCTTGGCCGAAAATTCCCCCTGTGAAAACATGAATGTGGTATGAAAACACTGGTCTTCATTCACATCAGGTTTATAAAACACAAAATGTGTATTCATCATTATGGTCTGAGCTCTATGAACCTAAATTGAGATCTCTAACACTCTTTTCCAACATGATTTTAAACTGTATTTCAAGAACTATGTAGGGCTTTATTCCCATCCTATGGGATGCATAGTGAAGTACAACATCTTAATTCAGGACCCAGCCACAACATGATTATGGTTAGAATTGGTCTATATATCTCCTTCATGAATTGGACAATGCCCATTTTGATGTGTCATACTCCTAACCATAAATACTTCCAGATCACCATAACCCTTTTCATGACTGCTGGTCACAAAATGTTTGATACCTGGGAATTCTTTCACCTGGCTATGAAGCACGTGCCCCTAGGGGGCCTTGAATAAATAGTCTACATAACAGACCTGTCATCCAAAAGATATTATTATTTGACTATGTATCCAATTCCCTTAAATGGACCTGTATAATCCAACCCCCTAACGGGTTTGTCAAATAGTGGTACTTCATTATTGGGAGAAAAACCTCTTTTGTCCTTATTTTTCTTAACCACAATATGTAGGGATCTGCAAAAATAGCCACCCTTAACATATTTTTCTTATACCCTTTTTCATGATTTAAAAGTATTTCAGTCTATTGTTTATATTTCCCTTCCATATGTTTGGGTCAGATCTTCACAGGAGTGACATTCGTCCAATTCCTTGATAATATTTATTGGAAATATCCTCTCCATATTCAAGTACATCTCTCTAAACAGCAGACTCTATTCTTTGGAAAATTTGAATTTCCATAAACTTCCACTGGATTTTTAGCAACAGAAAGGTAAAATTTCTGAGTGTATTTTGCATGACTATGCAGCACGTACCCCTAGGCGTCCTTGCATAAGTAGTCTACATAACAAACCTGTCAGCCAAAGGATGCTTTTATTTGACTATGCATTCAATTCCATTAAGTGACCCTACATAATTCCACCCACTAACAAGTTTTTCAAATAGTGGTAACTTCACTCTAAGGAAATACACCCTATAATGGCTTTCATCCCTTTTTCCATATCATCCCTCAGATTCAAAATTTCTTAGGTCATAGTTTACATGTTTTCCCCCATACTTGAATGTGGTAATATGTTTTTGAACAAATTATCAAGGAATTGAGTAAATTGTAATCCAATTGGTCAAATATATTCGAACATTAAACATTATCCTTTTTTATATTCCGACATGCATGACATTAAACTTCCAGATTTCTTGTTTCTTCTTTACCTCAGAGTCAAATCATCTTTCCTCTTTCTGGATCCAACTATGAGGAGATACTTTTGTTGATGCTTCATTCTATCATAAAGTTCAAAAATGAAAAAGGGGAATACCTTAAGAAAAAAAGAGGGACAGCCTTTGAATAAATGTAAAAAATTTGACAAAGTCAAGTCCCATAGCCATTTAAGACAAAGGCGCGCAAGTCACTTGCGCGCTAGACTTTATGCACGCAAGTCACGTGCACGCCAAATATGTGGTGAGCAGGTCACATGCACGCAAAACCTTAATTTTCACCCAACCTCAGGTGGCCTATAAATAGCCCTAGTGGGCCCCCCATTTAATGGAAGAATTTTCCAAAACTCAGATTCAATCTTTGGTCTCCCAAGTTTTTTCCTGACATCTTCCGAACACTTCTAAGGTAACTATTTACCTAGAATGGAAGCTCTAAAGAGAATGAATAAGGCCTAGGTATTAGAACTCATCAATACTTTCTCTCCTAAGTGTCCAACCCTTAAGGGAAGTTGAGACACTTGTGTGCCACCTTTCCCTCTCAATGGAACTTGTGTGCCACCCATCTGAAAGCCTCTAGGGATGATACTAAGGGCATGAGTTCAAAGGCACCCAAGTATTACCCTATAGATTCTTAGTCTCCCATGTTGACTCATGTCGCGCAAGTATACTTGCATTATTAGGACTTGCGCACAAGAACAAAACTTGCGCGCCTCCTTCCTAGGCACTTCCTTTCCTCATATCCACCTATCCTCTTCAAAGATAGCCTTCAAAACCCTCTTCCAATCCATTTGTGGCATGGTTCCATTGTTTTCTTCCTTATATGAAAGGAATGTTTGAAAAGATATTTTGATTTGGGCCTCCTTATCAGGTGTAAGCTAAAATCTTAATTTCTATTTATTTGGGCTTCCTTATCATGAATAAAACCCAATCATAAGCCCTTCTTAAATTTTGGGCTTCCTTTTCATGAGTAAGTCCCGGGTTAAAATATCACATCTCCCTAAAGTAAAAACACCTTTATGGACCCTTCTCTTGGGTTTCTTTTCTAAAACTCTTTTTCTTAATTTACATGGGCAGTCATACATACGTATGCCCCACATCCATTCTTATGAATGCATCTTTCAAGGAAAAATCATCAGGTTTTACTGATACCTCTTGTTTCTCACATCGAGCATGACTCACGTGAGCTTAGAGTGTAAAAGTAATTATGAAATCTCTCTTTGGTCCATTAATCATGCATAAACCTCATACTTCTTCACTCAAACTATGTGGGTTCTGATTCCTTTTATAACTAGGATACGTAGGTAGCCCATCTGCAGGTATGATTCCAACTCCAAAATAATCCTCTCTTTCTGAATGACAATAAACTTCAAGTGCCCCAATGAGTGGCTTTAAAATAAGTATGGTCATCATAATGACCAAGAGAGTTCTATATAATGTATTTAAGGATACCATTGACTAAGAATAACTAATTCATATAGATGGTTCTCTATTTATGAAGAATGTCAAATACATATAGAAGATTCTATAAATCCCCTTCATATCAATCATTGATTTCAAGTTATAAAAGAAAAAAATAACTCTTATGCTTGGTAAATTAATAAGGATTCACGAACAAAACTCAAATCTATAAGAGAGTCCTGGAGTAGACAATAATTCCCCCCAAAAGGTGTGATGAGTCTTACCTCCCACCCTATCGACCAATGAAAATTCTTAAGCCTTATCAGTCCACAAATAATGGGCACCTACCTTTGGAAGGTTGGTCTAAATGGATATAGAATCAATGGATGTTTCATGTTCTATGAATCAACCCGTTAGGAACCGATTGTAAATTTTGAACCTTAAACAAACAAGTTCATCCCCATTTCTAGAAGAAACAGCCATTCCATGCTTCAAAAAATAATTTTATTCAAAAGTTGTTACTATTGAATTTTATGAGAAAATATTATAATTATTTTAAAACTAATTTATAAATTTAATTTTATAAAAGGAATATCATTTTTTAAATTATCTTACCAAAATATCTTAATATTAAATTTTGATATTTTTTCTGAAAAGATTGTGTTTTTGTGAATAATTAAACAATACAATTTTTTGAAAACATTCTTCTAAATTTAAGAATTTAAAAATTACAATTTTGTTTTGAATTGATTTTAAAATTTAATTAGTAAAATTTTATTAAATATAATAAAATTAATTTCATTTCAATCTATATTTTTATTACTTTTGGTATAAAACATTTTAATTATTGAAAATGAATTTTTCTGGAACTGAAAAAGAAGGTAAAAATGCTTCATGAGTTCAACTATTAATGTAATGAAAATATAAGTTTTAGAAACACAATATATGTCAAGTCAATACCGAATTCGAGATGGATCCATTGGATGAAGCTGATAGGTCATCATTCCATATTCATCATAGAAGTATGAAGATGTAAAAGATATAAAAAGGTATTTCTCATTGGATAACATGAAAATGGATATTGTAGAGTATTTATCTTGATTCCTATTATGAAAACAAGTAAATGATGAATGATATATGTCTAAGGGTATGTTTTCATCATTACCCATACTTGAATGACAATAGGAAAGTATCACCATAGATTTTATAATATGATTCCCTAAGAAAAAAAGGGAATAATGCTATTTGGGTTTTTCTTGAGCACCACAAAACTTCAGCACATTTCATTTATATTAGTGAATATAGATATCTTAATAAAATTACGTGGATATACATTAAGGATATGGTAAGAATAAATAGAGTACAACTCTAAATTGTATATTGTTGGGATCTCAGTTTTACATCGATGTTCTAGAGAATTAATTAAATGATTTGTATTTAGATTTCAGTTCCAATACGATATATCATACATAAATATATAGTCTGTCTGATAGTACCATTACAAATATAGAAGATATGTTAGAGATTTATCTATGTATTTCAATGGTAGTTGGGAACAAAACTTTCCTTTGATGGAATTTTTCTACAACAATAATTTACACTAGAGCATTCAAATGTATCCTTATAAAGAACTATATGTAAGGATGTTTAAGAATCAATTTTTTGGGGTAAATTTATATAAAAACCTATTGGAACATGAGATAGCTTCGGAATTGGTATAGAAGGTTATAGTAATTAAAGAGAACATCAAGGTAGTTCAAATTCAACAAAATCGTTTTATTAAAAATAGTTGATGAGATTAGAAATTTAATGTATTTGAGAAGGTATTCATGTGATTTTAAACATTGAATAAGTTTTTCATATTTTAAAATAATAAAAATCTATACCCTATATATATTTTCTCTTTCTTGATTATTGATTGGTTTGTGACAATGGCTTATCTCTTAGCACATCCACCGAACCTCTCTATACACCATGATGTGTTTCATGTATCTCTCATGAGGAAATAAATTTCAAATCATTCACATATACTAAAATTAGAGGTTATACTATGGTATCATGATCTTTACTATGAGGGAAAAACAATATGATATTATATTTTTTATAAAACATATTATGGGACAAGACTACTCACCTGTATAATGATCTCTAGAGGAATAAAAAATTAATGGAAGATATATGGGAACCTGAGGATGTGATGAAGTAGAGATACAATCATTGAATTATATTTTATTTATGGAATTTCTGGGTATAAATTTTTTTAAGGGGTTTATAATGTAACACTACAAGTTTTTTAATGTATTTTCTATTGAAATAAATATGAAGTATTAGATAACTTGCTTTACATGAAACATTGAGTCTAAAAGAATCATGATATATTATACCTTTATATGAAAGAAGTTATATTGGTGGGTATGAATATGATTATAAATAATATGATATATATATATATATACTTGTCCTAATAAATAAAAATGTATAGATTAATTCATAGGAATTAAGTACACAATTTTTAGTGAAGTCATTCCATGCTTCCAAAATCCCCTTTCATCAAAAGTGGTTATTATTGATTTTTATGAGAAAATATTATAATTGATTTAAAAAAAGATTATAAATTATATGTTATAAAAAGGTTATCATTGTTTAAATTATCTTACCAAAATTATCATAAGATGAAATTTTGAGATTTTATGAAAAATTATGTTTTCTGTGAATAATGAACAAATTCTGTTTTCAAAAAACATTCTTTTACATTAAAGAAATTAAAATGTAAAATTTTTGAATTGATTTTAAAATTTTATTAGTAAATTTTTATAAAATATAATAAAATTAATGTCATTTTAATCTATATTTTTCTTAATTTTGGTATAAAACATTTTTCTTATTGAAAATGATTTTTTCTTGAAAAACATTTTTTCATCTTGTTTTTTATGTTTATTTTAGTATGAATTTATCCCAATTTTAGATATTGAATTTGATAATTTTTTAAATATTTTTAATCATAATAATTAATATTATATAAAATTTTCAACCTAATTTTTATTCATTATGAATAGTAATTGATGTTAAAATTTAATACTATAGTAAATGTTAAAAGGGGTTAACTTGGGCTAAAAAAATATATAAGCTTTAAAGTGACCTAAAAAATTGTCTAAAAACTATTTTATGAATATATTTCGGTTATATATATTCCAATATTATAAATTTATCCAATTTTGATCCATTTTCCTTATGTAATTTGTTAATATATTTTAATCTTTTAAAATATTTAGTGTATCCTCACCCTCCCTTATAAATGGGAAATACCCCTCCTCTATTTCTCACACATTAATAACCTCTTAGTTTAGAAAATCACTTCCCAAATACATCCCTAACTTCATACCCACAACCTAGAGGTCTTGTTTTTATTATAATACAATTATTTCCAGGTTTAAGGTATAAGCTAAATGAGGTTTCTCAACTAAGAGGTATAACTCTTAACCAAGTACATTCAATTTTTTTTCTTATAGATCATAAAAATATATGTTATCCATTATAAAATAATTAATTCAATATATTCAATATAATTAAATGTTATTATGATATTTTAATAACCATTTTGACCAAGTTTTTATCAAATGAGTAATGAAAGTGTCGCTCATGCATACTTGTGGACTACAGCCTCCACCAAAACATATAAATAATTTTCCATCACCATAAATTATGGTTGGTTTTCATTATGGTTTTAATGTTATTATGTTATACTTACAATATAATCATTCTTCTTTAATTATAATATATTATATGCATTTTGATCTTTCCATATGATATCAAATGATAATGTTGCTCGTGTATTCATGTGGATTACCACCTTAATAAAGTGATGTGAATTTTTTCATTTCAAATTTACATGGATGATAATAAAGATATATTTAAATAATATATATTATATTTTTTATATAATAATTACTTTTAATGGTAAATTATTATTTACATTTAATTTGTTACATTCATCCAAAAATTGAAACATCACTCATGTGTACGTATGGATTAGGGCCTCCACAATGTGATGTAATTCATTTATTATCATCTCTTTATAAAAATAGTTATAAAAGTGTATATAAAAACAAAATATTATAATTATTATAAGATTGATATTATTTACATGATGTAACAATGATCAAATTATATGGATTAGAACTACTAAATCTAAACATGCAGGAATGATGAAATAGTTATCACTCAAAATATTGACTTTAATAAATAATTGTTAACAAACCGGTGATAATATGCAATAAATTAAATCATATATGGAATAATATATATGAATATATTTTCTAAATATATTTATTATAAATTTATATAAATTATAAATTTTGTTTGATCATTTATAAAGCAGGACAAGACATGAGGTAAGAGTTTATCGTCTCACTTTTATTTGTATGACACATATACCATATACACCACTAGTTTCTTTTTTTGGTGCATATACTTCCCATGAATGTATTTTATAATTATTTACATAAATATTATATGTTATTAAAAATCCATATAAATTTCCCCCTTTCATGTTGTTTGGATTGAAAGAGTATATAATATTAACGACATATTTTACAATGCCATATATTTTCTGTAATGTCTATGATAAGCTTATATTATGGGAAATTATATAGATATTATCCTTTAAACCCCATATATTTTACTCTACATTGGTTATTCAAAAAAATTATGTTTCAAACCCATTATCTTGTCATTGTTACTTAAAATGATCAAAAAAATTTCTAAACATTAAAAGTCGACCATTTTTCCTTTTTTCGTCGATGAACAATTTCTACCATTACATTCTCCTCAAAATTGTTTTATGAAAGATTTTACATATACTTGAAATGTTTTAAAAAAAATTATTATATTTTAATTAATTTTAAATGGATTAAAATTAATCTTTTTAATTTAATTTTTCCTGAACAAGTTGTTTTTGATTTTTTAGAAAAGGGTAAAAAGAATGTTCTATATTAACATATAAGACATTAATGGATTATCCAAATTCCATGATAGTTATTTTATTTTGACATTTCATTACATGTTTCCATTTTTAGTTTCTAGGAAAATGTTTTCCCTAGTATTCAAGAAACTTTTATATTTAAAATAATTGATTTAAAAAATAGTACTTTCATCATGAAATTTTACAATGAACTTTTAAATATATTTTTATCTTTGTTAAAATACTTAGGGATTGTTATGTTTCACTGGGGATATGATACTATGATACTATCCACATTAATTATCTAGATGAATTATAATGATTATGATTCTGGGATGGTGCTATGAAACTCATTTCTTTTCCATGGGATGTTCTTTGATAAAATGATGCAATCAATCTTGTTTAATTTTTACAGGTATTGATATTAATAATTAATAAATGTTTTTATGATCATGAGAAAAATTTATTTTTTAAAGTTACGTGATAGGTGGATACATTATATAACTCCAATGTATTGAGTAAATATGGATAATTCATGAGATAACTATACTATGCATGAACCTTATTTCGTGTTAAAAATATTATACATGGATATGGATTCAAGTCCATGAGTTTATGAATGGACCTGAGTTTATGTCTATAAATTTATATGAGGTCCTTATTTCATGTCCATAACTTAATGAGTAAACCTGTTACTATTTATATATGTTCATAATGTTATAAGATTATGGTTTCCCTATCCTATGTTTATGATACTTTTTTAGGGATTATAAATTTTTATTGATGATTCCATACTCTTATGATTTTTTTATTTTATTATGAAAAATCCTTATGCTATATATAATTGTGTTATGTATAGAATATTCATATAATATGATGAAACACCTATATATGTTATGTTTGGGTCTCCTCAAACTCAAATGTCCAACCTCCATCAATAGTGACTATTGCATTATAATGCTCAAATATCAAGGTAACTGACCTTACCCTTACTTATATAATCATAACAAATGTCCGTATTTTCAACAAATTTCATTTGTATAGGGTGAGTATATAACCCAATAATAAATCCACCAATGAATTCCCTAACACACCACTATGAAAAGAATATGTTATCTCTCAATATATATATATACCTAATCAATAGGAATATAATAACCAAATATCATGAACACATGTAAAGAATAATACTGTGTAAATAACCATGATTTGTACCCAAAACCTCCTATATAGTACCATCCCATGCATCTAATTCATCCCATGTAAAAAATGATTCCCAAAACACATCCAACTAACAAGTAGAACTACTATTATTTTGACACAATCCCTCACATTATATATTAACACAATGTTCCCCAATTTCTAAGTAATCCAATTAAAAATAAATAAGGATCCTTCCAATGTAATATGCAAGCACTCTAATCTGATACCACTATCTAGTTAACACAAACTACATTATTTCACTAAAATAACTATCTTGAACATGATTTCCCAGATAATTTATCTAGAATATTTTATTGAAATAAGTATCAAATTTATATAAACAATATTTCAAGTTCTATACAAAAGCTGAGAGAGATAAGAGACAACTACCACTAATGTGTTTACATATCTAATTACAAGATAGATTAAATCACTTTTATAATATTTATCCAAAATAACCTCTAAAATCATCTAATTCTATCACCCTAAATAGGATAAGAAGAATAAGTATATTATAAGTATTATTTGAGTAAAAAATACTGTTAATATCCCCATTAAATAATAGTACATTATTTCTCATTCAAATTAAAATATACCCCATATAAATTTGTTGGTCATTGTGGATGTTGTTTTAGATACAATCTTGACCACTAACATGGTCTCCCCTATAATATAGAGACATTATCCTTTCTATTTTCGCAACCTATTTAGCCACCATAGCATGGGATATAGCATGGTGAACCTATTCTGACTATTTCAAACTCCATCACATGCTCAACTCACCATGACCCTATATGCCACCACACATTTAATCCAAGGATTTTCCGCATCCCTGTATTACATTGTAGAAGTTCACAAATAAAAACTCTCATACAAATCCCCAAATGATTGAGAGGTGTGTCGCTCACAATAAATTAAGCCACATCCATATCCCATACAACATCACAACTAAGAAAATGGAGTGGTTCCTATCCTCATTTCTCATAGGAGGGAACCTCCACTCAAAACATTGATCGAATGGAAAACTTTTTCATTTCACTATTCATATTGCACAAAAAACTTAATAAATTATCCCAAAATCCCCTATACCAAAACATACATCCAAAATTACCTTCTCTATGACCACCATCTCTCTACACCCTCTACTACACCCAACACTACATCTTTTTGGACCTCAGGAAACCAAAAATTCTTTTTTCAATGAATAAACCATTAAAATCTCCAAAAAATTAAGCAATCCATGATAAAACATAAAATAAAACAATCAAATAGGAACATACATAAAATATGGGTAACAATAAAACTGGTTTTATTTTCATTTCCATACCATTTCTTATCTTTCTCTCAATGTTTCTACTATTTTAGCATTCTTTAATTTTAAAGTCCCATTTGTGGGAATATTTAATTTTAAATAAATAATTAAAAATTCTTATTCACATTTTTAAAATGATATTGAAAGTGACTTATATCATTATTATAATGAAAAAATTACTAATTTTTAATAAATTTAGTTTCATGATTCAAATTTCATTTTAAAATCAGTATTATCAAGGTTCCTTTTTAATGAATTTATTATATGGTTAAAAACTATTGAAAATATAATTTTTATAAAAATATTCTTTTCATTAATTCATTTCCTAAAAATTATTTTAAGTTGTTATTTTATTTATTTTTTATTGTTTCTATGGTGTGTAATTAATACAAAATTGTTTTCCTCACTATTTTAAATTTTTTTATCTTCATATATAGGTTATTTCATCCATGTTATTTCCCCTTTATCTTATACTATAAGTCATTATTTATTTTTAAAAATTAATTATTATTCTAAAATATTCCCTTGATTTATTATCCAAATTCTTATGTATCCATGTTAATGAGGACATGAAATCCATATGAGAGGATTGATCTATCATAAATTATCTCTCCACTTATCTACATTATATGTGTAAAGATAATTTTTTTTCGAATTTATTTCCATTATGAGTATGTTATATTTCGTTCTTCTAATTTAAGGGTATTATCTTTGGAAGCTATACTATTCAATTGACTAGTGAAATCTGTTATCGTGCCCATATACCCTTCTATTATATATTGTATGAATAACCTATACTTAATTATTATAGTTTTAGGGTATTTACCTACAAATCCTCTTTCATTATTAAGATAGATTTTATAACTTATTCATTATGTTACCAATTTTATTTTAAGGGTTTAACCATGCTATGTTCACTAATGTATATATGATTATTTTAATGTTCATATGGAACACATCTGTATGGATATATTATTATATGATGGTTTGGATTGAATTTATATTTTTTACCAATGCATTGGATATAGATTTTTATATAATGAGATTACAATGTTATAGGACATGAGTGGTTAGTCGGATCCATTATTTTATGAGACATGATTGGTTTTCCATGTCCATTATATTATGGGACATATATGGTTAGCCTCACTAACTATTTTATGAATATCTTGGTGGTTAACCTTTACATATGCATATGATATACTCTAATAAATTATGTATAACATTATTATGTTAATTAATATTTATATTCCATGCCACATACATATTTTATTTCATCATGGATCGTGACTATTTTCTTATGATTTCACATTGATATTCCTCAATATATGTTATGTTTTCAAGACCATAATTGTTTTAGATTTTATGCCATGTTTTATGATTATTTTATTTTTCCTCATGATAAAATTTTAAAATTTCATAATCTTAATCTATTTGAAAATCCATTTCTTTCATGATCATTTATCTCACTTTTTTTAATATATTGATAAATATGATATGCCTCATTGATATTATTTTACCATTTACTAATAATTTTAGTTCCCTCCTTTATTTTCATTTATAATTTCACCATGATATACGAGTAAGTGATATATATATATAAGAGAACCATGTGTGAACTATTTTATAAAATAAATGTATATTACATTGTAAATTAATATGCTTATATAAAAAATATCAAAAGAAACTTATCCGTTCTTTCCTAGGAGTGTTTTATATTTTTCAGATGATATTTATAATCTTAAAAAATGATATATGTGATTTTTTTCATCTTAGTTTGTATAATAAAATTTATGTAATGTATTTATTTAGGGAACCATATTTGGGAGTGTGTATTTATGGAACATTAAGGAATTAAATATATATCGTTATCCTAGGAAAAATGAATAGTGCTTGATAAGAAAGTAGATAGGGAACCTCGAATTACAAATACTTATGAAAGTAAATGTTGTAGAGTTCATTAATTTCATAGGATTATTATTAATGGAATAATGATAAAATTTAAATTTAGAATTTCCCAAATGAGTCTTTATAATTTCTTAAGGGTGTTTACTTTATATTGATTAATAATCAATATAGTAAGTTAATATTATACATCAATTAAACTAAGTGTCAGTTTATCCTATTAACTACCAATAATTCTATCACAAAAATTCATTATATATCCTCATAACACCTAATTATACCACCAATCAGGTGTAGCAAATTGATCTAAATAACTTTAATTTATTCACCAAATACCATTACTATTGTTTTAGTGAAGTTACTTTTTTCGTAACTAATTTAACAAGACACATCATTTTCATCTAGTTTTGATCAACTCCTGGGATACCTATGTTCAAAAATTCATCTACAAAATACACCATGTTTGTATATTATAATTAAATTTCATCAATATAGACTTAACAATCCACCATTCATTCTAACACTATTAATTATTCCTCTATATATACACCATAATTTCCTATTATATAAACTACTTACCTACAACACCTCTAAAAATATAATATACCTCTACTACCTCCATATCATTATAGATTACTAGTCTCACAAGGTTTATTATTTTAACATTATCATAACTCTTATAGAATTTTTGTTAAAGAGACCAGTAAAACTATTAGGATAGATCATTACCATTACAATACTCACATTTTCTAGACATATACAATAATATAGCTTACTCAAACCTATACAAGAACAATACTAATAGAAATGGTCATTGTTACTCTGATATAAAGAAACTATCTTCCTTAAAACCCCACAAAAATAATTGAAAATGTAATTGATTTTAACTAAAACTAAAATAATCATAACTAAAGTTGGTTCCTCAAAATTGTAATAACTTCATGTTCCTCTTCAAGAAAAGTATTCACTAATTTAACTAATGAAAATAATTAATATCGTCCAAATATTTATATCACTTATATCAAAATCATGATGGCTAGATCTTATAATATTCAAAAAAAATTGAAATATGTGTCATGTGAGTTAAGTTCAAATCTCTTCATAGCTACCCAAGGAGTAGGTTATCATTCGTCAATTTTTTTATAATATATCATGATTTAGGAATCCCACCAGAGTTTTCATTCCAATATAATCAATCATTAGATTATTGCTACAATTATAATAGAAATGTCAATTTATGAAGTAATAAAATTATTTCAATCCATATCATCTATTATAATAATTCAAAACAAATAAATAAGTAATATCATCATCAAATATACATTATCCATTCTTGCTCACATTGGTGAGAACTCAAAAGTTTATCACATAGTACGTTTTAGAAACTAAATAACTTCACATAAAAATTTATTTATATACTTTTCCAAAACATGTAACAATTAGAATATCATAAGAAGTTTATCTGTTATCAGAATCAAGAACAAATTATGGTCAAAATAATAGAGAATCCCATCTCAAAGTCAAGAAGCGCATCCCTTGGGAATAAATGTTCACTGAATATGATGTTCTACCCATTTATAAAATAATATCATCAATAATGAAGTATCATTAATATTAGTTTTTTCAATAAGGAAAAAAGTATGTCAATATCATCTAATTAGGGCTCCATCACTAATAATATGACTCACCATATGCAGGAAGCTTCATGTAATGAATCACATATAACAACTCATAACCAAAAATTGTCTTATCCTCTATAATAGATACCCTAAAAACATGATCCTAGTATAGAGATATTTATTTTGTTTATACTCATGTTCCTACATGATGTCTTTATCATCTTCATGATCAATAACATGTGATGGTATAATAGTTTTTGATCTCACTATTCTCATATTATGAATTCCCATAGATGTTTTCCACTTGATTAAAAATTAAATTCAATGAATCTATGAATCTCAATAAAATTATAGTGAAATTAAGGGATTGTTTAGAAGATATCACCAGAACTTCCAAAATCACCATCCCAAAATAAATTTACTTATCACCTTAACCATATTCATAAATCATATTTCAAACACCATATAATATATGTACGAATCCAATTATACTCTAAAATTAATGATTTCTATACATAATTTTGTCAGTAGACAATCAAAGGCCTTTTGAAGGAATATTTCAACTACCACGCCCTTGTTGGGTTATTAGTCCTTTTAGACCAAACTAAAATACCAATAACATTGTAGCCATAGTTTATCCAAACCTTTAAAAAACTTATATGTGTATATTTCTAAAAATATTCCAAGATCCAAAATAAATTATTTGTTAAACTATTCCATAACATCCCTTTATTAGTATCAAAAAATTTGTTTCTCAAGACTAAAAATGCATAGACAAATTCAACATAGAGAAATGGGGAGTGCTCTCTTAGTTATAAAATATTACAATTTAGTTCTAGGAAAGGCCACTATATCCTCTATAACCACTATTTAGGTTTACAATGACCCAGGATAAATATATATTGATATATTATTCAATATTCAATATTCAATAAAATAAAAATTATTTATACCAGAATAAATAGAAAAAAATGAATAAATTCATTATTTGAAAAGATATCGGTATTTTTTTTCATTTTTATAATATCTATCAATACTATATTTAAGAAAAATAAAAGACTATGGAGAGTGTGTCAATGAATCAATAGTCCTTTCACTTATAACCATCCAAATATATAAACTTAAATATGAAATGAGTACTATATAAGAATTATTAAGAAATATATTCTTTATTAATAAAATTTCAACAATTTATATAAAATTAGAAATGAAAAAAATACAAATTATGTCATTCTGACCACATCACATATTATAATGACTTGTAACTAATTTTTATATGTCATAAATTAAATATAAGTAATTATTATTGGGTTAATAAAATATTCTAGAATGTCAACATATTTATTAGTATGTAAAACTGTTTTTGAACTTATTTAGTGATTAAAATGAAAACATTACACTTAAATTCATTATAACCATACCACTTAACAAAATTTCATTTTATTCATTCAATCATGTTATAAATGAATCAATGATCATATTTCTATAGTTTCATGGAAATTCGTTACATTTTGTTAAATTTCGATTATGTGATGAAAATTTTGAAATATAATATCACTTTTAAATTAAAAATAAGCACATTCATTTATTTTTAACACTACATGAGTTTAACATAAATTTGGATTATTTTTATAGGTCAAAAATGAATCCTCTAACATTTTAATGTATTTTTAAAAAAAAAATTACTTGTTTTTGAGTATAGGATCCAAGTTTTAAACTAAAATATCACGTTTAAATTGAGAATGCGAACTGTTAGTTATTTCAAACACACTATATGAGGCACCCCATACCTATACTCTTGAATCTAATGTTTGAAAAAAATAAATTTACATAAAAACTTTAACACCACATTAAATGAATATTTCCATCACAAAGGTGGCATTGGGGTCAGGAACAAAATGGTTTATCGTCTGGTATGTGTCGATAATATATTGGACCTGATAGTTGATTACATGGGTTGAGTTTTGTGCAATTATTCACACCAAGTCCATTATTACCAATTGGTATCCAAAGGGTTTTATTCTTGGATTCAAAAACACCCTATGGTTCTCATATACATGATTCATGGACCTACTTTCTAAAGGCAGGTGCTCATTGGGAACTTGGCCAATAACACATAACAACTCATGTTGGTCGATAGGATGGAATGTTGGGATCATCACACCGTTATGTGGGAACCATTACCGGTTTTGGGACTCTCTTATAGATTTAATTGAGGTTCATTAATCCATTGTTTATTACTATGCATGTGTCCATATATTACCCCTAGGAAACAATCAATAATAAATACGCATGGGTTCAGAATCATCAGTATGTATCGCAGGTTCTACATCAATGGATAGATCTGTATATATCTTGTGTTCTCCATCAATATTACCCATTTATGGAATTATTATATATTCTTTAACCATTTTTTGTGATGAAACTAGTTTAAAGAAATTTTATGAGGTGATCTAGAGTTTATTGTCATCCACAGGGGAGAAAAGTAGTTTTTTATGTCAGGATCGAACCCATTAGATATGTTTCGTTTATATCCTCATGAGATGAATCAGAATCCACAAATTTCAATACCACTTAATAGGTAACATCACATTTTAAGGTCATATGAAAAGGAACCAACCATGATGATTAACATCTTGTAGAAATGATGTCTGGGAGGAAGGTTCCTAGTCAATGTTTGATGTTGTACTTACACAAAGGCTCACCAAGGGACCCAGGAATGATGCAGTTTCTCTATTGGGGACATGATCATACTAGGGATATAGCCCAATAAATTTCTATTCAGATGTGAGGTTTAAAAACCATAGAGGATTCCTATATATCCCAATTAGCTGGGAATCAAATCATATATAGTTCGGTGGGTTGGGAATTATGCATGGAAGATGCCCATTCTATGGGGCATGATTGGAGATTATAACAAATGGGAGGCCAGTTGTAAGAGGACTGATATCGAACAGATTTCATGTCGGTAATACAAATGAGAGATTTTTTTTCCTGGTTTATTGGGAATATGTCCCTTTGAATATTGAAGTGTGGTTTTGGGACATATACCATGTGGGACGCCAATTAAAGGTTTGAATTTGGGACTTACATCTATGGAGGAGGCTAATTTGTGGTTGGAGATTATGCCTAGAAGCTTCCTATTTGAGAAGATTAGGATCATGTGGATGTCATGATTTCCACAAACCTTTATCCCACACGATTCATGCATGGTGTGATAAATAAGAGAACGAATTTTATTTGATGATCGCACAATCCTTGTAATCTATTAATGTATGGAAACGAAGCCCAAAGGGATAAGGAGGTGACTTTGAGTGTTCAGATATCCTCTATTATTTTGATAACCAAGATAATATCCGTAGGTGATCTATATGGCTACCTCCAGGGACGAGTTAAAGAAGAGTAAAAGAACCGCCTCATGAAATAATGTCCAAAGATTACCTTGGGAGAAGTTCAATGAAATTAGTTTTGGGGAAAAAGGATGAATGTTCAACCCTGTACCTCAATGAAGAAAAATGCTATTGATTCCCCTTAATACCTAGAATGGGGAGGTTCAAATGAGCACCCTAAGGTTGGAATTTAGTTTACCATGAGAAGGTAAGCTTGAAAACATTCTGAGGTTCCACCTTACTATAGGGATTACACACATAACTCAGTATATCAAGGGTATGTAACCTAAAAAAGGAAAAACTGGTTTGCCCAATGATTTGATCACATATGTTTAGTGACATTGGAAGGGGACTCAGCATAATGATATTAAATTTGTTTATGGATGGAATAATGTGCATAACATTATCGTGATGAAAGGGATCAATGAGAGTTGGAGGTTGGAACACCCTAGGATTCCTCATTATGCGTAGTAGGTTGTTATGCGGATGGGGTTCCCTCTACGTAGCATATTTCTATGAAAGTGAGGGGACATTCTATATAACACTGTGCTATGTGAACTGAGGGTCAGGACATGTAGCATACTCCTATGTGGGACTAGGTTCCACCCATGTAACATATTTCAACATGAGGATGAGTTCTATCTATGTAGTGTTTTTCTGCGTGGTTTCATGTTCCATCTTCATAGTGTTTTTCTATGAGGGGAAGGGATTTATCCGTATAGCATTTTTCTATGTAGAATGTTCATTTGTAAAGGGGCTATAATAATTATGACATGCAGGATAATGTACACAATGGGTTTTTGATTTTGAGACCACCATTTTTTTTAATAATTTATCTTTACTACTACATGGTGAATTATAACTTCTAGGAATCATTGAAGTGGCTCCAAATTTTGTGGCACATCATCCTTACTCATCTCGGACTTCAATCCTCTGTTTCATCCTCACTTGTGTGTTATTTTATTGGATCTCCTTTGTGACTTATTTATAGAGGATCAGAGGGACCAGATACTGGCATCATCGATCATTAGTGATGGGCCATAGAGTATGTTTTTGGGGGATCCCAAAAAGGAATTAGTTAGTAGGGGGAATCCCTTGCTGACACATGAATCTCCACCTAGACCTACTAATGAAATAATTTCATTTTTGGGGGTTGATGGTACCGCCTCACCCCATGAATTATTTAGTTTGTGTGGATAGTCCATTTACTGGGACAAAAATCCCCACCCCTTCTTGAAAACGACTTTGTTTCTTTTGTGGGTGCCACTTACTCTACACTTTTATATGAACTATTCCCATTCATGGGTGCTTCATAGAGTGGTGGAATTTCATGCAGAGCGATGATCCATGGAGGGATTAATGATTTTAACTCACCCTTCCTTTGAACCATTTCTTTGATCTTCTTCCAAATTTTATCTTCTACGTTTCAAAATAAGTAGACATACCTTGATCTTGTTTGTGGAAATCTTAGGACCCATCTAATTCTCACCATAAGAATGGTAACTAATTGGGATGAAGAGAAGGGTATACTATGTTGAGATCAACCTTGTTTTGAACTATTTTTCAGCATACAGGTGGACCCAGAAGAGGGTACCACACATATAAATAGGGGGGCCTACTCATTTGGCATTTACCGATTCACTCAGAGTAATTGTTTCTCCCAAAATCCATCAATCACATACAGCATCCGTGAACTGATAACCTTTGAGGAAGGCTCTTCACATGAATTGATATCCTTCATCCATGAACTAAAAATTCTAATCCACAATCAGTGAGTTTCAATCATCTATATAGTGGCTGAATTCTTCACTGAGGGATCATCTATGGTCTTTTTCTTTGCTAGCCAACTCTTTTTGGGAAAGGCTTCTATGAACCAATGGTTTGTTGGTGATGGTTTCTGGGAACTGATAGTCTACATACCAGTACATTCATACATTTGTATATGAATTTACTTGATGAATCTCAAATGTATTGTGAATTTAACTCAGGGATAAAATGGCTTTAACATTGAAAATTGCGACTATAAGATGTGATTCCATGGTTAAGAACATTGAGGAGGGTCTTCGATGCCACATCATTCCTAAGGAGGGTATTCTATGGAGACATATTTCTCAAAAAATTCTATCAAACCTATTTTCAACAAGACTACCAGTATAATGTTTTTGTCTTCAATAAAATATACCCCTTCTTCCATTCAATCCAAATCTCTAATATACCTAGTTTGATATGTTTGGGGATAGTATAAAACTATTTATTTCTTCCACATGATATATTATTCCCAACTAAGGTATGGAGAATGTTTTAATTCTGAATGGATTTCTATAGACACAAAGCATCTAGTGTATCAATGATACATCTTCGCAATATGCTATTCAAGATTATCCATCCATTATTAATATCTAACAAGGAAATCATAATTGTGGGTGGCTCTCTAAGTGGGATTTTTGGTGTGTAGGGAGATTCACATATGAATGGGCCATGACATTCTGGGAACTGTATGGAATTTTCTGAACTATTGGAGGACATTATATTATACAAGGAAGTTTAGGTATCTCAATTTTCAATTTATTCACCTATATGTGTGCTACCCAAAATTATTATCCATTGGTTCTTGAGAAAAAACACTTTCTATCTATCCCATAGTGAAGTCGGCATCTGTATATGAGATTTTTATCACCTAGAAGAATCTCCATTCTTAGAAACATGTATGATGAATTTTATCCTTCCACCAATACATGGGGGCAAAAACAAACATTTTTCTTCACTAGATAGATATATGTTGTCCAGGGTAGAGATATTTCTTATTCATCCCCTCCATGCCTGCTCACTCATTCCATTTGACAACTGGGTAGAGTTGTATTTGTAGATTAGTGGTATGAGGACAAAAATTACCATAGTAAGACTCACCCCACCTAACAGAGACGTTGAATTATAGGGTTTTACTTGGCTACCCTTGAGGTGGGTCAATGAAAAATGTGGGGTTACAATGATTTTCATCGAATATCCCTGGATCTTATGTCGGTGTGCTTCTTTTCCATGTTTTTGAGTGCATGGATCTTCAAATTTTGGGATTATTATACTTGTGTCAGGGTCTATACCCTAAGGATGGGGGATAAAGTGGTAGAAGTAACCCTCTTTATCCTTTCCATACCCACCCTGTCATGTATTTACAAACTACTTGGTCACATGCGGGAATGTAGGAATCCCCATAATCTCTATGAGCCATTCTAATTATTTTTTGGTTGGTTGGAGAAACACTATCGATGACATAGTTGGAATTTTGAGTGACTCTTTCCATTTCACCAACGTCCCTTTCCCCGCACCTTTAGGCATTGTGGCCGATAATGATGAAGGGAACAAGGAGAAGTGTTCTTATATAGTCTATCCATGATATGGTTTTCTAGATACACAGGTGGATGAAGTAACCATCTATGAATTATACAATCCTTGCATATTTTCCTAACAATTAAGGTGTGTACAACATGTTTCTCCTTTTCCCATTCCCTAGATTCGGGATTTTCATCCAGTCATACTATACCAACTTTAGCTAATAATAACATATGAATATTCTAAAAGAAAATTTTTCTTTACTTTATTTAAGAACATATTTTAGTATATACTAGGATTTATCTAGAATGTGGAAATAATACAATCCTAAAGGGATTTTGGGAAATGATGTTTGAAGGGTACATAAGCCACTATCCTATACTATCCATGTGTCTGACATAACCTCATCGTTGGTTTTGAGGGGATAACGACTGACATCTTGACTATCTAATAATTATAGGGTATCCTCATACTCCAATCCCCTATCTTCTAAAGTCAATGAATATTTGATTATTTTAACTGATGTTGACAACAACACTACTAATGAGGGTCTTAGTGGGTGGTCTTGGGTTCCCCGTCAACTAATGTCGAGCCTATCAGCTCAGTTCCTGAAGCTAGGAAATATGTGGGAATGGAAGCTTTACCCAAAATATAGTCATTATGTAATACAACCCAATCTACTTTGTTTGTACTACCAAATTATATACCAGTGGTGACAAGTAATCAAGACAAGGATCCTCATATTGGAGTCAAATTCCAGGTCATGTGAAGACATTATTAGATCCAAATTTGTTCCATTGTCATGATATCCACATTAGTAGAGATGGCCATAACATTTGACAACCATTGATGGATCTTACATTACCAAGGTTCATGTGGGTTATATTATTGTCCCTTGAACTTCCTCCTCCACTAGATTATTATAGCATGAGAAGATATATTTACTATTGAAGGTGACCTGTCATATTAAAATGATTCCCATCAACTACAAAAAACTATTCAGGACATTTCCTTTGAACTACACAACTTAGCTATTGAGGACGAAAATTCTCATAATCAAGTGGTTGGATAAACTATGGAGTTTAGGGAATTCGATACTCATGTTTCATGGTTAATGGTGTATCTTTCATTAACAAATGCAAATTTCAAATCCATCAAGCAGAGAGGTCAATCTCTTAGGGATTATGTTAGACAAATGCACCTAATAGTTTAGACTGAATCTAACTAGAGGAAGATTTTGGAATGAATCCTTGATGGCATATGTTAGGTGGTGCTCAATATGCTAACCAGGGCAATTCATGTTCTATTGTAAAAATTCTGGTTTCCTTATGTCACTGTTCATGTTATTCTTAATAGTGATAAGGAGGGACTCTGATACGTGGATGCTCCTTTATTCCTATATAACGGAATTAAAACATAATTTCTCTCTAGTTATTCTCCTTTATCTTTTCCTCCAATTCCAAAAATTATAACTTCTCACATTTTGAAAGATAATCTACACTGAAAATTGGTTTAAGTCAAAATATTGGGCAATAAAATTGAAATGATCATCTCATGATGTATTTTATCTTGAGATGAGGGACTTAGTGAGCATTGTTTGACTATTTATAAGGTCACAAAAAACCCTACAAATTTTCTATCTTCTCTATTATAACCTTAATTTTTTCATAATCCCTCTATGGTATAGGATTAGCAGATATAACTTGACTTTTTCTTAATCATTTTTTTGCGGTATTTTCACCTAACATTGCTTTATGTCTCTTTGTATTTTTGATTGCTCAATATTTTTCCTAAACCAAGTGCCACATAGGATTAGCAATCTAGAACTCCCCTTTTTTTAGGATACGATTTTAGGGTTTTCAACAAGGTGGGTATTGTGTCTCTTTTTGTGGCCAATTTTGAGTTTTACATACTGGACTAATATCAATGATTTTTTACGTTGAAAAACCTTGACCGTGAGTTACAGAGAAAGAGACCCAATATGTATTATTAACTGAAAATTTCCTAATATTTTTCAAACATGCATAAGGTAGTTATCTTAACCATGATTTCGGATTTAAGGATACAAGACATGATATGGAGTATATAAGACATTGTGGCATACAGTAAAAGTGAAAGACCTTATTGGGGAAGAATTTTCCTTTAACTTATAGTCCCTTTTTGTGGGAAACTTATGCAAACCCAACTGGGGAATGTTTTTAAAATTCAATCAACAGTGTCCTTAGGAAACTATCACTTAATTTTTGATGGCCATAGAATTAATGGAAATCTGTATTTTTAATTGGTTTTTTATAAGACCAGTGTGGGTGACCTGTCAGGGGAATGATATTTGAAAATAACAAGGGTATTTATGTCAGAATTATCATTTAATGAGATATCACTCATATATTAATTTGGCTAGTGTAAAGGAGGGTTGAATAATGGTGCAATTTAACATCACGAAACTATGACATATGCCATTTAATTTAATTTCATATGGTAATGAACTTTGGGGATAATGTTTTAGGGTCACATGGAATTTGACTAATGGATAAAAGATTTCCCCCTTTCATGATAATTGATCCAAGAATGTTCCATCACTTTCAGGCATGAATAGGGAATTTTGTAAGCTGTAATCTGGGGGTCTTCAAATACAAGGAATGATATGGTGCATGGAATCATTTAGAGAGTACATAGGTAAAAAAATTGTATCCTAAAGAAAAACATTCCAATGGTTGATGTGCCTTTTTGTGGGAAAATTATGCAGAGCCAACTGAGGCATATAATGAATAGTCAAACAATGGTGTCCACAAGACATTGGACCTCCATCTTCAATGGTTAGGGATGTTTATGGGATTTCAGACCTTTCTGAACATAGTTTTTTTTTAAAAAAAATTGGTGTTCCCAAATATTAAAGGAACACTTTAGGTTGATATTTTCTATAAATGGGTGGAAAAATTTTCCATTTAAATGTATGAGAAGATTATCTGTGAAGGTTTGGACCATACATATGGTGGGGGTACCATTAAATTTTGTTGTATCTAGACCCATAATTGTATATGTGGGTGTCACTACCTATCCTTTAGAGATATAGATCAATACTTGTGTAGTTCTTGGAGTATTTCTCCTTGCATTTATTGAATTATTTGATGAAAAAAGGTATTTTCCTCTAAATATGAGCTCACGTTAACGGGGGTAAGATTCAGTTTGTACTCTCATATGCTGATCTGGCTCACATATAGAAGAGTGAGATATTTTATTTTTTTCTGGATGAACTGAGATGTACGATTTGGGTATTGTAACATATCCCAGTAAGGTGATAATAAGGCCTTAAATAGTTCTTAATTAAGGTTTCCTGCATAGGTCCGATGCATATGTAGGGAGTGGAATTTTTTTATTAGTGGTGTCTAGACAAGGTTGTAGAATCTATGCGTCACAGAAATCAAGCTACTTGTAGTTCTGTAATGATGACAAGATCGATTACCATCCCCGAGGGTAATGTTTTCTAAGGCGAGATCATTACAACGATGTGTAGTTTAAATTCATACGACTAGTACATTTATCAAGAAGTTTGACATTATGCGACTTGGAAAAATTTTCATAGATACCAGGAATATGTGGTGGCTAATCAGTCTATGATTTTCTAACATGATCAAGATTTTAAGGTGAAAGAAAGTGTAAACCAGGATCCCATGGATTCTCAAATTAAGAGAAATTAAATGGGGAATGGAATCAATTGGTGCATATTGAGGTAGGAAAAGCCTCTCCTGGGGAAAAGTTTGTAGTTGGTTGAAAATCATTTTTTGGGAAACTAATGTAGAGCCAACTAGGGAGTATTTATCATAGTCAAACAAAGGTGTCCTCAAGAAACATTCCCTATTTCCGATGACCGAAAGAGGATTGTGAAGATCCAAAATAACCTAGGGAACGTAGTCTGGTTAATAGAGGGGATATATCCAGACCATTAAGAAACAACTAGACCATGATTTTCTGTGAGTTATGAACATCCCTAGAGAGATCTAATTCATACGTTGGGGGTGATTCCTTGATAGATCCCTAATGTGGAATCAAAACATCAAATCTTCTTCATTGATCTGTCATTAAATACATAAGATGGGGACATTTTTTGTTTCATTGTTCAATGGATAGGACTAGGATTTATGGCCTAGCTTTCATTATGTATCTCATCAAAATGAGAATAAATCCATACATAGTTTTTGGAGTACCAAGCATTTCACCATCATACAATAAGTACACTTGTTCCCCTTAATTGGAGATATCGTGTGTGACTTTTCTTGTCTTGTTATAAGGATCATAGAAACCCTCCTATAAATTTATTTTCCTTAATCTTGCATGGAATCCCTTTCTATAACTCCTAATCCCATGTGAGATATTCTTGGGGTGAGAAACAAGGTGCAATGAAGGTTTATTCCACTACATAATGTTGAAATAACAAAAGTGGTTTTTTGGTTGTAGTTTGGCCCAGGATATGGGATTTGAGCATCACTAAATACCTCTTTTAAATGAGAATCAATCCATACATAGTTCTTAACAATCTCTCTATGAAGATATGAATCGTACAAAATGAGGGATAAGTTTGACCCTTTGTATCATTTGGATCTGGGTTTTGAGATCTGAGCATCACTATCTATTCTGCATGGGTAGGAATCAATCCACACATAGTTCTAGACAACCTTCCTTGCATAGATATGGTTCATATATAGGAATAAAGTGCTCTATTTGAATAAGTCCTATGTGTATGACATACGTTGGAGTCCACTACTTCAATATTATTTGTTCTTATGGGAGGGAGAATTTTCTGTATTTCATGGATGAACTCATAGGGTCTGAGGATCAGTACGTATCTCCTTATGATGAGAATCAAGCCGGATGTGGTTCTATAGAGTTCCCTGCCTGAGTCTGACCCATATTCTAGGATGGGGCATTTTTTTGACATTAAATTTGAGGTGGTTGGACCAATATGTAAAATATGGTTTTGTATTTGTATCCTATATGGATAGGAATCAAGACACATGTTTCTCGTGAGGAACCAGGAAATTTAACATCATGTGGTAAGAATGTGGACCACCCGACTTTAATGGTAATGGAGCTATGTAGTTTTATGTCACATATTGAGGATGGGATGGTACATTTTAATGACATGTATCCAAGACAATGGGTGATAACTGTTGGAAGGATGATTTTTAAAACTAATTAAAAACACAATCTTGAATTGAAATGAGACCCTAAGGTTGAAGGATTGTGAGAAAATAATCTCCCTTATAAGGGAAATTTTATGTTTGGGCCTGACATGAGAAGTGTGGTCATCACTATGTATCTAGTAGAAATGAGAATCAAGCCACACATAATTCTTAATGGGAAATATCTTTGTCGGTCTGACCTATAAACATAGAGAAAGAGGCATTTCTAATCATTCTTTTAGGCTGGATAGACCAAGATGTAAAATCTTGGAATCTATACATATCATGTGTGTTTGGGAATCAATCCATATGTAGTTCTATAACACGGTGTGGTGGATAACCAATATCGGGGGCAATGTACTCTTAGGTGAGAACATTGTGATGTTGTGCAGCCTTTTAGCATGCGATGAGAAAATTTATCATGTAGTTTAATGTTTTTCTATTAGGACATGTACCTTGTAGTCTAACATCATGAAATCAGGACATGTACCATGTATTTTAAGGCCATGCGATTAGGATGTGTACCATTATGTTTAACGTCATGTGATTAGGATGTGTACCCTGCACATTAATGTCATGAAATATGTATGTGTACCATGTAGTTTAACATCATGGGATCAGGATGTATACCTTGTAATTTTGTGTCATGTGATAAGGACATGAACCCTATAGTTTAATGTCTTATGATCTGGATGTGTACCATGCAGTTTAACTTCATGTGATTAGGACATGTAACATACAATTTAATGTCATGAAATTAGTATGCATACCCAGCATTTTAATATCATGTGATTAGGAAATGGGTTCCTTTTGGCTACATGAAATATTTCTTTATGAACCATACATTGGTGGGATCTATGGTGAGCTGTCTATCCTTTTAAATAAGGGAATAATCTCAATTTGAGTAGACAATATGTATGACATAAGGACACGACCATTTAAGATTGTATATCAGAGGCTTCTTATCAGGTATCATCAGAGTCCTGGGGAACAATACCATTTCCCCTTTAAGGAAAGATCAGTGGAAGACCATTTTGTTAAAGACTCATGCAATCCAATTTTTATGGACATCCAAATGATGCAAGGTACATAATATATTATCATATAGTCTCTCCAATTACTCCATCCATTTTTGGGATTGCTCATCTATGGATAATTGATCAAAAATGGCCACAAAAAGTGAGGGAAATTGAAATTCTATTGGTTGGACTACCGATATCCTATACACTGATTAGCATGGGGTTTTCTTTTTTGGTAGTTTGGGTCGTTGTCTGATAAGCCCACAAGGAATGTATAAGCTTATCTAACCAAGACTTTTTGTCCTTGTTCTACCAAATTTTTCAGAATATTTGTTAGGGTATTATTAAATGTATCTATCTTTTTGTTGGATACAACATGGTAGTGGGATGAACTGTTGTTCAGGATGCCACACTCCAGATATAGATTATCCAATTAAGCAGAGAAACAATTAGTACAGTTGTTCATCAGTATTGTATGGGGGACACCAAATCGTGTAATGATGTTGGTTTTCACAAAGTTTAAAATATTTCTTTCCCCAACATCATTGAGAGGTATGGTTGTAGCCCACGTGGAGAAGAATTCAGTTTCGGTAAGAATATACTTGAAATTATTGGCTATTGTAGGAGGACATTTCTACTTGAAATCCATTCCCCATATGAAAAATGGAAGGGAGTAGTTAGCTATATGAAGTAACTATGTGGTTTGGTGAAGGAGTGTGGCATGGACATGGTAGGAATGGCACTTTTTGGTGGGGTTAGTGCAATCCTACGTCAGGGTGGGATAATATCATCAAAGCCTTCCAATATGGTGGGAAAGTTGGGGCCTGTACTGGTGAGATCCACAAGATCTAGTATGCACTTCTTCCATGACAACAAAAGACTCTTCTCCATCAATACACCTAAAAAATACCAAAATGAGGCTCTGTTTGTAGAGTTCTTTTTTATGGTTAGTATTGTCTTAGAGAAGATAATTAATTTATCATCTTCATATTTTCTCCCTCCCAACTCTATCGGGTAGGAGTTCCCTTTTTCAATGTTATTCCACATTTGGTGTCATCCAGCTGGTGGTAGGACCATATGGTTAGGGGATGGGGCTAATCTCATTGATCTCATCCATAGTATTTTGAATAAAGTGTGAGACGATCATGCGATGTGTGATGTGGACGATTGCTTCATCCCGATCCATATCTACTAGTTTTGTAGCTAATGTTTTCAATGCATTGGCTTGCGCATTTTACAATCAGGGGTCACAAGTCAATTTTAGTTAAAAGTGGAATTCCACCATTAGTCCCCAGACATGGTTTAACACAGGGATTAGATCCTCATTTTTATAGCATAATCACCGTTAACCTGCTTGATGACTAATTTATATCTACAATTTATCTTCATGTTTTTTATTTCCACTTAAATTTCTAGCTCTATCCATGCCATGATATCTTGGTACTCCACTTCATTATTCATGCACCCCTCTGATAGAAGGAAGGAATATGGTAGGACTGAATTTGTTGGAGATATGATCACAATACCTAGCCCAACTATGTTAATCTTGGGGTCCTCCATCATTTTTCTTGTCAGGATTCTAGATACACCATCGAAATGAATATCCCATGTCAGGGGGTCTTCTTAAATATAAAATAACTATTCATCAGGTAGCTCAGTATTTATTGAAGTCATTTCTACCAAGGTGTACTATGCAATAAAATCTGTTAATTCATGGAATTTTACGGCTTTCTGAGGCATAAACACTATGTTAAACAACTGTAGGATGACCTCCCACAATGACAGCCATCCATTCAACATTAGATGACTATGTATGTACTTGAGTGCATTGTTTTGAGAGACCAAATGGATATAATGGTCCTATAGATAGAGACTCAGCTTCTAAACAAAAAATATAAGTGCCAAAAAATTATTATCATTAATTGAGTAGTGATTATCATCATTGATCATGGTTTATATGAGACTGTAAAGTATTTTTCCCTGTCTGTTTCGTTATTCAATGCGATAAAGGAACCTAGGGATCACTCCAAATAAGTCACATACAAAATGATTAGTCTTACTTCGACAGGAGGCATCCCGACTGGCAGGCTTAAGAGATACGTCTGAATATTTCCAAATTCCTCGTGAAAATCAGCATTCCATTGATATGTAACCCCCTTGTTTATCAAACAAGTAAAGGGAAATCATTTTCATTCAATGTTTTCTATAAATGTTTGAATGTAGGCTTAGTGTGCTTGAAGCCCTCTCTACTATATGAGGTTTCAATGAGGTGATATTACGAGGATACCATTTGTATTTTTGGGGTTGAATTAAAATTCATGAAGGAGTATGATGAAGGTGATAAATTTCTCTAAGGTAATGCCAAAAGAACACATGAAGAGGTTCATTTTCAGTATGTGTTATAGGGTTTTTTTAAGATAATTTCATGATCTTCTAGGTGGTCTGAGTATTTTTATAACTTACCCACTAGGTCAATAACATATCATTCAAGAAAATTTACAATGAAGGGTTTTAAGATGTGATGCATGGTATGTTGATACATGGCCCCAACATTCTTCAAAAAAAATGGCATCACCTAATAGAAAAATAATCCCTGGGGGGACCTAAGGGTTGTAGTTTCTACATATTCTCAGTCCATGAATATTTTATTGTATCTTAAATATACTTCTATGAAGGACAGAGCTTGGTATCCAGCTATTTCATCGAGTAATAGTTCTGTGATGGGAACCAGGAAATCCTCCTTCGGGAAATGCCGATTGAGATCCCATATATTAATTAAAAATATGATTTTTCTATTTTTATTCTTTAAGGGGAAAATATTGGCTAGCCAATGGAAGATTGGACCTCCCAAATGAAGTTTTCTCTGATGATCATATATACTTTAGTCTCTATTTTGGTAGTATGTGTCAGGTGCATCATTTTTTATGCTTATTTGTAGCCCTGGCGGTCCTCTGGTAGGCCCAGGTGGTGAGTGGATACCTTGAGATTGAGGTCTAGTATTTTCATGTAATCGCATGAAAATACATATTTATATTTCCTTAGGAAAGAGGTATATACCTCTTGTTTATCATAAGACATGATTGCGGTGATCATGGAAGGATTCGATCTTCCTCGGTACCTGGAGTTATTTCTTTGAGTTCATCAATGGATGTAGAAACGCCATCCTCAAATGCTAGAGGGGAATCCTTAAGATCCTCTTCATCTTCCTCTTCTTCTTTCTACACATAAAATTATTCTACCTCTAATGGGAAGATGAGACTTTGTATGAGTTCTCCAGAGTTGAGAGAGGATTTTATATCTTGGAATTTGAAAGATAGAGTGATTTCCTCGGATATGGCTACTAGTAGGGGATCTCCTTGAAACAATAGAGAGACTGTGGTGAGGGAAGGGGGAGTGTCTTCATCCTCTTTGAGCGACGAGAAGTCCCCTACCGATTTTGCAAGTGTGTAGGGATTTCCTAGATCATTGGAGGTGGATTGAATACATTTCTATCTAATCCTTAACTATTGTTTGGGGAATCATCATAACATAAAACACTCCCATAATCATTGTCATAACTAAAATCCTAAAGATTTAAGATGCCCTCCTACGCTTGGGCTCACCTGCTCAACCTGGTTGGTAGGTAGAATATATTCATCACCTAGCAGTATAAAAGGGTCAGGTGAGATCATTTATAGATCATTTATGGTGATGACCCATTCAACACAATCAATCAGGGACTATTTCTCTTTCCTATAATAGAATCATGCATCGATATAATACGACTCATAAGATTCAAACAAGTCCCTATCTACATACAGTTTCCAAATTTTCCCATTGGTGTAGTATTTCATTCATTTGTAGTATAAGGAGGAGATTTATGCCTATTCGAGCAACCAAGGCCACCCCAACAAGACATTAAAGGTTGTGTTCTACCGAACCACAATGAATTCTAATTTTTCTATCAGGTATACAAATATTGTCTTGATCTTGATTTGGCCCAATGACTTATTCTATATTTTATCAAAGCCTTTAAATGTCATAGATGAAGGTGTTAGGCAATTATCATCATTTCCCTTTCGACAATGTGTTCTTACTAGAAGGAGGCTATCTATGAGTCCATTGTCAATGAATTATTTTTGAACATCAACACCATTCATCCTTCCAGACATGTATAGGGGTATGATGTACCCCAATATAATGTAATTTTCATCCTAATTTGTGAAGGAGATAACTGCATGGAACTCTACGGGGTTAGTCTATGTTCGATAGAAATTGGAAATAGACACTTCAATTTCGCACTCCTTGGGTATTTGAAAAGTTTCTATGAGTTCCCTGCTACAGTCTTATGACAAACTTAGGGCATCTAGGACGGACAGGTTGGCCGGTAATAAAGCTAACTATTTTAGTAGGTCTTACTTCTTCTCTAAATTCCAACAATTCCTTATGGGTGGATGATCTTTCATTGGTGCTTTATTGTCTTTTTCATTTTATGAAGATAGATCATCTATCGGGATAGGAGCCGGAGGTGATTCTACTTTTGGTGGTTTGGGCTAGTCAGGACTGCCTTCTAATCAAGGGATATATGATATATGCGCACCTCATAATTTTTTTCCATAGTGATTGTTTTAGAGTGGTTTCTTCCAGATGCATGGGTATTTTCATGTTCATTCTGGGCCTGATGAAGGGTTTTTTGTGAGTTTCTATAACATTGGTGGTGTCAGTAGGTGCATGAATAAAGGCATGTCTCCTGCTAAGTCTTCTCCTACCTTGATATCGTTGGCTCATACAACCTGTTTGTAACACCATGAGATTTTATGAAAAATATTCTTTTTAATTTCATTAATGTCTTGAGTTATACGCTACAAGGAGATTTCACAACACACATCACTGACCTGGCTTGAATTACACGTAATCGCGACCTTCCACGATAGCGTGTGTTGTACGCAACACCATGTTTCGCTAAACAACGATATGCTATTAAAATAATATTAAAACTAGACGTTATGAATAGTAATAACCGCTTTTTGAAATTTTTTAATTTATATTTTTCAAAATGGACATCATTTTTGGATTCGGAATATCGAAATTAGCTTAGGGTGAAATTTTGGTGATTTTCGGATAACTTTCATATTTTGATGAATAGTGAAAATTACTAAATTTTAATTAAAAACACCATTTTCAATCGAAATAATTAATAGTGATAAATTATTAATTTGAGTGGTTTTAAAGTATATTTAGAATATATTTTTACAATTTAATACAATGTTGGTCATTGGATGTAACTTCCCATTTAAACCAGTTATAAACAAGTGTCAATCTTTTGATAGTTATTATCTATTAAAAACACGCCTTTTGTTTTGATGACAGGAATTAATTTTTAAATTAATTAATGCAACTGATATGTTTTGAATTTGGTAAAATAGAAATCAGTTTTGAGTTTATAATATCAAATATATCTTAGGCCTAATTTTTGGTATTTTTCTGAAAACTTTCAATTTTTGGTGAATATTGAAACCACTAAGTGGTAGTTAAAAAAACTGAATTTTTCATAAAACATAATTTTACCACTTATGTGGGTAGAATATCAAAAATCCGAGAGACACGGTTGATTTCAGTAAGTAAAATGTGGTTCAATGAGATAAAAACAATTTTTGGTGAATAGTAACTTTTTACTTTTATTTACCACGGTTAAAAGTAAATAGGGTAATTAAGGGTAAAAATGATATTATTATTACCCTAACACATGTCCAAATTCTATTGGATAAGTGTAATTCGACCAAACACAAGCTTAGGAATAAAATATGACCATTTAGGCCCACTTGGATTAGATTAGGACATTTATTATTATTTAATTCAATGAAGAGTTAAAAGAGTTAAAATCAAAGTGTATTTACTAAAACATTTTTAATATAGGGTTATACATAAGATAAATTCGATTGTAAATATTCATTAGAAATATAAAAATATTTAATACATAATGGTATTTTATTTGTAATTTTTATACATTAAATAATTTAATTTATTTTTGACACAACGATGATGCAGTAATTATCTTATTAATGAAATATTGACATAATTGATGTTATAAATACTCAAATAAATATAATTTGAGACATTTTATGACTTAAACTAATTTTCTTGGTTAATATGACATGTTATTGTTGATTTAATTAACTTTGTTAGAACTTATCATTCTGTTATGATTTTTACAAAAATCAATTACTAAATAGTGTCAAAATTGGCATAAAATTGTTTTTAAAACAAATATTATATTATTAATTGTTATTTTATTCCAAAAAATATAAGGTTCGGCCAAATGACTTGGATAAGGTTTTATATATTAATAATAAACAATTTGGGGTTATTTTGGATTCTTATAGTATGTTTATTAACCTTATAGTATAAGAACACAAGAAGACACAGTAAAAGTAAAATTATTTAACTTAATGTTAAATCTAAATGATAAGGTTAAAATAGAAACCTAAAATTGTCTAAATTCTATTGTATGAAAGGTTTTATACCCTTCCCAACCTTATCCTTTAAATAAATCAATTTTGAGCTATTTCAAACCGAACTTGACTTTATAATAAAATAATATTTTTAGTTATTCCAAAGGTGCCCCTCTCCTCCCTTATAAAAGGACACCTCCTCCCCCTCCTCCTCACACCAATTTGAGAACTCAAGATCAGCCAACCCCTGCGAAAATCCCTTCTCCACTTCCCTAGAATAATACTAGAGGTCCTGGTCTTCTTCAAAGACCAATCTTAGTTCCCTAAGTGGAGGATTCAAAGAGGCGTTTCAAAGAAGAGGTAATATCCATTACCGATCTTTTCAATTTCTTTCTTCTTCAACTTATTCTTATTTAGTTGTTTCATGATAAAGTAATAACATCAGTATTACTTACATACTGATATGTTATTATAAATATGAAACAACCCTAATTCACTTTCTATCCATCCTACGGAAAAAGGAAATCACCGCGCGTGCGTACGAACGGAATATCGTCTCCACGCCGTGGTGTAATCTATTTTCCACCATCACCTTAAAAGGATGGGTATAATGGTGTAATGAGTAACTATATATGATTATTATAAAGTGATATTGATACTGAAATAGTATAAATACACTTAAATACAATTCCACGATCATGGGAACAATATCATCGCTCGTGCGTACGTACGGAATACCGTCTCCACAATGTGATGTGAATCGTTCTACATGATCATCATTACATAGTAATTATATAAATGAATTTAATTAATAAATATGATATATGTTACACTAATACCATTCTGTATATAAGGTATCTATAACCTTAAAATAAGAATAAGAATTTATTCGGGAAAACACACATAAGAACAAAAGGCAATAATGACCCGAGTAACAAGTAATAATGAAATATTACTAATAAGAAGCTAAGAATATGACCATATATGATATAATATAAATATGTATGATTCTAGAATAAGTCGATAACATTATTTAAACCATTATACAGGATCTTCGGACATGTACAAAGCAAATCGGACCTAAGGTAAGGGAAATATCACAATCTCATTTTTATCCAAGATTGTTTATACTTTGGTATTTACTGGGGTGTATTTTATCATCCAAATCCATGTTTCCTAAATATGTAATATTATTTCCATCCACCTACAATTGTTTAAATCCAATTTTACCCTTAGGTGAGTTTTTAGTAAAGGATATGAAAGGAATCTTTTGTCGTTTTTCGTACGAGGTACTTTTTGACTTTTCCGACAAAAGTATGAAGAATGTTTTTCTTAACATATACGGCATGAATGGATTTTTAAAACATTATTTACAAGAAGCATCCTTTACAAGTTTTAATGTTTATTTTTAATCAACTTCTTTTAGTTTAAAATTCTATGAAATGTTAAGAAAGGAAAATTTTTTCGAAGTAGAAAGGATATTTTCCTCAAGAATGGAGTTCAAGTGTTTTATCAAAATTATTTTCCATCTAAGATAATAAAGGGTTCTGTTTTTATCCCTATTATTACATTGATTTGATTATGTTGTGATGGAAATATTTTTATGAATTCCTTTATGTTATATGAATTGTTTTATGATGTCACGATGTTTAAGATTCCCATTTTTATTACATGGGTTATGCAATGATGTATGGTTTATGATTTTGTGGCACACATAAGAATGGTATCATTATGAGATGGGTGGGACCTATATCTCCCTCCAATGCATTGGGTAAAGATTTTATATCTCATGAGATAGACATGGCTGGAATGGTAGGTTATACCGGTTCAGTGAAACAGGACTGAAACGAGGGTGACTCGGTTCAGAAATGGACTTTGTCCACTAAGATAGTCTTGCAAAATGAGTCTTGACTAACAAGAAATGATTTTCTATGATTATGTGTGTATTCCACAAAGTTTCATGTTTTATGTTATGATTATTGTGATTACATTTCACTTCCATGATTTATCCCATGTTATGAAATTATGCTCTCTTTTGCAGGTTAAGATTTTCAAAATGTTATGTTCTTATGATGTGATTGATATTTCTTTTGTTTACCCTTACTGAGCATTTGAGATCACCCTTTTATGTTTACTTTTCCCTAGGATATACAAGAAAGGTTTTAGGTTTTAAAAAAGGGAAGATCTTTATGGGAGATGTTGAGGATCTTTCACCAGGATTAGAAGATTATACTCCGAGTTTCCAAAGACACTAAACTATTATGATCCTTGTGTGTGTGTTTTTGTTATGTACTATGTATTCCGCAAATGTAATGTAATTTCAATGTACGTCAAGCTTCGGGTCTCTACAATTGGTATCAGAGGAAAGGTATAGTCAACCTTTGGAAACTAGGACGTGAAAACGTTAGTAAGATCCCTAGAGATATTTCTTTGGTATGTCTAGGAATGTCCCTAAGAATAAGTATACGTATAGGATATATTCCTAGAAATATGGTAACGATATTAGATTAAAACAAAGATGTTAGATATTGAAGTTACTCCCCCTTTATTATGATTTTTTCCACTCACACTATTCATTTTAGGTTTTAGAAAATGGCTGGAAACAAGATGATTCATGATAATGGAGGATATGATGGACAATGGAATGATATTCTTCATGAGAAACCAAATAAAATGGGATTTGGAAGTCCAAACATCATTATTATGCCGAATCATCAATCTCATAATATGATCAATAAAGTAAAATTTGGTAAGATTCCTGACTCGGCTAATAAGAGAAAGATGGAGTTTCATGATGATCATAGAGGAAAGAAAGTTCAATTTCCCCTATGTAAATCATGTGGGAAGAGGCATCATGGAGAATGTTTCAAAGGAACTGGAAGATGCTTTGGGTGTGGAAAAGAAGGACACAAAGCTAGTAAGTGCAATGGAAAATTTTCAGTTAACACTATGGATGAGGTTAATGGTATTGCTACGACATCATCAATGGTTAAATGTTTTAAATGTGGAATGTACGGGCATTATGAAAACCAATGCCCTAAGGGAATGTCTCATGAAGAGAATCGGTATGGTCGTATGAGTAGTATTTTTATTGATGATGATGAAGAGACTACAAATGATATGTTAGATGAAATAATTGTTGAAGCTCGGTCAGTGGTTTAAGAAGGTAGTGTAATTATTACAAGTTTATCAAGTGTAATGTTGTACTATAGAATAAAAAGACATCTAAGGATTGTTACACTGTTGTCTTTCCTTAAGTTTTGAATGTTTATGATGAATGGTATGAGTAAAAATGAAAGGTTATTCAGATATTTTTTGGAAAGTAGATGATATGCGCATAATGAAGGAATAATAACATAATGAGGTATTTGATTGTATTCATGAGCTCATGACTGATATAAGGAGAGGGTTATATCATGGTTTGAGTATATAGAATTTTTGGATTTTGGTATGTGGAAAGAGTTAACTTTTAACTGCATTCATGTTTTCACTAAGGTTCAATGTGTATTCAAGAGAATACGTGATTAAGGCATTTGAATGTTTGGAATGTGACCAACAAGACATATCTTATGATATATTGGGATCAACGACAGTATTAAATCTCTGGTAATCGTTTTCACTATATTATGAGAGTGGACTGCAGTATTATGGATAAGCCTAAATATTAGAATGGATTGTGTTGGACATAAGTTAGTATTGTTTAAGGATAGAATATTTTCGATATTATTGATGGGATGTTATAGTAATGTAGTTTTAGAAAAAGGACAACCTACAGGACGGGCAACAGCCCATCGCGTCGGACAAGGATGTGGGAATCGAACCCACAGCCGAAGTGCGACTGGCCTTTATCACCTACCACTGGCTTACAGGAAGTCCCTGTTTAGTAGAAACTAGTTTTATTTTATTAAGTGGTATGGAATATGAAGTATAAGTCCATTTTAGGAACCATATATGATTAATCTCACTAAAGAATGACTTATGTATATTTAATAACTTTTTCAAACCTTTTGCTTGAGACAGATGGAATGACCCATCATTCTATCACATGATCTGATAACACTTCAAGAATAACAAATTCAACTTTATTTATTTAAGATATGAAGTGGAAATTGTTCAAGGCACGAACAACAGTGATATTGTACCAAAATAAAGTAAGTATTTATTCTAATTCAAATTCTTCAACTTTAGGGAAACGATCTTGAAAACCAAAAATGTTGTCCTAGTGCTCTAATATCTGATTAATCAGATGTTAGCATAGATCATCACAAATTTATGGATTTGTGATTGTTGGCTTTTCCATAGCCATGTTCTCTACCACTCTCCATCAGAACATGATGGTTAGATTTTTCTTCCATATCCATATTTTCACCTATGTTGAAACCCAGTGATTAGTTTATTTGGGTAACCATTACGTTTCATACTTTTGTTTTTAAGGATTGGTTTTGGTATTCCTTTTTACGATGTGGGTTTCGATTAAAGAAACTTTTGAATTGTAAACCATTTATAACCCCGACGAATTTCGAGGGCGAAATTCATTTTAAGGGGGGTAGAATGTAACACCCCGAGATTTTTTGAAAAATATTCCTTTTAATTTCATTAATGTCTTGTGTTATATGCTACAAGGAGATTTCACAACACACATCACTGACCTGGCTTGAATTACACGTAATCGCGACCTTCCACGATAGCGTGTGTTGTACGCAACACCAAGTTTCGCTAAACAACGATATGCTATTAAAATATTATTAAAACTAGACGTTATGAATAGTAATAACCACTTTTTGAAATTTTGTAATTTCTATTTTTCAAAATGGACTTCATTTTTGGATTTGGAATATAGAAATTAGCTTAGGGTGAAATTTTGGTGATTTTCGGATAACTTTCATAGTTTGATGAATAGTGAAAATTACTAAATTTTAATTAAAATCAACTTTTTCAATCGAAATAATTAATAGTGATAAATTATTAATTTGAGTGGTTTTAAATTATATTTAGAATATATTTTTACAATTTAACACAATGTTGGTCATTTGATGTAATTTCCCATTTAAACCAGTTATAAACAAGTGTCAATCTTTTGACAGTTATTATCTCTTAAAAACACGCCTTTTGTTTTGACGACAAGAATTAATTTTTAAATTAATTAATGCAACTGATATGTTTTAAATTTGATAAAATAGAAATCAGTTTTGAGTTCATAATATCAAATATATCTTAGGCCTAATTTTTTGTATTTTTCTGAAAACTTTCAATTTTTGGTGTATAGTGAAACCACTAAGTGGTAGTTAAAAAAAACTGAATTTTTCATAAAACTGAATTTTACTGCTTCTGTGGGTGGAATTTCAAAAATCCGAGAGACACGGTTGATTTCAGTAAGTAAAATGTGGTTCAATGAGATGGAAATATTTTTTTGGTGAATAGTAACCTTTTACTTTTATTTACCACGGTTAAAAGTAAATAGGGTAATTAAGGGTAAAAATGATATTATTATTACCCTAACTCATGTCAAAATTCTATTGGATAAGTGTAATTCGACCAAAAACAAGCTTAGGAATAAAATATGACCATTTAGGCCCACTTGGATTAGATTAGGACATTTATTATTATTTAATTCAAAGAAGAGTTAAAAGAGTTAAAATCAAAGTGTATTTACTAAAACATTTTTAATATAGGGTTATACATAAGATAAATTCGATTGTAAATATTCATTAGAAAGATAAAAAGATTTAATACATAATGGTATTTTATTTATAATTTTTAGACATTAAATAATTTAATTTATTTATGACACAACGATGATGCAGTAATTATCTTATTAATGAAATATTGACATAATTGATGTTATAAATACTCAAATAAATATAATTTGAGACATTTTATGACTTACACTAATTTTATAGGTTAATATGACATGTTATTGTTGATTTAATTTACTTTTTTAGAACGTATCATTCTGTTATAAGTTTCACAAAAATCAATTACTAAATAGTGTCAAAATTGACATAAAATAGTTTTTAAAACAAATATAATATTATTAATTGTTATTTTATTCCGAAAAATCTAAGGTTCGGCCAAATGACTTGGATAATGTCATATATATTAATAATAAACAATTTGTGGTTCTTTTGGATTCTTATAGTAAGTTTATTAACCTTATAGTATAAGAACACAAGAAGACACAGTAAAAGTAAAATTATTTAAGTTAATGTTAAATCTAAATGATAAGGTTAAAATAAAAACCTAAAAATGTATAAATTCTATTAAATGAGAAGATTGCTATCCATACCCACCTTATCCTTGAAATAAATCAATTTGGAGCTATTTAAAACCGATCATGACTTTATAATAAAATAATATTTTTTGTTATTCCAAAGGTGCCCCTCTCCTCCCTTATAAAAGGACACCTCCTCCCCCTCCTCCTCACACCAATTTGAGCACTCAAGCTCGGAAAACCCCTTCCAAAATCCCTTCTCCACTTCCCTAGAATAATCCTAGAGGTCCTGGTCTTCTTCAAAGACCAATCATAGTTCCCTAAGTGTAGGATTCAAAGAGGCGTTTCAAAGAAGAGGTAATATCCATTACCGATCTTTTCAATTTCATTCTTCTTCAAATTCTTCTTCTTTAGTTGTATCATGATAAAGTAATAACATAAGTATTAATTACATACTGATATGTTATTATAAATATGAAACAACCCTAATTCACCTTCTATCCATCCTACGGAAAAATGAAATCATTGCACGTGCGTACGAACAGAATACTGTCTCCACGCCGTGGTGTAATCCATTTTCCACCATCACCTTACAAGGATGGGTATAATGGTGTAATGAGTAACTATATATGATTATTATAAAGTGATATTGATACTGAAATTTTATAAATACACTTAAATACAATTCCACGATCATGGGAACAATATCATCGCTCGTGCGTACGTACGGAATACCGTCTCCACGATGTGATGCGACTCGTTCTACATGATCATCATTACATAGTAATTATATAAATGAATTGAATGAATAAATATGATATATGTTACACTAATACCATTATGGATATATGGTATCTATAAACTTAAAATAATAATAAGAATTTATTCGGCAAAACACGCATAAGAACAAAAGGCAATAAAGACCCGAGTAACAAGTAACAATGAAATATTACTAATAAGAAGCTAAGAATATGACCATATATGATATCATATCAATAATTATGATTCTGGAATAAGTCAATAACATTATTTAAACCATTATACAGGATCTTCGGATACATACAAAGCAAATCGGACCTAAGGTAAGGGAAATATCACAATCTCATTTTTATCCAAGATTGTTTATACTTTGGTATTTACTGGGGTGTATTTTATCATCCAAATCCATGTTTCCTCAATATATAATATTATTTCCATCCACCTACAATTTTTTAAATCCAATTTTACCCTTAGGTGAGTTTTTATTAAAGGATATGAAAGGAATCTTTTGTCGTTTTTCGTACGAGGTACTTTTTGACTTTTCTGACAAAAGTACGATGACTGTTTTTCTTAACTTATACGGAATGAATGAATTTTTAAAACATTATTTACAAGAATATTCCTTTACATGTTTTCAAGTTTATTTTTAATCAACTTCTTTTAGTTTAAAATTTTATGACATGTTAAGAAAGGAAAATGTTTTTGAAGTAGAAAGGATATTTTCCTCAAGAATGGAGTTCAAGTGTTTTATCAATATTATTTTCCATCTAAGATAATAAAGGGTCATGTTTTTATCCCTATTATTACATTTATTTGATTATGTTGTGATGGAAATATTTTTATGAATTCTTTTATGTTATATGAATTGTTTTATGATGTCATGATGTTTAAGATTCCCATTTTTATTACATGGGTTATGCAATGATGTATGGTTTATGATTTTGTGGCACACATAAGAATGGTATCATTATGAGATGGGTGGTACCTATATCTCCCTCCAATGCATTGGGTAAAGATTTTATATCTCATGAGATAGACATGGCTGGAATGGTAAGTTATACCGGTTCAGTGAAACAGGACTGAAACGAGGGTGACTCGGTTCAAAAAGGGACTTTGTCCACTAAGATAGTCTTGGAAATGAGTCTTGACTAACAAGAAATGATTTTCTATGATTATGTGTGTATTCCAAAAAGTTTTATGTTTTATGTTAGGATTATTGTGATTACATTTCACTGCCATGATTTATCCCATGTTATGAAATTATGCTCTCTTTTGCAGGTTAAGAATTTCAAAATGTTATGTTCTTATGATGTGATTGATATTTCTTTTTTTTACGCTTACTGAGCATTTGATCTCACCCTTTTATGTTTACTTTTCCCAAGGATATAAAAGAAAGGTTTTAGTTATAAAAAAAGGGAAGATCTTTATGGGATATGTTGAAGATCTTTCACGAGGATTAGAAGATTATACTCCGAGTTTCCAAAGACACTAAACTATTATGATCCTTGTGTGTGTGTTTTTGTTATGTACTAAGTATTCCGCAAATGTAATGTAATGTAAATGTACGTCAAGCTTCTGGTCTCTACATTGTTCCTCTGATTCCCTAGTCAGGTGAATGGAAATCAGGCTCATATACATACTCGTCATCCAAGAGGGGACCCATTTAGTGAATGAAATTAATGGAACCTAAAATCAATTATTCTTCTAATGAGGTCTCTTCTTGGGTAATCACCTATGGTGCTGCTATTTGGTGGGGGAATTCCCATTACATCAGATTTGAGGGAATAAAATATTAGAGTGTCAAATACAACATTGACCTTGGTGTAGGTTCATTCTCCTACGCTTTCTCTCTATTTTTCATGCCAGTCTTATTTTTGAAGGGTTGGAATTTAGAGGATTGTGTTTCTGATGACATTGAATACATTTTAGTGTAAGTAGCTAGGGGAATGGTAAGTTATTTCAACTATTCTAAAAGTATTCCATGAGATCGGTTGACATTTTTTGAGTCATACAAATATAAAACTTATGCACCCTTCTACTAACAACTTCTTGGTACACACCTCCTTCCTCAGGGACAGTGGTGAAACAGAACCCACTTTTGCGGGCGGTGGTCATAGTTTCAGTTTCTCAAAATATAGCATTCTTTGTAGGAAGTCTATTAATTTGATACACTCTTTAATGGTGTGTCCCGGTATCTGATAAAAGGGGTAATAATACAGATATTCATTGAGACCCTCCTCATCATCCCTTTTACGTTATGGAAGACAGAGTACGTCATTGTCTATAATGACTATGAAATAGCCACAGACATGACATCTTGGAATGAGTAAAATGTATTCCATATTTCCTAGAAATGATTCTATCTGGGTCCCCTCTAATTTCCTTTTCAATGAGAGGGTTTTGGTTAGTGTCTATAGGGGATTTCAAGATCTGGTGTTGGCCTTGTATACTTTACATGGATGATCAGAATTTGTTGCTCATTGCAGAGATTGTCGATGCACATTGAAAGAATCTCATCTTGGGGTAGTGGTTGGTTTATACTATAAGTAATACCTTAACATTTAGAAATTAAGTGTGATACACTCCTGTTTTCACACAGTTTTAAATTTGAGAGGTCTCTGAATATTGCATTTTGTAGCATTGAGACGAACTAGGAAAGGAATTATCGATGGAGATACTATCCTCCTTCTATCAACTGAGCTGGAAAACTAGTATACCATACAAAAGATAACCCTTGAAAAGTTCACATGAAGCATATGAGTTTCTATGATTCTTGTTACTCTGGGGTTTCTATCAATGTATCATAAAGAGACACATAGTGCGTTAGATGATGTTCTAGGTGTAGGACCCAATATAACCCTAAGAGAGGAGGGGTGAATCAGGGTGTCAAAATTTTCTTCTAAAGTGACGGATCTTGTTCCTATTTTGGTAGGAACTTTTTAAACTTATATGATGGATTCGATCAGTAATCAAACATTCAAATATAGAGTCACAACATCGAACTTTTACTTGGTCCACCACTAAGGGATAGTCTAAGGAGAATACTCCAATGGTGTGTTGGTCATACATAAATCCATGAATCTTCAATAGTTGTGTAATACAAATGTTCATCCATAGTCACTCTATAGTAGGAACACTGCCTTTACAAGGTTTTAGGGATAGATCACTTCATCCCTTTGAACACTTTCAATGACCCCCCCCCCCCTTACTCGCTAATTTGAGAGAATTATAACATAGTTTCTCAACTTGAAGGTCGCTTCAATGGTTTGGAATTAAATTATTTGTCCATGACTTAGAACGAGACTCTTCTTGCACCGTATACCTGATTTGATGCACTTTTAAAACCCTATCCACTTAAAAATTATATTCAACACTGCCTTTCGTGAAGATCAATTATGAATCTCACTACCTTCATGATGCTCTCCTACATTCGTGGAACAAACATCCTTCGCGAAGCACCCCTTCCTTCGTGGAGCAGACAGCTTCAGAAAGCTCACTGGGTCAACGCGATATACCCCATCATCATGAAGTACTCATTAAGAAAAGCATTGGCATCACTTATGACTCAACAAGTCATTCTTGTGATGCTCATGCTAGTATAGAATGTTAGTTTTACAGAGTTCCCCTATCTTCGCAAAATCCAATAAATTCTATATTTTCCATGGGATAATTCCTATGAAGTCAAGAGAGGTCGCCTCATATTTATTGGAATGACTATTCAAGATGGTCCACCACTTCTGCATAGATTTCCTAGGTCTTTTAAAAATGAATTATCATAGCTCCTTCTGTGGTGAAGCTCCATGGAAAATTATCATTCGTGATTCTCATCATAATCATGGTTCTTTCCATAAAAACCTTCTTACAACCATGAGTCTCTTTTTCATGTAATCCTAGAGAACACCCAAATTCCGGATAGCCCTATGGTTCCATATAAATACACCTCCATTCATAGTGCGGATTGGATTTTGGGTGGAACTATCCTCTCCCAGATCATCTGTATTTGCATCATTTTAACTATCATTTAAAGGATTGAAATCCATGATGTTTACTGAAGCATAATGAATTATTGGAATTGTACCAACTACTGGAAATTAAGATGATTCTTTCTTCCATTTACAGGGCCAATCTTTTTATTTTCAGGATCCTCTTCCAGAATCTTAATGAAGGGATAATCTAAGGGAACCTTTATACAGTCTAGTCGTATTCCTCTCCTATGAGGGGACCGGTTCATGAGATGTGATTATTTGGGATACCCCTCTACTTGGTATCTTATTTATGTGGGAAAATACGGATGTCTGCTGGGTGGGTGGTTTAGGTAAAAAGACCCCCCACCCTATGTGATGGGGCTGCTACTTTTCTCTTAATATTGTGCCGCATCCTAGATTTTTTGGTCTTACGAGGGCATTTTTTGTTAGAAATTCCCCCATCCCTGAGGGATGGGGCTGATCCCATATCAAGACAATGACTGTTTTTGTCACTATCACCTGATTTCGTGCATATATGTTTGAGTGTATGGAAGATATTATTATGGGTCTACACAAGAAATGTTTGCTTCAAAATACATTAACAACAATTAATGATAGGCCTCCCTTAATCAGGAAGCTGACTGAATGTTCTTGGTTTCATATCTACAGAGCTTTTCAATGGCTTGATCTCTTCAAGCTTGATGTTTTTGAGACATAATCAATGTTAGTTTTTTATAGGTGTGCCACCTTTTAGTAGAAAGGGATTTTCGTGATAGCTACTTTGGGATAATGAAATTATATGATTCTATTTCTAGTGACTTCTGATGGATAGTGTTTATGGTGAAGTGTAAATATTCATGTTCCCTCCACCCTCAGATGTGAATATAAAATGGGGCATCAGCAATTAGACAACTCAACTTATGTAGTGCATTGAGGCAGGTTAGTTCAAGATCTATATTTTGACTCTTGTATTGTGGTCACTGCACAGTCAGAATGGATTGTAGGTTGAAATTACGACATATCTTTCCCACTATTTTGAAATGTTCTTCATACACATCATATGGTAAGAATTTTTCTTTTAAGCGGTATAGGGGATCCAGATATTTGGGTGAATGTTATGTATTCTCTCTTCTGATAATGCCCTTAGTACATCAAACTGAGAAGTTGATAAGGGCCTAAACATACTATGTACATAATCCCTATCCATGTTAATTCTCAGAAGAAACATGTCCTTTTGTTCTTCTATGAGAGACTCCTCAACATGATCGGACCAACTTGGATGCTTCTTGATAATTTCATTTCAAGCGTCGGGGTTGATGGGGGTCTCATTGGTATGGGAATGTTCTAGGGGAAGCTCCGAGTGGGAGCACTATCCAATGCCACCTCTTTCTTTATAAAGGATGTAAATTCTCAATAATAGAGTCCTTAATGTGTATGAACCCATCATTCCAAGGGACTCAAAATATGAGATATTTCCTAAATTGGAATTGGATAGATGAGGAACTTCTTTCTGACATGAGATATTATTGCATAGAGGGGATTTTCAATTGATTCCATAATAGCAAGGACTAGTATAATAGCTAGATGTCTAACTACTGGGTGAATTGTTGAATCATATACCATGGGGATGACTTTTAGTTCAAACAATACCAAGAGGAAGACCTTATCAGTGAAAAGATAAGTCACTGTGTGGAGGACATTATAATTTGATGGAATTTTGGCTAGTACTTCCATAATTTCTTGATGTATGTATACATAAAGAATATCAATAGTGTATTCCCTTGGGAGGACCATCAGGGTAAACGATAGTAAGGTGATGACCTTCTTGTTGTTTGATCTTCTAGGCATGAGGAGGGATATCGTGATGCTCATCAGGAGAAAAGATCTCATGACTGATTTTTTATTTTCAAAATGCTAATACATTATGGTATGGTCTTCTCATGAGGAACTTTAGAGATGCTGGTTACAATATTGCAGGGAGGACCTTAGGAACTACCACATCTACTTTTTTAATTTGGTAATGGATTCGTAGGATCCTGAGTTAACAAATATAAGTGTTTTCTAGCATCAAGAACACAAAATTCCTAATGAGTAGGGTCATTAATGTATTCTTTACTTTACTATTTCCTTTGGAACAGTTTATTTTGGGGCACTCTCTTGCAGGTTACTAGGCCCGCCTACTGTGGGTGTCAACCTTCATATATGGGTGCACGTTCGATTGGCTCCCGTAGTGCTGCCAGGATACACTGGTTAGAATCTTGAGTTTTGGGATGTATATATGCCTGATCTATAGAGGCCATCGTGGTAGACTGGTGTCCCCTATTGGAATGTGTATTTTTTTCCCTATCTGGTTGTCCTTTTATTGCGGAATATTACCAATGACCCTCGTAAATGGGAGCGAGGATGAATGTATCCCCAGAGTGATCACCTTATTTTGTGGATGAGTCACCCCACTTTGGGACATGGAGTTTTGGGCCCAAATACTTACTATTACCATGGACATGAATATATGTTGACATGTTTGTAGGATATAGTCAGGAATTGATGTCTGGTACTCCATAATTTCTAGGATGTGATGAGAGACGTCCTTGGATGGAATGTGAATATATTCCCATCCCGATACCAGAGCAGAAATATATACCTTATATGATCCTCTATTTACTATTAGTTAATATTGAATGTTCTCCCATTCAATGGTCGATATATGGGTCTTCTGATGATTTTTAGTTAGGATACGCTAGATATTTTCTCCAGTTTCAATCGCGTTTGACTTGTAGAATTCATATTCATGAGAAGAAATTTGTGTTTTTTCATTTCTTCTCTATTTGGATGATTGGATTGGTATGAATACACATGAATTGTACTCATCATGTATTTTATTTCCACCATATTTAAATGGTGAGCTTCATATTCATGAGAAGAAATTTGCATGTACGTGTTTTTCACCCTATTTGGATAATGGTCATGATATATAGTAGTAGGAATTTTCACCTACTCATAGTTGGTATCCATTCTATTTGGTTGATGGATTTCTTGTTCATTATCCAAGATTTTCATCTACCTGTAATTTTTCACCCTACTTGCTTTGTGGGTTTGGAGAGCATTAGGATGAATTTGTTCTTACTCACAATTTTTCGTTGTATTTACAGGAAGGTATTCCTAAGAGAGAGCATGAATATTAATCTTCCTATAATGTACCACCATATTTATATAGTGGGTTTATTTAGTAGGATAGAGGGTATTTAACTATTCTTTTTTGTCCAATTGTCACCCATGGAGGGCCACTCAAGGGGCCTGTGTCCATCAGACTTTAGTAGGAGCCCTCAAGGTGATATCCTCTTCATAGTGAGGATACTCAACCGAATGGTGGTGTGGGTGATTATTTATAGTAGGGGACCTTGGGTGGGAACCCTCTGTTGTAGGGATGAAATATTCAGTTAAGACTTCACCAACCACCCTATGGTTAGGTAGAAATTCATTTTCGCATTTTGGGGACAGGCTCCTAAAATGATGGGAGACGGCTGTTAAAGATGCCTTTTTCGGGGTCTTCGACCGTCGAGGGTTGAATGAATGGTGGGGATTTATAGCCTTGAGGGCCTACCTTACTGACTCCAAGGTGGGAAGAGTACCATTTTGGTGGTACTCTTAGATTAGTTCTTTTGAAACCTAGCATTGGATATGCTGGGTGGGCGATGGAACCCTTTTCTTCATTGAGGATCTGGCTACCTATGTGGTTGTTGATGTGTGTGTCTGAGAAAACTATTGGGATGTCATTATAAGGAAGGAATATATGAATTGTACCAACAATATATGTGATAAATTTAGAAAAAAAACCTCTTAAACGTATCATCTCATGATCACATGCATAATGGATGTCCCTATCTAGCCCTCTTTCTCTTTGGATGAAGAAGATTCCCGACGTGGGGAAATACCACCACCATGGTCAAGGATTCATGATCAGTTCACCATTTTTGTTTCCATAGTAAATGTGGCATTGGGGTAAGGAATGAAATGGTTTTTCATATCATCTCTATCAAAAAAGTTTTTGCACTAACGATTGATTTTAGGGGATTATTTTTGTGCAATTATTCACATTGCGTCCATTACTTCTGAATGATCTCTGAAAAGTTTTATTTTAAGATCCAAAACACCCAATGGTTCTCATATCCACAATTCATGGACCTACATTCCAAAGGAAGCAACTCATTTGGGAACATGGCCATTCAGACATAAGAAATAATGTTTTCGAGAGGATGGGATGTTGGGAACATCACAAACTTTTAGGGGGAACTATTTCCAGTTATAGGACTCTCTTATATATTTCACTCATGTTCATGAATCTTTTGTTCATTCTCAAGTGTGTGTCCATGGATTACCCCTCGGTAAAGATCAATGATAAATATTCATGGCCTTTAGAATCATCTATAATTATCCAAGGTTCTCCATCAATAGAGTGATCTATATATATTTAAGGTCCTCCATCAATACTACACTTTTATGGACGGATTAGTGATTCTTTAACCTTTTCTGGGGATGTAAATGGTCTTAGTCCCATTTGTAAGGCACTATAGAGTTTATTGTTTTAACGACCCAATGTTTAATCAATGGAATTCCCTTATTATAATCATATCATATAGTATAATCACATAAAATCACATTAGGAGACATAATGCCACATCTTGATTAAATGAACGATTATATTCTATGTGACTTTTAAACATAATTTTCCAGTTCTTTTATTTTAAGTAAAAAATATGATATACACGGCTGTGATCAGTAAGATGTTTGGAGTCTGATAAGAAAAATGTAATTTTTGGTGAATAGTAACACACCCTTATGAATAGTAATGTTACCCTTATGAATAGTAATATGACCCTTATGAATATTAAATCAACTAAATAAATAGTAACCTTACCAATGATGGTATAAATAAAATTTATCCATCCTATAAGTGACAATATTATTTAATTATATTACAGAGTTGGTATTTTTATAATTAATTAATAATTAATGATTAATTTAATAAATTTAAAAAAAATTTATTTTCATAAAATTTATTCATAAACTAGTATTTTTATGTCTTATTATTATAAGATAATTTTATGAGACCTTATTTAAATTTTCAAATAGTTAGAAAAGAAATTTTACTTTTAAAATTGTTATCATTCAAGTAAATTATGGTTTTAATTAAAAACTAAATTACTCTTATTTATAATTTTTTTTTATAAAATGGACTTCATTATTGGATTCTACATATCACAAGATGGTTAGGTAGATTTTTTTTTGGATTTTTTGAAAATAATTGAATTTTTGGTGAATAGTAAAATAAGATAATTTAAGATAAAAGCTAAATACATGAATTATAGAGTCACAGATGTTGTTCTGGTGCTGTAGGGACCATTTTTTCGAACCCACATTCTCATTTTCCTATATTTATTCATGTAATCATCACTATTTCATGTCTTCTGATGAAATAATAAATTAATTATTATAATATTGAGAAAACCCCTCTCCCTCCACTATAAATACTACCCTTCCCAACCTCATTTCCTCACACCTCTCAAGCTTCAAGCCTAGTAAAAATTATGCCCAAAGCCCTTCCCTAGACACCCCCATGAATTATAATTCTTGGTCTCATCAATAGACCAAGACATTGTTCCTTGAGGAGGATCTCAAGAGGAAAATTCAAGAGGCAATCCCCCTATATTGTTTCATTCAATTACGTTTTAAATTTCATTACTTTTCTTCTATTATCAAAAAATTATATAATCCAAATGTCATGATAAATCCATAATGATTGATTTTCTGGTATAAAATCCTGTGAAAAGAATATTATTTATTAAAATATCCCCCTCTCTTTTATTTTTAAAAATGAAATCATTGCCGGTGATATATTAGTTTACCATCATCGTAAGAGTTGCAACTTTAATTTCCTTTAACACCCTCAAGGATTTCAATAGAAAGAATAAATGGTAGAAAAAATATTTTAATATTAAATTTTAAACCACTTTATGTTCTTGAAACAACATTTATATTTATTACTAAATGATTAAATTAAACATGTTCTTTCTGATCCAAAAACCACCCAAATTAACCTAAAACGACCATCATTAAATTTTATCTAATGATTCATCCTCAGGGTATATAACCAAATTCATTATAATGTCATTTAAACTCATTTAAGATCATTAATAATGTGTAATATCAATTCTGTATGTTTATCCACATTCTATATGAACATCTATGCATGTGTACAAGTGAACCGTTCATGAAAACTATGAAAACGAACACTCCTGAAACAATTAATTTAAACTCTATAACTCATCCAAATGACCATAAATGTACTTAATGAAATCACAATGAACCATATATATGTATAAAAGGTTTATTAATTGTTAATTAACTAATCTAATTTCATTATACAAGACATTAAAGTGAAGAATTTTTTCGGATACAAGGTAAGGGGAATTATCAAACCCAGCATTCTTTCTTCATGTATTTCATCATTCACTCCTTTTCAATATGGTTATTCCATAAAATTAATTTCTTTATCATCAGCTTGCCTTTAATGGTACATACATGTTTTCCAATGGATTTTATTTCAACCACAATGTTTTCCAAAATAACTCTTCTTTCCAAAACACACCTTTTACTTCCCACTAATGGTTGATAGTGCTTGTATCAATAATTTTATTCCCACTACCATTTGGGAACCAAAATTTTATGGATGTATGATTTATGATTTGAAACCCATTCCATTCCATGGGTTGTTTTATGTTCAGTATTGATATATGTTCCTTGTGGCATGCATGATAATGTAAATGTTATGATGTGATGAGTGTGCCAGGAATTATATAACACAATAAAAATGTTATGATGTGATGGGTGCATATGAAATTATATTGAGCCCCATTTAATTGGGAAATGTGAAGAACCTCATGAGTAAAGTGAAATATGTGTGAAAATGATGCTATATTTTTTCAAAACTATTTGTGGTAGTTATCAACTAAGACATATGGTTTCATTTTTATGCGTTGTCCAATTATAGGCTATTATAAAATGATACTTCTCATGATTATGATGATGATGTTATGAATATGCTCAATCCATGTTATGTTTTTTCATGTTCTTATCTATCCTCTTACTGGGATTTTCTCCCACCCCTTTTTGATGTGTATCCTCGGGTGACTACATGTACAATGGAGTACACAAGGGACAATAAGATGCTAGAGAAGAAGGAATTAAATTAATGATTATGTTTTATGTTGTAGATTTTATGTATGGTCCTAGATTTCCCAAGAATCTAATCCTTTGGATCCTCATTGTGTAATTTTTTTATTTTGTTTATCGTTGAAAGGATGTAAATGTAATTAAAGTGAACTAGGGCCATTATAGTTGGTATTCGAGGCATGATTTAGTTAATTTTGGAATTAATATTAGAGAACATAAGTAAAAATCCCTAATATAGAATATGTATATGAAATCACACGAGAATCTTTTCTAAACACAGAGATCCCATAAGATATTATTTTATAGTTAATTGCACAAAGGAATAGATTATTTATTCATGGATTGATGACAATTGTTTTCTTATAGCCTTTTCTATTTTTGAAAATGGTGGGAACCAAGAGAAACCATGCCAACAACCCATGCGAGGGACAATGAAATGATTTCTCGAATGACATACCCAATGCTTTGGGATGTGGAGTTCAAAACTTTATAGTGATGATTGCTCATCTATCTTAGGTTACGAATAATAACATGAATAATGTGGAATGTACTCCTTCACCTATGAGGGAGAAAATTTCTATCAAGTGTTTATACAACAACAACCACCGATGTTTACTCAGTCTTCTAATCCAATAGTTGTGGAATAGTGGGTTAACTCCATAGAGAAAATCATTTATGTGATTCACTGTTCTAATATGGGGATGGTGAATTTGGCCATTTACCGTCTAGATAGAGAGGTTGACCAATGGTTGGCTTTGATTAATAACACCAAGCTGAGGGATGAAATTGAAGAGATGGAGTGGGGAGACTTTAATATATTGTATCTTAACAAGTATTTCCCATTAAATTTACATACAAAGATTGAGAGAGAATTTATAGAGCTTAAGAAAAAGGAAGGTGAATCTGTCACAACCTACAAAGAAATTTTCGAAAGGATTTCAAGGGATTATTCGGGTTTTATTATAAACAATTACAGAAAAATAGATAGATTCTTTGGTTGATTAAAAACAAACCTTCGAAAGGATCATGTAATTTGATACATTGGGAGTTATGAATAAGTTATTCTATGTGATCTCAAAGTGGAAAAGGAGTTTGTATAATCGTTCCATATATATGGTGATAAGAAGAAAAATATGTAGTTTTATTCTATAGGATATAATGTGAAAGGTGGAATGAAAACTCAACTACCCACATGTCAAAAATGTGGGAATAATCATAATAATAGTTTCCTCAAAGGGACAGGGAAATGCTTCATGTGTTGGAAAGAAGGCCACCAATCTAATGAATGTTTAAAAGACATGAGAAGGAAGGAGAATATGGTGAAGTAAAGTAGAGAACCACCCTTGGTATAGTTCTATAATTATAGGGAGAAAGAGCACTATGCAGTCTGATTTACTAAACCTCGAGTCCTCGAGGGTAATCTACATCAGCAGCCACCAAATCAAAAGGAATAAGGAAAGTCTTATACCATCACAAATGTGGAAGTGGATCATGAATATTATTTCATACAAGGTACACTTTATATTCAATATATAATGGAAAGAATCTTATTTTATTCTAGTTCTATGAAATTATTTTTATCCCATATGTTTTCTAGAACTATTGAATTGAATCCCCAAAAACATGAAGTATAAACACCTGTAAAAACTCCTAGTGGTGAAATCATTGCAACCCATGTGTTTGACCCTTCTCCTGTTGGAGTATTTGGGAAGATTATTACAGTGAATATCGTAATACTTCCATTGGTAAGATTCAATGCCATAATGGGGATGTATTGGCTCTCATTATATAGAGCACACGTCAACTATCAAGAAAAGGAGATATCTTTTCATATTATGAACCATCCCATGATCCTCTACAAATTAAAGTAAGATAATGACTCGCCTTTTAAAAAACCTTCTTCAGTGTGGGTTTTGATTCCCTATGAAGAATCATACCTCACATAAATGGTTAAGTCAATGGAAGGTATCAACCTTGGGGAAATTCCCCTCATGAGGGAATACAATGATGTATTTTCTGAAGAGTTACCCAAACTACCACAGGATCATGAGGTAGAGCTTTCAATAGAACTCATACCTGGAACTTCTCTTATATCAAAGTATCCCTATAGAATGGCTCTTATTAAATTGGAGGAGTTAAAGAATAATTTGTAAGAGCATTTGAAAAAGGGTTCATATTCCCCAGTGCATCACCTTGGGGTGCACCAATTCTCTTTTTGAATAATATGGATGGATTAATGTTGAAATGTATTGATTATTGGGAACTCAAAAAGAACACTATAATGAACAAGTATCCTCTTCCAAGTATTGATGAATTTTTCAATCAGTTATGAGGAGATCAGTACATCACAAAGGTGGATCTTTGTTATGGATATCCACATCTAATGGTTTTGAAGGAAGATATTTAGAAGAATACATTCTGTATAATGTATAGGAACTATGATATTTTTGTGATTCCCTTCAAAATTACTAATTCCCAAAAAAAATTCATGGATTTGATGACTATAGCCTCAAGACATTACCTCGACAAATTCATGGTAGTGTTTATCGATGATATTATCATCTAATCAAAGAGAAAGGATGAACATGGAGAATATCTAAGGCTTCTGTTGGTGACTTTGGGAAAGTAGAATTTGTACGCCAAGTTTAGAAAGTCTGACTTTTGGATGCAATAAGTCACATTCTTTGTAATTGTGATCATAAGTTAGGGAATTTCTATATACCACTCAAAAACAAAGGAGATTAAGGATATCCTAGACCCTCTAGTGTAACAAAAATATATTGTTTTCCTGGATTATTTGGGTACTGCCGACATTTTGTGATAAAGTTCTCATGATTTTTAATCCTGCTATCTAAGTTTACAAGGAAAGAGGTGAAGTATGTCTGGACAGAAATGTGAGGAAAGCTTCAAGGAGATAAAGAGAATGTTGATCAATGCACCTGTACTCACATTAATGAAAAGTGGATAACGTTTTGTGATATATAGTGATGCTTCCAGGAATGTCTTGGTATGTGTACTCGTGAAAAATTATAATGTGATTTCCTACTCTTTAGGGCATGTTGAGATCCATGAGTAGAACTACCCTACACATGATCTAGAGCTAGAAGTTTTGATTTGTTCCTCAAAAATCTGGCAGCATTACCTCTATAGTGATAAGTATGATATATATATTTATCACAAGAGCATAATGTATATATTCACACAATAATATCTCAACATGCGTCAATGGAGATTGTTTGAGAAAATCTAATACTACGATTTCTCTATAAACTATCAGCATGGAAGTGAAAATTAGGTAGCTGATACTCTAAGACAAAAAAAACCTACTTCTCTATCCATGATACAGATTGAGAAATACCCTCCCTTCATGTATATGAAAAGGATGGATTCGTAAATAAGAAGGGAAAGGAATAAATCCTATCTTTCCCTAAAAATTGCACAACTATCTATCCAAGGGAAAATTAAGGAGGAATAAAGGGATGATCCGGAGTTATAAAAGAAGGTGAATGTTGTAAAGGAAGGGAAGCTACAAGAGTTCCATATTGATGATAATGGTGTGATTTGGTTCCAAATGAGGATTTTTATGAATTTATCACCTGTGATAAAGAAGGATCTATTTGATAATGCACACAACTCACCTTTCTCTATCCATCTTGTGTGTACCAAGAAGTACCGTGATCTCCACGAATACTTTTGGTGGGACAATATGAGGAAGTAGATTCCTGATTATATCTCAAGGTTCTTGATATATAAACAAGTTAAATAAAAGTGACAGAAGTCCAAAGGGATGATGAAACTATTGCCTATACCCATGTAGAAATGGTATAATGTCACTATGGAATTTGTCATGGGTCTTTTAAAGACAACCATGGGAAGTAATTCAATATGGGTTGTGGTGGAACGACTCACCATGATATACCACTTTATCACAATTCAGGAAGATCTATCACTTGAAAAACATGAAAATATTTATGTAAGGGAAGTGGTGAGACTTCATGGGGTTCTACTCTTTATTTTATTTGATCATGATCACAGGTTCACATCTTAATTTTTGAGGAGTCTTCAACATTCCTTAAGTAATAAATTGAATTTCATCATGACCAATCACCCCCAAACATCTAGCCAATCTAAAAGGACTATTTAGACGCTTGATGATATGATCTGAGTCAAATAATTGATATTCATAGGTGGATGAGATCAGAATATCCCATTAGTTGAGTTCTCATATAAGAATAGCTTCCACTCGAGTATTCAGATGACTCCATATGAAGCTCTATATGGAAAGCAATGTAGAAATACAACATGTTGGGATAATGTTAGATAAAGAAACCTACTTGGACTTGATGTTGTGTAAGAGAAGAAAAAGAAGGATTAAGTCATCCAAAAATATATCAAAGCTGATCAATGTTAGAAAAATAACTATGATAACAATCATTGAAGGGAATGGAGTTCAAAGTTGGAGATAAAGTCTTTCTTCAAATATCAATGGGGAAGTGAGTCATGCGGTTTGGAAAGAAAGGGAAACTAAGATCAGGGTACATTGGCCCCTTTGAGGTCCTTGATCATCGAGGAGCTGTGAACTATCAGCTTGCACCAACATCAAATATAGCTCAAGTTCATTATGTCTTCCATGTTACACTCTTATGGAATTACATATGTGATCCCTTGCATGTACTAAACTCAGCAGTAATACAGTTGGAAGATGATCTATCTTATGAGGAGAAACTAGTAATGATTCTGGACTAGAGAGATAATGTTCTATGAAACAAGACAACCCTCCTTTTCAATGTGTTTTGGAGGATCTATAAGTATGAAGAAGAAACTTGGGAACTATAGGAGGTTAATAAGGATATGTACCCCCACCTTTTTATGCAAAACAAGATTTCGCAGGTGAAATTTCTAAAGGGGAGAAGAATGTGACGACCCAATGTTTTATCAATGGAATTACATTCTTATAATTATCTTTTATAGTATAATCACATAAAATAAAATTAACAAACACAATTCCACATCATTCTTAAACTAACTACAATATTTTATGTGACCTTTAAACATATTTGTTCCACTTTGTGATTTCAATTTCGAAAATCTGACTTACACGATTGTGCTCTGTAAGATGTTTGAAGTTTGATAGGACAAACATAATTTTTGGTGAAGAGTAACATACACATATGAATAGAAAATTTACCCTTATGAATAGTAACATGACTCTTATGAATAGTATATCACCCAGTGAATAGGAAATTTACCTATGGTAGTATAAATACAATTTATCCATCCTATAAGTGACCATATGATATAATTATATTATAGTGTTAGTATTTGTATAAGTCATAAATATTTAATGATCAATTTAACAATTTAAAAGAAATATTTTTTTCATAAAATGTACTGATAAACTATTATTTTTATGTATTATGATTATAAGATAATTTTATGAGACCTTAATTAAATTTTCAAAGAGTTAGAAAAGTAGTTCTAATTTTAAATTTTGTGTTTTTCAAGTAAATTAGAATTTTAATTAAAAAATAAATTAATCCTATTTAAAAAATAATTTTAATAAAATTGAGTTTTTTTTGATTCTACACATTGATAAATGGTTAGAGTGTTTTTTGGGAATTTTCTGAAATACATGAATATTTGGTGAATAGTAAAATATGATAATTTACAATAAATGATAAATACATGAATTATAGAGTCATGGATGATGTTATACTGATATAAGAAGCATTGATTCAAACTCATATTCAAAATTTAATATATCTAGTAATGTAATCATAACTATTTCTTGACTTTTGGATAAATAATAAATTAATGATTATAATATTGTGAAAACCCCTATCCCCTCCACTATAAATACCACCCCTCCCAACCTCATTTCCTCACACCTCTTAAGCTTCAATCCTTGTATAAATTCTTCCCAAAGATCTTCCCTAGCCCCTCCCCCACGTCCAAGATCTCTTCATATCTTCAAATGATCAATCCTAGGTTCTTTGAGGAGGATCTCAAGGGAAGAATTCAAGAGGTAATTCCTCTATCATTTTTCATTCAATTTCCTTTCAAATTTCATTTCATTTCTTCTCTTATCCTAAAATTATCTTATCAAAATGTCATGATAAATTTATTCTTATTGATATTCTGGTATTCTATCTTATTAAATGAAGATTATTCATTAAACCCCTCCCTCTCTCTCTATTATTTTTAAATATGAAATCATTTCTCGTGATGTGTCAATTTACCATCATCATAGGTGATGAACATTCATTTTACATAAACAACATAAAAATGTCAATAGAACCATTGAATGGTTGAAAAAATATTTTATTATGTACAATGTAACCCATTTTATGTTCTGGAAGAAACTTTTATATATAATACTAAAAGAAAAAACAAAACTTCTTCATTGTGATCCAAAAACCGCACAAAATAGCCTAAATAGATAATCTTTAAATTTTATCTAATGATTCATCTTCATAGTTTTTATCCAAATTCATTATAAGATCATTTAAACTATTTTAATATCATTATTAACTTGTAATATCAATTTTTATGTTTATCCATGTTCTACATGAACTTCCATTTATGTGTACAGGTGGATCGTTCTTGAAAACTAAGACAAAGAACACTCCCAATCAATGAATTTAATCTATATAACTCATCCAAATGCCCATAAAAGAAATTAATGAAACCATAATGAAATGTATTCATGTATAAAAGGTTATTTAATTGTTAATTAATTAATATATTGTCAATATATAGGATATTAATATGAACAAAGAGTTCATATATAAGGTATGGGGAATTCCTGAACACAACTTTGTTTATCCAGGTTTTCCCTATTTATGTCCATTTTCAGTGTGGCTGTTCCTTAAAAATAATTTCTTCATCATAATATTACCTAATTTTGATATACATGTTTTATAATATAGTTTATTTTAACAATAATACTGTCCAAAAGAAATATTATTTTCAAACCAAATCTTTTACTTCCATCTTAAGTTTGATGGGGCATGTATCCTGAATGTTATTCTATATTTCATTTGGGAACCCAAATTTTAAGAATTTATGATTTATGATGTGAAACCAATTTTTTTAAATTGGTTGTTTTATGTTAAATATTTATATATATTCCATGTGAAATGCATGATAATGTAAATGTTATGATGTGATGGGTGTGCTCAGAATTATATATAGTTATAGTGCATTGGGTAATGTGAAGACCCTCATGAGTAAAGAGAAATACGTGTGAAAATGATGCTATCATTGTTCACAAATATGTGTGGTAGTTAACTAATAATACATAAGGTTTAATTTTTATACATATCTACATTCCATACAATTAACTAATTCTACCTCTCTTGAATATGATGATGATGTTATGACTATGCCCACCCCATGTTATATTGTTTCATATTTTTATCTATTTTATTACTTGGATTTTATCTCTCCCTTTTAATATATATCCTTAGGTGACTACATATACTAATGAGTACACATGTTCCAATAATGATATATATAAGAAGGAATTAAATAAATGTTTATGTTTTATGTTGTAAATGTCATGTATGGTCATAGATTTCCCAAGACACTATACCTTTGGATCCTTGTTCTGTAATTTTTTTTTTGTTTTTTGACATTAAAATAATAAAAACGTATATTAATAAAACCGGGGTCACTATAATTTTCATATAGGGGGCATAGTTTTTTTTGATGTTAGGATCGAATCCATAAGATGGGATCCCATTGTATCCTCATGAGAAGAATGAGAAACCACATTGTTCAGTGCCACTTAATGGGTCACATCACCCTTTAAGGTTGTATGACAAGGACCCAACCATGTATTTTAGTGTCATGTTTCAATTATGTCTAGGTGGAAGGTTCATAGTCATTGTTCTATGCGGTAATTACCCCAAGGTGCCCCAAGGGACCCAGGAAAGAAGTGGTTTCCCATATGAAGTCAAGATCTTACTAGGGATATGGCCCAAATTGGGTGGATTTAGATTCTAGGATTGGACCTCATGAAGGTTTCCTATATATCCCATTTATTTGGGAATCAATTCAAACATAGTTCTATGGGATGGTACGTACACATGGAAGCCACCCAATTGGTGGGGAATTGTTGGGGCTTATAATAAATTAGAGGCCGGTTGCAAGAGGATTTCACTTGAACGGATTTAATGCAAGGATTAAACATGGGATCTGCCCAATTTTTCAAATTCATTGGGAATATGGCCCTTTGAATATTGAAGTGAATTTTTTGGAATTATACCATCTGGGTGGCCCATTTGATATTTGATGTTGGGACTTACATCTATGGAGAAGGCATGTTCGTGGTCGATGATTACACTAAGAAGCTGACCATTTGATATGTTCAAGATCGTGAAGATTTCATGATCGCCATTAACATTTAAGTCCACATGAGTCAGTCATGGTGTGATAAATAATAGAATTTAGTAGTTATGATGACCACAAAACCCTTCTCATCCACTGATGGGTGGCCATGAAGCCCAAAGGGGGAGGGAGGGGACTTTTTTGTGCCTGCCTCCTATTTTATTTTGGTAAATGGGATAGTCACCTTAGGTGATCCATACAACTACCTCCTGGGCTAAGGTGAATACATTAAAGACTATTACATCCCACAAGAAATGATAGGTTATGTAACACCCCGAGCTTCCACGATACGCTTCTCATTCAATAATGCAATAGCTTGCATTGTTCGCAACTTCACGTTCTGAAACACCGCGACTAATCAAAGTAGCTGTTATGAATAGTAATAACCACTTTTTAAAATTATAGAAATTTTATATTTCAAAATGGACTTCATTTTTGTATTCGTAATATCGAAATTTTCCAAAGTTGAATTTTTTGTAATTTTCAGAGAACTTCCAATTTTTTATGAATAGTAAAAATTACATAAAAACAACTTTTTAAATCAAAATAATTTATAGTGATAAATTATAATATTTAGTGGTTTTAATGTATAATTGGAATATATTTTTACCATTTTATCTAATGGTGGTAATTAGAATTAATTTAACATTGAAATTGGACATAAACAATTGCCAATCTTTTGATATAAATTGTTTCTTAAAAACACACTATTGTTGTGACAGCGGGAATTAATTATGAAATTAATTAATGCAACTTATATGTTTGGAATTTTTTAAAATAGACATCATTTTTTAATTCGGAATATCAATTATAGCTTAGGGTGAAATTTTGGCATTGTTCTGAAAAACTTCAATTTTTGATGAATAGTGAAACCACTAAGTGGTAGTTAAATAACTGATTTTTCGTTTAAATGAAATATTACCACTTCTGTGATTTTATTTTCAAAAATCCGACATACATGGTTGTCATTAAGAAGTAAAATGTGGTTCAATGAGATTAAAATAATTTTTTGGTGAATAGTAACTTTTAAGTTCTTAATCGCGATTAGAGGTAATTAGTGCAGTTTAAGGTAAAAACAATGTTTTAATAATATGATATGAGCTTGACACTTGTCCTACTCCTATTGGAGGAGTCATGGACGACCAAGACAACCCATGGGTCAACTTGGGGACCCCATGGAGCCACTTTGGTTGGAAAATGACATTAATATATATTTATTTAATGTTAAAATTAAATTGACACAAACATGAGTTGTTTTACTAAAAAAGTTTTTAAGTGGGGTTACACAAGTACAAATTTTAACTATAAATATTAATTAGAAAGCTAAAAATATTTCCTACATCATAGTATTTTTTTTATAATTTTTAGACATTAAATAAATTAAATTATTTATGACATCATTATGATACAACGATGACCTCATTATTTAACGATTTAAATAAAATGAGAAGATAATGCAACATCCAAGGCTTACACTTGTCCAAAGACTATTGGATGAAGAGATTTCAAACCCTTATCATCTTATACTCTAATTATATAAGTTTGGGGCCTCTAAAATTCTAAACTCATTTTATAATAAAGTGACTTTTCTTTACTTTCCAAGAGTGCCCCTCCTCTCTACTTATAAAAGGCCCCCACCTCTCCCACCTTATTCACACCTTCATGCCATTTGGCTCGGAGAACCTCTACCCAAATACTCTCCCAACTTCCACCTATTACTCATAGAAGCCTCACTTTGGGCATAACTCTTCCCAAGGAAGCCTTTGGCTCAAATCAAAAAGAGTTACCCGATTTTGAGGTAATGTCTTCTCTAATGTTGTTTTGCTTTATTTTTCTTCTCCGAACCCCTAAACTCTTTTTATTCATTTATTTTGTAACAACACCAGTATCCTCAATATACTAGGATGTTGTTATAAGAAGGATTAGAGCTACACTTACACACACCTACATCTAATGGTTAAAGAACATACAGTTTCTGTGGATGGTGAATTTCTGCCTCACGAAACGATGATTGTTCAACACTCATATAACACCTTAAAAGGAGGCCATTAAAATGTCACTATATTTATATATGATATAAAATATGTTTATGTTTTTCTTATGCTTCTGTATTTCTCATTTATGGCATAATTTATGATTTCCATTATGGGTAAAACGAGATAATTCCATTTTAGGAAGTGCGGACTACCGCCCCCTCAAAGTGATTTGAATCGTTAATGCCATATGTGGGATGTATAAAGGATGGATTAAATGGTATTATACAATATATTATACTGTAATTATATTATAAATTTATATCATTATGATTTCATTCCATTAAATACGAAATAGAAATGAAAGTAGCGTTCATGCGTACGTACGGCTTACCGTCTCCATGAACGGTGCATTTCATTTCTTACCTCTAAATGTTACGTGACATTATGAATGAATGTATATACTGTATATATATGATATATATGATATCAACATCATGAATATAATTCTGGATATAATGGATATTTCACCACATGAACAACTTGTAATTATAAGAAGTTTATTTTTGACTCAAGTACCAAAGATCGACAAAACGACCGTTATTAACTTAAATAATTAAATAATGTTCATAACATGGTAATAAGTGATATAAATGGAATAATGAACATGAAAAAGGTTCTTAATTAAATATAAATTAACTCTAGTTTATTATTCAAGAGGTTAATGAATGGTCGAGTCAGGACAAGACGCAATGTAAGGGAACTTCTTAACCCAACTTCCTTTCTTTGGGTTAATCTCCTACATTCAAATTATGTCATGATATTATTATGTCTTATTTTGTATTATTTATGTGTACCTATAGTTAATACACATAATATATCTATTTTATTTTAAAAATTATCTTTGTAAGGACTTTGTCTCAATCTCCTTTCATTGAGGCATATTTGGTTTTATACACAGATTTCTTTAATACGGTGTATAAACCACATTGACTTTTACATTTATTCAAAAGGAATCATTTTTATACGAAGCATTTACTAAACGAAAAAAGGGAATGTTTCTGTCGTACATATGCGGCGATAATAACTTCTCCGCCGCCGGGACCACTATTTGAGTTTCGGCTTCCTCTACAAGCCATACCCTTTTTTTAATGAAGAATAAATACCATGTTATACTTATCTCTTATTTTGGTATTAAAAATGGTTTTGAAAGCGTTTTTATTATATCAATGTGTTGTATTGATATCTTGTGATTGAAATGTGGAAATGTTATTTTTCCTTTATGCATGTTTTATGTGATACGATTATGTTATGGTTTATGAGATGTTTAAACCTGTTCATATGAGGAATGTATTGGACTTAATAAGTGACGGGTGGAGCCCGCTATAGCTCCTCGATGCATCGGTAGGTCTCATGAGACAACTAGACGTGGAATTGGCCGAGGCCCTTTCCCAATTTGGTTTATGGTTTTGGCCGAGGCCTTAATAATTTTAGACGTCTTGGCCGAGGCCTTGACGAAATGTTTCAGAATGTCTGGCATTATACATTCCCTAATTATGAAAGTTGTTATTGATATTTCATGTGATTATTCAACCAGTAGAATATCCATGTGAAGAAGTGAATGACATTATCTCATTTTACTTTTTCCATATTATGTTGATGTTCAAGTTTAAAAGGATTTTGTTTTAGTTATACATTGCCCTAAATTTTTATGTTTATTTATGAAAGCTTCCGCAATATTGTTATCCTTACTGAGCATCTGAGCTCACCCCTTTCAATGTTTTAATATTTTCCAGGATGTGAAGAAGTATTTTATGAATGACCTGTAGGGATTGTGAGAAGAGGATATGAGTGTAGACTATGGAGACTTTGTTATTGTAGTTTTTCACTTTATGATGTATTGTAACGTTTACGAATGTATCTAGTGTTTCCAAGGCTACTAAACTAATCGGTCTTTCGAGACATGATCTTTTGTGATCATGCCAATGTTACGAAGTAAGGCACCGACTCTGCGTAGCTGGGGTCGGGGCGTTACAATTGGTATCAGAGGCAGTTTAGTACTATCCTTGGAAGCTAGATTTAGATAAACTCTGATTAGAGCACATAGCCCAAAGATAGACTTTGAGGATTAGTATAGAAGAACTTCCTAGAATTTTTTTATTGTAGAGATATTGTGAGTTTTCCGAGCAATACATCCCTGTCTGGATACGAGCAGGTAGAGGTGGCTCTAGCACAGATGTACCTAGGGGTAAATCCCGAAAACACCGCTTTGAGCTAGACTCGAACGGGAACCGGTGCACGACAACGGGCCTTGCTGCACTCTTGGTTACGACAATCCCGGGGGATATGCTTTGGATAATTCCCATTTTCTTTACAAACCACTATGAAGGGTTATTATTATATACTTCCTCAAAGAAAACATTTTTATAATTATGGATTATATCCATAATTAGTTCAATTTATGTTAAGTGTTTTACAAGTATGGAATTATTTATTTTGATTCATGAACTAATCTAGTTTATGCCATTATTTAGAAATGGCGCCTAGTGGAAAGAATGGAAACTGTATCAATGCACACACTCCGTGTAGGGATTTCCCTCCTGCTCAAGATAATTATGGTGGAGCTAGTGATACAACTGGTGCTAATCAGCTTCTCACCGTACTAGGACAACTCACGCAGGTTATGAATAACAACCTTACTCATATGGAGCACCCTAATCCGCAACGTGGAGGATCAATGCTAGACCGTTTCATGAGGCAACAACCACCAAACTTCAATGGGAGTACAAATCCTATAGTAGCTGAGCAATGGATAAATTCCTTAGAGAAAATATTCCATTCCTTGGGGAGTAGTGAAAGGGAGAATGTTGTCATGGCAGTTTACCGCCTCACTGGAGATGTCGATCAATGGTGGTCACTAATTCAAAACACAAAGGAAGATGATGAATTAACAAACATGGAATGGCAGGAGTTCAAAGAGCTGTTCTTAGAAAAATAATTTCCTCGTGACCATCGAGTAGATATGGAAAGGCAATTTCTGAGTCTGAGGCAGAAGGAGGATGAGAATGTCGCAAAGTATGAGGCTAACTTTACAAGGTTAGCGAGGCATGCTGCCGATTATATACGTAACCCAAGGAGTAAGATTGATCGTTTCTTTGATGGGTTAAAACCATTTCTCCATCGAGCTTTAGTATCACAATCCTTCTCATCATAAGAAGATATTGTCTCATGTGCTATCAAGACGGAAAAAAAATTCTCTAAGTCTTATGACAACAAAGTAAAGCAACAGAAGAAGAGAACAGTGGAACAAGAGACAGATAAAGGGAAAAGGGAAAGAAGGATTTTCCATTATGTGATAATTGTGGGAAGAATCACCCTGGTACTTGCCTAAAAGGAATGGGAGTTTGTTATAAATGTGGAGAAAAGGGTCACAAGGCTCGTGATTGAAAGGGAAAGAAAGATGCTATCAAAGTTGAATGCTACAATTGTAGGGAAATGGGGCATTATGCAAATGAATGTCCTAAGCGTCAAGGAAACTTACCTCAGAAAAGGCCAATGGATCAAGGACAATCTTATGCTGTTAGTACAGTTGAAGCAGAATAACTAATGTAATGGTGCTTTTGGACTCATGGATTATATTCTGATTATTAGAATAATGAGATATATATATATAAGGATTGTACTGCAGTACTTTTTGATTTAAGTAAGGTTTTTATATTTTTAGTATGTGACAATAAGAGAAACTTTACTTTGTTTGGGGAATCTGATAAATTGATTTTTGGAATTAAGAGACCTTTTAGAGAAAGTCTGGACAGAGGTATTTTGGATAACTATAAAGGTTGGAGTGGATTAAGTTGATCTTTGGATAGTATTGTTTAAGGTTAAAAAATTATGAAGATTATTTTTGAATATTATAATATTATAGTTTTAGGAAAAGGACAACCTTCAGGGTGGGGCATAACCCGTCACGTCGGACAAAGCTGCAGGAATCGAACCCACAATCATAGTGCGATAGGCCTTTATTTCCTACCACTAGCCTACAAGAAGTCCCTGGTTAATACAAAATAATTTTACTAATGTAAATGGTATGTGTTAACATTTGGAACCTTATACAATTAGTTTAAGTATAATATTTTTGAGTTCTATTATCTTTTTGAATGAAAGATGAGTTGAAGGTTGAAACTGTAATTGTCAAGCATAAATATATATATACCTATCTATTATTCCATGAATAAATTAATTCTAAAACTTTATTAAAGGGATATTAAAACAAAAAATATGTTATCCTAATACCTTATGTCTTGTTGAACTGATGATATTTTAAATCAACATAGATTGAAGGCTTTGAGGCCCTCAATTTGACAGTTGATTGTGATTGATGACCTCAATCACTCCCTACAAATATTTAAGTTTTTCCTCCAATTTTATGTCGTTAATTTCCACCAATGTTCTCCTAATCGAGATCATAATTGGGTGGTGACTTTTTTCATTTCCCCTTCCCTCTTATTAAGGCTAAATTTTATTAATCATATTTCCGATGTGGGTTTTCCTAAAAGGTATTTTCTCTTTTCAACATTTTATTTTCAAAGAAAAATTTCAAATTGCGAGGACGCAATTTATTGAATGAGGGGAGAATGTAACACCCTGAGCTTCCACGATACGCTTCTCATTCAATAATGAAATAGCTTGCATTGTACGCAACTTCAAGTTCTGAAACACCACGACTAATCAACGTAGCCATTATGAATAGTAATAACCACTTTTTTAAATTATAGAAATTTTATATTTAAAAATGGACTTCATTTTTGTATTCTTAATATTGAAATTGTCCAAAGATGAATTTTTTGTAATTTTATGAGAACTTCCAATTTTTTATGAATAGTGAAAATTACTTAAAAACAACTTTTTTAATCAAAATAATTTATAGTGATAAATTATACTATTTAGTGGTTTTAAAGTAAAATTGGAATAAATTTTTACAATTTTATCCAATGGTGGTCATTAGAATTAATTTAACATTGAAATTGGACATAAACAATTGCCAATCTTTTGATATAAATTGTTTCTTAAAAACACGCTATTGTTGTGACAGTGGGAATTAATTATGAAATTAATTAATGCAACTTATATATTTGGAATTTTTTAAAATAGACATCATTTTTGAATTCAGAATATCAGTTATAGATTAGGGTGAAATTTTGGCATTGTTCTGAAAAACTTCAATTTTATATGAATAGTGAAACCACTAACTGGTAGTTAAATAACTGATTTTTCGTTTAAATGAAATATTACCACTTATGTGGTTTGATTTTCAAAAATCTGACATACATGGTTGTCATTAAGAAGTAAAATGTGGTTCAATGAGATTAAAATAATTTTTTGGTGAATAGTAACTTTTAAGTTCTTAATCGTGATTAGAGGTAATTAGTGTAGTTTAAGGTAAAAACAATGTTTTAATAATATGATATGAGCTTGACACTTGTCCTACTCCTATTGGATGAGTCATGGCCGACCAAGACAACACATGGGTCAACTTGGGGACCCCATGGAGCCACTTTGGTTGGAAAATGACATTAATATATATTTATTTAATGTTAAAATTAAATTGACACAAACATGAGTTGTTTTACTAAAACAATTTTTAAGTGGGGTTACACAAGTCCATATTTTTACTATAAATATTCATTAGAAATATAAAAAGATTTCCGACATCATAGTATTTTTTTATAATTTTTAGACATTGAATAAATTAAATTATTTATGACATCATTATGATGCAGCGATGACCTCATTATTTAACGATTTAAATAAAATGAAAAGATAATGAATAATCCAAGTCTTACACTTGTCCAAAGACTATTGGCTGAGGATATTTCTAACCCTTATCATCTTATCCTCGAATTATATAAGTGTGGGACCTCTAAAATCCGAAACTCATTTTATAATAAAGTGACTTTTCTTTACTTTCCAAGAGTGCCCCTCCTCTCCACTTATAAAAGGCCCCCACCTCTCCCACCGTATTCACACCTTCATTCCATTTGGCTCGGCCAACCTCTGCCCAAATACACTCCCAACTTCCCCATCTTACTCCTAGAATCCTCACATTTGGAAGAACTTTTCCCAAGGAAGCCTTTGGCTCAAATCAAAAAGAGTTACCCGATTTTGAGGTAATGTCTTCTCTATTGTTGTCTTGTTTTATTTTTCTTCTCCAACCCCCTAAACTCTTTTTATTAATTTCTTTTGTAACAAAAACAGTATCCACAATATACTAGGATGTTGTAATAAGAAGTATTCGAGCTACACTTACACACACCTACATCTAATGGTTAAAGAACATACGGTTTCTATGGATGGCGAATTTCTGCCTCACGAAACGATGATTGGTCAACACTCATATAACACCTTCAAAGGTGGCCATTAAGATGTAACTATATTTATATATGATATAAAATATGTTTATGTTTTTCTTATGATTATTTATTTCTCATTTATGGCATAATTTATGATTTCCATTATGGGTAAAACGCGATAATTTCATTTTAGGAAGTGCGGACTACCGCCCCCTCAAAGTGATTTGAATCGTTAATGCCACATGTGGGATGTATAAAGGATGGATTAAATGGTATTATACACTATATTATACTGTAATTATATTATCAATTTATATCATTATGATTTCATTCCATTAAATATGAAATTGAAATGAAAGTAGTGTTCATGCGTACGTACGGCTTACCGTCTCCATGAACGGTGCATTTCATTTCTTACCTCTAAATGTTACGTGACATTATGAATGAATGTATATACTGTATATATATGATATATATGATATCTACATCATGAATATAATTCTGGATATAATGGATATTTCACCACATGAACAACTTGTAATCATAAGAAGTTTATTTTTGACTCAAGTACCAAAGATCGACAAAACGACCGTTATTAACTTAAATAATTAAATAATGTTCATAACATGGTAATAAGTGATATAAATGGAATAATGAACATGAAAAAGGTTATTAAATAAATATAAATTAACTCTAGTTTATTATTCAGGAGGTTAAAGAACGGTCGAGTCAGGAAAAGACGCAAGGTAAGGGAACTTCTTAACCCAACTTTCATTCTTTGGGTTAATCTCCTACTTTCAAATTATGTCATGATATTATTATGTCTTATTTTGTATTCTTTATGTGTACCTATAGTGAATACACATAATATATCTATTTTATTTTAAAAATGATCTTTTTAAGGACTTCGTCTCAATCTCCTTTCATTGAGGCATATTTGGTTTTATACACAGATTTCTTTTATACGGTGTATAAACCACTTTGACTTTTACGTTTATTCAAAAGGAATATTTTTTATACGAAGCGTTTACTAAAAGACAAAAGGGAATGTTTTTGTCGTACGTATGCGGCGATAATGTCTTCTCCGCCGCCGTGACCATTATTTGAGTTTCGGCTTCCTCTACAAGCCATACCCTTTTTTTAATGAAGAATAAATACCATGTTATACTTTTCATTTATTTTGGTATTAAAAATGGTTTTGAAATCATTTTTATTATATCAATGTGTTGTATTGATATCTTGTGATTGAAATGTGGAAATGTTATTTTTTCCTTTATGCATGTTTTATGTGATACGATTATGTTATGGTTTATGAGATGTTTAAACCTTTTCATATGAAGAATTTATTGAACTTAATAAGTGATGGGTGGAGCCCGCTATAGCTCCTCGATGCATCGGTAGGTCTCATGAGACAACTAGACGTGGAATTGGCCGAGGCCCTTTCCCAATTTGATTTATGGTTTTGGCTGAGGCCTTAATCATTTTAGACGTCTTGGCCGAGGCCTTGACAAAATGTTTCAGAATGTCTGGCATTATACATTCCCTAATTATGAAAGTGGTTATTGATATTTCATGTGATTATTCGACCAGTAGAATATCCATGTGAAGAAGTGAATGGAATTATCTCATTTTACATTTACCATATTATGTTGATGTTCAAGTTTAAAAGGCTTTTGTTTTAGTTATACATTGCCTTAAATTTTTAGGTTTATTTATGAAAGCTTCTGCAATATTGTTATCCTTACTGAGCATCTGAGCTCACCCCTTTCAATGTTTTAAAATTTTCCAGGATGTGAAGAAGTATTTTATGAATGACCTACAGGGATTGTGAGAAGAGGATATGAGTGTGGACTATGCAGACTTTGTTATTGTAGTTTTTCACTTTTTGATGTAATGTAACGTTTACGAATGTATCTAGTGTTTCCAAGGCTACTAAACTAATCGGTCTTTCGAGACATGATATTTTGTTATCATGCCAATGTTACAAAGTAATGCACCGACTTTGGGTAGCTGGGGTCGGGGCGTTACAGGTTATTACCCTTATAGGAGTTCCCTTGAATCAATTTTTCGGAAAAGGTAAGAATTTTGAACACCAGAATTCATTGAAGGGAAAGTAAAATGATTCCCCTTTATCCCAAGAATGGGGAGGTTCACGTGAGCACCCGAAGGTCAAAACCTGGGTTACCATGAGAATGTAAACAAGGAAAAATTCTAAGGTTCAACATTAATATGAGGATTACAAATAGGACTTTGATTACAAAGGGTATGTAAACTCAGAAGGACATACTGTTGTGCCCAATTATTTGATCACATATGTATGGTGGCTATGGAAGGGGCCTCATCCTTATGCTGTTAGACTTATTTGTAGAGGGGATAATATGGATACCATTATCGTGATGGAAGGTATTAATGATAGTTTGAGGTTGGAACATCCTAGGATGTCCCATTTTGAGTAGAATGTTCTTACACAAGATGGGGTTCTCTCTGCATTGCATGTCTCTATAAGGGTGAAGGGAACACCTTCCTAACATTGTTCTATATAGACAGGGGTCAGACCACATAGCATGATATTACATGGGACTACGTTCCACCCATATAGCATATTACTACAAGAGGATAAGTTCTATTCATTTAGTGTTTTTCTATGTGGGGATGAGTTCTATCCACATAGTGTTTTGTTGTGTGGGGTAGGGTTTCTTCCGCATTATGCAGAAAGTTTGTCCTCAAAGGGGACATAAATTTTATACCTTGTGGTATCACGTCCGCAGAGTGTTTTTGGTTTGTGGACCCCCATCTGTTTTATTATTTACTCCTCACTACTACGCTATGAGTTATACCTACTGGGAATCATCAAAGGGGGTCTGAATTTTTCGGAACATTGACTTTCTTCAGCTTAGTTTTATCTTCTATGTTCCATCCTTCCATGGGGTTTTAGATCCCCATGGGGTATTATTTTTATAGGAGTGGATGGACCGGATATCGGCATCGCCGACCATCCATGATGGGCTACGGATTCCCTTTTGTGGGATCCCACGAATGACTTAGTCAGTTGGCAGCCACCATTGTGGATGAGGGAATCCCCACCTAGCCCTACAAAGGAATTCATCTAATTTGTGGGGGTCGATGGTACCTCCTCACCCCTATAATGAATTAGTTCATTGGGATGGGTCATTTGTGAGGACAAAATCACTACCCCTTCCTCAAAATGAATTTATTTCATTTCTCGGTTCCACCGGCTTTGCCATTTTCTGTGAACTATTTATATTCCCGAGATCTTCGTGGAGGAGCGAAACACCATGTGGAGTGTAAATCCATAAAGGAAATATATTTTCATGGTCATCCATCCTTTTAAGCATTTCTTAAATCTTCTTATGGATTTGTTTTTCTCCTTTCCCCAATTAATAGACATACCTTGATTTTGTATCTAGAAATTTCAAGACCCAAAAATGACCCAAGATAATAATATAATTATTTTACATCAATTAAATAATTAAAACATTTAATTTTTCAAGTTATCTCATTATCCAAAGAACCCATATTTTAGTGTCATTTATAATAACTACATATGTAATTTATCTTACAACACTTGTGAATATTCCTCTATTTTTAAGCCATAATAGACTCACTTCAAGATTTCTCATACATTAAACTGATATTCATAACATGGGGAATTGAAACATAAAAAAGGAGTGATCTCAAACGTTCAATATGGGAAAAGTTATCACCATTTCATCAAGGGTTAGATCATAATCATATAATAAAAACATGAGTAGGGGAGAAATATATTATTCAAAGGAATAAGGAATAATAAGAGTTTTCTATAATTTATGATAGAAAAAAATGTAATCTCAAATGAACAAAATATACTATGGAAAAACAGGGTGAGAGAATATACATGATCCATAAAGAATAATCATAGGCATATGGAAATGTAACATGACCATAAAACATATTATAAAAAAGATGATTAACCAAACATGAGCACACAATGTCATCATATTATAGGTATATCCACAGAGTACCAACCTTTTTTGTGATAATATCCCATAAGGATCACCCTTTAGTTTGTTAGCATATATAAGAAGTATCACCCTTTATGTCTTTATAAAATACAAGAATCCCCTTGTCAGGAACAATCTTGGATACACCAGTACCCTGATACATGACCTGACTCTGACATGTCCCAAAGGGAATTCTTAATCCACATAGCTTGGAAATAAGCACCTGGTATCATATCAATATTGATAGGGACCAATTTTTCTACAATACAGAGCTAGATAAACAATACAAGTTGGTATTTCAGCACTCCTCAAGGAGAACTCACATGAATCAAACAAGTAAAACAATACTCAAATAGTACATCATCAAATTACACAACATCTGTCAAGATACATCTCAATGAAATCCAATTTTATAGGTTCATCACAACTCTATTGGTCTCCTCAATCAATCCAGGTTTCTCAAATCATGTAGTCCTACCACCTATAGGTGTTTAATTTTCTTTTCATGAATCTAGTATAATATAATCTACAAACACTCAAAGGTAATGGATGGGGTAAGAAAAAGAGCCCAATAGGATATTATTAAATACTCCTCAATAAGTTCCATAAATATTATTCTATTTATGATTTTAATATAAATAAAAATAGTCATGGAATGGAATTCACATATTTTCAGAAAAACATGGTTTCATCTTAAAAGATGATAGATATATCAAAACAAGTTTAAATAAAAATTTTAATCAAAACATTTATATTAAATACTTTGCATGAATAAAATAGTTCCATAATCCAAAGAACATATAATCAAATCAAAAATCGCAAAGCACCAATCTAATAAGACATATGGTATATTACATTCTATTTATAGTATCCTCACACATATCATTTATCATCCTCACATATCAAGATATTTGTGAAAACCCAAATAGACACCCCATCGGGGGACCCATTATGGGAAATAAATCTACACACTATTAGGGGAACCATCATGGGAAATCATAAAAAACATTGTTTAGTTTTTTTCATCATCAAAATATTACTTTAGAGTCATTGTAACACCCTATAAATTTTTTTTGTTATGCCTTATCTTTTGTTTTTGGTTTCCCTTTTTTGGGTTTCTTTGTAGGATTCTAAGGAATGGAGATTATTTTCTAGGGAAAATGACCTAATGCTCAGGGGTCAATGTTTGATTAAATTAATATATATCAGGTATAAATATGTATATGGATTAGGGGGTTAAACATTAGACTAAAGAACTCTATGATTTGGTATAGAGGATTTCTGTAGAAACTTATTCTAATTACTGCCAATTGGAAAAATTCATATCGTGAATGGGTTACATGACATATATATGTTACTGAGAAAATTCAATGAACCTCATATATGGTGTGAAAAGTATACAGGTCATGAAATATTTAAATTTCTTGAAATCAAATATTATGATTTAATTTAATTTGAGGTGATACCTTTTACAGAGTATTTTTAATACAAGATATTTCATGTTGTGAAAGGGATTCATGGCAGGAAATCCTCATAACCAATTGTTTTAAATATGTATCGCATCTGGTTCATTTATAGTTTGATTCATAGGATTTCCTGTCTAACCGTACAATGATTTTAGGATATTTTAGGTGATCTCCCACCTTCCAGATCGAATCACTTGGAATTTTTTTCCTATAGTGATTACACCACATCTCTCTAGTAATTTGATTTTCTACTTATTCATTTACCTTGGACATAGTGGCAGTGTTGGCCATTTTTTTATATTATATTTTTGATATGTTGGTTTTTTCTATGGATACATTGAGATTTATTATCATTCATTATTTTTTGATGTTCGATCCATGGTTTTCTAATCCCTATTGCCGAAGATAATTAGGTTTCCATCAATATTGTGGTAGGTGGATATATACATGTGTTGAAAATTCTTGATTTACTATATGTTTTTGTTGATTCCTTTTTGTTCTTCTTTGGAATGGATTTTCATTATTGAAAAAGGAGTTTAATAAAATTTGATTAAGGATTTGGAAATAGTTTTTAACAAACTTGGCACATTTGTAACCATGGGTGCATCAGGAAATAAAAATAGGTGACCATAGTCTGTGTTTCCCCACTAGGGGTTACTTTTGTTATATTGATAGACTATGGCTAAACTAGATATCAGTTATAAATAACTTATTTCTAGTTTAGCTTTTTACTAGTATTTATTCTTATAGTCTAGATCCTAAATGGTTTTATTTTTAGTTATACATGATTTATCGCATGATGGTTTATTCCATTGATATTTTCTCACTTTTTTAATTTACATGAATTTCTTTTATAACTAATATATTACTGTTTTTTGTGAATGTTTTATTATTTTATGAAAAACAAATGAAAGATAGTACAAAGGTTTTATTTATGAAAATTATTTATAAACAGGATATTTTTATAAAGATAAAAATTGTGAAATCTTGATATTATAACTAGTATAGATTATTTTAGGGTATCCTACAGGGCTTTATGATCACACACTAATTTTTACTTCTAGTGGCAATAGACCTTTTTTGTAGGACTCATGGAAATATAAATGAATTTCGTTGCATTCTAGGTTCTCTTATATTATGTTTCCTTCATAAAGGGATAGTTTTATGGTGATGGTTGGTCAGATATAAACTTATTGGTCTTGAAATGTATTTATTTTATATTTTATCTTGTTTCTTGGGTGGTATGTATCTTATTGTATCTTTTTTCAATTTTTAATTTTTTTTATCCCTCGTTTTGGTTATATTCAAGACTTATTTCCACAATATTTTTTATAATTCACAATGTGGTAGACCACCATGGGATACTTTTCTATTCGACCCAGGTTGGTTTGTTACAAATTGTTATTAGAGGGATGCTTAGCCTAAATTGTGTTAAAACTGCTTAATTTTTGTTTTATGTCATGTGTATATAAGAGTTAAGACAATTGATAGTTGGGTAGTATGTGTGGTAGGTTTCCTGGCTAGCTCACTTATGTTTCTAATCCTGAGTTACCATGGATGGTAAGAAATTTTATTCCTGGAAGAGACTTCGTGTTTAGGGTCATTTGAGTGAACTGTATGGGAATATTATTTAAATAAAAAATTTTCTTTTTAAATTTCCATATATATTTTATATAACTTCAAATTAATATCAATTATTATCATTTTAATTCATCGATATCAATACCTGATGTTTTTTCTATGATTTTACAAGTAGTTTGTGACTGATTAGTTTTTGTCTTATAATTGTTAGACAATGCCTTTTAGAATAGCACTTCTAAATACTAGAGAAGAAGCTATGATAAAGGTTCTATATGAAACCCCTTGGTAAAACAATATTTAGTATAAGTTTTAATCCAAACTATTTAGACTCTAGGTCAAAAAGGAGTATGGAATCCAGGATGAGTAGTGGATCACGATAAAAAAGTTATAAAACAATTTCCACATTCCTTCTGTAGTGACAAGGACCTGCATGAATCTAAAGGATTTATTGAGAATGTTGAGAATATCTAAAAAATCTTAAATTCTACCAAGGATATTAAGGTGGTGTTTTCCATTTATATTATTAAAGGATTGAGAATGATATAGGGGGAATCAATTTTTCATACTAAGTATCATGATGATCTTACCTGAAATTATTTCATGAAATTATTCAATCAATAATATAACATGATATGTTATGTGTGGTTAATCTAGGGGATATTCAGAAATGGATCAAGGGGATCATACAATTCTAGAGTATTCTTCCTATTTTATCGAGTTGGTGTATCTGGAACTGGAGTTTATTACTAATAATTACCTAAAGGCTTATAGGATCGAGTTGGGACTGAGGCTTAATATTCTGTCAATTTTGATTCTCATGTGTCTTATGAAATTCAAAGAGTTAGTTAGTAAAGTAGCTTTAGAAGAGGCTAACAATACTGAAAAAATATGTCTGAAAGGTGCTTCATTTGGTACCATCATTATCTAGGGTGTATCTTCGACATAGAAAAGGATGCAAAAAAGGTAGCTAGTTTTATTCAATACTAGTATAAGGGGATATATATGAACAATAATAGGTTTTCTCTATCACTATAGGTATCCTAGTTATATAAATAAACATTTATGGAGGTTCCCAATACATGTCATCATTGTGGAAAATCTAGCCATTTGAAATTTTTTTGTGACAAGAATTTCAGGTCACTATGGTATGATCCACATTTATCAACGGATAGTAGGTTCATACAGATGATTCCAAGGGTTTTGGGTGTTACCAATAGGATAAGGGAGATTTTTATGTCACTAATAAATCATAGGGATAATTTTAGACTGGATTTTTTAATGTGGTTGAGTATTCACTAGAGGAATCTAAAACTAGGCCTACTACATTTAGAGGTATTTTGTTTATTTCATCCATTATGGTGTCAGATTTGTTTTATATGGTTGATAATCATTCTTTTATATCATCAAATATCTTTTACATGGTGGTATTGTATTCAAATAATATTCCATATTATTTGGATCTTTCCACACCTTTGGGAAATAGGTTCAAACAAGGATTCAAGTGGCCCACATGTCGGGTGATGATGGTCTTATTTGAGGGGGAGTGTGACTCCATAGTGATCGATTGTGACATCATTGACATTATTATTGGTATGGATCAGATAAGTAGTTTCAAGGCCCATATATACTATTATCACTACCGACATTAGTTTTTATATTCTGATGGGTACAATCATGTTTTTAGGGTGAGTAGGAGTCTAAACTGGGAAGGGCGGGGCTTGTTGTTCCTTATGATGGGGTAATCATATGTGAGTTGTTAGATAATATTCCTAATTAATTTGAATTTTTTGGGAAGTCATATACCTATGGTAGTGTGTGCACATCCATATGTCTTTATAGATGAATTTTTTGGTTTAACACCATAGAGAGAGAGGTAAATTTCATTATTAAATTGTTCCCTGTAACGATGACTATTTGTATTCCATATTACCATATGAAACATTCTAAGTTTTTAGAACTAAGGATCTACCATTTGGATCTCAATGAAATGTTATTTATTAAACCTAGTGTGTGACCATGGGATTTTCATATCCTCTTTACTAATAAAGAGATGAGATAATCAAAATTTATATTGACTATCATAATTTAAATAAGAAGACTGTCAAGAACAAATATCCCTTTCCATTGATTGATAATCTCTTTGATAATCTTGGAGAGGATCGCTAGTTTTCAAATATCAACTCATGGTTAGGGTACCACTAATTGTGATTCTGAGAAGAGGATATACCTAAGAAAATGTTTAGGATATGATATTTAAATTTGGAGTTTTTGGATATGCCATTCGGAATGACTAACAATCCTACAGTGTTTATGATATTGGTGAATCTGATCTATTTCCAATTATTATACTCTTTTTTTGGGTGTTCATGGATGCTATTTTTGTTTAATCCAAGTATGATGACGTACAAATGGACCATCTGGATGTCATTCTTATAACTTTGAGGAAATTTAATTTGTATGTTAGTCGTTCACAATTTGAGTTTTTTATACAAGAAGTAATATTTTTGGGGAATGATATATCTAATCAGGGGTGTCTATGGGGATCTAAAAATGTAATAGGTAGTTATGTTCGAGGATCAACCCAAAAATGAGTATGAGATCATAAGCATCTTGGGGTATGTTGTTCATTATAGGTTGTTTGTTTAGGACTTCTCCAACATTGAATCTACGAAGAAAGAATTAACTCATAAGTGTGTAAATTTTAAGTAGAATGAAATGTGTCAGAGATATTTTGAGTAACTTAAGGTGATATTTACTTCAACTACAATTTTGATTCTTCTAAAATTAGGTTTGAGTTATTATATTTTCTACGATGATTTAGGTATGGGTTTGGGGTGTGTATTGATGCAGGGGAGAGAGGTGGTAGCTTATGGATCTCAAAAGTTATTTCATCATGAGAAAACCACCCTTCCCAATAGCTTGATTTAGTATAATTTATGAATGCACTCAAAACATGGAATCACTTTCTAGTTGGGAAGTGTTTTTTAGTGTATTCAGATCTTAAGCTCTTATAATACTTTTTTACATTGATGGATTTGAAAGTGTGATAGATTTTATGGTGGGGTATCTTTATACATTGTATTTCGACATTTCATACACTCCTCGGAAATATAATATGGCTACTGATGTGTGGATAAAACAATTGACAACACAAGGTTTTAAGGAATCATTTGAGGAGTGGTCTCTACTGATTTTCTTACTGAGATGAACTTGGGAGTGGAAGATGTTGCTGTAAATGAGTTATTGGATTTGATAAAATATGACTAAACCTTTGATGTGTGAGTTCAGCTCAAAAAGGTGATAGAAACTGAGTGCTAATTCACTAGTACATTATTTTAGTGTGTGAATACCTCATGTGAGTGGTTTTAATATACCAATAGAGATTTGTGCTTCAATAAAAGAATGTATAGTCTGTTTTCTTTGAGTAGGGGGTGATTGATAGTGGGCACTGATGTTGTTGGTTCATACACCAAGGTGATACCAAGATGTATCATTAATTGAGAAATCAGTAATGGTGTCCAGGGATGAGATGAAAGATTGTAGGTTTCATATTATAGAGCCTTAGTTGATAGAGAATTATGGTAGAACACTAGAGGCCAACTAGTTTGTTACTTCCCTTACCCATTTCATTGTAGAAATTGGATGACATATCCATGAAAATATTCATTGGTTTACCATGGACTTATATTGGGAAGGATGCAATTTGGGACATTATTGATTGGATCACAATATCAATGTATTTATAATGTATCAAGGAGACAATAAAGGTTGAACAACATGGGGATTTTATATCAGAGATATTATCAGACTTCATATGGATCCCTCTATAGTTTTTTCTGACTAGGACCCAAGTTTCACATATAGGTTTTGGAAAGGATTAGAAGAGGAGATGGGTTACCAGTTAAAATTGATGATATAACATCATTCACATATGGATGGATAGATAGATAAAGTTATCTATATTCGTGAGGATATTCTATAGGCTTGTGTGTTTTATTTAAATGGTTCTAAGAATTTCTTTTCCTTTTTTCATGTTTTCCTATAAAAATATTTATCCTGCCTCAATCAAAATAGAAACCATAAAAGATTTTTATGGAAATCCATGTAGATCTTCTTTATATTGGGAATAGTTGGGAGAGTTTTCCTTCATTGGGTCGAGACTTATTTCGGATAAAAGAAGGAGAGCGAAGTTGATTTGGAATAGATTGATCACCACACATAGTTATTAGAAATCTTATGCAGAACATTATCACTGGATGTTTGAGTTTGAGGTTGGGATCAGGTCTTTATTATAGATTCACATCACTTGAGAAATCATCATATTGGTATGTTGGGTATGTTAGCATTTAGGTTTTTGGGCCCTTTTTGATCATTGGATGACCGGGAAATTCAACCTATCGTTTGAACAAACTATATTGTTTAAATTCCATCCATGATGTGTTTGATGTTTCCTAGATAAAGAGGTATTTATCGGATCCTTACAATGTTATTTAATTGGAGGATTTCAATCTTGTGCCTAAAATCATTGTGGTTGAGCAACCAGTTCACCCTATAGATCTCACAGATAAAGTGATGCATGGAAAAATTGTGTGTTATGGTAGTGCAGATGATATATCCACAAGATATGGGAGTGAGAATTACTATTGAGGAAACTGATTCCTTCACTTTTTGTGTATGTAGGATATTGAGGAATTTCTGGGGATAGAATGAATTTATTCAGGGGAGATTGTAACACCATGTTAACTTCTTTCATGTATTCCATGTATTTTGTTTTTGGTTTCCCTTTTTTGTTCAGGTGCATTGTAGAATTCAGGGGAATGGAGATAATTTTATAGGGAAACTAAACTATATTTTATAGGTATATATATATTTAGGATTAATGGATATAATTTATAAATTTTTAAATGGATTAGTGGCTGTTCTATTGGACCAAGGAACACCAACATTTAGTTCAGAGGATTTCTGTATAAAACAGTGATGAGTAATACCTACTAGAGAAATTGATGTTGTGAATGGGTTACACAAAATGAATATATTTTGGGGTAGATAATGTGAATCTATTATAGGATGTGAAAATTTTTATAGCTATAAAATATTTACACATTGTGAAAATGTAAATTAGTATTTATTTAATCTACGAAGATACCTTTTTCTGTGTATTTTTAATAAATAAGATTTCTTGAGGTGAAAGTGTTTGACGACATAGTATCCTTGTGTCGGGTGGTTTTAAATGTCAAAGTGCCCGATTATTTTATCTTTTGGTAAAAATTATTTCCTCTCTAACTCTATAGATATTTTGGGTGATTTTGGATTATCTACCTCATTTTGGAGGGCTTTGTTCGATTTGTTTTCCAATGGGGGTTACACAACATCATCATGGAAAGTGGTTTTTCTACTTCTTCATTGCCTTTGGTCGCAACAGTGGTGTTGAATGTGTGTTTTTTTATATTCATGATGGAGTGATGTTTTCTATTGATCCTTTATAGATTATTCTCATTCCTTGTCTTTTGAAGGCTGATCCATGGTTTTTCCATCCTAGTTGTCAAAGGCAGTTAGGTTTCCATTATTCGTGAGGTTGGTTGATCTAAGAAAGTGATACCAACTCTTTAATTTCTATATGTTCTTCCTGATACCTTTATTTTGATAATTTGAATGGATTTTTTTTGGAGAAAAGTGTTTTAATTAAATGTGAGTATGGATATGAGAAAACATGGTACGTTGGGAACCCTGGGTGCATTAAAAAATAGACATAGGTGACTATAGTGTGTGTGGCATCCTTGGGGGTTAATTTTGTGATATCTATTGACTTTTTTTTGGAAAAGATATCTGTTGGAACCAAATTATGTGTATTTTAATCATAATTTATGTTTATTATGTATTCCCATAATCTAGATCAGAAATGAAGTTCTTTTTAATACCTATTTTATCAAATGATGGTTTATTTCATGAATATATTCTGACATTTTTAGTTTACCTATTTTTATTTTAAACTTGATATATTTCTCGTTTTGGTGAATATTTTATGCCTTTATGGAAAATAATGAACTTTTTTACAAATGGTTTTATTTGTGAAAATTATTTATAAACATAATTTATGTTTAAACTAGAACATGTGAATTCATGATATTAGAACTTATATAGATTCCTTGGTGGTATCCTATTGAGATATGTGATCACACCCTACTTTTTCCTTTGGGATATTGTAGGCATTATTATATAGGACTTAGGGAAAGGGAAGGGCATCTTGTGGAATTCCATATTCTCTTATCATCTCTTTCATTTGTAGAGAGATGGTTTTGAGGTGACAATTGGCCACATGGAAACTTGTTTATATTTACATTTCAAAATTCTCTAGATTATCCTATTGTCTTGGATTGTATGGATCTTATTGTGTCTCTTTATTCTAATTTTTACCCTAATTTTATGTCTTATTTTTGTTATATTCAAGACTTGTTTCTATTATCTTTGTTATACCTCATTATGTGGTGGACCACCAAGGATACTCTATCTAGTCCATTTGGGTTGGTTCATTACAACCATAGTCCTAGCGTGGTTGTCCTAATAACAACTAACAGCTCAGGATCACATGAGATTAAATTTTTCAACCATTCATCATGGGAATTTTAATTATATCAACACATTACATCAATCATAGTTCAAATAAAAAAACTATCTTTCAACATGACTTTTTAATTTCAAAACAAAATCATAGGTTTTCATCAATTTCATGCCTTTTCAAATCAACATTCAATATAATAATTTTTTTCTCTAGAATCACATAATATAATTTCATCAAATTCACTTTCAAATAAATCAACAATTTTTCTAAAATACACCCAATAATTTCAATTCAATTGAAATTGAGGTTTTTGCATAATTCCATGCACTTTTTAAATCACACAAAACAATCATCTCAAATATAGGTTTTTAAATTATTTAATAACTCATTCCAAATTATTCAAGTAATATAGGATTTAAATTTTAGGGTAAATCCATGAGGAACTACCATCCTTTATTCACTTTATCAAATAAACACCAATAATAAGAATGGAGGTAAAGGAGATCTAGGAATAAAATATTGAATCATTATCCATTAAAAGAGAGATTTTATCCATCGATAACATGATGATATATCGCTATGTAAATAGGAGAGATGTGTAGTCCAGGATAAAAAAACATGATAATAGATTTACTTACTAGAGAAGGATCAAGATCTTCTAACATCACTTCGATTCGTAAAATTATATGTTTGGAGAAGTTAAAATCACATATTGAGAGTCTCTAACGACTAATGAATTGATCTAGGGTCAAGTGGGGGTGTTAATAATCATAAATGTGGGTCCTATAATTTTAAATTAAAATTTAAGGAAAATAAAATATACTCTCATGGTTTTATAGGGAGGTTGCATGGTTAGTAGTAATCATGCACCTTAACCATGTACCCTTACTAGAATTTTGGACGGGGTGCCCAGTTTTCCCACATGGTTAAAATAACATTGTGAAAACTGTGTAAGATCCAATATCTCTATGGTTAATCCTGTGGAGGGGTGGGTGTAATGTTTGAAAAAATTGTACGACCCCTTCTAGTGGATCATCAAATAGTGCATGGTATCTTGGGACAAACAACACCATTTTCCTAACTCTATGCCAACCATTCACTGTCCCATGGGATTCCGAAATTTTAAAAAAAAATTATAATAACCCTAATGAAAAACCCAATCAATTCATGATAAAAAGGGTATATAAATACTAGAATGAAGGTAAGAGGATGTTATATCCTCCCCACTTTAATCACGTTATATTCTCAGAAATCCTATCAAGAATAATCAATAACCAAGATATAAGGAAACTGATATATCATTTATGCATCATTCTCTTACATGTCATGTTAATTAGAATGATACTTCCCCAAAAAATGGACTCAAGGTATAATCTTCCCATGAATAATTGTTGTCTTAGAAATAAAAATCCTGATTGGATGCATAGCCAGTGATAAATTGGGTTTAACGTCAATATCTTCATAGCTCATAACATGATAAGTGATAGAAAGATACTTTCAGAGTTGATGTATATGAAACATGTTGTGGACTAATGTCAATTGTGTTAGAAGTGAAAAATGGTAAGACAGTTTCTATACTTTCTCAACAATATCAAAAGGAACCACAATCCAGAGTATAAGAATTCCATATTTTCCAATATTTTTGTGAACTAATAAAATAATTATTATTTAAACGTAGTAACCAACATAAAACTCCAACAACCACTGATGATGATGAACATAAGATATATACTGAATATGTACCATCACTATTATTTGATGAATCAAATGAATCATCTATATTTTCTCTTAGAACAAACTCATTCTAACTAATTAATACTCACCAATATCTATCCAAGATAAGGAATATTTACACGGGTAGCCTTTCCCAGCCTCAAAAAGTTTTATCCTGATAGAATACTAGTTACTATTACTATAAGAAAACTCAACTGAACCCAAATGGAAATCAAAAGCACCACCATGGTTAAAGATGTAAGCACAAATCCTGTCCTCATGAACATATATAGCTCATTCTGTATGGCCATCCAATTGTGGGTAATAAGTAATTCTCATATGAACCTAAGATCCCATTACCACATTGAGTCATATCTAAATGAGATAATCCTACTAGGGATCCAAATCAGAAACTATATCAGAAGGATATATATATAAATAGAAAATCTCATTCACATAGATACGTTCTACATCCTCAAATTTGTCCATATCTCGAATGGTTATAAATTGAGATTATTTTGAATACCTATCAATCATGACCCATATCACATTATTCCCTCATAGCTTATGGGAAAACTCAATCACAAAGTCCATAGAGATCTTTTCCCAATTCCAAGTCTCCAATGTAATCAGTTTAAGAAAACCTAAAGGTCTCCAGTACTTGTCTATAACCTACTGATAGGTATAACAATGAGAATAAATGTTAGTAATGACATTTATCATAGTAAAACACTAGAATAATCACCTCATATCAAAGAACATATTTATGGTTTTGGGGTGAACCACCCATTAGTGAATTATGAAAATCCACAATTACAACCTTTCTTTTAAGAAAAGGTACAATATAATGGTTTCGAAAATATAGGATATCCTCTGAAGAGAACGCCCACTAACTGAAGGTATCCCAACCATAAAGAGTGTACATATTGATATTGAATTAATCATTGAGATACTGCTCCTGAAGAATCATATCAAGAATTGAATAGGACAAACTAACAATTTCTAGAACAATCTCAGCCTCATCCTCTCAGATTTACAAATGAAACAATGTATAAAGGGAAATTATATTCCAATATTTTTATGATTCTTTCATGGAATGGGTTAACAATTTCCTACTCAAATATTTCAGAATAATATTTCCCTTACCATGGTTATAGGAAATGTTGAAATCAAAAGACTACAGGTACTCTACCCAACAACTCTATCAGATGTTCAAAGATTTTTGAGTGAACATGTAACTCAAGTTTTTTTGTGGGAATAAATTTTAATCCTTCATCTGAAAAGGAAGTACCACCAAATATTATGATCTTTTATAATAGATTAATATTCAAGATAATGGATCAGATAGTTCTTCTCATATAACCTATGCTATCTGGAACCATCAGCTACCACGTGACTACCTTGCATAAGGATACAACCCAAACTTAAATCTGAATGCATTAAAGAGTACCACATAACCTTAATCAGTTTCTACAAGATTCAAAGCTATCATATAATTAAAGATATGTTTCATGTCAACAAAAGACCTCTAAAATTGTGAATCCCATAGGAATTTCAATCACTTTCAATGAGATATTTCATCAGATAATCTATCTTTCAGAAATCCTTAATGAACCTACTGTAATACACCTCCAAACCCAAGAAGATATGAAACTTAAAAACATTATGTGGTTTCTACCATGTCATAATATCCTCAAACATATTAGTATCAATTAATATACCACACTACAAGACCATTTTTCCCAAAAACATCACTTACCGAATCCTAAAATTACATTTTGATAGCTTTATGAAAATTTATTGATCACAAAATATATCTAGAAATTAGTTCAAATGACAAACATGATCCTCCATAGTCTTGGAGTAATCCATGATATCATCCATAAATAACACCGTAAACAATAAAGGTACTCATAAAATATCCTATTAATCAATGTCATAAAATCGATAAGAGCATTGGTTAGACCAAATTCTATATTAATATAATCATAATGGCCATACCTACTTCTAAGGGCAGTCTTCTGAATATTAAATTATTTATTTCTCAATCGATGATGACTATATGAGAGAAATATATTCAAAATACTCTTCTCCCCCTTTATACTGGTCAAATAGATCATCCATACATGAAAATAGAAACATATTATTTACTATAAATCAATTTATTTTTCGATAATCAACACATAGGTGAAGTGTTTTTTCAAATTTTCCCACAAAGAATATAGGTGCCACCCAAGGTGACACACTTTATCATATTAATAATTTTTCCAAAACATCATCCAATTGATATTTCAACTCTTTCAAATCCACTGGTACCATATGGTAATAATGAATAAACATTGGTTGAGTATCGGGTACTAAATCAGTAGAAAAACTCCACCTCTATTATCTGTGGAATGTTATAGATATTATAAAGAATAACTTCGGAATACTAAACAATAACTCGAGGTAGATAATAAATAAAATATTACCACTAAAAGTCAAAAGGAAACACCAATATCACTATACAAAAATGTGGTAAAGGAGGTCCATCTCTACTCGACCTCAAGTCCTATTCTCCAGAAAAAATACAGAACACCCCTTTGAACATAGTATTGGAGACCAACTGAAGAGAACAGTAAAACCGTGCCTTATTAGAAATTATCTAATACATCCCAAAAATTACATAAAGAGGCTTTATGTGAATAACTATATAATACTTGGTAATCGCAATCTCTATTAAATAGAAAACATAATCATAACACTAATGACCCCACTCTCTCTTCATTTTGAAGGGCATAGTAATATCCATCACATTATAAAAAATATTCATAGAAAATTTTAGTTGGTTCAAAACATGAGTAAATATAAATGATTGAGATACACCAATATTAAATAAACAATCACTAAATATGATGTTATTGTTAGGGCACATATCATAGTCACTAGACCTACATTAGCTTCTAATGGAGACTCTTTCACTGCGTGATGAAGCTTTGATCCAAATTCCTATGGATAGAAACCCTTTGTTATTGAAGCGTATGATGGCATCATAGTAATTTTAGGAAATGATGATCTTTTTAAACTATAGAGAGATTAAAATATATGAAATAACATATGTAGGTTTCCTAAATGTCCAAAATAACTATAGATCATGAGTACCTCAATGCAGACCCATTTCATATTCCAAAATTTTCTTCACTAAAAGAAAGTCATAGGGACTCTTCGATGCATTGAAGGATGTATGGATGATGCCTACTATCTAGAACCACCATAAGACTCATAAGGCATTCTATTTACTTTAAAGTAAATCATATAACTACCACTAGGAGAAAAAGAAACTCTTGTCATCCATGAATTGCCATCCAAGTCAATCTCGAGCATCAATGCACTATATAACACGTTAGTATAAGACTAGATCATAAAAATAAGACATGATATCATATTTTAACATAAATAACCATCTCAAACCATCAAGCCTTAATTTTATCATTTCTCACCACAAAAAGATAAAATTGAAAATGATAAGAAAATTGGTTTACATGCTGCATCATGGTCCAATCACCCTACTGGAGACTGTGATTTTTCTTGGGATTCAACAAGAACAAATATTTTAGATAAAACCGATCAGTTAAAATAAGTCTAATGAACATAAAATCCAATACATCATGTTTATTTTCTACAACCATATAATCCAACAATCAGTTTCTGGGACCTTCCTATTTGAAGGCAGCACACTTCAAATTAATGGAATCAAGAAATTTCAAGAACGCAAAATGGAGATCTATATTTTCTACCAATCCTATAAACCTTTAATATCATTAGAGCTATGGAAATATTGCGGTTTATGGATAAGAAACTATTGATAATGATTCCAAGATTCATTCCTTTGAGGTTCCACTATTGGATCCTAATGAAGAACGGGTGCAAGTACCTTTCCCAGTGCTTATAACGAATTCACCACTATCTAAAAAAATATTATATTTCATTTTAGGGATCACCTAGTATGGTTAATAAGAAGCTTCTTCCTATATCCTATTCAAATATCTTCTCAAATGAATAATGTTACATAACATCAAAAAACAACACTGAAACATCAGTAGGGATACACAAATCATTAATATAATCAATAGACATCATATTATAAATTCCATTAAATACATATTAATATTGGTATTTTCAGTATTGTTAGATAATAAGTAAGAAAAAGTCTAGATTCTGATCAAAATATTCCCCAATGAAATTTTTTTCAGATATTTATTGGGACTTAAGGAGCTTTATAATGAGATTTGTCCATAAACTCACCCAACACTACCTCACATGTCCCAACAATCCTACCTCATGTCTATAGGGTCTACCGAAACTATATACCAACATCATGGAGAGATACACAACATGATCCTCTAATATAAATTTATACATAACTATTCCAAATATTGTGGTACACTGATACCAGAGCTGGCTATTACATTGCATGATTGGCATTCCTAATTTCTATGGGCTAGTGAATGAAAACATGAATCATATCTAGATGAAGAGGTAATGTATTTTCAACAAGTAATTGGAAGACAAATAATACAAGTTGATATGTAAAAACTCTTCAAGGGTAACTTACCAGAATCAAATATGTAAAATTATACCCAAATAGTACATCATCAATGTGCACTAAATATTTCAAGACAAATCTCAATGAAAATAAATATAATAGGGAATTCAAAACTCCATTGATCACCTCCATCTCCCTAAGCCCTATGAATCATGTACACCCACCACCTCTAAGTGGATCTTTCCCTTTTCTTGGACCTGTAAAAATATAATCTACAAAATATTAAAGGGGGAAGGTAGGGTGTGAGAAAAATATCCTAGTAGGATCCCCCCAAATATTCAATAAATAGTTCCATAATAATAAAACAATTTTTTGATTTCAATTTAAATAAAACTAGGCATAGAATGGAATTCAGATATTTTCAAAAAAAACAACTAAAATTATGGAATATATATTAATACGGAATTAAATGAAAATTTTATATAAAAAATTTATATAAATCAATTAGCTTGAACAAAATATTTCTATAGTTAATGACTTGTATAATAAAATCAATCACAACAACAAACCATGATAATAATCCCTAATGTACATTATTTTCTGGCTATATTATCCTAAAAATTCTCATTTGTAATCCTCATGGTTGAATATATATGTTCACACTCAACCAAAAACACCCTCAAGGGACCATTTATAGGAAATAAATCTAAACCACATTAGGGGACCCATCATCGGAAATCAAGTCAAACATGGTTTAGATAGTGTTGTCAACATGAATCAATTTATAGGGAGTGAGAAATCTACCATTTTTTCCTAATAACCACTAAAATATCAGGCTCACATGTGCTTCAATAAATAAATCCATTAATCATGGAAATTTCAATCATTTCAATATAGTATGTCAACCATAGCTCAAATTGCCAAAATCATTATTCAGCATGCCTCTTCATTTAGAAACCAAATCATAGGACTTCATCAAAATCATTATTTTTCAAATAATTTTTCATTTTTATCAATTTTTTCTTAATAATAACATTAAATCATTTCACCCAACCCACTTTCAAATTAAGCCAACATTTTTCTTAAATCCACCCAATAATTCCAATTTCAATGAAATTGGGTATTTTTCACAATTTAATTCCATTTTTAAATAACATTGAAATCATATCAAATTTGTTTTTAAAATAATTTTAAAATAGAATTAAAATTAGTCAAGAAACAAACAGTTTCAATTAAATGGTAAAGCCTTATCAAATCACCTACCATTAATCACAAAATCAAATCAACACCCACAATGGGAACACTAACAGGAAAATAAGTGAAGGAGAATAAGTTATCTAAACTAGAGTCAAGATCCAAAAAAAATTAGATTTTATATGTTAATGACATTATTATCTATCACTCACTAATGCGAAGAGAAGAAGAGATCAGGAGAAAACACAAGAGATGATATTTACTTAATAGATATGGATCTAGATCTTCTAATGACAATTTTATTTAAAAGATAAGAGGAGATAAGTCAAAATTTCTTCTACAGAGCCTACATGGACAATATAATTGATCATTCCTTGATTGGGGTTGTTTGGTTTCTTAAACGAGGGTCTTGAGATTTTTATAAAAAAATTGGGGGAATTACAATCTAAATGAATAGTTTTATAGAGAGGATGTATGGTTAGTAGTAACTATATTTCTTAACCATATACCCATACTGGACTTCTAGATGAGGTGAGTATTTTCGATACATGGTTAAACTAACTTTATGCTATTCGTGAAAACCCCTTATCTATAGGGTTCATGGTTTGGAGGGGTGGATACACTGTTTGGGAAAACTGTGCACCTCCTTCTAGTGGCTCATCAAGGGGAAAATGGGATTATAGGCCAAAGAAAATGATTTTCTCTGACCATGTTCTGTCCATGAACATACACATGGTCTTCCAAAAATTTCAACAAACTTATATAATAACCCTATAGTGAGACCCAAATAAAGAATGATCAAGAAAAATTTTCCACAAATACTTGAAAGAAGGTAATGAGATGTTACAATCCAAGCTAAATTATCTCATGAGATTTTATACAAAAAAAATTCATTGGAGGGAGATATAAGACCCCACACATCATGATTAGTACATATGTGTTCCATTGAAAACAATTATTCATCACATCATAAAGTACTTCTAAAAATAAAATGGGCATAATATATTTTTTAATTAGTATAAAATGGATTGAAATTAAGAGATAGGTTGGCTAATACCAAATTTCAATCACATAAATGGAACATTTCATTAATTAATTTATCGGGCGATTTATCAAACATAACTCTATAGTAGTTAGATCATTTAAATTGGAAAATGGAAATGATATGATGAAAAAATTATTTAATAATTATTTCTTAACATTATAATAAATATATGAAACTATAAATCACATTAGAAAATAATTTTTAATATATAGCATGAAAAATATTTTAAAACATCACATTTAAAGAAATCAAGATAATGCAATCATGAAAACTTATTAAAGTTTTCCATAAGAAATGTGAAGTGGAATATAAAAATATGAACTTGAATGGGGAATATTTTTTAAAATTTTAAAAATAATTTTATTAAATGCCACTTCATAAAGAGAGTGATAAATATTTAATTCGAAAAGTCTTAATTATAAATTTAAATATTACCATAAATAAAAAATATTTATATGTCAATATATGAAAGGATAACATTAGTGGGAATAATTAACATGGATATGGAATATAAATATCTCATTTTGAGAGAATGAAAATTATTGTTACCACCATAAAATTTTATGAAGATATATATCCATAAATTTAATTCCTTATAGAGGAAGGGGAAAAATAATTGGCATATCATCAATGAAAATAATAAATAAATGTTCTAAAACCTTATAAAAATGAGAATAATTATGATTCATAAAAATAAGTTGAGCCAAGAAAAAACCCATACAAGCCGCATATTGTTTATGTAATACTCATTTTAAAGGAAGTTTTTATGTGATAACTGTAAATACATATATAATATTAAAATAAATCATAATATAAGCATAGTGTATTAATAAACAAATATATTATAATAATGTTCAACAATAATCAATATATCTCAACTTGAGGATATTGAGTAAAAAATAACATTAAATTTAATCATATTTAGTAGAACGTGCTCTAAACTCACTTATAAAACAATAACTATCATGATAACCTATTTAATTTTTTTTTTGTAAATATAAACTTTTTAAAAATAATTTATATTCATTTGATAAAAATATATTAGTTATTCATACTTTATTTTCAATATCAAATGTTATTAGTTTTGATTGCTTGTTTATTAGGAGTTTTGTAATGAAGGTGTCAATTGTTGTTTATTTATTAAATTTTTATCATTATGAGATCATTATTGGTACTAAAATATAAGTTCTATAATAATTTATAGTGGTATAATTTCATTTCATACGTATTTTGGTTATGATTCATGATGATGTAGTTGGTGGTAATCCTATTTTGAGAATTTACAATGAACAAAAATGTGGTAGAATAATAATAATAAGTTAAATAATAGAATAAAATTTAATGAAATACAAAAATAATTATTTTATCATTAATGTATAATTACACAATTATTTATTTTTCTATGGTCATCCATGATCAAAATTGATAGCATTGTTTAAGTAGGTGGTTAAACCAACCCAATCAAGGACAAGCTATATTATATGAGTGAGTATGGTTAAGAAAGTAATTATTTTGGAATAATATTATAATTGTAGAATATTAATGATATCAATTATATTTTTAATTTTTTGATTCAAATTTCAATATATTATGATAAATAATAAATGACTAAATGAAAAAGAAATATGTTACTTTCATAGAGGCGATAGTTCGACCGCCTGTATGCATGGCTGAAATAATCGTTTACATAAAATGTAAATGATTTAGGAACTAGATCATATTTTTATAATCACAATAATATTTTATATAAAATATTTATTCATTAAATACCCCCACTTTTAATCATCCATGTATGCTAGTTATGAAAAAGGGATCACATCAATTTTGAAGGTCGAACCCCACAAATAACACAGATGAATTTTTTTAGATAGATTAGAGGAGGGTAGAAATTGTTTATTCTATAAACAGAATAAAATTTCAGTATACTTGTGATATTTATATAATTATTTTATCGTGTTAGACTATAATAATTGGTGGTAGAATATTAAAGAAAATAAAAACAAGGAAAATTAGTAATTCATAATTTTATCACGCTCTTAGGAAGATCACCTCTGAAAAATGGAGTAAATATTTGAGATGAGGTATTTAGAGATGAAAATAACCTCAAATAATAATATTGGAGTATTTTTTTGAGTTATTTTTGTATATTTATTCATAATATAAGGGTCCTGATGTGTGATGTTAAATGCTGTATTGATGGCTCCTTTCATAAGGGAGAGGAGTGACATTGTATAATTATATAAAAGGTAAAGTCACTATTCAAAGGTCAAGTGGATCCAATAATGAATATTAATGGAGTGGGGGAAGATGTGTAGATGATGAAGCCTAGAATATACATTTTTATACATGTTTTACCATGGTTTAGTTATTTTACTCTTAGATTTTTCACTTCTAATATTTTCGGTTTTTACCGTAGTAACTATTTTTACCTAAGTAATTTACTTTAAATGAATAAAAATAAAATGGGCATTATTAAATAATTTATTCCTAATTATTCCAAATATTAAATCTGTTATATAAAATAAAAATTCTATGTGTTATCATTTGTTTAATATTATCTCACAAAAAATCATTAATTCCATTTTTTTACCATAAGTGTGTTTTTAGCATAAAAATAATGTTTGGGAAAAATTTATCAATGTCTTTTATTTCCATGAAATTAATTAGTTTAATAATAAACAAACAATAATTATTTTTATTTTAGAAAAAAGAATAAAATACTAAATTCCATCTTATGGATAAATATTTGTAATGGCATGGACCTTCTTAGTCCATTAAATTGTCAATTCTGGTGTTTGGGGTGTCCGAGACAACATCAGGGAGTCCAGAGGGCGTCATTGTCAATGTAAGGGTGTCACGATGGTGTCACCAATTGGTTCCACCAATCGTCTTTGATTGGTGTCTCACTGATCAATGTTGTACCCATATGGTGCCATCGTGGGGGTATCAGGTTTCATCCCCCAGTTTCCTCGTAACATGTCTTTTAAGATCTAAAACATATTTAAATTATTTAAGGATATTTTAAATCCCATAAATTATATTTCAAAACCCCTAAGATTCAATAGACTATGGACATTACCAAAACATGTGGCCCTTTTTAATCAGTTTTACACCCTTTGGCACATTTCCAGTTACTCCCATGTTATGCATTTTTTTCTGTTTAAATGTATCATATCAACTCTTTTCCATGTGATGGTCTATCTCATTATATATAAGGGAACTATTAAATCTCTATTAATTCTAACGTGTGCAACCACCCAGTTGCATGGGCGAACCACGATACTCTTTTCAAGCACATCGAGATTTCACTTCTCGTATCTCTAAAATTATTTATTTTATCATACCAAGATATTCTTCCTCCTCAGTATCTTTGGTTCCCCCTTGGTGCGATTTGAGTCCCTCTTTTAGAGAAGAGTCATGCCTATGTGGGAGCCCTCCTATTCGGTTCTTCATGGAGTTTTCCTATTGCACAACCCCAGTTCTTAGCCCAGAATGAAAACATTGATCCATGATCATCTAAGTAGAGGTTATTCCATTGTCTCTCTTTATTGTGCATCATGCAGCGTGGGTATGATGATGTTCCATTTGGACCTAGATGAAACCAACTTCAACGAAGATAACAAATGGAGTTTTAAAGAATAAACTGGTGGAAACGAAGATGATGTTTTTGTATTTTTATCTTCATTCTTATATTATGAATTGTATGGGCTCGTGTCAACTTAAAATCATGGTCGTTGGTGGACCATCTTGCACACTAATGAATCTCTATTTTCTAGATGATATATTGATTTAATGACTATAACATGAAAAAAAATCATGTAAATTGGTTGATTAAATGGATTCCCGATGAACAAGAACCCTTGTGTGATCACCTGAGTTAACAAAACAGAAAATAAGGAATATAATGAATGGTGTTGGATAAATATGAAAAACAACCTTGCGATGTTCTAGTGATATGAATTGTTGTTTTATTTGATTACCTGTGGGGAAATGTAGATGGGAATGGAATCTATAGTCGAGAGGATTTTTATTTTCGAATCTGAGGCTGTGTGGAGCCAGCGGTAAATGATCTGGATCCAGTAATTTGGGGATTGTTTTGGATACAGTAATTTGAGTGATCTCATGGCATCCCATTTTGATGTTTTAATTTACAAGTGAACTTAGAGTGACTACTTAAATACATTCTAGGATATTTCCTTTCAGTTGTTGTTTTTTCTTGTGGTTAGGCCTGTTAGTTTATCGATAGTGAAAGAATATTTAAATGGAATCACTTGAACATGATAACAAGAATGGGTACAAAGGGGAACTATTTTCCAGAAATGGTTTTTGCTCTGGTTGTGGTGGTTGTGTAATTATTCAGGTAAGGGTATCATCAAAGGTGGTTGTGTATGGGATGGTTGTTGGTTTTGGGCCTCTTAGGTTGAGATTTGTGGTTGATTACCTATATGTATAAAATTTAGTTCTTCTGTTTCTTATACAAACCCCACCCATTTTGACCACTTTGTGCCGAACACCCCCATATCATAGGGGAGGGTGATTTTCCCAGATTTCCTATGAGGGGATTATTATTAGATCATGTATGCTCCCTCTTCTAGGTAGCACAAGAATCTTCGGGCAGGCTATGATGACCTGAGGTTCATGATAGCTCAAGACTCTTTGGGTTGGATGTGTTGTGGTGGGTTCGCCTAGGTCTCTGTGGGTAGGTTTGTTTCCTATATTTTTTCGGGATTATTCCTAGGTGTTTGCGGGCAAGAGGCACAATTTTTTCTTCCCAGGTGTCTTTGGGATGAGGCCTTGGTGTCTATGAGGATGAAGTGCGGTTTGGTGGCTGATGTGTCTACGGGTATGAAGTGTGGTTGTGGTGGCCCAAGTGTCTTTGGGTAGGATGATTGGTTGTGGTGGCCTAGGTGTTTGCGGGTGGGGTAGACATACTATTGTGATGGCCCATATGGTTGTGGTTGGGGAGGAAGTGGGACTGCAATGGGATATGCGGGTGAGGTCTTATGAGTATGATATTCTAAATATTCAATGGGAAAGTGATGAAGGGAACCCATGTATAGATGTGTTCTTTCTATTATTTTACCTAGATTTGATCTTTTGGGGAGTATTCCTTGGTGAGGCCGGGTGGATAGCTTTATTTACTAGATGTTTTGGTTACCACTATTTCTCACATGGCATTAGAATGTCTCCCCACTTGTTCATGAGAGCTTTGGCTTTCCTACTAAGTATACTGGTGTACTCACCATACGTATATAAAACTTCTTTCAAGATTCCAGGACGACATTGGGCGTAGGGCCAGACCTTACAAGCTCGGGCATCAAGACAGTTTTTGTTGCTAATTTTATTGTCTTTTGGTACTTTCCTTCCGAGTTTTCTTATACCTTGTATCAGTTTATTTTGAACATGATTATGTGAATGGATTATTGGCTTTACTTTTATCTTTAGTTCTAGGTGTTGTTGGAATTTACCATCTTATCTCCCAATACTGTTCTATAAAAAGGTTAATGCCTTCCATTTATGTGAGATTTTATACCATTGTTTCTAGTCACCAATCTGGGGCCTACTAAAGGCGGGGCTCATGGGTCATTATCTCTTATTAGACTTGAATGTGGAATAGTATAGAATCTTGTCATCCTTTCTCTCGTCTTGGAGAAGGTGAGTCGTGACAGAATGGTATCAGAGGTATATTTTGAGAAATTGGGTGGATTTCGGAGTTAGGCACAGTGAGTATTGCATGTGATGGTAGGGGAAAAGTGTTATATTTCTTTGGTGTGTGACATAGGGCAGAGTAGACCAGTGAGGAAACAAGATTTTAGGGCCCCCCTATAATCCGACACAAGGAATCAAAGCCTATTGAATGAACAGGTGAGGCTACACTAAGTGAAATGTAGAGACCCTAGGAAATGTACATTCATCATAATAACTTGTGTTTTTACTTGAATTGGGGTTTCATGGGAAAAATCAAAATAGATAATAAATAAAACCCTAACTAAATTCTTTACTACTTGGGCATAGGCCTTCTTTGTTTACCTTATAGTTATAAAACTTGAATGATGTCCATGAGTAGTGAAGGTATTAGAAGTAATGAAGGATGATCCGGTTGATCAGTAGATGGATAGTCGACAAGAGGAGGAAGACCAGTGGTAGAAAACACTTCATGCCTTCTACCGGAAAACTCTCAGAAAGTACGAGGGAAGTGTCTCAGATATGGAGATGGAGAGTAGGATCGAGGAGCTGGTGATTGCTTTTAGCTTGATCCAGGCTATGATAGAGTACTGGGTTCCGTTGGAATTTTTCATATGGTTGGAGAAGTGCGCTAGTGGTGGACGCTCTATCTCGGGGAGAATAAGGAAACTAAGGTTTTGTGGACTGACATTGAAAAGGAGTTCTAGGTGGAATTCCATTATTCCATTATGAAGGAAAAGAAGAGACAAGAGATTCTCTCCCTTCGTCAGGGGAGTATCTCAGTATGGGAGTTAGGGATCATGTTCAAGGATCTCCTTTATTTTTCTTCAGACCTCTTCCCTGATGAGGAGTATCGAGCAAGATGCTTAGAGGAGGTACTCCAACCTTCACCTTAGTATGCTATTACTCCCTATACTCTGACGATGTACATGGAGGTTTAGAAGAAGGATGATGTAGTTGAGAGGATGCACATGCTGGGAGGTGTTCCATGAGAGGGGAGCCAGTTTAGTCCATAAAAGGGGAAGGCCTTCATCAGCTTGCCTCCAGCATCAGGGCCTTCCTGGTTTCGATCAGTGGAATGCAGGCCATAGCAGTTCCAATTCTGATCTTCTGGCTCTCCCCCTTTTTCCAGGGGCCCATGGACAAGGTTATTTTCTTATGGGGGTTTCAATAATGTCCATATTCAGTGCTAGTTCGAGCTCAATACGGTGGAACTGGGTACGTTCAGTGCCCAACTCAGTAGCCCCAATTTCTGGCCAGACCTTTCCAACAGCAGTAGCTGGCCCCTACCCCTCCAAGAATAGATGTTGCAGGAGGAGGTAGACCCCAGGGCGCTCCTCATGGGCCTAAACAGGGGCATGGTCAAGGAGGTGTTCGACCGCAGTGTGGTAGAGGATCCATGTGCAGATAGTTTCACACCATAGATATTACAATTCCATTAGGGCCATAGGTTGTTCGAGGTACGATCAGTTTGATCATCACTCATCCTTCTTCCTTGTTTGACTCAGGAGCTTCACACTCCTTTCTTGTGCCTAGTATAACTCATTCTTTGGGTCTAGACATATAGAGACTTTCAGAACCCCTGGTGTTGAATACGCCAATTGTATGTCAGTCAAGCTTGTCTTATGATTTCTAGGGATGTAGACTGATATTGGAGCAGCATCAGTCTTATAAGAATATTCTTTTGTAACAGATGCATCAATACGATGTCATTTTAGGCATCGAATAGTTTATCTCTATGTGTTCCATTTTTGAATTATTTTGGAGAATATTTTTGTTCGCCCATGAGCATAAGCAGCATATGGACTTTGTTGGCAAGAGGATTTGTCGGGTTGGGAGTCAACACTTGGAGCATATTCTTTCAATGTCAGTCAGGCATTTAGTAGAATTAGTGGATTTTGAGATGGTGGAAGTTCCAATGATTGTCAATGAGTTCTTGTACGTCTTCCCTGAAGAGGTTGTGAATCTACCCCCTTGACGTGATGTTGAGTTCAGGGTAGACTTACAACCTGGTGCTCGTCCGATTTCGATGGATGCTTATCAGATGACGCCTTTAGAGTTGCGAGAGTCGTGGATTTAGATTGATGATCTTGTGAAGAAAAGTATTATCTGACCCAGCATGTTGTCATGTGGTTATCCAATATAGTTTGTGAAGAAGGAAGATAGTGGTCTTAGGTTGTGCATAGACTACCAGAGGCTGAATCAGGTAACAATCAAGAATGGCTTCTCTCTCCCAAGGATAGACGATATCTTTGAAAAACTGAGGAGAGTAGGTTGGTTCTCAATGATTGACCTGTAGTCTGGGTATCACCAGTTAAGGGTGAAGGAGTGAAACATCCCAAAGATTACTCTCAGGTGTAGGTATGTGCATTTTAAGTTCATGGTCATGTCGTTCAGTGTTTCGAATACACCATCTGTGTTCATGAGACTCATGATCTGTGTTTTTCACGAGTATCTGGACCTGTTCATGGTCATGTTCATCGATGACATCCTTATCTACTCATGTTCATAGGAGGACCACACTGAGCTCCTCATGACATTTTTGTAGGTCCTCCCACACCACTAGCTCTATATGATGTTATCCAAGTGCAAGTTCTGGACACGAGAGGTGAAATTTCTTGGACACATGGTGTCTCAGCAAGGGGTTTCAGTGGACCTGTCAAAGGTTGAAGCAGTTTTTTCTTGGGCTAGACCCACAAATACGGCAGAGGTTCATAGTTCATTGGGTTTTTTCAGGATATTATTGGAGGTTCATACCCAACTTATCCTGAGTTTCATCCTCATTGATGTCGTTGACCATGAAATACTAGGCATTCGTATAGAGTGAGAAGTGCCAGGAAGTGTTCACTTATCTTAAAGGGGATCTGTTAAGTGCCCTAGTGCAATGTTTTCTAGAGGAAGTGGTGACATTCGAAGTGTTCCGTTATGTTTTGGATCAAGAATTGGGGTGTGTACTGATAAAATAGTGGGGAGTGATATCTAGTGATTTTAGGATGTTTTTTCCTCACAAATTTAACTATGCCACCCACAACCTTTACCTTGTTGTATTGGTGTTCGTATAAGAGTTTTGGAAGCATTACCTCACCGGGGAATGATTATTAGTCTTTATAGATCACAATATTTGGAGGTATGTCTTCTCTTAGTAAGACATGGAGTAGCGGTAGTGGAGGTGGATTGAGTTTCTTTAGGAATACAAGTATGAGATCTCTAATATCCTAGGAGTGGGGAATGTTGTGGCTGATTCATTAAGCAGAAAGGTGTAGAGGGAAGCGGGTCATAAGTATGTGGATGATTGGAGAGCGATAGAAGAGTTGGTTTCCTTTCCCCTGGATGCAAGTGTAGATAGTGGTAGAGGCTATCTATTTTAGATGACTATGAAATACTCCCTGATGTGGCAGGTGGAGGTGACTCAGTGGGGGGACTTAGAGACCAAAGTGATGTATAATCACATTGACCAGGGAAATGCTATGGAAGGATGGTCGTTGGATGGTCATAATCAGATACTATTCCACAGGAAGTTGTTTTCCCCAGAGATGATGTGCGAGGTATTTCTCCATGAGTTCCATAGCTCAACCATGGTGGTACCCCCAGGAGTTTCCAATATGTACCGAGACCCGACGAAACAATTTTGGAGGCCTAAGGTAAAGTAGGCAGTGGAAAAGTTTGGTAGAGGTGCCTAGTGTGTCATCAGGTTATGCATGAACACCATGTTCCTGGAGTTTTGTCACAGCCATTATATGTTCCCATGTGGATGTGGGATAATATCATGATGGATTTAATCAAGGGACTTCCTAGGGATGAAGGAGGTTGTGACTCCAACTAGGTAGTGGGGGACCAATTGATGAAATCAACTAACTTTTTAGTGATTAATGAGTCGAGTGCAGTGGATTCCCTAGTATATTTGTATGTGGGTGATGTTGTGCATCTTCATGGAGTTCCCAGAACCAACATTTCGGATCGGGATACATCCTTTACTTCATGAGTCTAAAAGGGATTCCAACGTGATTTTAAAACCTATCTATGGCTTAGCACTGCTTTCCACCCTCAGGCGGATGGGGAGACAGAGAGTACCATCCAAACGTCATAGGATATACTACATGAATGTGTTTTGGACATTGGATTATTGTGGGTATGACACGTTCCTATGGTAGAGTTTTCTTACAACAATATCTATCACACTACAATTGGCATGGCCCCGTTTGACACCTTTTATGGAAGACTGTGTGGTTCACCCATGTGCTGAATGGAGGTTGGGGAGGAAGGTGTTCATGGACTAGGGGAAGTGCGGAGCACAACGGAGAGGGTTCAACTTGTACGGGAGAAGATAAATGTATCTCAAGACCCACAGAAGTAGTATTCTGATCATATGATGAGGCCCATAGAGTTTGAGGTTGGAGATCATGTGTTCTTAAAGGTTTCCCCTCGACGTGGGAAGCGAAGGTTTGGTAAGGGGAGAAACCTCTCTTAGGTTAATCAAACATTTCTAAGTGTACGGATGAGTTGGTGACATGGTGTATCAGTTCGCTTTACCACCACGGTTGGAGAGGATCCATTACATCTTTTATGTCTCTCAACTTCGTCAGTATCTACACAATGACTCCCATGTCATTGACTGGGGAGAGTTGGATGTCGAGGGAGACACAAAATTCAGGTTGCGACCAATACGAATCTAGTATTTCAGGGTGAAAATGCTTCATAGAAGGACCATTCCATTGGTTCAATTGTTATGGAGGCATGAAGGCCTCAATGAGAGAACTTGGGAGTGAGAATCATATATGTGTGCCAGTTACCCAGAGCTTTTTTAAGTTTCTATTCGGAGTTTTCCTCATTTTAATTTTTTATTTGGTGTGATGTAATGTTTGACATTGTTGACTCTGAGATGGGTTGTTTGTATTTCTCCTTCAGTATTAATTAAATGTCCCAATGTGTGGGGAAGGGAGGCCCAAAATCCAAATCAAGACGCATTAGTTCGGATGAGATTAAACTCGTGCGAGCGATTCAGTTACACCCTAAGTTGATATTATCTTAACATGAAAGAAATAATTCCTTAATACATGTGACAAGAAATTTTTATATCTGAGGTTAGTGTGACTGTTTTGGTTCATATCCATCTGGAGGTGTTCATGGATGTCATGTTTTTATTCCCGCTTTCGAGAAACTCATGATGGATTATTCCGGAGAGGTATCTTCTGAGGTGGTTGTTTGAACCCCATATTTCTTTATTTTAGTCTTGATTCTCAAGGATGAGAACAGTTTGAGAGGTATCTTATGCAGTTTTTGGACCTTCCTTTTCCATTAATTTGTCAATTATGGTGTTTAGGGTGTCCTGGACACCATCAGGGAGTTAGCAGGGTGTCGGTGTCAGTGGTGTAGTCTCATCGTGGTGTCACCTATAGGTACCACGGATCGGCCCTGATCGGTGTATCAACAATCAGTGCCACTGATCGGTCCTGATCAGTGTCTCACCAACTGGTCTCGTCGATCGGTGATGCACCAAAACAGTGCCACTGTGGTGGTGTCAAGTTTCTTCCCCTAGTTTTCCTATAATGTGTCTTTTAAGTTCTAATACCTCTTTAAATGATTTAAGTCCATTTTAAAGACAATAAATGATATCTCAAAACCCATAAAAGTCATTCAAAATTTGACTTTCCAAAACATGTTTCCGTTTTTAATCAGTTTTACACCCTTTTCTATGTTTCCGGTTACACCCCTGTTATGTTTTTTTCACAGTTTAAATGAAACCTATAAACTCGCCATCGTGTGATGGTATATCTCACTATCTCCGAGGGATTTATTAAATCTCAATTAATTCCAATGCATGCAACTTTCCAACCGCATGGTCAAACCATGATCCTCTTTTCAAGTAAATTAAGATTTTATATCTCATAACTCTATGATCTGTCATTTTATCACACTGAGATCTTATTCTTCCCCAGTCTCTTTGGTTCTCTCTTGGTGCACTTCTAGTCCCTCTTCCGGAGGAAAGTCTTACTTGCATGATAGCCCTCCTGTTAGGCTATTAATTAATTTTTCCTGTCACGTAACCCCATTTCTTGGTGCAAGAAGAAAAATTCGATCCTTGATAATCTATGTATGGGTTCTTCCTTTGTCTCCATTTACTGTGCACCAGGCGGGGTGGGTATGGTGATGTTACCGTGAGACCTAGATGAATCCAACTTTACCAAAGTTAATAAATGCACTTTTAAAGAATGAAGGGGTGGGAAATATGATGATGTTGTTTTATTTTTATCTTCATTATTATGTTTTGAATTGTATGGGCTCATGTACATAGAAAATCATGGCTATTAGTGGTCCTTATTGCACACTAATGAATCTTTTTTATGTACGATATTTTGATTTAATGACTGTAACATGGAAATTGATTACTCGCATGAAATTGGTTGATTAAATAGATTCCTGATGAATAAGAAACCTTGTGTGATCACCTTGGTTTACCTAACGAAAAATAAGGTAATTTATTAATGGTCTTTACTAAATCTAAAACACACCCTTTCTTTGTTCTAGGGATATGCATGGTTGTTCTGTTTTATGCCTTGTGGGGTGATGTAGATAAGAATGGAATCATTGGTTGAGAGGTTTTTGGTTTGAAAATATGAGGCTGTGTGAAGATGGTGGTAAATGTTCTGGACTGGTTATGTTGGGGCTTGTTTTGGTTCCAATAATTCAAGGGACATCACGAGATCCCATTTTTAGGTTTTCATTTACAAGAGAACCTGGAGTGACTGCTTAAATGCCTTCTTGGGTGTTTCCTTTCAGTTATTATTTTGGATTGTGGTTATGCTGGTTATTTTCCCAGTAGTGAAGGAATATTTAAATGGAATCACATGGTCATTATAAAGAGAATGAGTACAATGGGGAACCATTTTCCAAAAATGGGCCATGATATGGTTGTAGCTATTTTGCAATTGTGCATGTAAGGGTAGTAGAAAATGTGGTTGTGTGTTGGCTGGTTGTTGGTTTCGGGACCCTTAGGTTGGGATGAGTGCTTGATTACCTTTATCTATAAAATTTAGTTCTTGTGTTTTTTATACTCACCCAATCCCATGTTGATAAATTCATGTCGAACACCCACATTTCATGGGGGAGGGTGTTTTTTCCAACATCCCTATGAGTGGATGGTTATTATCCCCTTTATGTTCCCTCTCACAGGTAGACCAAGACTCTTAAGATATGATGTGACGACCTGAGGTTCATTATAGACCAAGACTCTTCGGAAAGGTAGTGTTGTGGTGGGTTGGCTCGAGAATGCGTGGGAATGTTTCTTTTCTATGTGTCTTTAAGATGAGGCCTAGGTGTTTGCCGACAAGAGGTACGGTAGTTTCATCTCAGGTGCCTTTGTGATGAGGCCCAGGTTTCTACAGGTTGGAAGTGTGGTTGTGGTGGCCTAGGTGTGTGTGAATAGTAAGTGTTGTTATGGTGGCCTAGGTGTCTACTAGCATGATATGTGGTTGTGGTGGCCCTGGTGTCTGCGGGCAGGATGTTTGGTCGTGGGGGCTTAGGTGTTTGTGGGCAGGGTAGACGTATGGATTTGATGGCCCATATGGTTGTGGTTGGGGGCGGTTGTGGGACTACAATGAGATCTTTGTGGGAGGTTTTATGAATGGGATATTCTAAATAACCAGTGAAAAAGTGGTACGAGGTATCCAAATATTTATGTGTTGTTACGAATATTTTACCTGAGTTGTGTTATTTAGGGAGTGTGCCTTATTGAGGCTGGGGGGATTGATTTACTTGCTTTTTGTTTTGGGTAACTCTATTTCTCATAGGGTATTAGAATGTCTCACCACTTTTTCATGAGAGATTTTGGTTTTTCTACAGTGTATACTTCTGTACTCACCCTACGTATATAAAACTGCTTTCAGATTTCTAGGAGGACTTTGGGGACCTAGCCGGACCTTACTAGCTCAGGTGTCGGGACAGTTGTCGTTGATACTTTACTTTTCATTTTAAACATTTCTTTAGAGTTTTTTATACCTTTTATCAGTTTATTTTGACCATGCATATAGGAATGGATTCTTAGATTTACTTTTATCTTTTTTCCTTGATGTTGCTGGGATTTAAATTCTTATCTACTGATCTTGTTCAATAAAAAGGGTAATACCTTCGATTTATGTTAGATTTTATACCCTTAACGCTAGTCGCCACTATGAGGCCTACTAAAGGCAGGACTCAAGGGTCATTATCTCTCCTTCACCTTGAAGAAGGAAGGGAATGGAATCTTTTCATCCTTTCCCTAATCTGGGAGAATGTGGGTCGGGACATTATTTAAAAGAAACTAACCAAAAATAGTTCTTCAACATAAAATGTAAATTATGATTCAAAAATGTTAAATGAGGGTTTCATAAATTAAAAATTGCAATTTTATGTTATTTATTATACTTTATAAATATATATTTTTTTATAAAAATTGTTTTATAAACTTTTAATTCATTCTTGTATTATGAAAAAGTCATAAATGTGGCACTATTTAAAAAATGAATAAAATTTCATATTCACCCCAAAATTCTACATTTTCAAAAAAATATCAAAAAATTATCTTATGCTACCATTGGAATTTTAAATTCAAAAATGAATATTATTATAAAAAATTTAATTCTTTAATTTATAAATTTAGTTATCAAATAAAAAAATATTGAAAAACATTATATTGAAAAAAGACAGTTTATAGTGTCTTATATATTACATCATATCATTTCATACCATGATTAATGATAAAATATTAGTTTATATAAAAATAATATTTAAAAATTGGACTATTTGATTTATTATAAAAATAAACACTTTAAAATAAATAATTATTTGAGAGAGAATAAATCTTTTTAATATTAAATAATATTAATTACTTACCCTCTAAATATAGAAAATTTATGTTTGGTAATATATTTAAATTTACAATATGTTTTATTATTCTTATAATTTTATTAATAATACTCATTGAAAATGTCATGGATCATTTTAGTTCAGGTTTGTGTGTGGATAAATTTATCAAAAAATAATTGTTATTTAACAAGAAATATATATTCCAAAATATTAGGGTGTTACATTCTACCCCCATAAATAAATTATATCATCATAATTTTAATTATCATTTATTAATGAAAGAATATATGAGATATATTATAAAATAATGATATATTTTTTATAGAGAAGTAAATATCAAAATCTTTGATACTATGATATTTGTAATTTCTCCCATAATATGCATGAATTGATATTTTTCCTTTATCCAAATAATTTTTACCAAACATGGTTCTATATTTTATTAATGGACCATCTAGGTACCTACATTTCTAATATTAATTTTCATGATCCTACTTCCAAAAAAATAATGAAACCAAAATAGTTATGGTAATATCTAATAAAACCAGATTAAATGAATATATAAATAGGAAAACTCAATCATAAGATGTTTTCTCCTATGATCCCTTCATTTCAAACATTAATACTTTTTATTCAACTATAAAATAATAAAATAAACCTATAACTCTCTATGAATAACCTTGACTATTCATGGTTATATTTCTATTAGTTTGTTTAAAATGTTAACATCACTCATAATGGATCAAAAAAGGGAGTGTTTTTAAAAAGTAGATCTTATGAGAGTTTCTATATAGGTGTGTGGTCATAATCAAACTCATCATGCATTGAGTGAATATAGAGTTGATACTCGAATAGACTTTTTATAGTGATTTCCCCTAGGTGTATTTTTTCCAAAACCACATCCAATTTCTCACATCTAGAGAGGGATGTAATTATTAAGAAAATAACTCACTTAAAACATTAACAAAATTCCAATATATTATCCTATAATTAGAATTGTAACTACAATTTTCACGAAATTTATATTATCCTCATCCTTAAAAAATAAGTAAAATAATCCTTAAAAAATAAACAAATAAATCACTAAATATTACTAATCCTTTCTCTATTATAAACTGAGGTTTCCCTAAACCCTCACTCCTAGGTCCGATGATAAAAACACATACTTTACACATAATAGTGAATACTAACTGATATATCCCAAAAAATATATATAAGTATTTTGCACAATTTCTATAATTTAAACATTTAATCACACAAATGATGTCATAATCAATATAAAAAAATTAGTGTCTTTGAAAACAAGCTACATATTCATCTTATTTTTAAACACTTGTGAACATTTTCCCACAATTATGTCAATATATAGTCCCTTAAATATTTTTCATAACTTATACCCATCTTAGTAACCTAGGTAATGGAAACATAAGGAATGGATGAGATAAAATGCTCAGTAATGGAAAACCTATCAACAATTCATCAAGGGTTAGATCATATGAATTGGATAAAAACATGAGATGATGATAAATATATTATGAAAAGGATAATGGAATGATACGAGTTCTCCATAAAACATGATAGAAAGATATAAAATCTCAAATGAACAACATATGCATTGAAAAAAGATTTTGAGGTAATAAACATGAGTTATAGTGTATAATCATTGAAATATAGAAATGTAACTTTCCATTGAAACATAAAATAACAAATATCATGGAACAAACATAAGAACATGGTATCATAATATTATGATCATATCCAAGAAGGCTCTCCCTTAAGTTTGTTATCATTTATAAGAAGACCCATACTTTCGTTTGTGAGAATATCCAGGATGGATAAACCTTTAATTTGTGAGAATATCCATGAAGCCATATGCTATATTATTTCATAACATATAAAACATTAACCAGTATATTTAACTATGATATAAATAACCACATATATTTATCCGTACATGTATTTTCTATTGAAAAAATAATAATTCATCACATCATAATGAATCCATGGAAATAAAATTTGGAACATATTTTTTCCTATTTGTATCACATTTAATGATATCAAGATATATATCAATTTATACAAAAATTCAATTACCCAATGGAATAATCCATAAAGAAATTTAGAGGGTGATTCATGAAACATAACTCCATATGTGTTTGATATTTTAAATATTTAAATTGAAAAGAAACAAGGAAAAAATATTATAAAAATAATTTCTAAACAATGTATTAAAGAGATGGAATTATTAATCACCTGTAGAAATAATTTTCAAGATATAACATGACTATTTTAAAACACCACTTTGAAATGAATCCAAATAATAGAGTTTTGAAAAATATTTAATGTTTTCCCATAGTAAATGTGTACTAGGAGATAAAATATAATCTTGAATGGAAAATCTGTTGTAATATTTTAAAAATAATTTTATTGAAACACACATCACAAAGAGAGTCATAAATATTTAATTTTAAAACTGGTAAATAAAAATTGTATGATTTCCAAAAATGAATCATATTTGGATTTCATGATAACAAAGGTGAATATTAATGGGAATAATAAATATGGATATGAAAGAGAAAGATCACGGTTGGATTGAATGATATTGTTCTTAACATCATCATATTTTATGTAGAAATATATCCATAAATGTAATATCATAGAGAATAAAGAGAAACTAAATTATAATATAATATATTAATAAAATAATTCAATATTAAAAACTCTCATTTAATGAGGAACAATTTTGTCTTAAGAAAAGAATTTGAGTCACGAAAAACCCTTATAAACATCTTATTTTTGAAGTAAGAATCATTTAAAAATAAATTTACAAGAGATAAATGTAAATCCATAGAAATAAAGAGTAATCAATCAAAATAAAATGATGTGAAACAAATTAACAAACTTATAATAATGAAGTATAAAAATAATAATTTTAACTTAGCCAAAGGATATTCAATTCAGAAACACCCATAACATTAATCATTCTTAGCCGAATGTGAACTAGCCTCCTGTTAAAAAATAAATATCTTTATAACCCATTTCAGAACATTATTCATGCCTATAAAAGTTTAAAATTTTTACTTATAATAATTTAGCATAACAATATATATTATTAATATTTAATTTTTATCATGATATGTTAATAGTTTCAATTATTTGTTAAGTACTAGTTTTGTAATGGTGGTGTCTATTCGTTTTTAATGATTAAAAGATAATCATTATGTTATAATTTTAGGCACAGTAATAAATTATTTGTAATTATTTATATTATTATATTTTAATTTAATAAGTTTTTTGGTTACGATTAATGAATATGAAGTTGGTGATGAGTTTGTTACAATAATTTATAATAAAGATACTGCATTTTGTAATCATATAAATGTTAATGTCATTATTCAAAGGACAAGTGGATCCAATAATGGAAAATAATGGATTTTATAAGGAGGAATGTTTTATAAATCCTCAACTATATATTTTCGCACATGTTTATAAAATGTTTTTAAGTATTTTACTCTTAGATGTTTCACATTTATATTTTTTACCATGGTATCTAATTTTTACCAAAGTAACATAAATTTAATGAATAAAACTGATATTCTAATTATTTCAGAATTTAAACATAATTATTCCAAATATAAAATAAATTTTTTCAAACAATTTTTATATGGGTTAAAAAAATTAAATTTAATATTAATGGACAAAATGCATAAAAACCATTTTTATAAAAAGTCTATTTTTGAGTGTAAAAATATTGTTTAGGATATAATTATAAAAGTTTTTTTTATTAGACAATAATTGATTTATTATTATCCAAATAAGTGTTATGTAACTATAAAAACAATCAAAAAATGAATTCCACATTGTCGATACTTAGTTAAAAGAACTATACAAAAAATAGTTTTTATTAATGTAAAATGTTACTTAAATTGTGAAAATGATAAACATGGGTTTTGGAAATTAAAAATTGTATATCAAATAAATTATGTTTGATTATAAATATATTTTTTTATATAAATAATTTCTTATAAGCATACAAAGTTTTTTTGAATTATGATAATGTCATATATGGGTGAGAATTTGAAAAATATGTATTTTTATTTATTCAACTCAAAATTCAACCTTTTTCATAAAAATATTAAACCTAAGATATTTTTTAAAGGATGAATTAAAAATATAATTTAAATATAGATAATTTAAATTATTATATATATAAATTTAGTTTTTAATTAAAAATACAAAATTTAAGGAAAACCTATTTTCATTGAAAAAAGACATTTTTAATTGTTCTTAATATTATTTCATATCAATTTAAAATTTAAATAATGTTAATATAATAGTTCATATATACTAATTTCTTAATATTTTTAGATTTTATTTATTGGTATAAAATATAAAACACTTTATATAAATAGTTATTTGAGAAAGAATAACTCTTTCTAATATTAAATAGTATTTATTATTTTTACTCAAATATAATATATTTTAGTGGATTAATATATTATTATTTACCAGTGGATTTATTATTATTACAATTTTATGAATAATATTCATCTAATATATCATGGCTTGTTTTATTTCAGTTCTCTGTGAGGAGAAAGTTATTGAGCATAGTATTAATTTTGAGGGAAATATATTACAAAACCTATGGGTGTTATACTGCTTGTCCCAATGATGTTTGATTTATTCATATAGGTAAAGAATAAATTAACAATCATTTCCCTATATTGTAACAGTAATATTACTTAATTTTCATAGTTTTGGGCATATAATGCACGTTATGAACTAAAATATCACTTTTAAATTGAAAACACACACTTCTAATCATCTGAACTACACTATGACATTAATTGATGTGTTATTTATCCTAGTAGTCACAAATTAATCAATGATAATATTCATATAGTTTTTCTACATTTATATTTTTTTGTTTTTGAGCATGCGATGTGTGTTTTTAATTAAAATATGAATTTTAAATTTGAAACATGCACTTTATGTTATTCTAACCACACCACATGTCATAATGACATGGAATTCATCCAAATAGGTCAAAAAAATAAAAAATCTATTTCCTTTGGTTTGAAAATAATAAATGATCATTTAATTAGTTTTCAGTCTGCAACACAAGTTTTAAAATTATTTATCCATTAGAATATAAAAATAAAATTTATGGAATATTAATGAAAATATTCATTATGATGACATATTAATCATTCCGATAAGTTATTGATGAATAAAAATTAATTTTGATTGTGTTTTATGATAACTTGATCTCATTTATTTTGAGCTTCTGATACATGATTTAAATAAAATTATTACTTTTAAATTGAAAATGTCCATTTTTTTGATTTCAACTAAAATTTGCGTCATTAAATATGATAATCAATGCGTAAAAATGTTCTTATATTTTCATTACTAATTACATCCTTATCGGTAACATATTGGATTAAACAAGACTATTATAAAAAATATCCCCATTAAATCTAGATTGCTCATGCGGTGTTGATCTGTAGAGACCTGTATCCTGAAGTACATTGATTTTACATTACTTTTGCGGAATACTTGGTACATTACAAACCCACACACACTAGGATCGTAATAGTTTAGTGTCTTTGGAAACTCGAAATGTAATCTTCTAAACGTGGTGAAGGATCTTCAATATCTCCCATAAAGATCTTCCCTTTTTTTTACCTAAAACCTTTCTCTATATCCTGGGGAAAAGAAAACATAAAAGGGTGAGCTCAAATGCTCAGCAAGGAAAAATAAAGGAAATAAAAATCATATCATATCTTTTTGAAATTCATAACCTGCAAAAGAGATCAAAATATCATAACATGGAACAAATCATAGAAGTGAAAATGATATCCCCATAATCAAAACATGAAACTTGAAACTTTTTGGCATGCACACATAATCATGGAAAATCATTTCTTGTTAGTCATGACTCATTGCCAAGACTATCTTAGTGGACAAAGTCCCTTTCTGAACCAAGTTCACTCCTCGTTTCAGTCCTGTATCACTGAACCGAAATAACCTTCCGTTCCAGCCATGTTTATCTCATGAGATATAAAATCTTTACCCAATGCATTGGAGGGAGATATAGGTCCCACCCATCATATAATGAAACCTTTCTTATGTGTGCCACATAATCATAAATCATACATCATCGCATAACACATGTAACAAAAATGGGATTCTTGAAACATCATGACATCATAAAACAAATCATATAAGGTAAATGACTTCATAAAAACAATTCTCTCAAAACATAATCAAATCAATGTAATAATAGGGATAAAAACAGAACCCTTTTATTATCTTAGATGGAAAATAATTTTGATAAATTACTTGAACTCCATTCTTGAGGAAAATATCCTTTCTACTTCAAAAAAACTTTTCCTTTCTTAACATGTCATACAATTTTAAACTAAAAGAAGTTGATTAAAAATAAACATGTATACTTGTAAAGGAAACTTCTTGGAAATAATGTTTTAGAAATCCATTCATGCATTATAAGTTAAAAAAACATTCTTCGTACTTTTGTCGGAAAATTCAAAAAAGTACCTCGTACAAAAAAATGACAAAAGATTCCTTTCATATTCTTTACTAAAAACTCACCGATGGGTAAAATTGGATTTAAACTAGTGTAAGTGTATGGAAACAATATTACATATTGATGGAACATGGATGTGGATGATAAAATACACCCCAATAAATACTTACGAATAAACAATCTCGGATAAAAATGAGATTGTGATATTTCCCTTACCATAGGTCCAATTTGCTTCGTAAGTGTCCGAACCTCCTGTATGATGATTTAAATCATGTTATTGACTTATTAAAGAATCATATTCATTGTTATGATATCATATATGGTTAACTTATGACATTATATTACCCGTTCTTTTGTAAATTCCTTGTCAAAGAAGCGTTTTGGGTAAAATCGTTTCATTTATTATAGGTGTTTTGACTTGTTGTTCTTGACATTATTATTAATTATATCATGATTTACTTACTTCCAGAATATAAAATATGATTTATATATCATATATATTCCGTATATATATATATATAATAGATAGATAAATGAAATGAAAAACACCGTTCATGGAGACGATAGTCCATACGTACGCATGAATGCTGTTTTCCTTTCCTTATTGTCTTGAAAGGAAATAAGTAGATGACATACATATATATATATATACATAAATCCAGTATCTTTATAATGTCATATATTTCATTATTATTTCTTATATATACTTTATAATCATTCTTAAATGGTTAACATGGAGAATGAATCTCATCGCGTCGTGGAGACGGTAGTCCGTACGTACGCACGAGCGATGATATCATTTCCATAAATATTGAATTGAATTGGAGTGGATTATACAATATATCAGAATCTATATGATGTTGTAATAACTATTTATAGTTATTCTTTACACCATTATACCCATCCATGTAAGGTGGTGGTGGAAAATAGATTACACCACGGCGTGGAGACGGTATTCCGTACGTACGCACGCGCGGTGATTTCTTTTTCCGTAGGATGGATAGATGGTGAAATAGGTTTGTTTCATACATATAATAACATATCAGTATATGAGTGATACTGATGTTATTACTTCATAATGAAACAACCTAAGAAGAAGAAGTGGAAGAAGAAATAAAGATGAAAGAATTGGTAACGGTAATTACCTCTTCTTTGAAGCGCCTCTTTGAGACCTCCTCTTAGGGCACTAAAATTGGTCTTTGAGGAGGACCAGAACCTCTAGGATGTTGCTAAGGAAGTGGAGAAGAGATTTTGGGAGGGGTTGGCCGAGCTTGAGTGCTCAAATTGGTGTGAGGAGGAGGGGGAGGAGGTGTCCTTTTATAAGGGAGGAGAGGGGCACCTTTGGAATTCTCAAAAAATATTAATTTATAATAAATCTAACCCCACATAAAAACCTCCAAAAATGACTCATATTCGAATATTAGATAAGATACGATTGTAATATCATCAACCAATAGAATTTAGACATGTTAAGAATTTATTTTAAACATTATCAACATGATTTATCCTTATTTAATCAATTTAATTTTATTTGTGGTAATAACATTTTAATTTTTAAATTATAATAAATAATTACTTATTTGTTGTGAATTTTCCATAATTGGATTCTTAATAACATTTTAGATCATTTAAATTTAAATTTATAATTTTTAAATATTTTGTGATTTTTAATCAATTTTATAATATGTTTCTTTTTATAAAATAACAATAGTGTCAATTTTGACACTATTCATTTATTTGAATTTAAATAAAATAAATACAGAGGATATGTTCGAACTAAAAGTTTTAATAGATTCATAAAAGGTCATATGTATCTTAAAAATTATTGGAGCACATTAAATAGTTCATATACTATTTATTTTATTATTTTGCAAACCATTTATTTGGTTTATCTCTTAATAAAATAAATACTACAACATTTTTGTATAATTTTTTAATATACTTATTTGTTGCATAAAATTAAAAATAAAATCCTATGATGAAAATAAATCTATTACCTTTCCCAATAATACTTTTACTCGAATTTATCATCTTAAAATCACAATATTTAAATTGTTATATTTATTAAATTATGAAGGTGACAACTTTGGCATCATTTAAAATAAAATAATATAAGTGTCATAATCGCTTTTATAAGGCTCCAAATGGTCAAATATTAGACGATTGGATGCATATGGTTTACATTTAAATGGCCAATAAGTTTTGGTTAGGTATTTGTGCATTTTATGGTCACTATTATTTTAATAAAAACAATATTCTTGATTTTTCACTAGATAAACAATTTCTGCATCACTATTGTGTCATAATTAATGATAATTATTTAATCCCTAAAAATTATAAATAAATTTATATGATGTAGATAATTTCATTAGATTTCTGGAGACTATTCATGTTTGAAGTTTCATGAAATTTATCACTAATTTAAAATTAATATACTTATAAGATTTAAGAGAGTGACATGTTGTCACTTTCTATGGTTTTAATAATAATTAAGTTATTTTCATGGAACAATGTCCATTAAATGATTCTAATCAGACCCTTAGGTGATATGGGTCGACTTTTAGTCATCCAATAGGATTTTGAAATTTTTTAGGGTAATTTTAAAATATTATGTTTACCCTTAATTACCCAATTTACCTTTAACTATGGTAAATAAAATTTACCGTAGTTACTATTCATAATTCCCAAAAAAAAATAAAAAATAAAAAGTAGCTTATTAACATAATTTGGACCCACTGATTCCAAATATGGAATCCATTTTTCCAAATTCAATACACAAAAGATGCAGAAATTAAATTAAAAATAATCCCGTTGTCGAAAGAAAACGGGTTTTTCTTTAAAACATTGCAAAAGATTGAATTGATTTAACCTACGAATTAAATGTAAAATCAATGCTAATGACATACATTATATTAAATGGTAAAAATATATTCTATTTATACTTTAAAACCATTCAATATTATAATTTAACCACATAAGATATTACGATGAAAAAAGTTGTTTTTAATTAAAATATAGCGTGTTTTTACTATTCATTAAAATATGAAAGTTATCGGAAAAATATCAAAACTTTATCTAATGTAAATTTTTATATCCTTATTCAAAAGAAGAATATTATTTTTTCAAATTGAACATATAAACATTTCAAAAACTATATTTAACGTGGGTGCGCCATCAAAAGGCGGTAAAACTGCATTTTTCAAAAAATACTTATTTTACCCGAAAAATTTATTTTGTTCTTATACCATTTTCTAGAAATGTGTAAGATGAATAATAATGTTATAAGATTCAAAATTTAGTTAATACTATTCATAACGGCTAGTTCATGACAATATTATAATAATATAACATTTTTTATTAAAACCCGGTATTGCGTACAACACACGCTATCGAGGAAGATCGCGATTGCGTGTAATGCAAGCCATGTAAGGGTTGCGTGTTGTGAAAGAATCCTTCGTTGTTTCGTATAACAGAATCCAACCATATTTCATTTATACATTTAATATATATATATATATATATATACTCAATGTTGCGTAGAATAACTATTATCAAAATTGTGTGTAACACGGTCCAAGAATAGTGATGCGTATACTGCAAGCTAATACGGTGTTGCGTATAGCACAATGTAATCATGGTGTAGAATACAACAAAATACATTAATGAAATTAAAATAATTTTTTTCATAAAACCTCGGGGTGTTACATTCTACCCCCCATTAAAATTAATTTCGCCCTCGAAATTCGTCGGGGTTATAAATGGTTTACTATTTGAAAGTTTCTTTGATAGAAACCCACATCGTAAAAAGGAATACCAAAACTTATCTTTAAAAACAAAAGTATGAAACGTAACGGTTACCCAAATAAACTAATCACTGGGTTTCCACATAGGTGAAAATATGGATATGGAAGAGAAATCTAACCATCATGTTCTGATGGAGAGTGGTAGAGAACATGGCTATGGAAAATCTAGCAATCACAAAGCCATAAATTTGTGATGATCTAGGGTACCATCTGATTCATCGGATATAAGGGCACTAGGACAACATTTTTGGTTTTCAAGATCATTTCCCTAAAGTTGAAAATTTGAATTAGAATAAATACTTACTTTATTTTGGTACAATCTCACTGTTGTTTGTGCCTTGAACAATTTCCACTTCATCTCTTAAATAAATGAAGTTGAATTTGTTATTCGTGAAGTGTTAGCAGATCATGTGATAGAATTACGGGTCATTCCATCTGTCTCAAACAAAAGGTTAGCAAAAATTATATACATAAGTCGGTCTATAGTGAGATTAATCATATATTGTTCCTAAAATGGACTTATACTTCATATATCATACTGCTTAATATAATAAAACTAGTTTCAACTAAACAAGGACTTCCTGTAGGCCAGTGGTAGGCGATAAAGGCCAGTCGCACTTCGGTTGTGGGTTCGATTCCTACAGCCTTGTCCGAAGCGATGGGCTTTCACCCGTTCTGTAGGTTGTCCTTTTTCTAAAACTATATTACTATAACATCCCATAAATAATATCAAAAAAAAATTCTATCCTTAAACAATACTAACTTATGTCCAACATAATCCATTCTAATCTTTAGGTTTATCCATAATACTGCAGTCCACTCTCATAACATAGTGAAAACGATTACCAGAGATTTAACACCATCGTCGATCCCCATATATCATAAGATATGTTTTGTTGGTCACATTCCAAACATTCAAAGGCCTTAATAATGTATTCTCTTGAATACCCATTGAACCTTAGTGAAAACATGAATGCAGTTAAAAGTTAACTCTTTCCACATACCAAAATCCAAAAATTCTCTATACTCAAACCATGATATAACCTTCTCCTTATATCACTCATGAGCTCATGAATAAAATCAAACACCTCATTATCTTATTATTCCTTCATTATGCGCATATCATCTAAATTTTAAAAATATCTGAATAACCTTTCATGTATAGTGGTACCATTAATCATACACTTTCATAACTCAAGGAAAGACAACAGTGTAACAATCCTTAGATGTCTCTTTATTCCATAGTACCATGAGATTTCTTATACAACATTACACATGATAAACATGTAATCATTCCACTACATTCTTAAACCATTGACCGAGCTTCAACAATTATTTCATCTCACATATCATTTGTAGTCTCTTCATCATCATCAACATAAATACTTCCCAAACGACCATACTGATTATCTTCATGAGACTTTCCCTTAGGACATTGGTTTGCATAATGCCCGTACATTCCTCATTTAAAACATTTAACCATTTTTGATGTCGTAGAAATACCATTATCCTCATCCATGGTGTTAACTGAACCTTTTCCTTTGCACTTACTTGCTTTGTGTCCTTCTTTTCCACACCCAAAGCATCTTCCAGTTCCTTTGAAACATTCTCCTTGATGCCTCTTCCCACATGATTTACATAGGGGAAATTGAACTTTCTTTCCTCTATGATCATCATGAAACTCCATCTTTCTCTTATTAGTCGAGTCAGGAAACTTACCAAATTTTAATTTATTGATCATATTATGAGATTGCTGATTCGGCATAATATTGATGTTTGGACTTCCAAATCCCATTTCATTATGAAGAATATCATTCCATTGTCAATCATATCCTCCATTATCGTGAATCATCTTGTTTCAAGCCATTTTCTAAAACCCAAAAAAAAGAATAGTGTGAGAGGCAAAAATCATGCTAGGGAAAACAACATAATAAAGGTGGAGTATCCTCAATATCTAACATCTTAGGTTAAATTCTATGATCGTTACCGTAGTTCTAGGACTGTATCCTATACGTATACTTATCCTTAGGGACATCCCTAGACATACCTTATAAATATCTCTAGGGATCTCACTAAAGATCTCGCATCCTAGTTTCCAAAGGTTGACTAAACCTTTCCTCTGATACCAACTTTAGAGACCCGTATCTTGACATACATTGACTTTACATGACTTTTGCGGAATACTTGGTACATAACAAAAACACACACACTAGGATCGTAATAGTTTAGTGTCTTTGGAAACTCAGAACGTAATCTTCTAATCGTGGTGAAAGATCTTCAATATCTCCCATAATGATCTTCCCTTTTTTTACCTAAAACCTTTCTTTATATCCTGTGGAAAAGAAAACATAAAAGGGTGAGCTCAAATGCTCAACAAGGGCAAATAAAGGAAATAAAAATCATATCATATCTTTTTGAAATTCATAACCTGCAAAAGAGAACAAAATATCTTAACATGGAACAAATCATAGAAGTGAAAATGAGATCCTCATAATCATAACATGAAACTTGAAACTTTGTGGCATGAACACATAATCATGGAAAATCATTTCTTGTTAGTCATGACTCATTTCCAAGACTATCTTAGTGGACAAAGTCCCTTTCTGAACCGAGTTCACTCCGCGTTTCAGTCCTGTATCACTGAACCGAAATAACCTTCCGTTCCAGCCATGTTTATCTCATGAGATATAAACTCTTTACCCAATGAATTTGAGGGATATATAGGTCCCACCCATCATATAATGAAACCTTTCTTATGTGTGCCACATAATCATAAATCATACATCATCGTATAACACATGTAACAAAAATGGGATTCTTGAAACATCATGACATCATAAAACAAATCATATAAGGTAAATGACTTCATAAAAATAATTCCCTCAAAATATAATCAAATCAATGTAATAATAGGGATAAAAACAGAACCCTTTTATTATCTTATATGGAAAATAATTTTGATAAATTACATGAACTCCATTCTTGAGGAAAATATCCTTTCTACTTCAAAAAAACTTTTCTTTTCTTAACATGTAATACAATTTTAAACTAAAAGAAGTTGATTAAAAATAAACATGAATACTTGTAAAGGAAACTTCTTGGAAATAATGTTTTAGAAATCCATTCATTCCGTATAAGTTAAAAAAACATTCTTCGTACTTTTGTCGGAAAATTCAAAAAAGTACCTCGTACAAAAAAACGACAAAAGATTCCTTTCATATTCTTTACTAAAAACTCACCGATGGGTAAAATTGGATTTAAACTAGTGTAAGTGTATGGAAACAATATTACATATTGATGGAACATGGATGTGGATGATAAAATACACTCCAATAAATACTTACGAATAAACAATCTCGGATAAAAATGAGATTGTGATATTTCCCTTACCTTAGGTCCGATTTACTTCGTAAGTGTCCGAACCTCCTGTATGATGATTTAAATCATGTTATTGACTTATTAAAGAATCATATTCATTGTTATGATATCATATATGGTTCACTTATGACATTATATTACCCGTTCTTTTGTAAATTCCATGTCAAAGAAGCGTTTTGGGTAAAATCGTTTCATTTATCGTAGGTGTTTTGACTTGTTGTTCTTGACATTATTATTACTTATATCATGATTTACTTACTTCCAGAATATAAAATAGGATTTATATATCATATATATTCAGTATATATATATATAAATGATTGATAAATGAAATGAAAAACACCGCTCATGGAGACGGTAGTCCATACGTACGCATGAACGCTGTTTTCCTTTCCTTATTGTCTTGAATGGAAGTAAGTAGATGACATACATACATATACATATATACATAAATACAGTAGCTTTATAATGTCATATATTTCATTATTATTTCTTATATGTACTTTATAATCATTCTTAAATGGTTAACATGGAGAATGAATCTCATCGCGTCGTGGAGACGGTTGTCCGTACGTACGCACGAGCGATGATATCATTTCCATAAATATTGAATTGAATTGGAGTGGATTATAAAATATATCAGAATCAATATGAGGTTGTAATAACTATTTATAGTTATTCTTTACACCATTATACCCATCCATGTATGGTGGTGGTGGAAAATAGATTACACCACGGCGTGGAGACGGTATTCCGTACGTACGCACGCGCGGTGATTTCTTTTTCCATAGGATGGATAGATGGTGAAATAGGGTTGTTTCATACTTATAATAACATATCAGTATATGAGTGATACTGATGTTATTACTTCATAATTAAACAACCTATGAAGAAGAAGTGGAAGAAGAAATAAAGATGAAAGAATTGGTAACGTTAATTACCTCTTCTTTGAAGCGCCTCTTTGAGACCTCCTCTTAGGGCACTAAAATTGGTCTTTGAGGAAGACCAGAACCTCTAGGATGTTTCTAAGGAAGTGGATAAGAGATTTTGGCAGGGGTTGGCCGAGCGTGAGTGCTCAAATTGGTGTGAGGAGGAGGGGGAGGAGGTGTCCTTTTATAAGGGAGGAGAGGGGCACCTTTGGAATTCTCAAAAAATATTAATTTATAATAAATCTAACCCCACATAAAAACCTCCAAAAATGACTCATATTCGAATATTAGATAATATAAGATTGTAATATCATCAACAAATATAATTTAGACACGTTAAGAATTTATTTTAAACATTATCAACATGATTTATCCTTATTTAATCAATTTAATTTTATTTGTGGTAATAACATTTTAATTTTTACATTATAACAAATAATTACATATTTGTTGTGAATTGTCCATAATTGGATTCTTAATAACATTTTAGATCATATAAATTTAAATTTATAATTTTTAAATATTTTGTGATTTTTAATCAATTTTATAATATGTTTTTTTATAAAATAACAATACTGTCAATTTTGACACTATTCATTTATTTGAATTTAAATAAAATAAATACAGAGGATATGTTCGAACTAAAAGTTTTAATAGATTAATAAAATGTCATATTTATCTTAAAAATTATTGGAGCACATTAAATAGTTCATATACTATTTATTTTATTATTTTTCAAACCATTTATTTGGTTTGTCTCTTAATAAAATAAATACTACAACATTTTTGTATAATTATTTAATATACTTATTTGTTGAATAAAAATTAAAAATAAAATCCTATGATGAAAATAAATCTATTACCTTTCCCAATAATACTTGTACTAGAATTTATCATCTTAAAATCACAATATTTAAATTGTTATATTTATTAAATTATGAAGGTGACAACTTTGGCATCATTTAAAATAAAATAATATAAGTGTCATAATCTCTTTTATAAGGCTCCAAATGGTCAAATATTCGACCATTAGATGCCTATGGTTTACATTTACATGTCCAATAAGTTTTGGTTAGGTATTTGTGCATTTTATGGTCACTATTAGTTTAATAAAAACAATATTCTTGATTTTTCACTAGATAAACAATTTCTGCATCACTATTGTGTCATAATTAATGATAATTATTTAATCCCTAAAAATTATAAATAAATTTATATGATGTAGATAATTTAATTATGTTTCTGGAGACTATTCATGTTCGAAGTTTCATAAAATTTATCTCTAAATTAAAATTAATATACTTATAAGATTTAAGAGAGCGACATGTTGTCACTTTCTTTGGTTTTAATAATAATTAAGTTATTTTCATGGAACAATGTCCATTAAATGATTCTAATCTGACCCTTAGGTGATATGGGTCGCCTTTTAGTCACCCAATAGGATTTTGACATTTTTAAGGGTAAATTTAAAATATTATGTTTACCCTTAATTACCCAATTTACCTTTAACTATGGTAAATAAAATTTACCGTAGTTACTATTCATAATTCCCAAAAAAAATAAAAAATAAAAAGTAGCTTATTAACATAATTTGGACCCACTAATTCGAAATATGGAATCCATTTTTCCAAATTCAATACACAAAAGATGCAGAAATTAAATTAAAATTAATCCCGTTGTCGAAAGAAAACGGTTTTTTCTTTAAAACATTGCAAAAGATTGAATTGATTTAACCTACGAATTCAAGGTAAAATCAATGATAATGACATACATTATATTAAATGTTAAAAATATATTCTATTTATACTTTAAAACCATTCAATATTATAATTTATCCACATAAGATATTACGATGAAAAAAGTTGTTTTTAATTAAAATATAGCGTGTTTTTACCATTCATTAAAATATGAAAGTTATCGGAAAAATATCAAAACTTTATCTAATGTAAATTTTTATATCCTGATTCAAAAGAAGAATATTATTTTTTCAAATTGAAGATATAAACATGTCAAAAACTATATTTAACGTGGGTGCGCCATCAAAAGGCGGTAAAACTGCATTTTTCGAAAAATACTTATTTTACCCGAAAAATTTATTTTGTTCTTATACCATGTTCTAGAAATGTGTAAGATGAATAATAATGTTATAAGATTCAAAATTTAGTTAATACTATTCATAACGGCTAGTTCATGACAATATTATAATAATATAACATTGTTTATTAAAACCCGGTATTGCGTACAACACACGCTATCGAGGAAGGTCGTGATTGCGTGTAATGCAAGCAATGTCAGGGTTGCGTGTTGTGAAAGAATCCTTCGTTGTTTCGTATAACAGAATCCAACCATATTTCATTTATATATTTAATATATATATATATATATACTAAATGTTGCGTAGAATAACTATTATCAAAATTGTGTGTAACACGGTCCAAGAATAGTGTTGCGTATACTGCAAGCTAATACGGTGTTGCGTATAGCGCAAGGTAATCTTGGTGTAGAATACAACAAAAGACATTAATGAAATTAAAATAATATTTTTCATAAAATCTCGGGGTGTTACATGATCTGTCCTCGTGATATGGAAAAATTTAGAAATTTATATTTTCATTGATATAACACTACTACAACTATTAAAAAAATAGTAGGAGTGAAAATTAAATTCTAATGGGAGGATATTTGATTGGAGAGACTTCAAAAAGATACCTAGTGATGAATATTCATAGTGGGATGGGAAAAAAGAGTAAACTAAGAAGTTTGATTATTATGTTTAATGAAGAACATGTTAGGAATTAATTATAGGGGTCTTGTTTTTTATATATCATAAATCTAATAATTTTTCTGTTAAATGGATCTTAGATAAACAATGTTTTCCTATGATCATTAATTCATTTGGTTTAAATTAATTGATTCCACATAAATCAGTAACTATTAGTTGGTCTTAGAATAGAAAATAATCTTTGGTCATTGAGAAAAACACTTAAATTTGAAGTAAAATTCAATATATTATTTATAACTCAAATGTCTTATGTATTTTTGTGTTCATCCTATGTAATTAAATAGATCATGTTCATGAAAAATGATATGGATTAATTTATTTTTATCTTAAATGATATGAATTTAGATTTTTTAATTTCATAGTTGTAATTCATTATCACTATATCCCCTAACTCTTGAATCCGGTCCCCTAGAAAGCTAGTTGTTCATGGTGGAAATGGATTCCATTAAATGTGAAGAGAATAAATCAAAGGGAAAATTCATAAAAAGACTAAACTGAATCGAATGTATTGGAAATTAGAATAGAATACATTAAATGAGGAGAAACACACATGAACAACAACATTAATTGAAATCTAACCAAGTCATAAGTACATATAAGGTTGTAAATTTTCATCCTTTCAATACAATGATATAAAATAAGAAGTAATGAAACTACGTAAAAAACATTTCTCCCACTCTAATGTTCGGTACACATAAGAATAAATAGTCCAACCCCATTGCTGATGTGAATGATTTTATCAATATTAATGGTGATGAGGTCCTTCAAATAATATTATATCATGATATTTTGACTCGTGAATAGGGTTTCATAACATGAATCTAGAAATATAGTCTTTGAGAGTTTGAAACTTCCATGATTCACAACTAGAATTTGGGGGTGAAATCTTTGTGCCTTGATTAGTTGACTTTAACTGGCACATTCATAGCATGAATCATAATTTACATTGTAATTCAACATTCTCATTGTTCATTCAAAGATTGAAATTATTCAAATGACTTGAATTATGTCTAGGTAGTTTTAAAAATTCTACTTCTATGATTCACATCGTGAAATAGGAATTCACAACATGAATTTTTTATAGTTTTATATTTTCAATAGTATCACCTAAAAATTTTTTCGATTCTAAAAATATAAATAACTCAATTAAAAAATCAAGAAATATTATGAAAATAAATATAAAACTAACTTGAATTAGGATCAATAATGTATATTCAATTATGGTGTATCAAATCACCCCATACCTAGATAAATGGTTTTCCTCTACAAGAAGCATCTAAATCATGATTTCAAAGGACACAAAAATTTTAACATGATAAAATTAGTGACAAGAATTAAAATAAATCCACATATTAACTAAAATAAATTTGGACTCAAAGGTACAGTCCCGTAGGTCACTATTTCCACATCATTATTTAGTTTCCCATTCAAATTTATTATATCTTTAATCATTATTTCTCAATCTTTACATAATTAACCATAAAATTTTTTTATCTACCTCACAATTATTTTTCTCTCACATAAATCATGTTACAATTTAAAATTGGATGTGTGATCATACCTTGAATACAACCTCTTATCCATATGATTTCATTAGATTGAAAATATCTACTCAATATAGAAAAGTAACACTAGTAATCATGATGTGTTTACAATGAGGACCAAATGATTATGAGGGTGATAGGTAAGAAGTTAATGATATAAAAATGATAATGCTAAAAAGGGGGAATATCTATTAAGAAAATTTTCCTGATAATAAAAATTAGGATAAATGAAAATTCCCCTTCTAAAAATTGACATCATCCCCACATCCCCCAAACTCAAAGAAAGAACATGAAGTAATGAATCATAATAAATTATGAACCCTATTCCCGATTTTTTTAAAGTATGTTCTCATTAAATGTATTATATCCATCACCTAACCCCAAATGATATACTCAAGACACTTTGTTAGTAGTCATGAAAAGATCATTGGTTAAGAAATATGGATTTTTGACCCACTGAATACACAACCAATTTTGTTAACAAGAGGGTTATAAATAAAGTACAACAATAGTAATTATGAAACATTAATTCAAATTCCAATGAAACAAATACTCAAATATCCTCAGTAGATATCATCCTTTTCAACTATGAATTAAACCTATCCTCCCCATGATTATTCAATATAATATCATTAAAAATACCCAAGAGTGTGTTAGGAAAGAATAAAATTGGCTTGTAATGTGGCTCCATCCAAAAAATTTCATTCATGGATTCTAAAGGTTATGTATGATCAATGAAAATGTAGATATTACGATAAAGGGTTCATAAATTTATATAACTCAATCATTTTAAAATATATTTTTTATAGTCATAGAATTTAAAAGATGCCAATGAATGTTTTGTAGGTTTTTATATTCCCCGTATCTATTAATAAATTCTCATAAATAATGGTAAAAAGTAGGTCATGTGACATCTTGGTAATGAGAATAATAGTTTAATCAATTAAAACATAGAAAATGACGGAAAAGCTAATAAAAAATGACATCAATTATTAGAATTCAAACAAACCCAATTTATAAATCATAATAGATTATATTAAAAATAATAAGAATTTAATTTCCAAAAAACATCCTATAAAAACATTAAATTCTTATGCGCATGGGGTCAAGGAAATTTCTATGTTAAAACATGTGTCTTGTGAAAATGTTCTCAGAGATAGATGAGAATGAGAAGAAATCCCAGTGTATCTAATAAGCTAAAACACAACTACCCACTTAAAATAAAGAAAATTCCCAACTGAAAAAAATCAATGTGGGAAGAGAATAAGAATAAATTGATAAATTGTGTTAAAAATGAGATATATGGAAGAGAATGTGTTTTTCCCAAGTATTTATTTAATTTTTTCTCAATGGTTTAAGATTTGTTATGTGGGGTTAATGATGATTCTTCATTTTTTTATAGATTCATGAGAATTCATTATATTACATCCTTGATAAATCACCCCTTTATGCCATTAAGATGATTATGCTACTTCCATGTTCTATTATAAAGGAACAGTGAGACTTTCATGAAGATAAAGTGACATTCATTAAATATGATTATTATAATACTAATATTTAAGAGAATTTATGACAGGTTCTTACAGATGATTGATAACAATATAAAATATTACTGAGGAGTATCAAATTAATATATAATGGATAGAGGTATTCTGAAGAGGATTAGAGCTTGTTTGAGTGATGTCTGTAGATTCTATAGATTCACGTAATAGACTTCCTGCAAAGATGTTGATTCACATAGTCAGTTTACGTCATAGCCAAATACACATAGACAAATGAACCATGTTTCCACTTTCTGAAATATAGTTGAATTGTAAATAGAGTAATACATATTTAAATTATGTTATGTGAAGGGTATACATAAGGGAATATCACAATATAGGAAAATCTACATAAGATAATACATCAACATATACAAAGTAAATGGTATATCCCAATACTATGATGTAGCCAAACTAAAACAAATAGTTGGTTTCAATCCGTATATGGGATTCATGAAGGTATTTTATAGTTACTTAAGGGAATATATCCATATATACAAGGAGATTATTTTTAGAATCCTAAATAATAAAAAATAGAAGGACCACATAGAAGATATTCTTAAGAATATTTATATAGGGATCGTTGATGATTTTAGCTAATAGTGGATGAATCCTGTGATGGTTTTCAAATATATGAATATTAGGATCACAAATGGTATGATAATACAAGATAATAAGAATTAAAGATAATCTAGGGATGTTTTTGGTTGCTAATGAAATGTCAACACTAAAAAAAGTGGTCCATGGAGATATTTTTAATGTTTCCATGCATATTAGATATTTGAATTGGTTAAAATGATGATGAATTTATAAATACTAAGAATTTGATATTTTAATATCATAGTGGGAGAGAATATGAAGCCTTTTATGAATTTTATGAGGACGTAAGTATGTCCATATTTATACATTTCTTGGAAGATAGAATGAATCATGAAAATTCCAGAGATTTAAATGGGAGTTTAAAAGAGTTTTAATGAGGAATGAATTGGGAATATATTCATAATTTTAAATGAGGATATATTGATGATGAAATTTTTTGGGTTTCCATAATTTTAATATATAAATAATGATTTTGATATTTTTTAGAATAATTTTCACTATGATATTTTGAATATATATATGTGGTACATGTATCAATGAATGTATTTAGAAGAGAATTGAGATAACTCCCATTATTACATTGAGAATTATGAGAAAGTATTATACAATTAATATCATGAAGTGAATAATGATAGCCAAATCCAATTGATATACCTACGTTTTTGAGTAAGATGAGGAGAATCTAGATCACCCCAATTCCAGAGGGAGTTTTAAGAAATAGATATATATTCTAAGAATTTTCATATGATCATTAAGTGGGACACATGAAAACATTCATATCCATCCGCTCATGGATGAATAACCTTTTTTCAAGTCATATAGAAAAAACCAAGAATAAGAGTTAGATGTTTTTATGCTATATCAACATATAATGTGAAAGAGTTTGTAACCAGTCGGTTAACTAGTTGGTAAAGAGGATTGGGACAAGAGAGAATAACAAGACGATGAAGGGAAGTTGAATAAATAGTATAACTAGTCAATGAATTGATGATGAATGGTGATATAAAAAATCACACACTTGTGGACTCAAAAGATCATTGTAATTAGCAAAAATATTATACTAGAGAATCCATGATGGGTGTTATAACCAATAGGGAAAGGAGTAGGCCACCTAGTTGAACGCTGTAAAATTATTGTGTTGATTTCATTTATTTAATTACTAAAAGGTGAGGTTGTGATAAATATTCTTGATTGGATCGATAAATTTAACTGGTTCAAGAGGTTGAATTCAAAAGTTAAATAATTTGTAAAATAAAACAATAGATTCACCCCCTCTTACTGGTCCATCCAGCCTAGGGAACTATAAGGGGTATCAAAGCGAGGTTATTTCCAAAGACCCATGAGATATGTAGAATCGTAACTCTGTCAATAAAAAAAATTTCCCAACATTATATGAGAATAATTATCACATATGGAGGAATATGATGCTTCCATACATTTTATCACTCATCCTAGATGTGAGGGATATTGTAATATTTGGATTTAGACAGAATTCTGATATTGTGAATTTGCATCAAGAAGAAAATATTCATATGGAGTTAAGTGGAAAGGATTAAAATTATATCCTTCTAACTCAATAAAATAATGTCTACACAAAATCCATGGATCTCTAGACTACCAATTAAATCTGGGAAAAATTGAGAAGCAACTATGAAGGTAATTTCAATGTCAAGGACTCAAAAATACTAGTATTTCAAATCCAATTTGATGAAATAAAAATAGTTGATGATTGATTATGTGATATCTATTCGAAAGAGTTAAATGATGTTGTGAAAAACATCTAGGGATTTGTTGAGAATTTTTAGGAATACATCATTATCAAAAAAACTAATGAGGGGTTTTCTAGATCATCTTGATTCAAAAAGTTAGATATAAGGATATAAAATAAATTATCATATATTATGATTTGATAAAGGAAAATAATTTATAAAATAAGGGAAAATATATAATTTATTTTGAATCCATGGGATAAATAAAAGTCAAATAAGGGGGTGATAAAAAAAATAAAGACTCAGATGCTAAGAATGAACATAACATAAAAAATATTACCTCTTTTGATTCAAAGAGAATAATAAAGGGTAAATGGAAAGGAAAAATTAAGAATCTACCTAGATTCAGTAACTGTAATAATGTAGGAAATATTGAATGATATTTATAAAATAAGTATGTTATAGAATCTAAATCAGATGAGGATATTGATAGGAAACACAAAAGAAGAAGAAGAAACACATTATAAACAAGAAGTCGAATTTATAAGAAATAAAAAAATATTCAAAATCTAGTTACTCTTTTTATAGTGAGGATTATTTCTTATATAAACATAATCAAGGATCTAATTCATCATGAAATGGTTATTATGGATAAGAAAAAATATAACTTCAGAGAGATCATAAAGAAAAATTATAAATTTTCATGTGACAATTTAAATTCCTTAATAATGAAAGGAATAATATTTATAAAAAAAATTATAACATGATTAGTAAGAAAAGGTAGTTGGATAAAAATGATGAAGCTTATATTCACAAGATCAAGATATAAAAATTTATGATAGCTAAATATGAAAAAATTATGTGTGATTTTGAAGATAAAATTATTGTAATTGAAGAAGAGATAACCAAGAAAAAAACCATATATAACACTATTCAACATGAGTTGAACATGAATAGATAAGTATTTAAAAAATAGTCTAAATCAAATGAGAGTCTTTTAAAAATTATGAGATGAAAAGTATAGGTTTTAAAGGTAAATTTACACCTAATTAATTTGAAAATAAATATGTTATTTCTCATAATACCGACAATAAAATAAAATATGAGGAGGCTTATACCAAGGTGACTAAGAGAAAATATTCCACATTAATATAAAGGAATATTATCCTATGTATTCAACACCCCACTATGAAAAGTGAGGCTCTATTTCCAATAGAAAAAACAATTAAAAATTTAGAAATATATAAAACTAATCTAGAATAAATTATTTTTAATGATTATTAAGGTGTTTTAGAAGTCATGGAAAAAAATATTCATTATATTTCAATATGTCTTTATCAAGAAATTGGATAGAACATGGGGGTTTAGTGATAATTTGAAGAAAAAATCTTAATAGAAACTCACTAAAACCCTATTTCCACCACAGCTAGGAATAAAACAATTTAAAATCCATGAAGAAGTTCACAGAAGGTACAATATAAATGGTCACAGGGATGAGGTATTCATGATATGGGTGGAGAAATATATTCACTATGATTTGAAAGGGAAGTGTTTTTAAAAAAAATAGTGTACGTAATGTAATGATTATGAGAATACATATAATTTCAAGGACGTGTGCCTAGTTATTTAACTAAATATATTAAAATTGGATTAAAAATAATGGAAACTAAAACAATTTAGGAAGTAGTAAATAAAGATAATTATAAAGGTAGGGAAAAAATGATAAGAAGTTTTCCACAATTCGAAACATGATGATTCAGAAGACTAAGGTGGAAAAAGATATTTCACATGAAGAAAAAATAAAATTATTGAAATAAGAATGAAAAATAAATGAGAAACAAAGTAGAATAAAGAGACCAAATAAAAATTCATATAATTATATTGGATGAAAATAATGACCCAGGTTGAGAAGAATACCTCAACTCAATTTTTTTTTGAGAAACATAAATGTCATATTTTAATCCATATTTTTGTAGTGTATTTTTGATAACATACATATAATTGATAGAAAAATTTTCTATAATTGACACACCATACATTAAAGGGGAAATTCGATGTTATCACTTCTAGAAAACATGAATAGATTCCCCTTTAGGGAGTATAACGACTTCCATGAATTGAAGGAAGAGGTGTGTATCTATTCAGGGGGAGAATACATATTGAATTTATCAACATGTTGTTTCTAGTAAACCTAGAACTTCTAGATAGCTTTAGAAAACATGAAGGTAGATGTATTTGAATAACAATTAGAGACATTGGCTATTATTATATTTGATGAAACTATTACAAGGGAGGGATGATCGATAGGATAGTAAAAAAAGAGACAAAATATTTTTTATGGACATCAACTATTGTAATGGATTTGTTGAGATGTGTGAAGGTTTCATATACTCATGATCTATTTGTTGAAACCCTTATTTAAGCAATGTTTTTGTGTGAATGATATCACGTGAATCTTAGTTTATATAATTCATATACATGTTTGGTTATTTATCTCTTATTATATATATCTAGATAGACCATGTAAACATAGAGTAGACGAAATAAAATCACTTTTCTTTGAGTTCCATGTGGCATCATCGTACTCTTAGGAAAAAGGGGGAATAGAATGAGAGTAACTTAAAAATAAAAGAAAAATGATATATGATAAGTACGCTATATTTAATTTTTCATGTGACTAACAGTATGGGGGACAAATAGAGAATCAATCAAAGAACACATATTGATATTGGGGATCTGTATTGCCAAAAAATACTAAAGGGGGGAATTATAGTGTCCAAGTAAGTATTGAATTTGTTGTTTGTGGTTCAATATATAATTAGTGGATTTTATGATGATTCTTAGATATTTATTATAGACTTATGATAAGGTATAGAATGTTAGGGTTTATAAAGAATCCATGTAATTTTATATGATGATTGAGCTACATCCATGTTCTATAGAAAATAATATACGAGGATTGTTCATTGAAGAAAAAGTGGTATTCATTAAAAATGATGATTGTGATGTTGTTATTAAATGGAATTAAATACAAAGTATTATGGATGATGGAATATATCCTAAATTTTCTTTCCATGAATTTTGTTGTATTGGATAAATATTAGGAGTTGTTTCAATAAGAGATGAGTCAATTTGAGTGAATATTGTAAATTGTTCTGATTCACATAAGGAATATCTAGAACATATCCAAGTTAACATAGTCAGTTATGAATCATATATGGATAACATAGCCAATTTTTGGTAAATATTAAAATTGGGAATAATGTTCCACATCCAATTTCTATTACATTATGGGAAAATGTAAGAAAATCTAGTGATGTAGGTGAATCTATGTATGAAAAGGAATCTACATAGCCATAGTAAAATATATATCCAAATAATACTATATAGCTAAAGATAAACACATAGGTGATTTCAAGCCACATATACGAATCATATAGAAATTTTAGAAGAATTTAAGGGATTATATCCGTATATACAGGTTATGATTTTCAGAATTTGAATTTATGAAAAATAAATAGCCCATGTGGAAAAGATACATAATATAATGAACATGAAGATAAAAGATGTTTTTAATTAATATAATATAATGATTTTGATGTGTTTAAAATATCAAAATATAATTATTTTACAATGGGATCATGATTCAAGATGAAAATTATGAAAGACTAGCAAGTGTAGTTTATGGTATTTGATGAAAGACACATACAAAAAGAATGATTTCCATGATGCAATATTGAATACTACCCAAGACATAGTAATTTTGAATGGGTTCAAATGAAGCAGATTTTGTACTAACTAAGAATGTGATATTTGAATATCATAGAAGGAGAGAAAACTTGCGTATTTTCAGAATTTAATGATGAGGTAATTATGAGGATATTTATATATTATGTGAAAGATTTAATAAATCCCAAATCCTTAGGAGATTTAAATAAATATTTTATTGGGAATTCAAAATATTTTAAATGATGAATTTAGAAGGGATCTATCTAATGATTTAGTTCAGAATACCATATTAAAAAAATATTGTTGGGTTTATGTAATTCATATATACTAATAATAATTGTGATATTTTTGAGAATAATATTCTTAATGATTTTTTGAATATAATTATATGGTGCAGGTATCAATGAAATTGTTGAGCAGAAAATTATGAGAAAATTATTGTTAATTTAATAATTAAAATATTCTATTGCACATATAGTATCAAGGAGTAAATAATTTGATCCAAATCTGGGAGATATTCCTTAGTATTTGAGGAAGATCAAGAGAAATCAATTCTCACTAGATCTAAAGGGTGTTTGGAGACTAAAAGACATGATCGAAGATACCGCAAATGATATTGATGAGTGTACAAGTGAAGAACCACTAATATATCTAATCATATAGGAAGATCCTATTTTCATGTAGTGAGGAAGTAACCAACGAGAATAAGGATACATCTATATTCTTAATATAAACATAAAGCGAAGAAGTTTATAACTGTGGGGTATAACTAGTACTTAAAAACTCTTAGGACAGAGGAAAAAAATAGGTCAAGGATGTGATTGTGAGTTGAGAGTATAACCAATCAAGGATATGAATTTGAATTGGTGTGTAATTAATCATAATATTATTTACTCAATGGTAGAATGTAATTTATGGTAATATTATATTGGATAATCTATGTTGAGGGAAAATTAATATGATGAGGAGTATACCTCCCAATCAAATATTCTAAATACTATGTGCTTATATCATTCATTTTATTACTACATTTGAGGTGATTCAATGTGAAATATTATTGAGTAGGTCAAGAAATTTAACCAATTCAATAGTTTTAATTCAAAAGTAAAATAATTTTAAAAATAATTCCATTGATTCACCCCCACTAAAATGTATATCTAGATTTGGGGAATATAGAATGCTAGATCAATAAGAGAAGTGTTCTCGTGGAATCTGAATGGATTATTTGGGATTCTTAGTACTGGGAAAATTGTTTGAGACTAAAATATGCACTTGTACAATGATGAGAAAAAAAATAAACGAAATAAAGTACATAAAAAGATATAGGTGAAAAAAGAAATCCAATTTTTTTTATTACATGAAGTGAAATGAAAATAAAAATAAGGTGATAAAAAGTGGAAATATGACTGAATGTGAAAAGAATTAAGAATATTGAATGAAAAATAAGAATGAAAAATGAAAATAAATGAAGAACTGTGGTTTGACACCCACTAAGAGTAATATTTTACAACCTCGTCTAGATGAATGTATAAAGATTATTTAGTTTGGTCCATGGGATTAGAATTCATTTGAATCTTCTTTATGCTGGAAACATTATCCTTTGAATATAAAAATATCTTATGGGGTTTCATATTTCCTAAACCACTAGAAGGAACCATCTATTAGGTAGTCACAATATCCATCCAATACTTTGGAATATTTATTAATGAAGCCCCCTTTTTGGTGTTGTATAGTTGTATGTATCATGAAAAATCCATATCTATATATTAGTAGTGGATACATCTTTAAATAATGATTTATTAGATTGAGGAATTGAGGGAAACTACAATGGAAGAGAGTGAGTAATAATCAATGGGTTCAATAGGTGACAACACATGATGTCTCATCGATTAGAGTAAAAAATATTTACAAAAAGGTAAAAAAAAGAAATAAATTATATAGATAAAATATAAAATTGGTGAGATAAAAAATGTCGGAAAAATAAGATAAAATAGTATCACCCCTAATGGTGGTGGTGGTGGCTACCTTTCTATTGCTGGGTTGTTTCAATTGCCTTGTCGAGACAATGAATGTAATGGTGTTTGGGGAAGGAGTTGAAGTACACTACTAGAAATTTTAGCTTTACCAGTGGTTTAAAACAATTTCTAATGTCTTGAAAACTGTTGGTATAAACGATACCAACAGTTGTCCAGACCATTGGGTCTTGAGCCACAGGGATAGACATGTCCCAACAGTTCTATGAGAACCATTGGGATATGTCTGAAAAAATCATTATATACCAATGGTTTCAGTAAACCATTTGTATATTTGTCTGCCAACAGTTTTAAACAATGTGTAATAGCATGAAGTATCTCTATACCAACGGTTTACAGAATCGTTGGAATATACTTTTACAAATGGTTTACAGAACCGTTTGTATAGACTTTTACCAATGGTTTTCCACAAACCCATGGTATATCTCAAATTTAATTATCTATGCCAACGGTTTATAAACTGTTGGCATATACGTATACCAATGGTTCACATAAAACCATTGGTATAAGATCTACTTTTACACATATAACAGTGGCTGTAAAGAAATTGTATATCCTTTGTACCTACAACAAACTAAATTGTTGGTATCCCCCTGTGCATGTGCAGCAACCCCTGTGCAGCAGTAATTCCCCCCGTGCAGCTGCAACAATTCAACATAAATTTATACACAACATAAATGCATAATAAAAACACACACATCAAGTAACACAATAAACCATTAACAATTATGACTCCATAATACATACAAAATTCAGAATCATGTATGATTTCATACAGAATTCATCCAACACATAATTCATACATAAATATGAATACCTCCAATTCTGTTTCTAATTACCCACTACACACATACGAAATTAACACATAATTCATAAGTTAATTACATCAAGTATACCCATACACCATTAACACATAATTCATAAGTTAATTAAATACATAAGGATTTCAATTCAAAATTCAGGGGGATGGAGGGATGTCCAGGGGTTTTGGGTGGCTGTGCAAGGGGGGAAGGGGTGTCCAGAGGGGTGGGGGTGTTTGGGGGTGTAGGGGGGATTTCCAGGGTGGGTGTGGGGGATATCCAGGGGTGGGGGTTGTCAAGGGGGTTGGGGGTGTCCATGGGGGTATCCCCCGGGTAGGGTGGTGTCCGGGGGGTGGGGGTTATCCATAGGGGTGTCTTGGGGGTGGTGTCTAGGGTGTTGGGGGGGGGGCTTTCTAGGGAGTGGGGGTGTCCAGGGGTGGGGGTGTCCAGGGGTGGGGTGGTGTCCAGGGGGGTGGTCCAGAGGCTGGGGGATGTCTAAGGAGGGTAGGTGGGGTGGTTTCCATAGGGGTGGGGGCTGTTCAGGGGAGTGGGGGCCATCCAGGGTGTGGGGGGTCCATAGAGGTGGTGGGGCTATCCAGGGGGTCGGGGGTGTCCAGCGGGGTGGTTGGGGATGTCCACGAGGGGGGGGGGGGGGATGTCCACAGGGCTTGGGTATTTCCATGGGGGTGGGAAGGGCTGTCTAGGGGGTATGGGCTGTACAAGGGGGTGGGCAGGTTTTCCATGGGGGGTACGGGTGTCCAGGGTGGTGGGGCTATCTAGGGGGTGGGTGGGGCTATCCACAAGGGTGTTCAGGGAAGTCCAGGGGGTATGGGGTGTCCAGGGTGTGGGAAGGGCTGTCCAGGGGGGTACGAGGTGTTCAATGGTTGTCCCGGGGTGGGGGGAGGGGAGGTGTCGGGGTTGGGGGGTGTCCATGGGGGTGTTCCGGGGGTGGGGTGGTGTCTTGGGGTTGGGGGGCATTCTAGGGGGTGGGGGATGTCTAGGGGTGGGGTGGTGTTAAGGGGTGGGGGGGGGAGGTCCGGGGGTTGGGGGCTGTCCAAGGGGGGTGGGGTGGTGTCCACGGGGTGGGGGCTATCCAAGGGGGTGGAGGATGTCCAGGGGTGGGGCGGTCCACGGGGGCGGGGGCTGTCTAGGGAGTTGGGGGTGTCTAGGGGGTGGGTGGGTCCATCCACAAGGGTGGGGAATTATAGGGGGTAGGGGTGTCCATGAGGGTTGGGTGGGGTTTCCCATGGGGTAGGGGTGTCCAAGGGGGTGGGCGGGTTGTCCACATGGGGGGTGTGGGGTAAGGGTGTCCAGGGGTGGGAAGGGATACCCAGGGGGGTGGGCGAGGCTGTCCAGGGGGTGGGAGGGGCTGTCCAGGGGGTGGGTGTGGCTGTCTAGGGGGTATGGGGTGTCTAGGGGTGGGAAAGGCTGTCTAGGGGGGGTACGGGGTGTCCAGGGGTGGGGAGATCGTCCACAAAATGAGGGGATGTCTATTGTGGTGGATGGGCTGTCCACAGGGGTGGCGAGGTTGTCCAGGGATTACGTGGTGTCCAGAGGGGGGGGGTGTGGTGGGGGGGGGGGGGGGGGTTGTCTATGGTGGTGTGGTGGTGGGGGGAGGGGGCTATCCATGGGGGTGTCTAGGGGCTGGTGGGCTGTCCAGGGTGGTGGGGGGTTATCCATCAGGGTTGTGGGGGTGTCAATGGTGTTGGGGGGTGTCCAGGGGGTGGGGTGCTGTCCGAGGGGGGGGGGGGGTGTTGTCCATGGGGATGTCCAAGGGGTGGGGTGGTGTATGGGGGGTGGGGTGGTGTCTAGGGGTTGGGGTGGTGTCCAGGGGGTTGGGGGGATTTCCAGGGGTGGGGGTGTTCAGGGGTGGGGGTTTCCAGGGGGTGGACGGGCTATCCACGGGGGTGGTCGGGCTGTCTAGGGGGTAGGGGGTGTCTAGGGGGGTGGGTGGGCTATCCATGGAAGAGAAGATTTTTTAGAGAATTATCAAAAGTGAAAGTTAAAAAAATAAGAGTAACATGTTTTGAATAAATTGGTTAAAGGGTCTTAACATGTTACACAAACATGTATAACACCATTTTTCTATAATAATCACATGTATAGTTGTATTTATCGTAGAGATACATAACTTTAAGTGTATATCAAACATGCTTTTATCCACACATATGGAATTTTTTCTTGTGGATTGTGTGGTATTGTATTATTTCCAAACAATAACATGGATGTGACTATTCTTATTGAGTAGTGAACCATTTAAATAATTTAGTTCATGTAGATGGGTGACTTTTTTTAGAAAAGTGATAATTATTTAATATGAGGCAAATCATGTTTCAAAAGAAAGGATAATTAAATGAAAAACATATCATTGATTTTCCCCTCCGCCTATTAGTGTGTAAGATCCTGACCTTATCAAGGGTTGTCCAGGGGGTTGGGTGTGCTGTCCAGTGGGGTGGCGGGGCTATCGAGGGGGTTACGGGGTATCCAGTGTGTGGGGGGCTGTCTAGGGTAGGGGTGAATCAGTCACAACAAATAATAATGAAATGTTTCATTATTTATAGATAAGAAATGATAATGTGACCTACCTAATTACATACATATTTAGGAACAACAAATCAATAAACATCAAAGGTCAGTAATATCTATCAAAAATGTAACGGGTCAATCTATCCCTCATCACCATCACTATCATCACCATCATCATCACCCTCACCCTCATCCTCATCGTCGTCCACATCATCATCCCCGCCCTCCTCCTCACCCTCGTACTCTGCCTCAGCCTTCTCATCGCCCTCCTCCCCCACCTCATCCTCCTCCTCACCCTCCTCCTCCGCCTCGGCCTCCTCTTCGCCCTCCTCCTCCTCCTCCTCCTCCTCCGCCTCGGCCTCCAAATCTCCATCGTCTCTAACACCTCTATAACTACCACCTGGTGCACCATATATAAATTTATTCAATGAAATATATTCATCACAAGCAGCGGTGGCCTCTGGTGGAAGTGTTGGATGTAAAAATTCCATCAGTTTCATAAATGTAGTGTTTTACCTAGGAGACTGTACTTCCATCTCTGTGGCCCCTTTTCAGCCTGTTCTTCCTGTGCCTTAACCTGATGCAACTCGGTGGAACTATAAATCATACCTAAAAAAGGCTAATGCCTCGTCAGAACTATAATCTTCCCAGGTTGGCAGCATACTCTACCGGGGGTGCTCATCTCCCAACACCTGATGTAAGTGATCGTTTGGCCCAAAATTTTCAGGTTTCTGGGCATCAAAGGCCTCTAAATCATCCTGTTAAAAATAAAAATTTATTGTTAAGTTACATAATAGATATTAAAATTTTAAATCTACAATGTAAAATAAACAATATGATACTAAGTCAGTACATTAACTGCACTTGCATCTTCCATCTTTCTACTCGAGCAAAATAGTTTTTCTTGAGGCACACATCCTTATATATTCAATTTATGCCTCTAAAATGACATTGAATGTAGGAAACCATAATTAAAAATAGTATATCAAAAATAATTAATTTCATAACTAAAATTATATAACAACTTTAGCATTTGAAGAAATTATGGAGGAAGGAATAGAAATTGAATGTCATAAAGAAATATTATAAATTGTCATACCCACTACCTCTCATGATCTAGCATCGTAGTACATCCCATTGTGTTGACGTATTTCTTAGCATCAGTGTTTTTTATTTTTTCCAGATAAATCCAAAATGAAATTAAATAATTAGTATTAAAAAAACATGAAACTTTTCATTTAATTACCTCTACTTTGTTTAATACTGTAAATCGTGTAGTCGTCCAATAAGTAATCATATTTCAGTTCATCTCGAATGGACAATCATCCATGACAAGGACTTCCTCTAACTCTATGCCCACTCTAGCATGCCAGCCAATGTAAAAATCATGCTTATAAGCTCTCCAAAGCTCACCTAAACCATTTAGACATGCTTGTCGTGCACCCTCACCATCGGGGAAATTAAACTATAGTTGAAACCAAAATATTAATTCATACTAATAAAAAAATTAATATTTTGCATTAAATACATAAAATTTCTTTTCCCATATCTCTTCCCAGGCTTCATACTTATCTTCGTTTGGCTACTGTATCTATGAGAGCGGGCTGACAAGAATAATGTCAAATTATTTGGCAATCGTCACCAAAAAACTCTGACATTGATGCCATGATTTTTCAATCATTTGACAATCTTCATTGAACTCCACCATCAACTTCATGAGGCGGTTTTACACTGCACGCATGCATGTATGCCCCAATCCCCACCTTCTATCATTAGATGTATCTGTTATGAAAAAAAAATATTTTATCGATACATGTTATAATGAAAATAAATATGGGTGTAAATTTTTTTATGTTTATAAAAGTATACCTAAGATAGTATGATCAATGGGCACCACTGGATCTGAAAAAACTAAAGGAATACCCTGTATAGATGGAGTGGGTCCCAATGTATGTGTAACGTCCTGGTTCTGGAATCCACCAAGAGGTGCCCTGTACCGAGTTGGTCACATGGCCTTAAGCGCATTTCTCCAAATTCCAGAGGCTGCCGACTAGAAGTGAGGTCCTTGGGTGTTATAGTGGGGAAACTATGCCCTCATTGGAAGAGCACACAGCAGAAGAGAAACAAATAACAAATATCGGAAGAAGTAAAGAATCTATACAGAAGTGAACAGTGGAAGAATAAAAATGATAAACAGTTGGAGCACATACATATAAAATGATGCATGTTACATATGTCTAGGAAAACAGCCAAACAAGTCACAATGCTTAATATAAACAGTACTAAACCAAAAATACATGGAAAATGAAAATATCTCCTTAGAATCGCAAGCCTATTCTTGGTCCCATGCTCTCCGACTCCCCTGTAAGTCAGGTAACAAAAGTGTATGGGAAATTTCCCTTATCTATATCTATAAAAATATAATCTGTTTGGGCCCAAAATCATGGCCCAAACAAGGTGTGAGACTAAATCCCAATAGGCAACCACCACATGGTATGTTCCTAACAGTTATTGAATATACGGCCAGTAAAAGTATAGGAAGCAGTAAACAAGAAATTACTCAACTGTAAACAATCCACAGTTTCTAGCATTTAATTTACGAACAAAGTAAGTAGCCACTGATGCAAGTAGAAAAAATAGGTAACCCTCTGGGTAGATCTCACAACCTACCCCCTATAGTTAAACCAACAAGTACTAGAAACCCTCTGAGAGGCACACACACTATCACCCCTATGATTTACCTAAAGAATAGACTCTCTGGGGAAGCAGTCATCGTCAATTCCCCCTATAGTCTTGAATCATACTAAAGGCGCTCTAGGGATGCACTCAACGTATCATTCACCCTATGGCCGGCGTCGAGGAACTACAGACACTCTGAGGAAGCACTCAATGTCAATTCCCCATGTGGTCTCACATCGTATTATAAAGACACTCTAGAGAATCCCTTATGTCGATTCTCCTTGTGGTCTACTTCACTAGGTTATCATGGCCCTGTGTAAGTCAAAAAGCATAGCGCATGTATCGGCCAATGTAACCTCAAGAACTACTTGGCTAGAATTATACAATATCTTAGCATGGAAGAACAATAGTCACACCATCCTACAACACTACGCATGGGAAAACAACAGTAGTCAAAAAGGTAAACTAGACCCAATGGTCCAGACAGGCATGAACATGCATGGAAAACACTTCCAAAGCATAACAATTAGCCCAAAACATAATCAAAATCCACTACTCTAGCATACAAGAAAATCCGGACATAAGAGGGGCTAAAATGGTAAACATGCAATACCACGTTCAAGGGTATTGGTGGAATTTGCCCAAAATATTCAATGATTTTTCACAGGAAGGCACCAAACACCTACCTTGATGTTAGGAGGTCGATGTACTTGAACCACGGGGCTTGAATATCCTTATAACATTGAATATCTACAAAAACATCTAAAACATTCAACCCATGATAACTTGGAAAAGAGAAGTAATTGGGAAATGATGATCTAGGAAAATAGAGAACTCACCACTGCGATTCCAACACACTCACCGGTGTTCGAATTGGAGGATGGACAGTGGTTCAGGGGCTCATTGATGACCTGCGGCTGCTCGGCACTCTTGGATGAATATGACCTAAAAGAAGTCGATTCTGGCGATTAGATGCGACCCCGGTGTGTTTAATGAAAAAAAAGAAAGTACACAGCATGTACTTTAGAGTACACGACGTGTACTCGCCTTTTCCATAATGTGCTTTAGGTGGCCTCCATGTTACCCCTACATGGTCATGTGTGTGGCCCTGACGTGGCCCGTACATGACCTCTATAGGTATTAAAGTACATGGCGTGTACTCATAACGTACACGGCGGGTACTATGAAAATTTCAAGATTTTCCTCTTTTCCTAAAAAACAACCAGAAAAGGAAAAACATACCTGAAAAGAAGATATGGGTTCTTACATTATTCTCCATAGGGAAAGACTCCGGTGGATCCAGAGTCGAAGAAGATGGAATATAAAATCCCGGATATAAGGAAGCAAAAGTAAAAGAAGATGAAAGGCATGGTTGGAGAAATTTTGGATGGGTAGTGGGAATCATCATCGGATATGGTATAGACGGGTGAGGAGGCTCAGATGTAAATGGTGGTGAAAATATGGGAGGCCTAAATTTCGTGTGTGTCCTTAACAACACAAAGGGATCATCATGTGGGATGGATGGTATTTCAGTGGAAGGGGTGAGGTCTAATTGGGTGCACCAACCATATCATCTAGCTCTCAGACCACCCCCTCATAAGAACACCCTGAGTACTGGGACAACTACTAGGATTCTTATCAAATAACTGTCACCTTATAGATGTAACCTGCAAAAAATTTTTTAAAAAATAATCACATGATATTATATATTATTTATATATATATATTTGAAATAAAATACTCACTGTAAGAACTAGTGATGGAATTCCCTACTCAGTCATGCGACGATTATTGTCCATAATCTGTTTTTGTCGCCTCTCTTCAATTGGTTTCATTTCCATAATTTGAAAACAAATATGGAATTAAATAGAAAATGATAACTATTGTGTAACCCAAAAAACAAATTAAATGAGAGGGAATAGGGGGATTCATGGATAATTAAACTAACCATTGTTTTAGGTGAGCTTGAACAAATATATAATAAAGTCAATAAATCGTAGAAGATGTAATGAAGAAATTTAATTTTTAGTGGGATGGTTATTTACTAAGTGTTATTAGTATATTAAAATCAATGAATATTTATTATACTAGATCCATAAGTCATAAAAAAGTTCTCAAAATTATGGAAAAATATAACTTCTTTAGCTTAGGTAGATGATGAAGGTTTCAATAAATATTTTTCCAAATAATACAAACCATTGTGTTCATTACCTGGTAAAATGTTAAAGAGAGGTCTTAAAGTCGTACAAATTTTATACAAATCATAGTTGAAGCATCGAAATGTTCACTAAGTTAGAAATGTTCGTTTCATAGGTTTGAATACAGTTCAATTCCAAATTATAAAATTCAATTCAAATAAAATTGCAACCAATAAACATTTAAAATTTACATAACTATCATGTTGGATACAACATATTTTCAATAAATATTGAAACATATTGAATAGTCCCAACCTTAATAGCCAATGTTGAGGTAAAAAAGAAGACTTGAGAACATGAATGGATGATTTTATATATTTCCCACCACAACATTAGGTTCACAGTCAACTCTGAAAATTGAGCTATTGGAGTCATCAAAAGTAATAAATGGATTGTTTCCAATGGTAGTAGGGATGGTTTCAATTCCATCATCACCATCATTAAAAATATATCTTGGAATTACTTCAGTAATGTCACCAAATTCTGGTCAAAGATGGTATTCGACATAAAAAAATTTGTTTCGCCATTGATTCCAAAATATATGGTTCATTAGTAGCAAGAGTGTGAGTCATATCAATTACTAGAAATCCACAATCATCAATAAATGTTCCCTCCTCGTCATTAAATCTAACCACTTACATTTCATCAGTGTGACTCGTACATGAGAATAATAATCCAATATTATTATTTTTTCAATGACTCTATAATAACCTACGTTTTCAAATTGTGGTCTACTATCTGATGCACTAGCATAATAGTCTGTTGTGGCACTGACCATAACACCATCATGTTGCATTCTCACGTTCTTTTCTCGTTTAGTGATACTAATTCTGTACCCATTGTTATCAATTCATTTACATTCATGAACCACTGTATTAGGACCAAAATACAAAGCTCTTATTTCTTCAGAGACAGAGTCAGTAGGAAAACTCAATACCTGAAATATAAATAAATATTAAACTTAATTAATTATTGTTTTATTTATTTTTAATAGTAATATTATTACCTTCAATTTTAACCAATCAGAAAACTCTATGCTATGAAAATTCTCCCTCCTTCTCAATAATAAATAATGATGCTTTATATTTATCATCAATTTATATACCTTTTAGATAAAAATAGGAATAGTATAAAAACTATATATATATATATATAAGATATAAATATACAATTTACTTACAATATGTAGTCACCTAACAAGTCCCAATTGAACAAAACTATGTAACTTTCCATCTCCGTCTCTTTATGGCTTAATGTTGTCAATGTATATGATCCAGGAATTCCTCCTATTTGAGGAAGTGATAAAAAACAGGGTAAAATTTTCTCATATTGTTCTTCTTCTTAACTCAGTGGTATGTTCTTTCTTGGAGTAAGATCAGAAAAATACATAGAGCAGAAATCCATACATTCATGAGCCAAGTAACTATTCACAATAGAACCTTCAGGATGATTCCTGTTATGGATATAATAAATTAATGTGTACATATTTCTTTTATTTGGATACATCCAAATAAAAGAAATAGGTCCTCTGAGAGGTATTTCAGTTGGAATATGGATAGTGAGATGTTGTATGCATGTGAAAATGACAGAGGAAATATATTCTCTAACTCACAAAAAACATTTTGGCTTCTGCCAACATTTTTTGCAAGAATAACAAGGAAAAATTATTAGCACAAAGATCTCTAAACAAATGGCACAACTGAATAATATCGACCCTTACATTATAGGATAAAAGATGAAGAATTTATATTGGAATCAACTCATGTAGAAGGATGTGATAATCATGAGTCCTCAAAGATTTTAGCTTCAATTCTCTTCTGTTGACCCGTTTGGATATGTGTCTTGAATAGCCATCAAAAACATTAATAGTCTCTAGTACTTCTAGAAATTTATTTTTTTCTATAGGTTTCATCACATAATAAGCACATGGACGTTGCCCTTTATTTTCACCGATACGCATGGGTTGTAATTCCGGTATGATGCCCCAATCCACCAAGTCACGCAGAGACCGTAAATCATCTTTTTTCATTCTCTTAAAATTTAGAAAAATTTAAAGGAACATTTCATATATATTTTATTTAATGTTCATTACATCTAAGAAGTATTGTAACAAATTGGTTGACCATTAAGGAAAATCAAAGAAGATACTTCTCTTCTTCCAATTGTAACAGATTTCAGCGGAAACATTATTTCTATTTCTATATTTCAGTTGACCATTACCGTTTGAAAGACTGAAATCTTTCAATTCATTAACCACATCATTTCTAGACATACGCTGAGGTGGATCATCGTTCTCCATGGTATTGTCAAATCTTCCATGATTATTTCTATATGGATGGTCCATTGGAAATAATCTTCGATGTCCCATAAAACTAAAACTACAATGATGTTTCAATCTTCTAGATCATGTATTCTTCATACAAATAGGACATGATAGTTTTCCCAATGTTCTTCATCCATACATCATTACATAAATAGGAAAATCATTGATCATCCACATAAGCTCTACACACATCTAAAATATGTCTTTAGAACATGCATCATATGTGCGCACACCCACATCCCAAAGAAGATTCAACTCTTTTATTGAAGGTTTCATGTATACGTCTATATGATTTCTGGGATTAGAAGGGACAGATATAAGTATATTCATGAAAGTGAATGGTTTTTTCATACACAACAATGGGGGATGATTATAAATTTGTATAAAAATCAACCATGTGTTGTGCGACGTATGCATCTGGCCAAACAAATTAAAACCATCACATTAAAGACCCAAACTCACATTACTCATATCAGCTACAAAATCTGGATATCGAGCATCAAATATCATCCATGAAAATCCATCTACAGGGTGATCCAACTCGTCATTAGTCTTCTTTCTCTCGGTATCATTCCATCACATTTTTATTGATATTTCATCAGACATAAAAAGATTCCAGAGTCTGCAGATCAATGGAATATGCCACATTAAATTCTATGGCACATAGGATGGTGTTCCATCAACTTTTGGAATCCAATTATATGTTCCACATTTTATACAATCATTTCATTAAGCATTTTCCTCCTAGAATAAACTGGAATCTTTCGAGCAAGCATGAATTTTGATTCTTGAAAATCCAAGTTCTTTAACTAACTTCCATGCCATATAGTGGTTTAAGGGAATATATACATCATCTGGAACTAAGTCCTTCAATAACATAAGAATGTAATTAATGGCACTATTAGAGATCCCATACATAGTTTTCTCATTAAACAATCGGATTAAAAATTACAGATTTTTCATTTTACCACATTGTCGATATACTGGAGTCATGGAAGCATCATTCAATTTTTTCACCCTAACAACATCATCATTTTCATTAGATGCATCATGTGTTCTCATATTGAAATATTCTTGGATAAAAATACTTTATTTTCATAATGATGAATAAATGGAAACTGGTCATATAATAAATACTCTAATACAGTCCTCTCATTTGGATCATCAACATTTTGAGATGTCATTTTCTTCCCATTGTGATACCACATAAAGTATTTTTCTTGGAAACCATATTTTTTTATGTGGTAGCTGACTTCTTAACAGCTCAACCATGGTCTTCCAACACACTAGTCACAAGGGCAGTGCATGTGACCACTATCTAAAGCATTTTGAAATGAAAAATCTAAAAATATCTCAATTTATTTTTTTGAAAATAGCTTGAGATCCGATCGGTTTCATACATCCAACTTCTATAAATTTTGTAAAAAAAATTTGTAATTCATTTCATAAAAAAATTCAATAATATTGACGTTTAATCGAAAATATATTTATGTAAACGACAATTTTCCACATTATATGAAACCATAATTAACACACTACTCTATAATAGAATCATAATATAAAAGACAAAAATATACTATATTTACAACAAAATATATCTGAAGAACTATAAATGAGTATACAAGATCATGTACACCTGTGGACGAGAATTATTCAAGAATTGACTAAATTTTAGATTGAAGAAATTTTATATTTTAGTAGAAAATTTGAGTGATCACATGCATTGCCCAAGGGGGTGGGGGTGTCCAGGGGGTGCGGAGTGTCCAAGGGGGTGGCAGGACTATACAGGGGGTTGGAGGTGTCCAAGGGGTGGCAGGTTGTCTAGGGGGTCAGGGTGTCCAGGTGGGTGGGCTGTCCACGGTGGAGGGGGCTGTCCAGGGGGTACGGGGTGTCCAAGGGGGTGGGCGGGTTGTCCATGGGGGTGGCGATCCTGTCCAGGGTGGGGGGGTCGGGGTGTCCAGGGGGTGGGGGATTTCCATGGTATGGGGGGATGTCCAGGGGGTACGAGGTGTCCAGGGGGTGAGAGGGGTGTCCAAGGGGTGGGCGGGCTGTCTAGGGGGTGGGCGGGCTGTCCACTGGGGGTGGTCAGGCTGTCCACGAGGGTGGAAAGGCTGTCCAGCGGGGTCGGGGTGTCAAGGGGGTGGAAGGGGGGGTTAGGATGGGGTGTCTGAGGGGATGGGGGGTGTCCAGGGGGTGGTGGGCGGGTGTCCTGGGCGGTGGGCGGGCTGTCTACGAGGGTGGGGGCTATCCAGGGGTGTACAGGCTGTCCAGGGGGTTGGTGGGATGTCCACGGGGGTGACGGGGCTGTCCAAGGGGTCGAGGGTTTCTAAGGGGTGCGGTGGCGGGGGGGGGGGGGGGGGGGGGCTTTCTAGGGGGGTGTCCAGGGGGTATGAGGTGTCAAGGGGTGGGGGTGTCTAGGTGTGGCAGGGGTGGTAGGGCTGTCCAGGGGGTATGGGGTGTCCAAGGGGGTGGGCAGGTTGTCCATAGGGGGTGGTTGGGTTGTCCACTGGGGTGGCAAGTCTATCCCGGGCTGTAGTGGCTCGGCCCGCTGAGCAGCGGACTAGCCCGACCTACATCGGCTTGGCATGACCTACATGGCATCTTAAACCAATGATTGGTGCAACCCCCAATTGGGTTTCCCGCACGGGGGTCGCTCCCCCTTCCCAAATGGTTGAGAGCCATTTTGTTTTGCAGTGGTGGCATCACGCGGTGTCGCCTACCTGTCGGTGGGGCCCGTGGGGTGCAGGTCCCCTCCGTTATGGCTCAATTATGTGGCTTGGTTCCCACGATGCATGTTGGCATGCCGCCTTACTTCCACCGTGGCCGGCCCACACCAGCTGCCCCTTCCGGTAGCCACGGCGCTTCCAGGTGCCGAAAGTGGATCTTCTATGGGCCACCGGGTGTGATCTAGTGGTCTGTTTTCTGTTCTATTATCCCCTATTGGCCTCCAAGGATGCTGGTGTCACAATGTGGCTCCCGGATTCTAGATTCTATCGAGCAGAAAATCCATCCCCCAATGAACACGACAAAAATGAAGCGTCGGAGGGTATGTTCCTAGTTCGGTTGGACCACACCCTCTGTGTTAGCAATTAGACAAGGGTGTGGAAATCAAAGGATAAATTAAAACCCCATTCCTAATAATTCCTTCATTAACCACCTGTATTTTATTATGAATCATGGATTAACTCATTTTTTTTAATCCACGTTCGTCATTTTTTTCAAGAACGATAGCTTGAAATAAATGCACTTGAATTTAAACAAAAACCTTACCTTGTATTTGGAGGATACATCGCGGTTGTGGAAGAAGAATCCATGTTTGATGAATCTGTTGGTGATCATATTTTCCAGACTGATTCCTCCAACTTTGTAATCTAATCATCCATTCTTCATTGGTGGAAGATGTTGCAGTACTTCATCATAGGTTCCTCACTTTCATGTCAAAACCCAAGCCCGAACATCATTTAAATAGAGGGGAAGGGAGATTAACGCACCACACAATTAATGAGGTTCATTAATGAATTTATTTAATGAACCTATTAATTCTCCCAATTGTGTGGTTACAAAACCAATTGTAACCAGTAATTTAATGGTCTAACAACCCAATGGTCCCACCACCGTCGCTCAACAGTTACAAGAAAGAATAAAATAACCCATTGAGTTTTTTTATTATTTTTTGTAAGACTAAAAATTATCTTTTTCATCCGACCATTATCATTGGATGTTGATATTATCATAAGAGAATCATAGTTCTAATAATTCAATGGTTCCCTTGAATTTTTAATCCGAGCACCGATTCGAAAGATAGAAATCACCGCCTTCATGATTACAGAACGTACCTTTAAAAAATTAAAAATTTCTTAATAGTCACCCTCGACCCATGCCGGTCTGGGTTATGCTCTTCCTAAGAGTAACACACCCTCACAAGCTCAATAGGCACTCTTGGATTTCTAATCTGAGTTACCATTTAGGTGTTATAGAATGTAACAATAAAATAACTATTACTTATTTATTTTATTTATGGCCAAAAACTGACTTCCACTATTGGCCCATGCTAACCAATGTTAGGATCTTCCAAAGAAAAGAATACATTAATGAGTTTAGTGGTGGTATCAGATTTTTAATCCAAGTATCTATTCATGAGTTATAAGAATTTGAATAATAAAATAATTGTATTTCAGTATTTTATATACGGTTATTCCATTTTCAGGTTTTCTCACTGGATTCTTGTTTCGACTATACATAAATCACTCCTAGGGTAAACATGCCATCTTGAATGTAACAGTGCCCTCATATTTCTGATTGGTCACCCTTTTTAGTATTATTCCACTTTTTCTGGAAAACCACTCACGCATGATATTTAAAGTGTAACATTTTTAGATGGATCAATGTAGGTGCACCGGGCCTCAGAATCATGTGCCATCAATTTTTCCATTCTTGTAATAATTCAATATAAAAAAATATACAGAATTTCTGGACAATACATTTTCCCCACATTAGGGATTTTTGTCCCTTGAATCCAAAATGAGGAAAATCAATCAAATGATGGTATTAAGCATGAATCAGAGCCTCCCTCTCCCATGTGCTCTCTTAGAGGTTCCCATGTTTCCATTGAACTCGCACCGAAGGGATCGATCATCCATGGAGGATTCTCTCCTGTCAATACTTTATCTCCATCGGTAACTCCATAAAAGTTGCCCCATCATCAATGTCATGCATGCCCCAGTTGATAATGGGAGATGTATCATGAACGTACCTCCTCAGCTACAAAACATTGACAACATTATGCACCTGATGCATCTGTGGCGGAAGAGCTAGATGGTATACCACCTCGCCCACTCTGCTGAGAGTCTAAAAAGGTCCAATGAAACTCAGAGATATCATGCCACACTATCCAAATATCCACAATCCTCGTCGGGGTGAGACCTGTAGGAAGACGTGGTCTCCCTCCTCGAACTCCAAGGGAATCCATCTCCTATCAGCATACGACTTCTTCTTGCTTTGTGCAATCATTATTCGCTCCTGGATGATCTACATCTTCACAGTGGTAGCTCGTACCAACTCTAGAACCATTATTTCTGACTCCCCTGGGTCTGTCCAGTATAGAGGTGATCTACAAGGTCTCTAGTATAGGGACTCAAATTGAGCCATTCCAATGGTGGAGGGATAACTATTATTGTATGTGAACTCCACCAGTGGCCGGTGGTCCTCCCAACTATGGCCAAAATCAATGACACAAGCCCCAAGCATGTCCTCGATTGTCTGTATGTTCTGTTCCATCTGAAAATCTTTCTGAGGGTGAAATTCGGTGCTCAAGTGTATCTTGGTCCCAAACACCTCGTGCAATCCATTCCACATTAAGTTTTTAAAATTAGTGTTGTGATCCAAGATGATTGGACATGGAACCCTATGAAGCTGTAAAATATCATGTAAAAAAGCGATGTCCCAAGCCCTCTATTGATCCCTACTCTTAGATGGGTAGAAAGTGGGCTGACTTGGTGAGTCGGTCAAAAATCAACCAGAAAGAGTCGTGGCCCCTGGATGCATGTGGTAGCCCCGTCACGAAGTCCATCAAGACACCATCCCACATCAAATCTGGCACCTTGAGTGGATGAGCTAATCATTCTGGTACATGATGCTCATCCTTCACTTTCTAACAAGTGAGGCATCATGATACGAACCCTTCCATATAATTCATCATCCCAGGACACTAGTACTATGGCCTGGAATATCTTCTCCACACTCGGATTTATCGCAAAAGTGGATGTTTGGAACTCCCACAACACATCCTCTCACAGCAGCACCAGTACCATGGGGCATCCTCTAAAGAGGATGACGTGATCCCCACATTCATGAAATTATTTAAGATACTTCCTAGAGGATATCTAAGCACATCAGGACTCACAGTCAATGTCCCCAAGATGCATCTTTCAAACTCACGGAAGGAGTGTGAGAGTGATAGTCATAGAATAGAGGCAAGCTGCTCTATCACTATCCATGGATGATAACTATAATGTGGCTAGCTACTCTTGCACCTCACTCTGAAACTATATCCTAGACTTCTTGATAAGTGCATATGCCACCACGTTTCCCTTCCCAAGAGTGTAGACTATCTCAAAGTCGTAGCACTGGAGGAACTCCAGCCATCACCGCCATCTCAGGTTTAGGTCCTTCTGTGAGAAGATATACCTGAGACTCTTGTGATCAGAGTAGTTAGTAAATCATTCTCCCAACTATACTCTTAGCTCCCAGAGCTTTACGGAATCCTTACGATATGTAGTTCTTGATATTGGTACCATCCTTGTGTACAAGTCAAAGTAGAAGTCCCTCTCCATGTGGGTAGGTAATCTTGGAAACATATTTTGAAAGGATGTTCCCGCACTCTGCCACTACTTTAGGGAACTGAAAACTCAAAACACTTGCTGCCATGAGGATAAGGTTGGTTGACTCAAGAGTGATCGGCTGCACACTCCTACCCATGAGTTTAACCCTTGCTTCCTAGGTTTCCTTTTTTAGGGACCAAGGAAAACCCCATTCCAACATTGTAGATATACCAAAACCTTTTTGACTAAAATTTTCAATCTGAGCATGAAATATGGATGACGAGTCTATACTCAAACTAACACCGTACGGCCTCGACGCTTCCACCAAGAGGTTCCGACTGAAATGCTCGCCTCAAGGGTCAGATCATACCGTCGGCATAAGTGTTATTATCGAGTCTCCTCCCATAGGTATATCTAGAAGTAAGGGTCATGTCTATGGTGTAACCCGAAACTCTAGGTCTTGAACAAGATTCGTGATAAGACGGAATGATTAATACCTATGTCTATTAATACAGAAGCTAGTAGTAGACATAGATCGAACTTCAAATCATTCCTAGAGCCCTTAGGTCAATCTCTTTGATTACATGTAGATAATCCCTTCCCCTTTCCTATAGCTCCCAAAGCCTGGTGGGGGTCACATTAGGGTTCTAGTTGTAACATATCAAAATTTATACCACCTGATGCTTCTATCCTAGCTCCTCTTCCAAATCTTCTACCCTGCAGATGCATATGTCCCTATCACTTCCTCTTCCAGAAATATTTTACACATCCATGTCTCCACGATTGACATAGATTTCCTCCATTCCCCTGATGACATTAACTAGCTGTATCTTCTCAACCAAATAATTTTCAACCAAAAAGTTTCTCTCTAGCACCCTAACATAAGAAGGAATGCACAGAGAAAAATTGATGGCTCATATGTCCCTAAACACATCACGCTTAGAGGTATGAGCCTTGAATCACTATTCGTATTGTATTTATCGAGTACCTGGAATGGTCAGTACACCTCGATGAATACTCAAATAACAAAATATAATCCTATGAAAACTGTAGAAGCTCTTAAGAACACAAACCCCTGAGCTTTTCATGGAGAGTTACCCCCTTATCTAAGGAAGGTTTTCAAGCTCTTTCCATGGAAAAGTTACCTCATCGTAAGATATGGGTAATCTAAACCCGGCCATCGCCCTGCTGATCCACAAAAAATTCTCAATATCGGGATCACCATCTGATCTAATGCTGCCCTAGCTAGATGGAAACTCGGTCACCACCTCAATCCAGTCTGTAGCCACCTGTGAGTTGGGATCACCTCAGAACCTAAGGGTTATCTATCACTGAAACTCGTGTAAGTAACTGAGCCTATATGTGTCCCCTTCCAATAACATCGGTTGTAACTACTGGTCAAAAGGAAGTGGTATTGACGGGACACCGCCTAAAGGTACAATATCGGGAAAAACATCGTGTATTGAAGCCTCATCACATAATAGATCATCTCTATGGTCACAAATTTGAATCCTTTCTAGATGTCTAGTGGAGGCACCTTGAAAGAGAATCCAGATGAACAATGATCAATAAGTTATAACTCATGAGATGAATCAAAAGAGATCAAAAGAAAAACATTTTAAAAACACACCCAATTACTGTTATCATGTACTGAGTCAGAAAATAGAATTCAGGTTCCTAGTGTATAGATACATCAGTCGCCACACTAACACTAGACGTCCTAGACTAAAATCCAAACACAAGACACAAAACACTATTGCTCCATTGAAAACAAAGAATAATAGTTATTCTGGAAGAATCGACCACCTTTGATACCACTTTTTCACAACCCATCCCCCGAGGCTCATGCCATGACTACCCCAAACCCACCTTCCATAGGCCAGGGGTTGGCGAAGAGCACAGAAAAGGAATTTTCCTAAAATGGGATGGAATTTCCTCAAATCCATACACACATAGACATGGTACACTATGCACAAGTAAAACACAATGGAAGAAGAAAGGTGCAACCACAACTAAAAACCACTACAGAGTGTAAAAGTAAGTACTGAAGAAAAGCTGGCTAGAATATAGGCCCAACTAAAAAGGAAATACTGCCAAATGGAAAACATCTCATGAGGTAATCCTCCAATGTTCCTAATTAAAGGGTAGGTATAGCTCGTCACTGTGGATCTCAATTTCAACCAGTCACCTCCATAGTCCATCAAGTCCTGGATCCTCGAGGCTTAGTCAAATATTCTCTTCGTCTTTACAAGACACAAGAAGGTGCGGGTGATGCCCGTAGGTCTCTCAGAATTCCACAAAGGAAAAACCCAAAATCATGACCTCGATCACAAATCACAATGAAAAAGACTCATCTCAAAACATCTTTAAAAACCAGAGTTCAGAAATAATGATGATTAGTCTTAATCTATATCATTTTATTCTGTTAGGATGTTTCCTCAAATGAACATTGAAGAATTTGTTCCATTATTTTCTCCATATAGGGTCGTATGTCGATGAACCATGACGGTACTCTCTAAGGATGTTCCTCGTCAGGTCGTTCACTACTGATCCACACAGGGTCCCTATAATGTTTATCCACATAGGGTGGATATAATGTTGATCCACACAGGGTTTCTATAATGCTGATCCTATAGGGTCTCTATAATGATGATTCATACAGGGCGGCTATAAAATTGATCCACACCGGGTCACTATAATAATGATCAAAATAGGGTTTCTATAATGTTGATCCACACAAGGTAACTATAATGCGGATCCTCCAAGGGTTTCTATAATGATGACAACCAGCCACATGATTCCTTGAACGAAGTGCACTTGAGTTCCATAGTATTGTCTCCTCAAGATATCATTTGTGCCTCAACTGCGATAACATTCCACAAAGGAATTACCCAAAGGACCTCCATGTGGTAAGGGTTACAACTCTACTGACCACGTGTCAACCGAACACATGGTCTTTGAGTTATAGGAATTTTAGTGTCAATGGACCTGCTGGATTCAGGTTCGATCCAACCTGGTCGTATTACAACATTCTCCAAAACTCAGGTAGAGTATCTCAAAATGATATTCTTGTTCCAAGGATTCTAGTGTCGTAGATGGTTCGTCAAACCGACGTATGGTTTGTGGGATACAACCTTTTCAATGTATCTAGGCCGAAAAGGGTCGGGGTCTGGTCTGACTAGGTTGGCCTGACCCGACCCGGTCGAACCGACACAACCAGCCCAAACCTGAGCCACGGTGGCTCGGCCTGCTGAGTCACAGATAGGCCCAGCCGGCCTCAGCTAGGTGTGGCCCCCAGATGGGTGGCCGGCGTGGGGACACCCCACCATCCCGAACAGCTGAAAGTCATTTTGTTTTGCAACGGTGACACCATGAAAGGTTGCGTCCCTTTTTCCCTGGCCCATGGGACGCGAGTCCCCTCCATTGTGGCTTGCCTCCCACGCTGGGCGATGGCACGCCGCCCTGCTTCCACATGAGCCGGCCCACAACGACCGCCTCGTTCATCCACTGTGGAGCCTCTGGGTGCCGCATCTCTTATGCTACTGGTGATAGCCAACCGCCTCCATCACCCACTAGTGTCAGTCGCCGGTGTCATTGCACTGGTGTTGCCCCAGCAGAACATCTGCGGGCCACCTGTTGAGCTCCGGTGGACCTTTTTCCCATCATTTTGTGCCTACGGGCCTCCCAGGATGCTGTCGTCACTGCTTGGATCCTAGGATCCGGATTTTGTCGAGTTGAAAATCCATCACCAAAATAACGTGACAAAAACGAAGCGGTAGAGGTTCCAGGCTTTGTTCGGTTGGCCAGCTCCGTCCGCGTTTACAATTAAACAAGAGTTTGGATATCAAAGGATAAATTAAAAGCCAATTCAAAATAATTCCCGCATTAATCACCCGTATTTTCTTACGAATCACGGATTAACACTTTTTGGTTAATCCACGTTCATCATGTTTTTCAAGAATGATATCTTGAAATAAATTCACTAGAATTTAAACAAAAACCCCTACCTCAGATTCAAATAAGATGTCTCGGTTGTGGAAGAAGAATCCATGTCTGATGAAGCTGTAGGCATTCTTCATTTCCAGATTGATTCCTCCAACACTATCATCCAAGATTCTGTTCTACATTGGGGGAAGATGCAGCGGTACTTTGTCAGAGGTTCCTCACTTCAATGTCAAAAACCCAAGCTCGAGCTTCTTTTAAATAGAGGGGAATGTATATTAATGCACCACACAATTAATGAGTTTCCTTAATTAATTGAATTGTGGACCTATTAATTTTTCCAATGGTTCGTTTACACAACCATGTGTATCCAACCATTTAATGGTGTGACAACCCAGAGGTCCCACCACTGTCGCTAAATAGTTACAATAAAGAATAAAAAAACTCGTCGAGTTATTTTATTATTTTTTTGTAAAGTCCAAAAACTATCTTTTTCTTATGACCCTTGATAGTCGATGTTAGACTTACTTTAAGTGAATCTCAGTGCTACGAATACAATGGTACCCTCAGATTTATAATCTGATCCCTGGTTCAAATGATATAAATCATCGCCCGCACATTTACTGAACGTACCTTAAACAAATATAATAAATTATTAACAATCACTCTCGACTCGTGCCGTTCAAGGTTAGGATCTTCCTAAGGGGAACAATCCCTCATGAGCTCAATGGTACTCTTAGATTACTAATCCATGTTACCATTGATATAAGGCCCAAGCCTTAAACCTTACTTAATCTTGAGTTATTACAAGATTACACATTGATGATCTTTTTGGGTTTAGAGTTTTAGAGAATTAGATCATAAAACATGCATTACATTCCACATATAAACAAAGTGGTTACATAAAGATATTATTCTTCTTTCCCATCAATGGAAACATATTTGAAATAAAACACAGATTCTTTCTTGACACTTCCTTAACACTATCATCATATCATGTACTGTTCCCTTGACATGTGAAAAACATTTCCAAAAACATGGGATGAGCATAAAAAGCTCAGTAAGGGATATAAAAATATGGAAAGGCAACATGGGTACATATATACATAAGAATGATATCATACTTTACCCATAAAACATAAGCACTTTAACATAGCTCATCGAATCATGAATAAATCATAGAAATCATAAGACATAAAGGTAACTTGAGGCATTCAACACATTCTTACGTAGGGAGTAACCCTCTTGGTTACGTTTGGAATACCCATCATAGTATATTCCCTAAATCTCTTCGGAGAAAGCTTAACGTTTCACTCCTTCGCGTTACCCAATGCATTGGAGAGCTATATCGGGCTCACCCGACCTTAGTTTATCACGGAAACACCCATCTTCATATCAATGCTCAAAAACCATAACATAATCGTATCACATAAAACATACTTAAAGGAAACATAACATTTCCACATTTCAATCACAAGATTTCAATAACACTATGATATAATAAAAACATTATCAAAACCATTTTAAATACCAAAATAAAATAAAAGTAAAACATGGTATTTATTTTTCTTTAAAAAAATGTATGGCCTGTAGAGGAATCTGAAACTCAAATAATGGTCACGGCGGCAGAGAAGTCATTGTCACCGCATACGTATGAAAAAAACATTCCCTTTTGTCGTTTAGTAAAACACTTCATAAAAAAGATTCCTTTTGGATAAATGTAAAAGTCAAAGGGGTTTACACACTGTATAAAATAAGGTTGTGTATAAAATAAAATATGCCTCAATGAAAGGATATTGAGACGAAGTCCCATACCTCGGGTCCGACCTGACTCGGTCGTTCTTTAATCTCATAAATAATAAACTTGATTTAATTTCTACTTGTTTAAGAACCTTTGTCAAGTTAATTATTCCTTTTATATCACTTATTTCCATGTCATGAACACTATGTAATTATTTATGTTAATAACGACCATTTTAACGATCATTGGTACTTGAGTAAAAAATAAAACCTTTATAATTACACGTTTTTCATGTATCAATTATATCCAGAATGGTATTCATGATGTAGATACCATATATGTAATATATATCCAGTACATGCATGCATTTATAATATTACATAATCATTTAGAGGTAAGAAATGAAATGCACCGTTCATGGAGACGGTAAGCCGTACGTACGCATGAACGATACATTCATTTCTATTTCGTATTTTATAGAATGGAATCAAAATGATATAAAAGTATATTATAATTCCAGAATAATATAATATCATAGGTCCATCCTTTATACGTCCCACATATGGTATTTAATGAATCAAATCACTTTGAGGGGGCGGTAGTCCGCACTTCCTTAAATGAAGATATCGCGTTTACCCATAATGGAAACCATAAAGGTATGCCCAAAATGAAAAATACATAAGATTAAGGAAAACATAAACATATTATATATCATATATAAATATAGTGACATCTCAATGGCCACCTTTGATGGTGTTAAAAGAATGTTGAACAATCATCGTTTCGGGAGGCATAAATTCGCCATCCACGGAAACAATATGTTCTTTAACCATTAGTTGTAGGTGTGTGTAAGTGTAGCTCAAATAATTCTTATAACAACATCCTAGTATATTTCAGATACTGTATTTGTTACAAAAGAAATGAATAAAAATATTTTAGGGGGTTGGAGAAGAAAAATAAAACAAACAGACTTAAGTGAAGACATTACCTTAAAATCGGGTAACTCCCTTTGGTTTGAGCTCAAAGGCTTCCTTGGGAAGACTTCTTCCCAAAGTGAGGCTTCAAGGATTAAGAGAGGGATGTGGAGAGACAAAATGGGCAGGGTTTGGCCGAGCCAAAGGCTTTGGGAGTGTGGGTAAGGAGGTAGAGGTGGGGGCTTTTATAAGAGGAGAGGAGTGGCACTCTTGGAAAGTAAAGAAATGATACTTTATTTTAAAATGAGTTTCGGATTCAAAAGGTCCCACATTGATATAATTCAAGGGTAAGGAGATAAGGGTTCTAAATCCACCCATAAAATAGGTTTTGGACATTTGTAGGTCATAGATTTTACATTATCATTTCATTATATTTAAATCCTTTATTAATGAGGTAATCACTGCATCATCATGATGTCATAAATAATTTAATAAATTTAATGTCTAAAAATTATATAAAAAATTTCATCATGTAGGAAATATTTTTAGCTTTCTAATAAATATTTATATTCCAAAATATCATTTATTTAGACAAAATTAAAAATATTTTACTTAGGTGATACATTCTTTGTCACATTTAACATTTTTAAAAAATAAAAAGATAAAAAGTCACCTTCTCACAAAAGTGATTCCATGGGGTCCCCATGTTTGGCACAAGACATACCATGGTCGGCCATGAGACAACCAGTAGAATTAGGACACATTTTGTGGTATTTTGATAATATTATGATAACATTTTATTATCCTTAACTACTCGATTACTCATTATTCAAGATAATTAAAGATAATTACCGTCGTTACTATTCATAATGTCCAAAAACAAAAGAGTCTTGATTACATAATTTGGACCTTCTGATTCCAAATATTTAATCCATTTTACCAAATTCCAAACACATAAATTGCAATAATTTATTTAAAAATAATTCCCGTTGTCAAAACAAATAGCGGGTTTTTTTGAAACAATATCTATGAAAAGTTTGGCATTAGTTTATGCCCAATTACAAAGTGAAATTAATCCTAATGACCACCATTGTATTAAATGGTAAAATTATATTCTAATTTATCTTTAAAACCAATTCAAAAGATAATCTAATCATAGAAATAAAGCATATTAAAAAGCAGTTTTGATGTAAAATGCAGTATTTTTTCACTATTCATTAAAAAATGAACATTGTCAGAAAAATACCAAAAATTCACACAAAGTAAATTTTGATGTCCCAATCATAAAGAATAAGTTTATTTTGACAAACATAGCTTATAAAAGTTTCAAATGATAGATTTAAAAGTGGGTTGCCATCAAAAGGCAGTAAAACAATCCTTTAAAAATATTATTGTATTCCATACTTAAGATTGGATTTATTTTCATTTTAAGCCTCTAAAACACCATCTAATTCATTAATATAAATAGATAAAAATATCTATTATTCATTACATACTTGGGATGTTACATCATTCCCCCCTTTAGAAAATTTCGTCCCTGCAATTTATTTACTTATCGAATAAATGGGGGTACTTATCCCTCATTGCATTTTCAGATTTCCACGTTGCCTCTTCCATCATGTGGTTTTTCCACAAAACCTTTACCTGATTAATCACCTTATTTCGTAACACTTGCTCCCTGTGGTCAAGAATCTGGACCGGTTGTTCCTCATAAGATAGGTTCTCTTCCAGCTGAACTACCTCTGGACTCAAAACATGAGATGGATCTGACATATACTTTCTCAACATCGAAACGTGAAAAAAATTGTGTACCTGAGATAAAATCGGAGGTAAAGCCACCTGGTATGAAACTGATCCAACGCTCTCCAGAATTTCATATGGTCCAATGAACCTTGGAATTAGCATTCTTTTCTTACCAAATCTTATCACACTTTTCCATGGTGAGAATTTGAGAAAAACATGATCACCTACCTCAAAAGTTAGATCCTTCCTCCTGTTGTCTACATAACTATTCTGCCTACTCTGAGCTGTTCTCATGTGTTTCTGAATCAGCTGAACTTCTTCTGCAATCTCTTCTACCAATTCTGGTCCCATCAACTTCCTTTCACCCACTTCATCCTAGAAAGCTGGAGTTCGACATCACTTCCCATATAACGCCTCAAATGGTGCCATCTGTATACTGGAATAAAAACTGTTATTATATGAAAATTAATCCAAAGAAAGATGTTGGTCCCAACATCCCTGATAATCCATCGATAAAGCTCATATAATATCCTCCAAGGTCTGAATTGATCGTTCTGACTGCCCATCTGATTGAAGATGAAATGCTATACTAAAATTTAATTCAGTACCCAATGACTTCTTAAGGCCTTTCCAAAAGTTAGAAGTGAACCTGGGATCACGATCTGATACAATGGAGAGGGGAACTCCATGTAACCTAACTATCTCTTTAAGAGACAAACGGGAAATTTGATCTAGGGAAAAACTATCTCATATAGAATGGAAATCAGCACATTTAGTCAAGCGATCAACAATAACCCCGATTGCATTATTACCTCTAGATGTCCTCAGTAATCCCACAACAAAGTCCATGGATAAATTCTCCCATTTCCACTCTGGCACTAGTAAAGGCGGAAGCATCCCTTTTGGTAACTACCGCTCTGCTTTAACCTGTTTACATGTCATCCACTTCACAGTAAAATCAGCATTATCTCTTTTCAATCCATCCCACCAGTAATACTCTCACAGATCTCTGTACATCTTAGTACTACTAGGATAAACTGAAAACAGGTAACTATGAGCTTCACATAACAACTCTCTCTTCAACTGTGAATCACAAGGTACACACAATATCTTCCCAAATCTCAAAACGAAATAATTATCAATGTTGAATTCAGGCAACTTACCTTTCTGAATCAGCTCTACCTTTTTCTGCAACTCACTGTCTTGCTTCTGTGCTTTCTTGATTCTGTCTGATAGAGAAGATTTCACTGATACCTGAAATAAAATAGAAGGACATCCTGCACCAACAACTTCTGTGCCAAAGTTCATCAAATCCTTAACCAAAGGATCACGTTCCAAACACAACATTGCTAATGAAGCATTACTTTTTCGACTCAAATCATCAGCCACTTTATTTTCTTTTCCCGGATGGTAATGAATTGTAACATAATAATCCTTGATTAATTCCAGCCATCTCCTTTGTATCATGTTTAACTCTTTCTGAGTGAATATATACTTTAAAATTTTGTGATCAGTATATATTTCACACTTCACTCCATACAAATGATGCATCCAAATTTTTAAAGCGAAAACAACAGCAGCTAATTCCAAATCATGTGTAGGGTAATTTACCTCATGAGTTTTCAACTGTCGTGAAGCATATGCAATTACCTGGTCATTCTCCATTAGGAAGCAACCAAGTCCTTTCAATGAAGCATCACTGTATATAACAAACTCACCATTCCTGGAAGGTAGTGCCAAAACTGGAGCATTCACCAATATTCTTATCAATTCCTGAAAACAATCATCACATTCTTTTGTCCAGATAAACTTAACACCCTTCCCAGTTAGCTTAGTCATTGGACTAGATAACCATGAAAAAATTCTAACAAACCTTCGGTAATAGCATGACAAACCAAGGAAGCTACGAATCTCAGTTACATTTGTGGGTCTTGGCCAGTCTTCCACAACTTTTGTTTTTGCAGGATCAACAGTTATCCCATCTTTAGAAACAATGTGACCAAGGAAAGAAATTTGTTGTAACCAAAACTCACACTTGCTGAATTTTCCATACAGTTTCTTTTCTTTTAAGGTTTGAAAGGTAACCCTTAAATGTCTTTCATTCTCCTCTTGAATTTTAGAAAACACCAAAATATCATCAATGAAAACCACCACAAACTTATCCAAGAACTCATGGAAAATTCTATTAATTAAGTCCATGAATACAGCAGGTGCATTGGTTAGCCCAAAAGGCATTACTACAAATTCATAATGGCCATATCTTGTATGGAACGCGGTCTTCGGAACATCTGATTCCTTTAACTTCAGCTGATGGTACCCCGATCTCAAGTCAATCTTTGAAAAATACTGAGCTCCCTGGAGCTGATCAAACAAATCATCGATATGAGGCAAAGGATATTTGTTCTTAACAGTGATGTTATTTAAGGCTCTATAATCAATGAAAAGTCTCATTGAACCATCTTTCTTTTTAACAAATAAAATAGGAGCACCCCTTGGTGATGTTCTAGGTCGAATGAAACCTTTCTCTAATAAATCTTGCAATTTCTCCTTCAACTCTAAAAGTTCAATTTGAGCCATTCGATAAGGGGGTTTTGAAATTGGATTAGCATCAGGAAATGATTCAATATTAAACTCAACTTCCTGATCTGGTATTATTCCAGGAAACACATCAAGAAAAACATTTGGATACACATTTACCACTGGCACAACATTAATCTGAACAGTTCCATTATTTTCAACGATGTGTGCAAGGTAACATTCATTTCCATCTTTTACAAGTTTCTTGGCCTCTTGATAAGTTATCAACATTAAGGGTTCATTCATGTACACAAACTGAAAGTCTTTCTGAAAAGAAACTTCTTTAACTCTACAGTCAATCTTAGCATGGTAAATAGAGATCCAATCCATACCCAGGATAACATCAAACTCTACTAGAGGTAGAACAATAAGGTTTTCATGTAGGTTCTTTCCACAGATAAGGATAAGAAGATTCTTATAAATTCTTTTCGCCTCAACATTTCCCCCAGGTGTTTTTACCAAAAGTTCAGGAGTCATTTCTTGAGATGGTATTCCCATTTTACAAGAAAAGGTTTCAGAGATGAATGAATGTGTGGACCCCGTATCAAACAACACACTGGCATAATCTGAAAAAATAAACAAAGTACCTGATACAACCCCATTTGATGGCCCGACATCTGCTGAAGTAGTTGTAAAGGATTTCACCACCCCTTTATACTTGTAGTCTAACTGCTTCCCATCACTCAAGCTCTTTGTCGGACACTCGTTTGCATAGTGACCCATCTCATTGCACTTAAAACATTTCACTAACTATAAATCAAATTTGGTCTTACCTTCACCTTCATCTTTTTCAGTGCAATCACGAGCCTTATGTCCCATTTTACCACATAAGTAGCACTTTACGAAATTCATAAGACATTCCCCAGCATGCCTTTTGCCACATTTATCACAAACTAGAAACATAGATTTCTTACCATCAGACTTTTTTTGAAGAATTCTTCCCTTTCTCCTGCCACATCAGTCTCTTCTTCTATTAGTTGTTATAGAACACTTGATCATCGGCAAACTCCATTTCACCTTCTCAGCACATCGAACAAGCTTTTCATAACTTCTAAACTCACGAGAAGCTAATTCCCTTCGAAATTTTGGCTTTAATCCTGAGTAAAAACGATTGATTTTACTATCAAGGTCTCGGATAAAATTTGGAGCATACCTTGCCAATCGAGTGAACCTTTCTTCATAGGCAGCCACTGAGACTTCATCTTGCCTCAATTCCAAGAAATGCTTTTCCATCCTAATTGGAACAGCCTTAGTAAAATACTTCTCAAGAAACATACCTTTGAATTCATCCAAGTCAAGAGCATCAATCTCATCGGCATCCCTGATATTTTTAACCATCGACCACCACAGATCTGCTTCACCCTCCAAATGGTAAATAGCAAGACTAACATTTTGATTGTCTGAACACCCCATGACATTGAAAATCTTCTCCAGTTCTTTAATCCACCCTTCAGCTAACACAAGGTCATATGATCCTCTGAATTATGGGGGATGTTGCCTCATGAAAAGTTCCACCACTGACATGTTCCTCTGTGGTTGATCTGGATGATCTCGTGCATGGATACCACCACCATTTATCGCTTGATTCAACTGCGCCATTACCGCAACAAACTGTTCAGTTCCAATTCCGACCATATCAGGATGCTGATTCGGAAAGTTATTTCCTTCTGCATGCCTTCCTAGCACTACTTCCCTATTTCCTTTACGGAAACCCATTCTGAACAAACATGTCTTAGATGAAGAAACATGGTAATCTTCAAATGCTATATCACTTCAATTTGACCATAAAAAAATATTTTTGGATAATCATTTAATATAATTATAACTCCTATAGTTATCTAAACTGACCTCTGATACCAAATATAAGGCCCCAGCCTTAAACCTTACTTAATCTTGAGTTATTACAAGATTACACATTGAGGATCTTTTAGGGTTTAGAGTTTTAGAGAATTAGATCATAAAACATTCATTACATTCCTCATATAAACAAAGTGGTTACATAAAGATTGTATTCTTCATTCCCATCAATGGAAACATATTTAAAATAAAACATGGATTCTTTCTTGAAACTTCCTTGACACTATCATCATATCATGTACCTTTCCCTTGACCTGTGAATAACATTTCAAAAAACTTGGGATGAGCATAAAAAGCTCAATAAGGGATATAATAATATGGAAAGGAAACATGGGTACATATATATATAATAATGAAATCATACTTTACCAATAAAACATAAGAACTTTAACATACCTCATCAAATCATGAATAAATCATAGAAATCATAAGACATAAAGGTATCTTGAGGCATTCATAACATTCTTACGTAGAGAGTAACCCTCTTGGTTACGTTTGGAATTCCCATCATAGTATATTCCCTAAATCGCTTCGGAGAAACCTTAACGTTTCACTCCTTCGTGTTACCCAATGCATTGGAGAGCTATATCGGGATCACCTGCCCTTAGTTTATCATGGAAACACTCGTCTTCATAACAATTCCCAAGAACCATAACATAATCGTATCACAAAAAACATACGTAAAGGAAACATAACATTTCCACATTTCAATCACAAGATATAAATAACACAGTGATATAATAAAAACATTATCAAAACCATTTTAAATACCAAAATAAAATAAAATTAAAACATGGTATTTATTTTTCTTTTAAAAAAGTATGTCTTGTAGAGGAAGCCGAAACTCAAATAATGGTCACGGTAGCGGAGAAGTAGTTGTCGCCTCATACGTACGACAAAAACATTCCCTTTTTTCGTTTAGTAAAATGCTTCGTAAAAAAGATTCCTTTTGGATAAACGTAAAAGTAAAAGGTGTTTACACACCGTATAAAATAAGGTTGTGTATAAAATAAAATATGTCTCAATGAAAGGAGATTGCGAAAAAGCCCCATACCTCGGGTCCGACCTGACTCGGTCGTTCTTTAATCTCCTGAATAATAAACTTGAGTTAATTTCTACTTGTTTAAGAAACTTTTTCAAGTTAATTATTCCTTTTATATCACTTATTGGCATGTCATGAACACTATGTAATTATTTAAGTTAATAACGGTTGTTTTAACGATCATTGGTACTTGAGTCAAAAATAAACCCTTTATAATTACAAGTTGTTCATGTATCAATTATATCCAGAATGTTATTCATGATGTAGATGTCATATATGTCATATATATCCAGTAAATGCATGCATTTATAATATTACATAATCATTTATAGGTACGAAATGAAATGCACCATTCATGAAGACGGTAACCCGTACGTACGCATGAACGCTACTTTCATTTCTATTTCGTATTTTATAGAATGGAATCATAATGATATATAGGTATATTATAATTCCAGAATAATATAATATCATAGTTTCATCCTTTATACGTCCCACATATGGTATTTAACGAATCAAATCACTTTGAGGGGGGCGGTAGTCCGCACTTCCTTAAATGAAGATATCGCGTTTACCCATAAAGGAAACCATAAAGGTATGCCCAAAATAAAAAATACATAATCTTAAGGAAAACATAAACATATTATATATCATATATAAATATATTCACATCTCAATGGCCACCTTTGAAGGTGTTAAAAGAATTTTGAACAATCATCGTTTCAGGAGGCATAAATACGCCATCGACGGAAACAGTATGTTCATTAACCATTAGATGTAGGTGTGTGTAAGTGTAGCTCGAATCCTTCTTATAAAAAAAATCCTAGTATATTGAAGATACTGGATTTTTTACAAAAGAAATGAATAAAAATAGTTTACAGGGTTGGAGAAGCAAAATAAAACAAACGGACTCAAGTGAAGACATTACCTTAAAATCGGGTAACTCCCTTTGGTTCGATCTCAAAGCCTTCCTTGGGAAGGCATCTGCCCAAAGTGAGGCTTCAAGGAGTATTAGAGGGATGTTGAGAGACAAAATGGGTAAGTTTTGGTCGAGCGAAAGGCTTTGGAAGTGTGGGTAAGGAGGTAGAGGTGGGGGCCTTTTATAAGAGGAGAGGAGGGGCACTCTTGGAAAGTAAAGAAATGTTACTTTATTTTAAAATGAGTTTTAGATTCAAAAGGTCCCACATTGATATAATTAGAGTTTAAGGTGATAAGGGTTATAAATCCACCCATCCAATAGGTTTTGTTCATTTGTAGGTCATATATTTTACATTATCATTTCATTTTATTTAAATCCTTTATTAATGAGGTAATCGTTGCATCATCATGATCTCATAAATAATTTAATAAATTTAATCTCAAAAAATTATAAAAAAATATCATGATGTAGGAAATATTTTTATCTTTCTAATGAATTATTATAGTCCAAAATATCATTTATGTAGACAATAGTAAAAATATTTTACATAGGTGATACATTCTTTGTCACATTTAACATTCTTTAGAAATAAAAAGATAAAAAGTCACATTCTCACAAAAGTGATTCCATGGGGTCCCCATGTTTTTCACAAGACATCCCATGGTAGTACATGAGACAACCAGTAGAATTAGGACACATGTTTTGGTCTTTTTGTATTATTATGATATGATTTTATTATCCTTAACTACCCGATTACTCATTAATCAAGATAATTAAAGATAATTACCGTCGTTACTATTCATAATGTCTAAAAAAAGATTCTTTATTACATAATTTGGACCTTATGATTCCAAATATTTAATCCATTTTACCAAATTACAAACACAGAAATTGAAATAATTTATTTAAAAATAATTCCCGCTGTCAAAATAAATAGCGGGTTTTTTTGAAACAATAACTATTAAAAGTTTGGCATTAGTTTGTGCCCAATTCCAAAGTGAAATTAATCCTAATGACCACCATTGGATTAAATATTAAAAATATATTCTAATTTAACTTTAAAACTAATTCAAAAGATAATATAATCATATAAATAAAGTAGATTAAAAAGTAGTTCTGATGTAAAATGCAGTATTTTTTCACTATTCATTAAAAAATGAACATTGTCGGAAAAATACCAAAAATTCACAAAAAGTAAATTTTGATGTCCCAATCATAAAGAATAAGTTTATTTTGACAAACATAGATTATAAAATTGTCAAAAGATATATTTAAAAATGGTTTACCATCAAAAGGCAGTTAAACAATCCTTTAAAAAATATTAGTGTATTCCATGCTTAAGATTGGATTTATTTTCATTTTAAGCCTCTAAAACACTATCTAATTCATTAATAGACATAGATAAAAATATCTATTAATAATTACTTAGTTGGGATGTTACAATTGAGGAGTTATGTAATTTAACAATAATATAATTTTTACTTAATTATTTTATTTACGACCAATAACTAACTTCCACGGTTAGCCTGCGCTGGCCGATGTTAGGATCTAGATAAGGAATGAATACCCCCATGAGTTCACCGGTGGTCTCGAATTTTTAATCTATGTCTCCGTTTATGAGTTATAAGAATTTGAAAAATGAAATAAATTTTCTAATTATTTTATTTACGGTTATGCCATTTTTGGGTTTTTTCACCAGAGACCTACGCCGAATAAATTTAAGTCATGATTAAGGTAAACCCGATGTCCTAAATGCAACGATGCCCTTATATTTCTAGTCGAGGCTCCCATATAAGAGTTATTCCACTTTTTCAGTAACACCACTCTCGCGTGCTATTTAAAGCTCAGCATTTTTTGATGGATCATTCCAAGCACTCTGGGCCTCAGAATCACGTGCATTCAATTTTCAAAGTCTCTTAATAATTCCATATAATAAAATATTAATATGGAATTTCTAGGAAATTGAAATTAATTAGAATCTTGCATCATGAATTGTGTTGACCACCTTATTTTTCTCCGTGGTTGAGTAGTAATAATTAGATCTCCCCGATGAATTCCTAATTTCTATAAACACTTAGTCTAACCTAAGGGTTAATCCAAGGATTCCTTTGAGTCAATGATTAATTTATAGTTGAGAGTTAAATATTTTTTTAGGGTGGTAAGTGAATATTAAGGATAGGATTAACCCCTCTTAAAATGGTTCCTTGATGTGAAATATCCTATGTCTGTTACAATGAATGGATTTTCATCACCTGTTTTAATATTTATTTCTATATATAGGGAGTATAGTATGACTATGAAAATACCTATCAAGGTGACTTTAATTTTCTATGAAAATGTCCCAAATGATAGTTTAAAAGGATTAATTTATCCCCTACTATATATTTCCATGGAGTAATGTGTTGGTTAGGACAATGATTTGTTTTATCTATTTAAATCATAGAATATTCATAGGCATCTATTCTCAGTTCTTATAATTCATCAAGTGATTGTATGCTTTGATCTCCAACACAATTGACATCTATTTTGAAATTCTTAAAATCCCAGAATGACTGGTGCTCGAGCCTGACCAGTAAAATACAATTTTTTATATAAACAAGCCTAAAAAGATTCATACTAATATGTGTTTTAATAGTTGTTTGGTAAATCCAGAAAGTATAATCAAACTAGTCACTCTAGTCCTTTCAACGTAAAGTAATAGCTTTATAAAAAAATTAAAATATACTGAATTGAAAAATCCAATTGCTCAATGGTTTCTGGGTAAACTAAATTGTTGGTGTTATATCAAACTGTATTTTTTTTGAAAATCCACAGAATAAAGTGATTATTTAAATATGTGCCCCAATCACTCATCCCACATAAACTAGAATGGTGGTATTGCTGAAGGAATTCAGAAATTGACTCATAAAATTTATTCCCCACATGTCAAACACTTTACTTATATAATCGTGTTCTGTGGTATTTCATTTCAATTAGTGACACTTCAAACTAATTAACATCAATCATATATTTTGATGAATTATTGAGCATATTGATAGAGAGTAGGCTAAAAGAATACCGTTTTTAGTAATATATCAATAATTTGATCATGTCCAAGATACCCTTGTAAAGTGAATAATAAAATAATGCTAAAAAACATTGAATCATGGATTCCCAAAGATGCCTAAGAATTATCCTATCTGCTCATTATTTGAAAAGAAGGAATTTATCTTGGAAGTGCTATGTTTTTTCATCCATAAAACTATTCATATAATATTAGGATAAATTAGGGTACATTATCATTGTGGAAAAATAATTATATATGTTAGTGAACCATGTATAAGTTTGTAAGTCCTCAAAAATAAACTGTTCATATGTGAATTCATCAAGACTATCCAATTCATCCACATCCTTAATATTTGATAGTGGTATCCATTCTAAATGACCATCCATGAAATTTTAAAAACTTTACTTATCATTGATTAGGTTATAAAATTATTATAGTAATAATATCCATAAATTAAATCAGGTATTTGTATCATTTTTTATTAAAAAAATACTAAAACATTGCATGATTGTAATATATACTGACTTTAGAAAGAATTAGATAGGACCAAAACTAATCAAATGTGATCCAAATAATGATAATTGTTTTATTATTTAGGTAAATGACTGAGGACTCATGGAGCAATTTAATTTAAATCTAAATGGAATGTAATATATAGTTGAACTTTACTATAAAAAATGTCCAACTACAAAATCATTGGCATCACACAAGATTTTGTAGTCATTTTCCCAATATGAGGATAAAATAATTGGTTCTATAAAAAATTAACGTTTTTATTTTCTCAATGTATTCATTGATGGTATCATAGGAATGAAATTGTATATTCATTTCCAAAGGATGCATGAGTGGTTGAGCAATTTTAGAAAAATACTTTACAAATTGGATTTATAACCCTATGTATTCAAGAAACTTTTATCCACCCTTGATATTAGTGGGTTTCGGAAGCTCCGTAATAACTTTAGTCTTTATAAGATCATCCTATATATCATTAATAGAGATTTGGTTCCAAATAATGATTCCACCATACATCATAAAATGTCACTTCTCTTAATTAAGAATGAGTCACTTCTCTTCAAACCACTTCTAATCAAAATCCATGTTAGTTAGAAACAACTCAAAAGACCTCTCATACATTGAGTAGTAATCCCAAAATATTTTTAAAAAATCATCCACTATAACTTCCAATATATGTTTCATACACCGTTGAAATGTTTCTATTGAGTTACAAATCCCAAATGACATGCATAAATTAGTGAATGTTTCATATGGACAAGTAAAAGTTATTTTGGGATACATAGACTTGTCCATTATTATTTTATTGTATCTAGAGTAACCATCAATAATGAAGTATAATTCATAGTCATACATCCTTTCTAGAATTGATCCATGAAATGTAATAAATAATATTCTTTATGGGTGGTTCTATTTAATTTATAATAATCAACACATACTCACCAACCCATAACTTTTATGTGGGTTTTTAACTCATAACCTTTATTTGGGAACACAATCATCCCTCCTTCTATGGGTAACTCTTAATGTGGACTCACCCATTCACTATATAAAATAAAAAATATGATTTTTTCATCAAATAGTTTCAAAAATTATTTCTTAACAAAATCCTTCATGGGTGGGGTGAGTCCCTTACAAGGTTTATGGATGGGGATGATTCCTTTATCTAGAAAAAACATATGATTACCAATCAAAGGACTAATTCCTTTTATATCTTACATCCTCAATGACACAACATGATTCCTTTTATTTAATATATTATAATATTTTTATTCATTCTCTAAAGTTATGAAATAATTTACAATCATTGGGTGAATTTATTTATCACATAAAAAATAATACTACAGGGTATTTGGTAGTGGTTGAGTTATAATGTACAAGGATTTATTATGGAGGGTGTAAAATCTGGGTAATAGTCCCTTGTTAGTGGGTTTACCCTATTGAACTCTTCAAGATTATTAATGTTACCTCATTATTTATGGAATTTGTTTTCTCATTCATACACCATATCATCAATTTGATACATCATTTTCTCTCCTTACACTACTTTTGATTTTTGCAATGTGACCTCATATGTATCATATTTCTCAATGGTGAAAACAGATTGGCAGTCTGCTGATCCAGTTCATTGTTTGGATTCGTTGATAAGGTAGAAATCAATGTTTTCATCACTAAATCAAAATATATTTCAACTTGATTATCGTCAATGAGTTCTTTGAAATTTTCTAGGAATGGTCTCCCTAGAATATTTAGTACATCACATTCTTCTTTCGTGTACATGATCAAGAAACCTAAAAGGAAAATAATTTTTCCAACATTAACAAGTATAACTTATAGAATCACTTGAGGGTATTTCATTAATATATCAGTCACCTGTAAGGATAATCTTGTCATATATAGCTCTTTAATCCATAACTTTAAAAGTATTCTCATGGGAATAAGATTAAAACTTTTTCCAATGTATAAATGGGCCTTCACAAATGTATAGGACCTAATAGTGGATGGAATTGAGAAACTAATTGGGTGCCTAATTTTTTTTTGGAATATTTATTTGATCTAAATCAGAGAATTATTTGCTGAAAGAGATGACTAATGGATATTATATCTTTATTTTACCGAATATTACCTCCTTTTGAAAATTTTCAAAAGCATGCATCTGGGAGATAATGTCTACAAATGGGATATTAATATGGAGCTAATTATATATATCTAAGAATTATTTATATTGATCTTCCAATTTCACTTAATTCATGCTATTTGTAATTGGGAGAGGGTTCCTATATAGTTATATTGTAATATAATATCTATATTTTTTATCCTTATATAGATTCATAACCTTGAATTCTTGATATATTCCTTCCATGTCATCTTGGATTTGTGTGTATTAATTATTGGTTTAGGTATTGAGACTTTTCTCCTTCTCCAAAATTATTTCTTCTTATTTTTCTCTATTTATTTTTTTCGTTTTATTTTTTGGTTTTCATATTTAGGTGGTTTTAATTTCCCCAACTCATATCACCTCATTAATGTGAAAACAATTTCTTTTTTATGAGAATGTGATTACATGTTCATAGGAAGTGTATTGGGTAACCTGTTCGATATGGGTTAGGAAACCTGGAGAACATGATGTTTAAAATTTTAGAGGGATACTCTTTTATTTTTAATATTATTTTCTTGGCTAGTAATAATTTTATTCATTTTTAGATGAATAGAGACAGAATATTTTCATGAGTAGATGGTTGATCTTAGCCTGAGGGCTACAATATTTGATGTGTTGGCTACTGATATTACAGTTGAGGTGGTATTGTTGTTCTTGAGTGGTTGAATTTTTTGAATTAGTTTTGCGGATTGTTTTGTGTATAAAATTAGTCTTTAATTTCTCAGATATTTTTGGTTGTATTATTTGTATTACTACCGACCATGAGTATTTTCCTACTGAGGCTGTACAAGTCTTGGTTTTGAATAACCATGCGTTAATTGTTGTTTTCCTCGATGTTAGCTCGTGTAATTGCAATATAGGGTTTGATTTTATTCTAATCCTACCAAGCATTCTTTATAAGATTATGGAACTCCACACATGTCACATGATTTGACTTCAATAGTATGGGTCAATGGTGATACCTAAATAAATACTACGTTTGATGTTTTTACCCCAATGAAACACCAAAAACCAAAAAATATATATATACTATTTTATGGTATCCTTAGAATTAGATGGTATAGATTGTTGTATGAGAATTATGAAAGATATAATATATATATATACACATAAAAAAATAAAATTTACCATACATATCAAACATAATTAGTAGAGTTAAGAAACTATAAAATACCTTTTAATGATTAATTTTTTTTATAAAATGGGTATTATTTCATGTTTTATTTGACTATGATTATCACTGACTTTTTTAGAAAGGTAAATATACCAATAAATTGTTTCTTATAGGAAAAATATTTTTCATGATATTTTATGGTTTAATTTTAATTTTATATTTATCAAATTTAGTATGTGATTTTGAAAAAATTATCATAATTTTTGGATTTATTATGTTCATATTATATTAATATTAATTTTAGGAATTATTCTAATTTTTTTTATGTGAATAGTGAAAAATGTCGATTTTATAAATAACAAGACATTATGGAATTATTAGTATAAAAGTATGAACTTTAAATATATGAAACTCTTTTATAATAGGAAATAATTATTTTATATGTTTTTTTAAAATTTTGAGATGTTTTTTATTTATAAACCCATATATGACATTTTATAATTTAAGTTCTATTTTTTAAAAATATTATTGATAATACATTATAGATTTAGTATATTAAAATTAATTTCTATACCTTTTAAAAATTTAATATAAAAATATGGATTTAAATTTTATAATAATTAGGTCCAAATTATATAATAAAGACCATTTTTTTTTGTTATTATGGATAAATTAACTAGTTAAAAATTAGTTATTGTGTTGAAACCAACAATGGTAAAAGTGAGTAAACTTAGAGGTAAAGAGTCTAAAATGTTTAAAACGTATTTATATTTATATTTTGGATGTTTTTATAGAACTTATATTTAATAAAATCCCTTATTTATCAAATTTTGATCCAATTTTTTTGATAGTTACTTCCAATTATTGAATAGTTTTGGGTATTTACTAAAATGCCACATCTTTTCTCTTTTAAAAGGGGTACACATATCGTCAATTCCCCTCAGACTATAACCTATTATTTTCATTGAAAAATATATAAAAACCTCTCCTAGACATCACTACGCACCTTAAGGGGGTTATTTTATTCTCAAAAGGACATCCCCAATGGTTTAATCCCCTTCAGAAAGGAGAGATTCTAAGAAGTAAGGTATATGTTCATAACCTATCTTTATTTTTTTCTATTTATTTATATACATCTATTTATCTTAAAATTTAATTTCACTAGTTTTAAATGATAAAATCATTATCATTATTATATTGGTATTTTATTATAAGTATGGTACATTCATTAACCACCCAACTCAATTCAATTAAGAGAAATGAAAACATGAATCGCACGTTTTGTGGACAACAACCTCCATGAAAAAACATGTTTAATTTTCCATCACTCCCAATCATGGATAGTTTTATCTTATATCAGATGATTATAATATATATATATAATACTTATCATTATTATATTTATTTTTTACAACACAAAATTAACGATCATTATAAGGCAATACATCTATATCGATAAATAACCCAAAACTAGTTTTCCACCATTTTTATTTTCACGAAACATGAATAAAAATAAAATTTAAAGATTTTGTAACATTATAAGTCTATATAACACATATATTCTAGTACCATTAATTTTTTTATTAATGATTATATTTATGAGGAAAAAAAATATCGACACCACTTTTCCCAACCTAATTAAAAAATTTCAATATTATTATCCACTAATTTTGAAATGATATTAAAACAATATAACACCCGACGTGAGTTGTTATTAATGAAGAATATAATTGAAAATATATATGAATAATTTGTTGAAATATAAAATTAATATTTTCACCTTTATGATATTGGATGTTAAACCAATTCCCTGGAAATCATGATTAAACATAAGGGCTAGGTAACAAAAACTCGTTTCTTTATGATTTCTAATTTCTTATTAAAATGAATTTTCTATGACATTACATTTTAAATTATTTTATTTTTAATTTATACAAGCAATTAATTTTTTAATGAAATCTATTTTAATGAATGTTCTTAATTACATTTATCATAAAAACAAATGATACTTTTTTGAAAAGAGACCCATATAAATGAATTTTACAACAATGAATAATATTTTTTTTCTTCAAAAAATCTCATTTCATGATTTGGTTTTTAGGATCTCCAAATGGCCTAACTCCAATGAAGTTACTTTTACTATTTTTAAAATATTTTTTTTATTATGTGGTTATTTTGGGTGATCAATTTTTATATATCAAATTATATAATTCATGATGTCATTTGGATGTTTTATGAATATAGTTTTACTATCACATGTTCATTATAGGATGACTTGGACGTTTCATGAATCCCAATTTCATTCTAAGGGTTATTTTATGATATTATGTTTGTATTAATGTGTTAATGAAATGTATGGATTATGATATGGGTGGTACTTAATTCTATCTTATATTTATTAGGTTAAGTATTATATCTCATGATATGGGAATATTATGTGAATTGGTTAGTGATTAGCTAGGTTTACAAAGGTTGAGTGTGATAACATTTAGTACTAAAAAACATTTTACGTGTGAACTAGTTGTAGGTTAGTTAGATTCTCAATGTTAAGAAATATTATTTTTATGATTGTTCCACTTTCTTTCCTACATTCCATGGATCATGTTATATGCATCATGTTTTACTTTCTTATGTTGGGGTAAGAGTGTCATTATTTGAGTTGTAATGTCTATTATTCATTCTTATAGTTCTCATTCATGATTTATATTCTTTAAAGTATAATATTTTTTCTTATTCATATTATCTGTATTGTTATGAGCTAACCATTGTGTACTTTTTAAGTTATCCCATACTAAGCATTTGCGCTCACCCCGTCCTATGTTTTCCATTACCTATTATTCCAAGAGGATTATATCTCATGGAACGTCTAAGATTATATTTTGTTAATGTTGAACTATTCACTACGTCTAAAATAATTTTTTTTATGTTTCTAGTCTTTAAGACACTAAACCTCTCAGTCATCAAGTTTTTCATCTGTTTGTGAGAAGAATTAATCAAACCATCATATCAATGTATTATTTATTTATGTTTACCATGGTTAGCTTAATTGAATGTTTTCTAGACTCTTGGCCATGAATTTTAGATGAGTGAAATGTTATGTGATTTATTTTAATTGATGCATGTCAAGCCTTGAATATCCTTGATAACTATTCTAGAGATAAGAGGTGTGAGATATTTCATCAAGGAGTTTTTTCCAAACCACTAAAATCTTCATCATTATGACTCCATCAGCTGAGGTATCCACCACATATACCATTAAATACTATAATCAAAAGTAAATGATTTATAATTTATTCCAAATGATGATTTCATGTTGGGGTAAATTTCTCAATAGTTCCTTAAAGTGTTTCCTTTCTTCCCACACAGATTCTATACTAGTAGTATTTGTTTATTGTAACTTTTAACATGTAACTAATAATAATGGAACAAATGATTTTTTATAGGGAAATGGATTGACCATGGTCATTCTATCTAACATACAATGTTATAAATTTTATAATTTTTGAACTACTTTTCTTATATATATCATTAAATGATGATTTTACTCTATTTATTCGATTCATGTGTAATTTTTTCCTTGCCATTGGAATCACTAAAATGCTCCTCATTATGGTGAGTAGCATATTGTCGTTAAAAATTAATTGTTTCACTACAAGTTAAAAAATTAATTATAATATTTAATATTATTATTGAACACAAATCTAACAAAAAGAACGCATATTATATATAAAATACCCTCATTATAAAATCCAAGAATTTATTATATTATATTTTTCTTTAATCGATGGAGTGCTTTCCACCTACATTGATTCCTAAAATTTACTCTTTATGGTCACCATTGAAAAACAAGACATCAACTCTATTAGGATCAAGACACAAAATTTTTACTTCTTAAGTAAATCATCATCCTCAAATGAGTTGACATATAATTCCACATTTATTTTTATTTAAAATATCTCAATAGACTAATTTTCATTTATAAGAACACTTTTATAAAATATATTCATTTAATGTGACACAATAATAAAGGGATTATATGAAAAATAAATTTCTTGTAGTCTAAATCAAATACTTTATTAATCATATAAAAGTAACAAATCTTGTATAATTATATTTCTTTTCTTTACACCGTATAAATTCACCATATAAACCATAAAAACAACTCAACTATTTTTCATGATAAAATTTCCATCACATACATTTGTATAAAAAATATAACCATTAATTATGTAGCCATTATAATATAAAAATAAACACTTAGTCCATTTTCTTAACCATTATATTCTTCCATAGAAGGATTTAGTATATGTTGATGACTCCTTCTAAATGTGGTCATTAAAAGGTATGTAACATAGTATATGTGTATTTGGTGAAAAAATATCTTGTTGGATTCAACTTTTATCAATGTGTTTATGAGATTGGACATATGGAAGAACCTCTATGATATTACGAAAAACATATAGGTGATACTATTCTTAATCTATAATAGATATTATAATAATAAATCTTCATAAAATTCCATCTCCTTTGATGAAAAAATCATGAAAATATTTCAAAAGATGGATGACATAAATATTTGATTGGTATTTGGTATATAATTCAATTTATTTTTCTAAAATATATTTATTTATAATACAATATTTTGGCTCACATTAATATTTAGTAAACATTATAATATCTATGTATCACGTTAAATAGTGAAAATCCCTCTAAAATTTATGGGACCATATTGTAAAATTTCACTTAGAAAATAAACTATTAAGTTTACCATAATATGACAAAATGATGGTGGGATGAACATCTCTAGACAATATAAAGAAACCATAATTTATTTTTGAATAGATTTATGATTTTCTTTGTTAATAAATTTGATGGATATTGATTAAATAAATAAAAATAGTTTAATTATTATATTTCAACCATTTTTTGGTAATATAAATTTTTTTATAATGGGAACTAGATCAAGAGTCCCAACTTTATTGTTACATGATTTTTATCCTTTTAACATTATTTCATTCATTAATTAATAATTCTTGATATTTGATGAATATCCCTCTCATACCATTAAACCACTTAAAATTTTGAATAAATAAAATAACTATATCCTATAAATAAATCGATCAACTAGAGGAATAATATTTTAAATTACCTCATTCACTAGAACCTTACATTACCTAATACCCATTTTAATCAAGTCTAATATTTCCTTGATGTCATATTTTTTCTTATATTGGGTATTTTTTAACTTTTTTATTAAAATAACATATTTTTTTTATTAATAATCATAATGTATATAAAATTTATGATATCTAAAAACATATAGTAAGGTAGTTAAAAAGTCCAATTTCATTTTCCAACCCAATATTAGAATGTTTTTAACTAATATTTTACCATAAAAATAATGAAATAGTTTACCCAATTACTATTTCATTAATTAATTAATACATTGGGTGTCATATATTATTCCAACATCCCATATATTTATTAAAATGATCCATTTTGATTCTATCAATGTAAAAACCTTAAATTTATAAGCAATATTGTGTTTATACTATGTTTAAACACATGTGACAAAGGAAATATTAACTAAAATAACCTACACCATGACATAGTGTATGTCCTGATCTATCCCATGGAGCTCTAAGGAATGGTGAAATTTATTTTCTCTAAGACATTTTATTCTAATTTGATTTATTGTATTGATAAATTTTAATCCCTTGTTTTAACTGATTTTATCATTTTATTATTTTTCATTTTTATTAATTTGGTTAAATATAAAATTATAGTTTTAATATTTTATTATATATTTAAATAGCTCTCTTTTTATGTTAATTATTACATGTTTTTAATTATTTATGTTTATTCACTAATATTATTATTTGTAACCTTAATTAGAAAAACTTGTCCAACCTAGGATAAGTCCAAGAGTCAGCCTCTGAACTACATAGAGGACCCAAGGGTCAACCCCATTGGAGATCTAGCCCACGGAGCCTACAAGGAAGAATGTGTGTTATTAGGTTGGTTGTATATTGTCCCAAAGTATAGTGGGAAAAAATAGAACCTACAGGAGAGACTATTGGCTAGCCTAGGTGTAGTGTGACCCACTGTGTCATGCCGTGAAAGTGTAACAGGTGCCAAAACTCGTAGAAGGATTGAGATGCAATTGTGTTGAGTTGAATGATACACTGAAATCCAAAATGTGTGAAGAATTGATGTGGGATATTCGGTAGCAGGAATTATTCACACACTGTTTAAATATACAGATATTTTATCTTCCATAGGATCAAAGTCTTCCAAGATATTTGATCCAACAAGTGATCATCTTCTTCATCATGTCTCATCCAATTATTCTATGGTTGGGCATCCATTGATTGAATCAAGGTCGGAATGACAGATATGTGATTTGGTATAAGTGGCAATAAAGGATACTAAATCATTCAGGAAACTATTTACGTATGCTCAAAGGCATGCAATGATATATGATAGTACATTTTGAGTTTATCTACTCATCCATGAACGTACAATTTGATTGATGATAGCATGGATTACATTAACTGAAGCACCACTTGCCTCCCTCTACGGAAGAATTGCTAGCCTACTGCAATAGTCGACCATTCAACAAAATGGTAAATAACATATTTATCAGTATTATGTCTCCTCCATGGTAGTACCATTCTTCATAAATCTTTAGAATATATTTCAACAGTGAATATCCTTCAATGATAGATCTTTCTATTAAACCATAGATCACTTTATAGTGGCCGTAGTAACATGCATAACAGTAGTTCATTGATTGTTGAAGCTATGTTCTTTCACAGAGTCCAAAGATTTACTAAGGTAAGTACCTCAAGCCAAAAAGAGGGAAGAAAATAAAGAATTTCACAAAGGCATTAAGGCGCACATGTATACATGCACGCCAGCCTTGGGCATGCAACTCACTTGCACGCCAGTCATGGGCGCGCAAGTCACATGCACACCCAAAGTGGGTTTTCACCCAAACTCTGGTGGCCTATAAATAGCCCATGTGGGCCCCCCATTTCGGGGATGAATTTTCCAAAACTCAGATTGAAGCTCTGGTTGCCCAAGTATTTTCCTGACATCTTCTGAACACTTCTAAGGTAATTAATTTCCTATAATAGAAGCTCTAAAGATAAATAATAAGGCCTAGGTATTACAACTCATCAATACTTGCACGCCTAAGTGTCCATCCCTTAAGGGAAGTGAAGACACTTGCGCACCACCATTCCCTCTCAAGGGAACTTGTGCGCAACCCATCTAAAAATTTCTTGGGATGATACTAAGGGCCTTTGTTCAAAGTCTCCCATGTATTACCCTATGGATTCTTCATCAACAAAGTTGACTCTAGTTGCGCAAGTATACTTCACCAACCAGGACTTGCGTGCCAGAACAAAACTTGCGTGCCTCCTTCCTAGTCACTTTCTTTCCTCAGATCCACCTCTCCTATTCAAAGATAACCTTGAAAACGATCTTCAAATTCATTTGTCGCATGGTTACTTTTTTGGATTCCTTATCTGAAAGTAATTTTTGAGAAGATATTTTGATTTGGGCCTCCTTCTCAGGAGTAATCTCCAATCTTAATTTCTTATGATTTGTGATTCCTTCTCAGGAATACAACACAATCATAAGTACCTCTTAAATTGTTGGCTTCCTTTTCAGGAGTAAGTCCTAGGTTAAAATCCCAAATATCCATAAAGTAAAAAAACGTTTATAGACCCCGCTCTTGGGTTTATTTTCTAAAAGTTGTTGTATTCATTTACCTGAGCATGCATACATATGTAAGCCCCACATCCTTTCTTATGATTTCATCTTTCGTGGCACAATTGTCAGATTTTACTAATACCTCTTGCTTCTCACATCGAGCATGACTCATGTGATCTTAGAGTGTAAAAGTAATTTTTATATCTCTTTTTGGGCCATTAATCATGCATAAACCTCATATTTCTTCACTCGAACTACATGGGTTATGATTCCTTTTCTAACAAGGATACGTAGGTAGCCCATCTGTGGGTACGATCCCAACTCCAAAATAATCTTGTCTTTCTGAATGACAATAAACTTCAAGTGCCGTACTGAGTGGCTTTAAAACCAGTATGGTCATCATAATGACCAAGATAGTTCTATATAATGTATTGAAGAATACCATTAACTAAGAATCACTAATTCATATAGATGGTTCTCTATTGATGAATAACTTCAAATACATATAAAAGATTCTCTAAATCCCCTACATATCAATCATTTATTGCAAGATCTAAAAGAAAAAACTCATTCTTATGCTTGGTAAATTAATAAGGATTCATGAACCTAACTCAAATCTATAAGAGAGTCCCGAAGTATAAAATAATTCCCCACAAAAAGGTGTGATGAGTCTGACCTCCTATCCTCTTGACCAATGCAAATTCATAAGCCTCATCAGTCCACAACTAATGGGAACCAAACTTTGGAAAGTAGGTCTAAATGGGTATAGACTCATTAGATGTTTCTGGTTCTACGAATAAACCCTTTAAAAACCGATTGGAAAGTTTGAACCTTAAACCAACAAGGTCATCCCCATTTCTAGAAGAAACAAAAAATGGTGAACCCAACGTGAATCCTTAACCAAGTTAAATGATGTTTTACGTAATTGTTAGACCCCTATTTAACGTAATGTGAGGGCCATCAAAGCAATCAATAACATATTTTCTCATACAAAAGATTTTGTCTGGCCAAACTTATCTTGATTATGTCTATTATATCAAAAATGAAATCTTTTCCAAGATCTCTCTGCATTACAAAAATGGATTCCTTAAAGTTCACACCTGTGAATGCCTCAGCCACTACTCCTGTAGGATCCTCGTCCGCTCTGAGGACGACATCACCTACTCAGTGTCTTCAATGTTGGGTCTCAAATGCGTTGGTTAACGAATACCATCAACACGGTACCATTCCCACTCTGGAAGCCGCTCAACAAGCCCTCCAAGTTAACAACTCACCCTGGTTGTCCGGATAGCGACGACTACTGGTCAAAAAGTAGTTGTTGCCAAACACCATCTCCAACCGTTTCAGGTTCTTATCCTCGGAACGCAATCACCAGTCCCTCCCATATTATGGGGAGGTGAATGATAAGGTCACTCGAGGCCTTAATTCAAAAAATACAAGAGTCCTTCCTGAGGGCTCCCATCAAAAATCACCACCAGACTTGTGCGGTAGTCCACCCCCAACATGATGAGGGTATCACCTTTAGGGGTTCGGTTCAGGTTTCTCATACCCGAGCACGCAAGACGAACCTTCAGAGGCGAAATACGGTCAACAAGGAGTAGGTTCTTACTTCTTCCCCCTCCAGATATGTCCATCAAGCCATCTTGATGGAAAACAATGAGCAGTAATATACACCCGTCCATCCTGATATTACTGCCCAACAGACTCATCTGGAAGTAACATGCCAATCCCACTAGGCAGTTCTGGTGGAGTATTATAGGCAGGCATATACACCTATTTATAATTCATCATCTAGTAAGAAGGCTCGTCTGACTGCAACCAAAGAAGCATTCCAATCAAATGTGGTGGGGAAAAATCTGTAGGAAAATACACCTGCAATTCATCAGGCTAACCAACACTCTCAATTTGGTAGCACCCGGAGATGACAATTGGAATGCTCCATTAACAAGAAGGAGGAAGACACAATTTTCTTCCCCCACACATGAGTACTATCAGAATTCACTGTCAGAAAAAGGAGGACAGAAGCAGGAATACTGTGGAGACCCGAAGCTTGAAGTACATTGACATTACATTACTTTTGCGGAATACTTAATACAAAACAAAAAAAGACACACAAGGACCGTAATAGTGTAGAGTCTTTGGAAACTCGTAATATAAAATTCTAATCATGTTGAAATATCTTCAACAACTCCCATAACGATCTTACCCTTTTTTTTCCTTACCTAAAACCTTTCTTTATTTCCTAGGGAAAATAAAACATAAAAAGGGTGAGCTCAAATGCTTAGTACGGTAAAACATAGATAATATAAAACAATCCATTAAAATTTGGAAGCAAAAACATGAACATGAAATTTAAACATCAAAATCTTGAGAAAAGACATAAATCATGGAAGTACGTAAGGAATATATCATAATTGAAAATCACCCATGATAAAATATAAGGGGAATAAAACATGTAATTGTGGAAACCATTCAGCACAGGTTATAATTTCCATAGTAGCCAAGGCATTGCTGCCAAGACAATCTTAGTGGACAAAGTCTTTTTCTGAATTGAGTTCACTCCGCATTTGAGTCCTGTAACACTGAACCAGATTCAATTACCGATCCAGCCATGTCTATATAATGAGATATAAATCTTTACCCAATGCATTGTAGGGAGATATAGGTCCCACCCATCTCATAATGAAATCATTCTTACTTGTGCCACAAAATAAACATACATCATTCATAATAACCCAACGAATAAAATGTGTTTCATAAACATCATCCCATCATCACATAATCCATATAAAAGAAATGGATATCATTTCATAATAAGAAAATTGAAACCATGTAAATCATAGAGACATTATACTTGAAACATACACATATGAAATAATGTCATCTTTGATGGAAAATGGTTTCGATAAAACACTTGAAATGAATTCTTGAGGAAAATATCATTTCTTCTTCAAAATCATTTTCTTTTCACAAAAGGACATGAAATTTTAAAAGAATAAGATTTTGTTGAAAATTTTCATGAAATATTTTGGAGAAATATTCATGAAAATTAGGCTTTATAAAACCGTAAAAATCCATTCGTTCCGTATATGTTAAAATAACATTTTTCTCATACATTTTCCGGAAAAGTCAGAAAGCACCTCGTAAAAGAACGATTCCATACATACCATGTTGTAAAAGTAAAAAATGGGTAAAAAGGAAAATAAAAATACGTGATTTTTTTTAGAAAACAAGGACATGGATGATAAATATAACCCCAGTAAATACTTATGAATAAATAATCTCAGATAAAAACGAGATTAGAATAATTATCCCTTACCTTAGGTTTGACATGCTTCGTATGGAATCGAACCTCTTGTATAATGATTTAAATAATTTCATTGACTTATTACATAATCATATTCATTGTTATGATATCATATATGTTTAACTTATGAATTTATATGACCCATTCGTTTGTAAATTCCATGTTAAAGTAGCATTTTGGGTAAAATCATTTCATTTATCATATGTGTTTCGACTTGTCGTTCTTGATATTATTACTTATATCCTGATTAACATAATTCAAGAATGTAAAACATGATTTATATATAGTATATATTCATCATATACATATATATTATAGATCGATAAAAGGAATGAAATACACCATTCATGGAGACGGTAGGTCGTACGTACGCATGAATGCAGTTTTCGTTTATTTTTTGAATGAAACTAAATAGATGACATATATATATACATAAATCCATTATCATTATTATTTCATATATTTCATTATTATTCATTATATAAACTTTATGATAATTCATGAATGGTTAACATGGAGAATGAATCTCATCGTGTTGTGGAGACGGTAGTCCGTACATACGCACGAGCGATGATATCATTCCCATAATTATTGAATAGAATTGGAGGGGATGGTATAATATATAAGAATAAGTACGATGTTTTAATAACCATATATAGTTATTCTTTACACCATTATACCCATCCATTTATGGTGTTGGTGGAAAAACAGATTACACCACGACGTGGAGAAGGTATTCCGTACGTACGCATGCACAGTGATTTTGTTTTCTGTAGGATGGATAGAAGGTGAAATAGGGTTTTTTAATATTTATAATAACATATCAGTATATTAGGGATACTGATGTTATTACTTCGTAATGAAGAAACTAAAGAATAGAGAGTTGAAGAAGAAAGGAACTTGAAGGAAATAGTAGAAGGCATTACCTCTTTCTCAAAGTGTCTCCTTTAAAATTTCTCTTAGGGCACTATAGTTGGTCTTTGGATAAGACCAGTACCTCTAGTAGGTTTTTAATGAAGTGGGGAAGTGAAATGGGCATTGGATGGCCATGTTTGAAGGCTCAAATTGGTGTGAGGAGGAGAAGGAGGAGGTTCCCTTTTATAAGGGTGGAGAGGGCACCTTTGGAAATATAAGAAATATTAGATTATATTAAATCCCAACGCCACTTAAAAACTCCCAAAATGACTCATATCCGAAGATTATATGATATAGGGTTTTAATATCATTATAAAATAAAATGTTTACATGCTAGGAATTTATTTTAAACATCATCAACTTGATTTATCTTTATTTATCAATTTAATTTTATTTGTGTTAATTATATTAATAATTTTAAATTATTATAAATAACTACATATGTGTTTTTAATTTTTCAAAATTTGACACTGTATGATATTTTCGACTATATAAATTTAAATTTATAATTTTTAAATATTTTTTTGACTTTTAAACAATTTTATAATTTGTTATTTTTATAAAATAACAATAGTGTCAATTTTGACACTATTCATTTATTTGAATTTAAATTAACAATATACAGAAGAAATGTTCGAACTAAAAGTTTTAATAGATTAATAACATGTCATATTTATCTATAAAATTAGTGGGGCACATTAAATAGTTCATATAATATTTATTTTAATATTTTTAAAACCATTTATTGATATTTCTCTTAATAAAATAATTTCAACATCACTATTATGTCACCTTTAATGATAATTATTTAATCCCTAAAAATTCAAAATAAATTCATATGATGTAGATAATTTTTTTATATTTTTGGAGACTATTTATATCTGAAGTTTCATGAAGTGTATCACAAAACTAAAATTATTATACTTATAAGATTTAAGAAACTGACATGCTGTCGCTTTCTTTGGTTTTAAAAATAATTAAATTCTATTCATGGGAAAAAAACCATTAAATGAATCTAATCCGACCCTTTGGTGATATGTGTCGACTTTTAGTCATCCAATAGGATTTTGGCAGGTGTTATGGTAATTTTATAATCTTATATTCACTATTAATTACCCGATTTACCTTTAACTATGGTTAATAAAATTTACCGTAGTTGCTATTCATAATGCCCAAAAATAAAAAGTAGATTATTAACATAAATTGGACCCACTGATTCCAAATACGGAATAAATTTTTACAAATTCAATACACAAATTTTGTAGAAATTAAATTAAAATTAATCATGATGTCGAAAGAAAATGGGTTTTTGTTTAAAACATTGCCAAAGATTGAATTGATTTAACCTACGAATTCAAAGTAAAATCAATGCTAATGACATAAATTATATTAAATGGTAAAAACATATTCTTTTTATAATTTAAAACCATTCATTATTATAATTTTACCATATAAATTATTACGATGAAATAAGTTGTTTTTAATTAAAATATAGCATGTTTTTACTAATCATTAAAATATTAATGTTATCAAAAAAATATCAACACTTTATCCAATGTAAAATTTTATATCCTAATTCAAAAAAAAAGTTTATTTTGTAAAATTGAACTTATAAACAAGTCATAAACTATATTTAATGTGGGTGCGCCATCAAAAGGCGGCAAAACAACATTTTTTAAAAAATAATTATTTTACCCGAAAAATTTATTTTTTTCACAAAAAATGTTCTAGAAAATATATAAGATGAATAATAATGTCATAAAATTCAAAATGTAGTTAATAATATTCATAACAGCTAGTTCGTGATAATATTATTACCATATATTGTTGTTTAGTGAAACCTAGTATTGCGTACAACACACGCTATTGAGGAAGGTCGTGATTGCGTGTAATAAAAGCCAAGTCAGGGTTGAATGTAGTGAATGCCTCTTTTGTTGTTGAGTATAACAGAATCCAACCATATTTCATTTATACATTGAATATATATATACACACTAAATGTTTCTTAGAATAACTTCTATCAAATGAACTTGAAATTGTGTATATCACGATCCATGAATTGTGTTGCATATACTCCAAGCTAATACGATGTTGCGTATATCGCAAGATAATCTTGGTGTATCATACAACACAAGACATTAAATAAATTAAAAATAATACTTCTCATAAAATCTCGCGTTGTTACATTCTACTTCCCTTAAAATGAATTTCTCCCTCGTAATTCTCCGGGATTATAAATGGATTTCTACTTGAAATATTTTTTAATGGAAACCCACATTGTAAAAAGGAATACCAAAACTTGACTTTAAATACTAAAGTATGAAACGTAACGGTTACCCAAATTAACTAATCACTGGGTTTCCACATAGGAGAACATAGGTGAAAATATGGACATAGAAGAGAAATCTAACTGTCATGTTCTGATAGAGAGTGGTAGAGAACATGGCTATAAAAAAGCCAACAATCATAAAGCCATAAATTTGTGATGATCTAAGGTACCATCTGATTCATCGGATATAAGGGCACTAGGAAAACATTTTTGGTTTTCAAGAGCATTTCCCAAAAGTTGATGAATTACAAGAAATACCTACATGATTTTGGTACAATCTCACTGTTTTTCATGAATTGAACAATTTCCACATCATGTCTTAAAGAAATGAAGTTGAATTTGTTATTCGTGAAGCGTTAGCAGATCATGCGATAGAATGATGGGTCCTTCCATCTATTTCAAACAAAACGTTAGTAAAACTTATAAGTCCATCTTATGGAGAGATTAATCGTATATGGTTACAAAAATTGACTTATACATTATTTATCATACCGCTTAATAAAATAAAACTAGTTTCTACTAACCAGGGACTTCCTGTAGGCCAGTGGTAGGAAATAAAGGCATGTCGCACTTTAGTTGTGGGTTCGACCCCCACAACCTTATCCGACATGACATGTTGTTTCCTGTTCTGTAGGTTGTCCTTTTTTTCTAAAAATATTATAACTTTCAATCAATAATATTGAAAAAGTTATAGCCTTAAACAATACTAACTTATGTCTAGCATAATACATTCCAATCTTTAGGCTTATCCAAAATATTGTTGTCCATTCTCAGATTATAGTGAAAATGATTACCAAATAGTTTATATAACAAGAATGTTAATACCATTGTTGATCCCCATATATCATAATATATGTCTTGTTGGTCACATTCCAATCATTCGAAGGCCTTAATCATGTATTCTCTCGAAAAATGAATACCCATTGAACCTTAGTGAAAACATGAGTGCTGTCAAAAGTTAACTCTTTCCACATACCAAACCCCCAAAATTCTATATACTCAAACCATGATATAACTATTTCCTTATATCAATCATGATCTCATGAATACTTTCAAACATTTAATTTTCTCTTTATCCCTTATTTATGCGCATATCATATTATTTCCAAAATTATCTCAATCACTTTACATGGTTACCGGTACAATAAAATTATTGAAAACCACAGTAGGCCAATACATAAATATTCCAAAATTCCACGACACTATATACAACATTATTTTGTAATCCCATTACATAAACACTTAAACATTCCACCACATCGTTGCCATATTCAACATCGCTAATAGTGATCGCATGTGACTTCCCTTTGTCCTTTTCCTTAAGTTGTTGCTCATGTAGATCATCATTAACCCTTGGATTAGGGAATTGATTAGAATAATGCCCCATTTCATTTCACTAAAAGAATTGAAGTGTTGGGGGTGCATTCTCTGCAGTCTTTTCATTATCATTAGTAACCCTTTTCCCATTACTTCGACACTCAGCTGCTCGCTGACCTTCTTTTCCACACTTAAAACATTTTCTAGTCCCATTAAGACAATCTCCACCATGCTTCTTTCCACACTTTGATCATAAGGAAACACTCATCTTCTTTTCACCATTATTCTGAGATTTCTCCTTGAACTCCATCTTTCATTTTTTGTCAAAACCATGAGATGGATACGTAACACCAACTTCCATTTCTACCTTGATAGCACAAAGCACAATTTCTTCACAGCTACTGAAGTCTCTTATAGCTAATTCCCTTAGAAGACTTGGTTTTCAGCCACTGAAGAATCAATCAACATTACTTTCAGGTTGTATGATAAAGCCAGATGCATACCTTGCAAGCCTTGTAAAATTCACTTCGTATATACTAAGAGATTCATCATCCTTTATCTTTAGTTCAAGAAACTCCTTCTCCATCTATGTTCGAAGAATACGAGTGAAGTACTTATTGAAAAATATGTTCTTGAACACGTCCCATTCCATGGACTCAAATTCATCTCTTGGCCTCATATTCTTGATAAGATTCCACAATTGATCAGCTTCACCATCCAAATGATATACTGATCAGATGAAATTATCATGTTCAGAACATTAAATAATTGAAAATATCTTTTCAGTGGTACTGATCCATTGTTCAGCAACAAGTGGATCAGAAGACACATTGAATGAAGGTGGACGTTTCCTCATGAAGGACTCAATATAATATTGCTCCCTTCTCTGCTCATTTGGAAGTCTATAATGATTCATAGCTTGTATAAGTATAGAAATAAGATTGTGCACACCATATCCCATGACATTTCTTTGTTCATGAGGACAATCATTGCATTGTCCATTACATTGATCAACCTGATTCCTTCAGGTTCCAACCATCGTCTAAAACCCAAAAATAATAGAGTGAGAGGAAAATACCATGCTAGGGAAAACATCATAATGAAGGGGGAGTACCTTCAATATCTAACATCTTAGTTTTAATTCTATGATCGTTACTATAATTCTAGGATTATAACCTATACTTATACTTAACCTTAGGGACATCCCTAGACATACCTTAGAAATATTTCTAGGGATCTCACTAACGTTTTCACATCTTAGTTTCTAATGGTTGACTAAACCTTTCCTCTGATACCAACTGTAGATACATGAATCATGACGTACATGGACATTACATTACTTTTTCAGAATACTTAATACATAACAAAAATAGACACAAAAGGACCGTAATATTTTAGTGTCTTTGGAAACTCAGAATATAAACTTTAATCATGTTGAAATATCTTCAACAACTCCCATAACGATCTTCCCCTTTTTCTTTCCTTACCTAAAAACTTTCTTTGTTTCCTGGGGAAAATAAAATATAAAATGGGTGAGCTCAAATGCTCAGTAAGGGAAAACATAGAGAACATAAAACAATCCATAAACATCTGGAAGAAAAAAATTGAACATGAAATTTAAACATCAAAATCTTGAGCAAAGACATAAATCGTGCAAGTACGTAAGACATATATGATAATAGAACATCAACCATGATAAAATATAATGGTAATAAAACATATTATTTTGGAAACCATTCAGCACAAGTTATTATTTCCATAGTAGCTAAAGCATTGCTTCCAAGACCATCTTAGTGGACAAAGTCCCTTTCTGAATCGAGTTCACTCCTTGTTTCAGTCCTGTAACACTGAACCGGATTAACTAACCGTTCTAGCCATGTCTATATCATGAGATATATATATTTTACCCAATGCATTGGTGGGAGATATAGGTCCCACCCATCTCATAATGAAATCATTCTTACCTGTTCCACAAAATAAATATACATCAATCATAATAACCCAACGAATAAAATGGGTTTCATAAACATCATCCCATCATCACATAATCCATATAAAAGAAATGGATATCATTTCATAATAATAAAATTTAAACCATGTATATAATAGAGAAATTATACTTGAAACATACACATGAAATAATTTCATCTTTGATGGAAAATGGTTTTGATAAAACACTTGAAATGAATTCTTGAAGAAAATATCCTTTCTTCTTCAAAATCATTTTCTATTCAAAAAATTCCATGAAATTTTAAAAGAATAAGATTTTTTTGAAAATAGTCATGAAATATTTTGGAGTAAGCTTCATGAAAATAATTCTTTATAAAACCATAAAAATATGTTCGTGCCGTATAAGTTAAAAAACATTCTTCTCGTACTTTTGCCGGAAAAGTCAAAAAGTACCTCGTAAAAGAAAGATTACATAAATACCATGTCGTAAAAGAAAAAAATGGGTAAAAAGGAAATTAAAAATACATGAAAACATTTTTAGAAAACAAGGAAACAGATGATAAATATAACCCTAGTAAATACTTACGAATAAACAATCGCGGATAAAAATGAGATTAGAATAATTATCCCTTACCTTAGGTATGATATGTTTCATATGGATCTGAAACTCATATATATTGACTTAAATAATGTCATTGACTTATTACATAATCATATTCATTGTTATTATATCATATATGTTTCACTTATGACTTTATATGACCCGTTCTTTTGTAAATTCCATGTTAAAGTAGCGTTTTGGGTAAATTCATTTCATTTATCGTATGTGTTTCGACTTGTCGTTCTTGATATTATTACTTGTATCCTGATTTAAATAATTCAAGAATGTAAAACGTGATTTATATATAATATATATTCATCATATACATATATATTATATATCGATAAAAGGAATGAAATACACCGTTAATTGAGACTGTAGGTCATACGTACGCATGAATGCTGTTTTCGTTTCCTTATTGAATGAAACTAAATAGATGACATACATATATATATATATACAAAAATACAGTAGCATTATTATTTCATATATTTCATTATTATTCTTTATATAAACTTTATGATCATTCATGTATGGTTAACATGGAGAATTAATCTCATCGCGTCGTGGAGACGGTAGTCCGTACGTACGCACGAGCGATGATATCATTCCAATAATTATTGAATAGAATTGGAGTAGATGGTATAATATATCAGAATCATTATGATGTTATAATAACCATATATAGTTATTCTTTACACTATTATACCCATCCGTGTAAGGTGTTGGTGGAAAAACAGATTACACCACATCATGGAGAGGGTATTCCATACATACGCACGCGCGGTGATTTTGTTTTTCGTAGGATGGATAGAAGGTGAAATAGGGTTGTTTCATATTTATAATAACATATAAGTTTATGAGGGATACTGATATTATTACTTCGTAATGAAACAACTACGGAAGAGATAGTAGAAGAATGGAACTTGAAGAAAACGGTAGAAGGTATTACCTATTTCTCGAAGTGCCTCCTTTAAACTTTCTCTTAGGGAACTAGAGTTGGTCTTTTGAGAAGACCAGTACCTATAGTAGGTTTCTAAGGAACTGGGGAAGTGGAATGGGTAGGGGTTGGCCGAGCTTGAAGGCTTAAATTGGTGTGAGGAGGAGAGGGAGGAGGTGCCCTTTTATAATGGAGGAGAGGGGAACCTTTGGAAATAGAAGAAATATTAGTTTATATTAAATCCCAAACCCACATATAAACATCCAAAATGACTCATATCCGAATAATAGATGAGATAGGGTTGTAATATCATAAACCAATAAAATGTATAAAAGCTAGGAATTTATTTTTAACATTATCAACTTGATTTATCCTTATTTATCAATTTAATTTTATTTGTGGTAATTATATTCTATGTTTTAAATTATTATAAATAATTACATATGTGTTGTTAATTTTCCATAATTTGACACTTTATGAAATTTTCGGCCATATAAATTTAAATTTATAATTTTTAAATATTTTTGTAATTTTTAAACAATTTTATAATATGTTATTTTTATAAAATAACAATAGTGTCAATTTTGACACTATTCATTTATTTGAATTTAAATAAACAATGTACAGAAGATATGTTCAAACTAAAGGATTTAATAGATTTATAACATGTAATATTTATCTATAAAATTAGTGGATCACTTTAAATAGTTCATATAATATTTATTTTAATATTTTTAAAACCATTTATTTGATATTTCTCTTAATAAAATAATTGCAACATCACTATTATGTCCCCTTTAATGATAATTATTTAATTCCTAAAAATTCTAAACAAATTCATATGATGTGAATAATTTTACTAGCTTTCTGGGGACTATTTATATCCGAAGTTCCATGATGTTTATCACTAAACTAAATTTATTATACTTATTAGATTTAAGAAAGTGATATGTTGTCACTTTCTTTGGTTTTAAAAATAATTAAATTATTTTCATGGACAAAGGTACATTAAATGAATCTAATCCGACCCATAGGTGATATGTGTAGACATTTATTCATCTAATAAGATTAATCTAATCCAATAAGATTAATTTAATAATTTTTTATTTACCCTTAATTACCTGATTTACCTTTAACTATGGTAAATAAAATTTACCGTAGTTACTATTTATATTTCCAAAAAATAAAAAGAAGCTTATTAACATAATTTTGACCCACTGATTCCAAATATGGAATCCATTTTTCCAAATTCAATACAAAGAAGTTGCAGAAATTAAATTAAAATTAATCATGTTGTCGAAAGAAAATGGGTTTCTGTTTAAAACATTGCAAAAGATTGAATTGATTTAACCTACAAAATCAAAGTAAAATCAATGCTAATGACATACATTATATTAAATGGTAAAAATATATTTTATTTATAATTTAAAACCATTAAATATTATAATTTAACCATATAAATTATTACGATGAAAAAAGTTATTTTTAATTAAAATATAGCGTGTTTTTATTATTCCTTAAAATATGAAAGTTATCAGAAAAATATCAACATTTTATCCAATGTAAATTTTTATATCCTGATTCAAAAGAAGAAGTTTATTTTGTAAAATTTAACTTATACACATGTGAAAAACTATATTTAATGTTGGTGCATCATCAAATGGTGGAAAAAGTACATTTTTTTAAAAATACTTATTTTACCCGAAAAATTTATTTTTTTCACATAAAATGTTTTAGAAAATTTATAAGATGAATAGTAATGTTATAAAATTTAAAATGTAGTTAATAATATTCATAACAGCTAGTTCATGATAATATTATAACCATATATCCTTTTTAGTGAAACCCGATATTGCGTACAACACACGCTATCGAGGAAGGTCGTGATTGCGTGTAATGAAAGCCTAGTCAGGGTTGCGTGTAGTGCAAGACTCCTTTGTTGTTTCGTATAACAGAATCCAACCATATTTCATTTATACATTTAATATATATATATATATATACACTCAATGTTGTGTAGAATAACTTCTATCAAATGAACTTGAAATTGTGTATAACACGATCCAAGAATTGTGTTGCGTATACTACAAGCTAATACGGTGTTGCGTATAGCGCATGATAATCTTGGTGTAGCATACAACATAAGAAATTAAATAAATTAAAAATAATAATTCTCATAAAATCTCAGGTTGTTACAAATACACACCTACTCCAAGCATGGAATGGACGTATATTCCCGTTCCGGCAGCTTAAGCCACCAAGAACATTCTGACAATGGTGAAAGAGTAGAAGCAAATCCCTGTCCATATTATGGATGCTTTTCAGAATATTATAACAACTTCAACAACATCATAATGAAGGAATCATAAATCTATCCCTATCAGTGGAGATATTCTTCAAAATATCACTCCGGAACAGATACACACTTCTGTCCCAATCTAGGAGGGTTGTGGGGAATACTCCCCATGCCATACGGACAATCATGTCAGGTACATAAACCAGATTTGAATGGAGATAATCAAACTAACCTGACCATTTCTCCTGAGCAGGAACATACACCTGCCCATAATAACCAATTTCGTCAACAAGTTGTTTCCAAAGTGAGTAAGAAGGCGTATAAGAAAAAGACCCATCCAGCATAGTCGATAAATCAAGATCCACTCTGTAATAAGTCCATGCTCGATGCTAGAGTTCTTGAAGCCCTCAGACAATTATCTATTGAAACTCAAGATTCTACTCTTTCGTTTTCAAATTCCTTAAATAAAAAAAATAATTCCAAAGGTCTTCATCAGACACTTCCTCATGAAGGATTGGTTCATGATAGTTTGGTTGATCTAAATGTATCATCTTCAGATGAGAGCCTCGATAACCCTCTGCATGGCCAGAAGATCAAGGATCAAAAGGTATCATATTTTGTTGTAACCCACCACGGTGGTCCTCCCCATGATGATGAATTTATCTACAAAAGTCCTCTCCGCAGTAGTAACTTGCATTTCCTAGGAAATTCTTCAAAGGACAATGCATTAACGAGAAAACCCTCTTATCTTGAGGAACTTGAAAATATGAATCCAGTCATGTATGATGTTTTACCACTAGTAGGTGAAATAATTTCTCAATTAGAAGATATCCCGAGGTGTAGGTCATTTTTCGAACCACCCCTTGGTCATTCATCTTCTAATGTGATAAATGAATTCGCTATAAATATTGTTGAATCTGATGAAGCAACAAAAAAGAACCCTCTTTGGTGTAATTATATAGAATAATATTCATCAAATGATTAGTTGGAAGTGCTGAATATGAGAAAACAGCCAGCGAAAGGTGAACTACCAGTCATGTTTTGGCCTTTAGCGGACTCTCAGTATGATATTCTAGAAATGTTGACGGAAGATTGTATTCATGATATTCGTATCAACATGGGGAATGCTCTTTGTCACTTAAAAAACAAAATATTATCTTATGATGAATATGACAGTCATGTTAACATAATAGAAGAGTTTCAACACCAAATTAATTTTGAATGTCTCTCAGTTACCCGATATCTAAAGGTTAAAAAGTAGCAAAGAGCATTTATGCATGCATACTTTGGCACACTAAAAAGTTTGTGCTAGTTAATTACCAATTCCCCATCGTGTATTCATATTAGGGGATGGGGTGTTCCTGGAGCACTGTATTTCACTGTACTCTCAAGTCAACAAAGCATGCCAAAAGTGGTCTCATTCAATGTTATTGTCCACGGTCGGCCACAACCAATTGGTTTTGTGTGTAATAAAAGGCTTGCTTAGGAATATGCCTCAACTAGTTCTTCCCAAAGTCAGGCATACAATGAACAAGTTGTCGAATAACTCTTGCATCAAGAAAATGGGAATATCGAACAGGCTTCTATTTTAGAGCATGCACATTATCAGGCGACAGAGGTGTCAGAAATCATTCAATGGGCATTTGGGCCAGGTGATTTGAGTGAATGTCGAATGATGCATCTGAATAATTTTTGGACTAAAATCTACAAAATCCAGAGATCTTCTAACAAAGTCTCAGATGTAGCAGTTCAAGAACCACTTCAGCTTTCCAGGCTAGGGACTCTTTTAGACCATCCCTTGGGATGACCAGATGAGATTCAAGGAGTTGAGTAGGGAAGGATGGAACAATCCCAATCAACCAGACTGGGGAATTTTTCAAATCCTCAATCTCTTCCTCAGCAAAAGTCGATTTTCTCTTGGTTAGGGAAGAAGCCACAAGAAGAACACACAGCCGAATTATCTGGAGATTCCCTCAAAATTACGGTTCATCAAGAAGTTACTGAGGGATCAACTCAACAAAATGAAATGTCTCATAAAGGACATGGAAGAAGATAGTATCGTAGAAATTTTTATAGAAGGAATGCAATTCATTATGCATCGATAAATTTCATCAATGTCATTGTTACTGATCGCCCATAACTTGAGGTTCCCTCAGAGGAATCAGATGAAGAAGTTCCTATTCCAGAAGTTGTGCACACAGAAATAAATGAAGAAGGTGTGCGTACCAGAAGCCAGAGGACTGCCCAGAGGCTAGATATTCCTTTGGGAAATTCCCTTCCATACTCTAGAAAGGCACATGCCAAGGAAAAGGGTAAATGTCTAGTTACGTCACACACTACCTTTGGAGAATGCCAATCACTCTCATTAGAGGAAAGGTTCGCACAACAAGAGGAAGAAATGAAGGAGTTAAATAGGTTGAATGCAGAACTATCTCAAGGTAGTCATCCTCCAAAGCGTGCTGGAGTAATTCAGTCAAGGGAATTCATTGCAGTTATTGGTATGGACTAAGAATATCCTCCTTTACAAGTACACCATCATAGGTCTGATCCTATGGGTCATGCGCAACTACAATTGATAGTGCTACTATCAGTTGCAGTACCAGTCATCACACCTGTCCAAGATCCCGTTATTGCACCTGCTCAGGTCCAAGCTGAACCAGATGTTTCTCAAAAGTTAATAACTAACATTGAGTCATTAACAGCTCGGTTGGAAGCTATGGAGGGAAAACGTTCACAAGTTCAACTGGAAATGAACGATTACCCTGAATGGGTTGATGTAATTCCTCCCCCATCAAATTTTTTGAATACCACATTCCCAATTTTTAATGGTTCGGGAGACCCATAACACCACTTAACATATTTTGTTTCTTGTTGTGATCCTATGATGGGAAATCCTCAACAACAAGAAGCAGTTAGGATCAGATGTTTTGTGCCATCATTACAAGGGCCTGCTTTTTTCGGGTATACAATTTTGTTGTCTCCATCAATTACCGGGTGGGAAGATCTCCGTCAATGATTCCATCTTCAATTTAGCACAACATTACCAAAGACGTCAGTTTTTTATATTAGAAATTGTATGAAAAGGGTAAATGAAAGAGTTTAGATTTCATTTCTCGTTGGAAGGGATTAACATATTCATTATTCTTAGAACTACCTTAAGAAAAGTTGATGCCAATCTTTGTGGAAAATTTTTATTATGAATTACGCAAACCGTTGATTGATGTGAAATACACAGGAGGGTTTCGAGACCTTACTTAAATCTCTCAACAGATCGAATATTATCTTATATAGACTAAGGCTAAAACTCAAGTAATTATATCTGCTCTAAGAAGGGGAATGGGGACAGTAGAGACCACTACAGTTACACTTAAACAAGCGTATGTACCTGCCTCGACTTCAAAACATTAATCTTATAGAAGGTCTCCATATCCTGAGTGTCAACAACAGAGGTCGTCTCGTCAAGATGATCAAAGAGATCAATGATGGAAACAATTTGAGGAGTTAAGGAACAAATTTTATTCTTTCTGAAATAAAAATGTTCCTAGTTACTTCATTTTGGCTCAGGAAAATAATTTGGTTCAGTTGCCAAGGCCTAAAAGGCCGAATAACGAAGGAGATGAAGACATTCCCAACTATTTCCCATTTCATCAGATGTTGGGGCATCCCATTCAGGAGTGTTTTCTCTTCAATGACATTCTGCAAAAGACTGTGGACTCGGGACAAGTAAAAATGAAAGGTTCTTCATCTCAGATAGCATGTGTTACTGCTACAGATCCATAGGAAGAAGGTGAGTGGCACGAAGTCAAAAGCAAAAATTCATAGAAATATGATGATTAGATGGTTAGGAAAACGATCAACCAAACTCATGCCATTTTACAGACACAATTGAAGAAACCAATAGTGCTTTATTCTATTTCTGCCACAGCAAAAATCCCTTCATCCGAAGGAAATTCCTAAAAGTGGTGGCATAATTCAATGAAATAAGAGCTGTTAGAAGAAAATTTTATCATGTTAAATCCTAAGTTGTCTTTGACTCTGGAAGATTTTATGCCATCTAATTCAAAAGAACGGGCACCACCCCACAAAGAGGTACAATCTGAAATGGTTCATCAGGAAGAGTCTTCATTAGATTAAGAGGTGATCTTTGGTTCTATTAATATGAATCACTTAACTGATCTGTATGCTTATCACAGTTTCGATCTTGATGAGCCTGAGTTCCCTGTATCAAACAGAGTAATTAGAGGGAGTTCCATAGGTCTAGGATACAGGGGAAGATGTGGATATTTTAAAGGACATTATTCCAATCCTACCCCTGCTAGAACTGTATACGCAGAAGAAACTGGTGGAAAATCCCTTCAGCGGGCTCAACAAGAACAAGAATGTTCTTCCACACATGGCAGATTCAGTCCTGGTATAGTTATTTTGGAAGATTGATAAGAGGTTAAACCTTCTTCCTCTCAGCAGATAAACATTCCTAGTCGGTCTAATCTACCAATTCCATGAGTATTTCCAACTTCTACCCCGATACGAGATGCATTTACTTCCTAAGCATAAGCTTATAAGGCACTTTTGAAACCACCTATTTCTGTTGGGAAACGCAGACCTTTGGATCAAAAGTATGATGTATTGAATCATTTGACCCAAATACCATCCAAGTTATCAATTCTGGATTCCTTGAATCTATCAAAGGATCTTTGGGAGTCACTCATTGAGGCTTTGTCAGGTCCTCAGGAATTCGAAACTGAAATTTTTGCGTTTGAAGTCTACCATATAGAGAATGATTCTTCAGAATGTCATGAAGTGATATCTTTTATAGATGAAGATAAAGATGGTGTTGTGCATGGAAATATTAGACCTTTGTATTTATCTAGAATGGTCAATGATGTAGACATCCGACGAGCTTTCATAGATAATCGTCCAGGAGTCAACCTCATCCCTATTCGTACAATTCATCGATTGGGCCTCACCGAATCTTATTTATCTCATTCTACATTGATTTTGCAAGGATATGATAAAAATGAACAATAATCTATGGGTAATATTACTCTCAAAACTTATTTTGGAGACCTTTTATCCAATTCATATTTCATGGTTGTTTGTCATGACACAACCTTCAACATTTTGCTTGGAATACCTTGGCAACATCAGCATGTGAGTATACCTTCATCATACCATCAATGTCACAAATATTGGTTCAATGGTCAAATTGGGACATTGTATGGTGATAAAGACCCATTCAAAACATTTTATTCTCAATACATTGAGGCATAATTCTATAACATGGAGGGAATGGAGATATCCACAACAAAGGAGGTTACCAAAAGTAATGCTCCATATGGTTTGGAAAAGATTCCAATAAACCCATTCATACATGTTAGTAAAGATTATGTGTTTCCTATCAGTCAAATTGACAGGATAGACCCAAATCCAAATACTCTTATGGAAACATCCATAATTTCAATTACGGAAACCAATCCAGATAGCATGGTAGAAATTGTTGATTCATCAGGAAATGATGAAAGCTCAAATAGAGATGTCTTCATTTCATCTGTTGAAATCCAAAAATTCTATACTTCATCAACCAGGCCAAAAGAAGTTATCACAATTCCAGAGATGAACGATGATGTTGATTCTCAATCCATTATCTCATCTTTATTAAACAAGGAAGACCCTTCATCATTAATAGGGTCAGAAATGATAGCCTTCTCTTCAAGATGTTCAAATTCTAACTTCTCCCTTGATTATGGAAATTCTGCTTCATCATCTACTATGAAAGTAGAAAAAAAATAAGTAACACATATTTAAGAAGAAGAGGAACATCTCATGGATGATCCTGCAGCATTTGAAGAAGGTATCTCTACCACTGTAGATGAACTCAGAGAAATAAATCAGGGTAGAAAAGAAGATCTACAATCCACTTTAATTAGAGCGGTCATGACTCTTGAAGTGAAAGAAATGTATATTTTATTTTTAAATCAAAATATAGATATTTTTGCTTGGAATTATATAGAAATTCCAGGGCTTGATCCTAATATTTCTACTCATCATTTGGGTTTTCCAGAAGAACATCTAGGATTCAAGCAAGCTGCAAGAAGAACACACCCAACTTATGCCTCCAAAATTGAAGCTAATGTGGATAAGCTTATCAAAGATAACTTCATCAGAGAAGTTAAATATCCCAAATGGATGGCTAATATTGTCCCTGTGAAAAATAATAATGGATAGATTAGAGGTTGAATTGATTTCATAGATCTTAATCGGCATTTTCCTAAGGATGATTTCCAGTTCTGATCACATAACTCTTAATTGATGAAACAACTGGATATGAAGCACTTTCAATCATGGATAGATATTCTGGGTATAATCAAATCTGAATGGCTCCAGATGATTAATAATCTACAGCTTTCAGAGCCCCTCAAGGCATGTTTTGCTATTGGGTAATTCCCTTTGTCCTAAAGAATGTCGGTGCAACATGTAAATGTTCTATGCACCATATCTTCAATCCCTTTTTAGGGAAATTTTTTGAATGTTATGTGGATGATTTGGAGGTTAAATCAAGACAATGTTCTAATCACTAGGCTGATTTGGAAATCATATTCCCCAAACATCAACAACACAATTTGATTATGAACCCCTTGAAATGTTCTTTTGGGGTAACCTCAGGAAAATTTCTCGGTTTTTTTGTACGCAATCATGTAAAATAAGTTGATCCTGAGAAGGAAAAATAACTCCTTGGTATGTCACCTCCTCAAAATTTGATGTAATTGAGCGGACTTCAAGTACACTTGGCCTTTATTCGGCGTTTCATCGCCAATCTGGCAGGAAAATTTTTACCCTTCACCAAATTAATGAAGAAATGAGTCACTTACTAGTGGACTGAAGAATGTAAAGAATCATTCAATATTCTCAAGAAATATCTCTTGAGTCCACCGGTATTAATGCCACGTATTGAAGGAAGACCACATATTCATTATTTAACAGCTTTAGAGTCATCATTGGGTGACTTCCTTGCCCAAAAGAATGATGTTGGGAATGAAAATAGCCTTTATTATCTCCGTCAGACTATGCTTGAGGAAGAAACTCGATATTCAAGTATTGAAAAGTGCTGCATAGTGTTAATCTTTGCAGTTCAGAAATTGAGACACTACCTACAATATCATGAGGTCTAATTGATATCTCCCAATAACCTACTCAAATTTATCCTTAGTTGTTCAATGCTTACAGGACGTCTGGAAAGGTGGGCAGTTATTTTGCAGTAGTTTCATATCCTATATGTGTCTCAAATGGCAATAAAGGGCCATGCTCTGGATGATTTCATTGCTAAAAACCCTTCAGTAGAAAATACATCTTTAGATATTTAACTTCGTGATGAGGAAGTCTTTTCTATTCAAGATAATCTTCAAACATGGGAAATGTAATTTGATGGTGCTTCCAGAAGTCCAATTGGGAAAAAATGGAAGATCCTAAATTCAACAATGTTGGGATAGGAATTGTATTTATTTCCCCAGAAAAGGAAGTTATTTCCTATTCCTTCTTATTGTTGGAAGGAGGTACAAACAATGAAGTAGAATATAAAGCTCTTATCGCGGGATTGGTGTTGGCACTTTAGGCACAAGTGAATCATTTAAAGGTAAAAGGTGATTCAGATTTTGTAATCAACCAAGTCAATGGGTACTATGCCATCATAAAAGAAGAGTTAATCCCTTTGTATAATTATGTCAGATAGTTAATGGAAGAATTTCCTTCGGAACCAACATTTTCTTATGTCCCGCGATCACAAAATGCTCAAGCTGATGCACTGGCTAATGTAGCCAAAGCTTTGGAAGATCCAAATCAGGACGAAACAATCATCATTATTTCCCACCATCATACAATTTCACCTTATATTCAAATACGAACAGAGGAAATCAATGAAATTAGTCCCATTTCTTAACCATATGGTCATACTATAGGATGGATGACAGCTATCGAGGAATACCTTCAAAATGGAACACTCCTACGTGATAGAGCCAGGAAAAAATAAGTCAGGCTATGTGTGGTCAATTTTAATCATTATGATAGCCCAGGTCACCTAGAAAAAATTCTCTACAATGAAGGTTTGGATATAATTCTCATCAGATGTATTGACGGTGAAGAGACAATGTCTATCATGAAAGAAGTACATGCATGAGTCTATGGTGCCCACTAGTATGGACATAGACTGTCTAATCATACTCAAATACATGGATACTTCTATCCTTCAATGGTACAATATTGTCTTAATTTCAGTAAGAAGTGTCATTCTTTCCAAGTATATGCCAATTTGATTCATCAACCCCTAGAGTTACTCCATATAGAAAAATACTCTTGGCCATTTGCCACATGGGGAATGGATGTAGTAGGACCATACCCTTCGTCTAAATCCAAGCAGTTTAAGTATATTCTTATTTCTACTGACTTCTTTTCCAAATTGGAAGAGGCAATATCTCTCAAATAAGTTTGTTCTAAAAGAATTATTAGATTCATCAACTCTAACATCATTACCAGAATTGGTGTCCCTCATACCATATTGACAGACAATGGCACCAACTTTTGTTCATCCGAGGTAAGGAAGTTGTATCAAGAATACAACATCAAATCCAACCGTACATCTCGGTATCATGCAGTGGCCAATGGCCAAATAGAAGAATTTAATAAGACTCTTTCAAACATTCTGTAAAATATGGTGGATAAAGATAAGAAATAATGGCCTGATAAACAATTTCATGCTTTATGGGCTTATCAGACCACCACCCGCACTGCTATGTTGTCAACTCCATATTCATTGGTATATAGAATAGAAGCATTATTTACCATTGTGGTTCAATTACCTTTTCTCAAAGTAGCCATTTTTGATCAGTCATCTATATATGAACAATCTCAAAAGAAATTGCATGAATTGGAACGATTAGATGAAAAAAGATTGTGCAACCTGCACCACATGGAAGTCTATCAGAATTGAATAACATGAGCTTTCAAAAAAATGTTCGTCTTCATTCATTCATTTAAGGAGAATTGTTATTGGTCCTCATAACACCAATGATACAAGGAAGGAAACCTCCAAAGCTTGAGTCAAAGTGGGAATAACCTTACTCAATACATAAGGTCTACTCCAATGAAGCTTATTCTTTAATCTCAATGGATGGAGAACTCATCATGACTCCAACCAATACAAGATTTATGAAGAAGTAATTTTTTTAACACAAATACATATTTAGTCCATACTGCAATAATTTAAACTTCATGGTCCCTCCATTTTCCAACATGACGTTAAACTATATCCAGTTCCTTGTATGTCCTACATGACGTGAAACTATGCATAGTTAGGGTTGTTGCTACCTCTTGTTTCTCACACCGAGTACGACTCATGTGATCTTAGAGTAAAATTCAACCATAATACCCTCTCTGGGCCGCTAACTATGCGCAATTCTCACCATCATTTTTATGTTGTTTTCCTCAATTACAACTCGATCACCAATTCATTTTCAATTGAACTACACGGATTTTGATCCTTGCCTTCTAGGATGGGTACGTAGGAAACCTCCTGAGGTTCAAGACCAAAACCAATATCTTCACATTGGTCCATCATCGTCCTTACTATATGATGTTAAACTATACAGTCCCCCATTGTCCCCACTACAAGGCATTAAACTACATAGAAATACGTCTTAGCTACATGATGCTAAACTATGCCGCAACGGTCCATGAATAGGACTCTATACAATTCGTACTTTTGTCTTGTATGACAATAAACTAGCAATGTCATTGACACCCTCACCTTAGAAGGAATCATTATTGACATTGATCTCCAACCATGTCATATTCAAAGGACTACGTGCATACATGGCAATGTCTGATCCTTTAATCTTGGGTCAAACCATCATTGCACTAAAGTCCCCTTTCACCCGTTACTTGTACGAACCAAATCTGTACAGAGGGTATTTTAAGAACTACGTATGGCTTGATTCCCTTCCTTATGGGATACGTAGGATTGTTCGAGCATCCCTCGAATCCAGCCCCAAGTCTTTGGGCCTAACCCCAAATTCCACTTTCAGTCCCTTGACTGAAAAGTCCCCCTGTGAAAACATGAATGTGTTATGAAAACCCTGGTCTTCATTCACATCAGGTTTATCAAACACTGAATCTGTATTCCCCATTATGGTCTAAGCTCGATGACCTTAAACTATGATCTCCTTCACTCTTGTCCCACAGGACGTTAAACTATATTTCAAGAACTACGTATGGATTGATTCCCATCTTTATAAGATACGTAGTGAAGTCCATCATCTCAATTCAGGACCCTGCCACAACATGATTATGGTTAGCATTGGTCTGTGTATCTCCTTCATGCATTGGACAATGCCCTTTTTCATGTGTCATACTCCTAACCTTAAATACTTATAGATCTCAATAACACTTTTCTTGACATATAGTCACAAAATTTCTGATACCCTGGAATTCTTTTTCCTGACAATGCAGCACGTGCCCCTAGATGGCCTTACATAAGTAGTCTATATAATAGACATGTCATCCAAAAGATACCATTATTTGACTATACAGCCAATGCACTTAAATTTTCCTACATAATTCAACCCCCTAATGAGTTTTTCAAATAGTGGTTACTTCATTCTTGGGAGAAAAACCTCTTCTGTCATTATTTATCTTAATGAGAATATGTAGGGATCAGCAAAAAATAGCCATCCTTAACATATTTATCCCATGCTTTTTTTCATGATTTAAATGTATTTGAGTCTATGGTTTATATTTCACTTCCATACCTTTGGGTCAGACATTCAAAGGAGTGACATTCATCCAATTCATTGACAATATTGATTGGAAATATCCTCTCCATATTCAAGTTCCTCTCTCCATACAGCAGAATCTATGATTTGGAAAATTTGAATCTCCATAAACTTTCACTGGCTTTTAGCAATAGAAATGTAAAATTTCTGGGAGTTCTTTTTCCTAACTATGCAGAACATGCCCCTAGGTAGCCTTGCATAAGTACTCTACCTAATGGACCTGTCAGCCAAAAGATGCTATTATTTGACTATGCATCCAATGACCTTAAGTGGCCCTGCATAATTCAACCCCCTAACAGGTTTGTTAAGTTGTGGTAAATTCACTCTTAGAAAAAAACTTCCTATAATGCCTTTTATCCCTTTTCTCATATCATTCCTTAGATTAAAAATTTCATAAGTCATAGTTTACATGTTTTCCCCCATACTTGAATTTGGTAATATGTTTTCAGATAAATGATCAAGAAATTGAGTCAATTTCAATCCATTCAGTCAAAGCTATTCGACCTTAAACATTATCATTTTTATGTCTTACATGCATGAATTTAAACTTCCAACAAGAGATTGGATACTCATTAAATTGTTAACAAGTAAAAGGAACTCTGAACAAAAGTCGATTCCCGACTCGGTAAATGTACATTCCATTTGATTTAGGCAATATTGAGCAATAAAAAGATTCAACGTTTGTAGGGTTATTTTTATAATCCTAGAAATAATTAAACTATACTTACAAGGCCCATTGTCTTAGGTAAAAAATATATATATATAAGTAATTCGCAAGAGGATGTGGGTACAAATGATTGAAGGTGAAATGTCTTTTTCATTGGTGCACAGAATTAGAAGAACACCCACAAATCAGATTATCTTCTCTTTTTCAAGAAATTACAAGAGGCTTTCAACATAACTCTTTATTTGATTTATGGAATCCCGAGCTTTATTAGAAACCACCTGGAATTAATTCATTCAACTGGATACAATAAGAGACGTAGTAATACCATCTCTTCTTGGAACAATTATAAAAGAATTTTCTTGAGTGCAGTTTTAGAAAATTTTCTGTTGGTCAAACAATGACTCTGTTTCTGTCCAAGAGACTTGGAAGATGGATACATGGATTTGAGAATGGAGAATTCGAGGTAAAGAGACATTTAGAGAGATTACTCATTTCGGATATTGTTCTAATGTCGTGATAGTCTTCCCTCCACCAATTGGCAGCAGAAAACATATCAGCTCATCGGTTTTCCATTTTCATATCTGTAAGGAAATGGCATGGAGGAAAATTATGAAAGTTCACACCATTGTTACTACTCTTAAGGCACAACATAAACGAAATAGAGGGGTAGCAGTGCAGATGCATCTCAGGCGTATAGTTCTTTGCATCTGGAACGTTGACTCCTTGCAGATGACTATGGCCATATAAAGGTAAGGAAATACATTATGGGAAATTGACATGATATTTCTTCAAGTACATGGCCAAATCTGGGAGATTGATGTCAAAAATATCATAGTAACCATGGCCAATGATGTTCATCATGTCATCAATCCACTTTCTAGTCAACACATCAGCCGATCCAATTCATTTGGGAGCCATTGAATCTCGACACAGATCAAATAATTAACTTTTAAGTAAGTTGGTTTTTCATAAAATTTGTGATGAAATTAAAAAAATGGCTAAGGAATTAAGGCGCGAAAGTCTAATCTTGGTGTGCAAGTCTATGCCGGTCCCGAAAGTTGTCACGTGCTAGTGCTGGCACACAAGTCAGAAACATACTGAGGAAGTGCGACGCGACAAACAGACGAGTGAAATGCCAAGACACCTACATGATGAGAGCTCACTTGAACGATGAGAGCGAGAAACATTCGAAAGCTGGATGGTTTTGACGAAGTGACGCCTACATGTATAGGCGATCTGGAAACTTGTGTGCTGCATCCGACGCGCCTCATACCTGTGCGCCACTGGATCTTGGTTTTTCTTTTTTCCTTAGAGTCAAATCCTCTTTCCTTTTTTGGATCCAACTCTAAGGGGGGACTTTTTTTGAAGCTTAGTTCTGTAAAAGATTCCAATGATTGACTAAGGGAAGTACCTCAAGCAAAAAAGAGGGAAGAACATCAAGAATTTCACAAAGGTATTAAGGCACGCAAGTATACCTGCACGCCAGCCTTGGGTGCACAAGTCACTTGCGCACCAGTCATGGGCACACATGTCACTTGCACGCCCAAAGTGGTTTTTCACCCAAACTCAGGTGGCCTATAAATAGACCATGTGGGCCCCCCAGTTTAGGGATGAATTTTCCAAAACTCATATTCAAGCTCTGGTCACCCAAGTATTTTCATGATATCTTCTGCACACTTCTAAGGTAATTCTTTACCTATAATGAAATCTCTAAAGAGAAAGAATAAGGCCTAGGTTTTAGAACTCATCAATACTTGTGCGCCTAAGTGTTCGGGCCTTGAGGGAAGTGAAGACACTTGCGCGCCGCATTTCCCTCTCAAGGAAACTTGCGCACCACCCATCTGAAAGCCTATAGGGATGATACTAAGTGCCTGAGTTCAAAGTCACCCAAGTATTACCCTAGGGATTCTTCGTCTCCCAATTCAACTCATGTAACCCAAGTATACTTGCACGACCTGGACATTCTCGCCAGAACAAAACATGCGCGCCTCCTTCCTAGTCACTTCCATTCCTCATATCCACCTCTCCTCATCAAAGATAGACTTCAAAACCCTCTTCAAAGACATTTGTGGCATGGTTCCTTTGTTGGATTCCTTATCTTAAAGGAATGTTTGAGAAGATCTTTTGATTTTAGTCTCCTTCTCAGGAGTAAGCTCCAATCTTAATTTCTTTTTATTTGGGCATCCTTCTCAGGAATAAATCCCAATCCTAATTCCCTCTTAAATTTGTGGCTTCCTTTTTAGGAGTAAGTCCAAGGATAAAATTCCAAATCTCAATAATGTACAAACACCTTTATGGACCCCTCTCTTTGGATTCTTTTCTAAAAGTATTTCTCTTTATTTACCTGGTATGTCGTACATATGTAAGCCCCACATCCTTTATTATGATTGGATCTTTCGTGGCACAATCATCAGGTTTTCCTGATACCTCTTGTTTCTCACATCGACCATGAATCACGTGAGCTTATAGTGTAAAAGTAATTATGACATCTCTCTTTGGGTCATTAATCATACATAAACCTCATAATTCTTCACTCATACTACGTGGGTTCTGATTCCTTTTCAAATAAGGATACGTAGGTAGCCCATCTGCAGGTACGATCCCAACTCTAAAATAATAATGTCTTTATGAATGACAATAAACTTCAAGTGCCCCACTGAGTGGCTTTAAAACCAGTACGGTCATCATAATGACCAAGATAGTTCTATATTATGTATTGAAGTATACCATTGACTAATAATCACTAATTCATATAGATGATTTTCTATTGACGAAGTACATCAAATACATATAAAATATTCTCTAAATCCCCTACATATCAATCATTGATTGAAAGATCTAAAAGAAAAAACTCATTCTTATACTTGGTAAATTAATAAGGATTCATTAAAATAATTCAAATCTATAAGAGAGTCCCAGAGTAGAAAATAATTCCCCTAAAAAAGGTGTGATGAGTCTGACCACCCATCCTATAAACCAATGAAAATTCTTAAGCCTCATCATCTCACAAATAATGGTTACCTACCATTGGAAAGTATGTCTAAATGGATATAGAATCAAGGTATGTTTCTGGTTCTACGAATAAACCCGTTAGAAACAGATTGGAAAGTTTGAACCTTAAAAAAACAAGGTCATCCCCATTTCTAGAAGAAATAGTGATATTAATAGTTATCATATTCATCCACCAGTCGATAATGGTATATCACTTAAAACAAAAGTACCATTCTATTTCTAGTGATGGTCTTCTATGGTAGCTTGTCAGTGGTAGTAACCATTTACTACCTCTAGGTATTATTTTTCACATACCATCATTTTAAAATATATTTTCCCAAATTATAATTTATATATTATTTTAATTAATATAATTTAAATTATATATATTTAATAACAATTTTATTTTTTATTATACTTTTAAAAAATATAATTACATTTTGTTTAAAAAATTGAGGAGTAATTTTAAACACACATATACACATGCAATATTTTATTTTCGATAATCAATTTTTATGAATTTTATAAATTACAATAAACTAAAAGTTTATTCATTTTATTTTTAACCACATTATAAATGAGTATTATATTTTATTGTAATAACATTCATGATGGATGTTTTATGATGATATTTTTTAAAGAAAGAAAAGGCACCAAATACCAAATATTATGTATGGTATTTTGAATATATAGGTAACAAATGTAACTTAGACGTTCATAAATTTATTAACGTGTATTAATGTGATTAGGATACAAGACACTCTAATAAATTTTGGGTTAATTGTATGAAAGTATCCAATGCAATGTGAACCAAAAAATAGAATGAAATTTCATTCAAACAGACCAACTACAATAATTAGTGAATTAAGGAGATAGTAAAATAAAAAGTTTATATGAACTTTGAAAAGTACCACATGTTTAAATATGACTATAGTTACATTACTACGGTCAAGATGAAATTTATATTTTTCATCATCCACTACTAAAGTGATAAAATTTATTTAGCTTCATTACCATTCAATATTATCTTATCCTTTTTTATACTTAATTTTCTTATGATTTTCATCATTGTATTTATTTATATCCTATATTTGTAGTCTATAGATAGATCAAGTTTTTCCCAATCCAAATCTGTAAAATTGGTTATTCATCAAATATAACGGGAACATCAAGTTGTGATTCCCAAACAAAAGTCAGGTGGGCTATGAATCCTTGAAAAGTAAAGGGTAATACTATTAGGTGACCAAAAGGCTTGTCTGTTTGTAATTTACTTTTAAATAATTATAAAAAGATATAAACTAGTATGGACTATTCTCCTTACCAATTAGAAGAGATTGAATGGTATAATAGGATCTTGGTGATCTGAACTACTATAAAAACATCATATGTTATTTTTTTAGTTTACCCTACACAAATTAACACTATTTAATACTATGATAACCATATTCAATTGCTTAAATTCTAAAAGTACTATTCACACTCTATAGTCAATATTCCCACATAATGGGACCTAGAAATTTGTATCATAACATAGTTACTTTTAAGGAATTGGTTATAACTGTTTCAATATCTTTTTGTACTGGCCATTATCCTAGAGTAATAGTCTGAGGAAAAGATCGACTATTTTATTATGGTATGTTAGGAATTTGAGACGTTGAATCCCATCAAAATACTTAAATTCAATGGAAGTGGCTATGTTTTCTGAAAATATCATATTGTGGCATTTATAAAAAATATAGGTCTTGAATTCTGGGCTATCTTTTCAAAACCATATAATGTACCTAAAGAAGATTTTGAAACTCAAACAGGTAATAATTCTATAAATTGTGTTCTAAATTACAACGATATAAATTTTATATATTGTTTTTATTTGGAAATACGTATAAATATAGAATTTATAATTCTGGAACTGATGGTAGATGGCGCCCGCACTAGAGAACCTGCCATTGGGTGAACAAGGAAGAAACCATGGTCTTGTACTTTGATCCTTCATAGAAATCATCATGTGGAGAAATCCACCATCTCATGAGGATCCGAAGATATCCTAGAAGATTCGAAGATATTCCAGTACAGAGGTCTCTCAGTGATCTCTTTTTCAAAAGAATAGGTACTTAATCTCTCTTCTGATCTTCATTTGTTCTTGTTGGAATGTTCATAAAATAGAGACAATTGCTTGTTTACCTCATAATGAACCTAGAATATATCAGATTCAGGAAATTTCATATAGGTATTTTTAACTCCTCGCATGTCATTTTTCAATTTACGGTTGAAAACAAATACTATAGATTCTGGATGAGAGGCACTTGATCTTTCAGTGGTTCTATAATGAAGGTTTTTATGTGGTCCCCAAATTTCTACACTAATTCCGAGCACCCTATTATAACTATATGGCTCGTATTTCCTTGTATACCTCTTCATCTCTTCATGAAAGATGCTTTTTTCAATTGATTGTTAATTTGGACTGCCACATAAATTAGATTCAGTTACTAAGAACCCTTCACGAACTTATATCGCTAAAATCTGTGTGGATGTTGATATTTAATAATCATTTCCATCTGATTTTTTGATTCAAAATGGAGACTTTTGTTTTTCAGGATGTTTTATTTGAAAGTGTTTTTTCTTATTTTTATGTATTTTGTTCAATTGGGAATGAATCAAAAAAATGTGAAGGTAAGACACATGGTACATCCCACCTTTCACATTTTAGCTCAATTTGGGTAAAAAAGATAAAAGAAAAGGAATGGAAGCTACTTAGTCTAGTAGGGGGTTCCTGCTAATAAGGATGATGAAAAAAATACCTCCAGTAATACTAATAAATACCCCTATAATAATCTCTTAGATTTCATAGAGGCTGTGAGCAATTCCAAACCTAAAACCAAAGATAAGTTTCTTCCTAATAAATCTGAGCCTCCTACTCCTAAGACCAAAAAAATGGATCACACCTCGCATGGAGAGGAAAAGAGTGACCACTCAGACTATTATGAGCCTCCATATAAAGATTATGACAAATCCTATCAAATTGAGGATGCCTTCTTGAAATTGATGGTGAAAATAGGTAAAAGAAAATGTTAGATGTAGATGGGTTCGTCACTCAAAATACAAAAAAGTCTTGAAATCGTAGAGGATACTCTAATATAGAGATAAATATCATCATGATAACTTTGGAGACCTCTAGTATTGTTATGATCATCACACCCCATCAATATGTGGTTCTTAAAATTTTGTCTGCATCCGCTGATGAATATGATTTTGAGGACCGTGGTAGTGATGATGATGATAACCCCCCGATGAGGGATTCTTATAAAATTGATAATAAATTGGTCTTCTCAAAAGAAGTGGACTCGTGTATGGTGGAACATGATACATTGTATTTCCATATATTTAAAACTTGTTATATGTCTGCTATGACTAACCTTCAACTCCGAAAAATAATGTTCATCAAGTAGAGGAGAAATTTATGAAAAATATAAACTTTTTTTAAACTCAATAACATTGAAATTACTTCTCCTTGTTTTCTCTTCTATAAATATAAATTTTCAAGATGATCATTTTAAGATACACTTATTTTGAAGAGGATATACATGTGTTAAGATTGTTTGGAGTGTCATTTTCTTAGTGATGGTTTGGTTTGTTTGTGCTTCGGTTTTAGTAGTGATTTTGGATCTCTATCTTTCCTAATGGATATCCAAGATTTCCCTCATGTCTTCCTCTGATGGTTATGAGCTTATATATTGTTAGAAATGAATGTAATTTTATTGTGGACTGTGATGAATTCAGGATGCTCAGTTCTCCATGTTTGAGGCATCTTTTGTAGATCCTTTGTATCGAACTTGATGAGGAGATATAATTCATCTCAGGACATCAATATTTGAAATGAATGGATTGAATCTTGTCCTCTTATCACGGTTTGGTGTTATATGGAATTTATAATTTAGGAGATTTTATTTTAGTTATGTTTTCTCTGCTAAATCTTGGTGTTATATGTGATTTTTGAAGATTTCATGGAATTTAGTTTGGAAGATCTTCTTGTGCTCTGGACCGCAAAATAGTAATTCAAAGAAGTTTGTTACTTTTTCTATGTTTCAAGCTCTTGATTCCATGATTGAGTCATGGAAGCACAACATTAATGTCATCTTAGGGATTTCGGACTCTTTTTCAGCATTATGCTTTGGATGTTGCCTTAGAATTACTAGGAAGCCTTATAGACTACATTGGAATGGAAATATTTGTCAAGGGGATGATGATCAAAACAAAATTTCTATTTTTGACATGTGTTCTATTTTTATGGGTGTGTTATCGTTTAATAAATGTCATTATTGGTGCATGTACATTTAACCGTGTGTAAACATTTCACTCTTTTTTGTATTAATAAATTCTTGGGAAATGTGAGTTAGGTTTCCAATTTACACATCAATATTCATACAAAAATGTATAACCACATGTCTTCCCGTAAAATTACATCCGACATTTATAGGAATTTAAAATTCACTCATCAATGAACTAAAATTTTATAGAGAACCAAGATAGGTATTCATAAAGATGTGTATGAAAAATTCTGAACGAGTGATTAAGAGATCATCAATGAGATGTACAACTGATTATCCAAAATTTTAAACATCTTGGTTGAACACGGAGATACCCTAAAGAATGGAGTTTTCGTGTAAGGAATACATTGAGATGTACCAAAAATATTTCATTCTAATAAGGTTGAAATTGAAGAGAGTAAGGATTTTATTGATAATTCAATTGATGAAATCATAAAAGAACTTCTTCAACAAAAACTTGAAATAAAGAATGACAATGATAATAATCATGATAAAAGGAATGGTTTATCATTAAAATATAATATAAATTTTATTGGTAGTTATTATGATTTTGAGTTACAATAATGTGATAAGGATTACAAACATATGAAATGAAATAGAGTATTTATGAATAATCCCTAAACAAATAATCAAAATGTATGATATAAAGGGATGTAGAAGTGGTAAATGATGTAAATATTATTTTTCCTAAATAATATGCTATGAGTGTAGGAAAAATGACATATTAAATCAAAATATCTGAAAATGAATCAAGAATGAAAATGAAATCAATATTATAAGGTTATAGAATGACCATATCATTTTGGATGGAGTTGTACAAAATATTCATACTTCAGGAGTGATGGTTGTGGGAGTGAAAAACAATAATTCATTATTTTATTTATCGGGAAAAAAAATAATGAGGTTAACACTGATTTTGATATTAGTTCTGGTTATGAGTATAATAATGACAATTATGATTTATAATTTACTAATAGATTTAAAAAATTTGATGTGATATTTTGAGAATGGATGAAATATACAGATAAATGAAAAGAGAAAATAAGAATGTTAAATAAGATAAATAGGTTACATATTCTGAAATGATAAAGATCAAAGATGATGATGAAATATTTTATGTAAAAAACTAATGAATATCAATACAAGAGCCTTAAATTATTTTTTGGTGATTTAGATAAAATTGAAAAGGAATATAATAAGCATAAACACGAAAATAATAAATTTAAAAATAAGGGATCATGTTCAATATTGAAAATTTGTGATGACTTAGATGTTTTTAAAAAAGATATTAAAAATCATAAAATGTAAATAACTAAATTAAACTAAAATGAATCATATTTAAGGAAAATGAAAAATTTGATAAGATAATTTCACTGAATAAATTGAATAAAGATAAAACTAGATTTGGTTCTAATAAAAAAACCATAATTTGTACAGAAATATATTTTTTAATGTAGTAGAAGAAATTTTCCAATTGTAACATGCTATAGATTATATATAAAATGGAATTATGAAAATGAATTTTATTTAAGAAATAATAAATCAGTAGGAAACACCATGAATTTTATTTATAAGAATTTATTTTGTAAATTACCCTAGAATAAATGTTTTAAATATGTATGGGTTCCAAAGAGTTTAATTACTATTCCAGTTGGACCCAAAATATATTGGGTACCAAAAACATTATCTACATAATACTTTTTATCAAAATCCTACATAAAGAGTTATAAATATACATGGTATATGGAAAACATGTTCTTCAGATAGATGACTATTGACATCTCTAACTTTTTATCTTTTTATTCTTATGATGTGTGCACTATCACTTTCTGTGACAACTCTAAAGGCATGTTCAAAGGTTTTAGGGAGTTAGGTATTACTAAAATATATTATAATTTATAATTACTATATTTAAATGGATTAATAGAAAAATAATTTTTCATATAAAAATGATGCGATTATGGTATGACTGTAATGTTTGAAGATAATAAAGATCTTATTTTAAAAATTAATACTATTTTATTTTATAATATTAAAAAATAAAATATATACTCTATTAATTATTCAGAAATAACCCAAAAAAATGTAAAGTCATTAATTGATATGGAAATAGACCACATATTTTTTTATAGAATGTTGGAATAAGTTAATCTTCAATAACTATACAAGTTGAAAATACATGGACTTATTATAAAATATCAAAATTTTATTGAGAGTTAGTATTTTATGTGTGATTATTTTCAAAAGGGTAACCAATAAAAAATTCTTTTAGATATGTTAATAATGTTAACACTAAAAAATTCTTAGAACTGCTTCATCTTGATTTATTTAGACCCATGAAAACTACTAGTTTTGGTAGTAAGATATATGTGTTTGTAATTGTACATGATTTTAGTAGAGTCAGTTGGGATCTATTTGTAACACCAAGATATTTTTATGAAATATTTTTTTAAATAATTTTAATTCTTCAATTACTTTAATTTCACGCAATCATGAGTTTAAGAAAACCACGATACATCTTTAGTATAGAATGACCTTTTTAACATAGTTTTTCGGTTATAGGGAAAAATTATAACTAACTTATTGAAATGTATGGTGAAGAAATTTTCTACCAATTATTTATGAAAAATATAAATCAGTTATGTATATGTATTTTTTGTATTAATAAAATGATTGAATTTCTTTTAGTAAATGAAATTAATGAAATATATATGTTATATACTTAATAAAATGTTTTTTTAATATTAATCTAATAGATATTTTTGTCATAGGGGATGAATAAACCCTATTCGATGTATAAAAACCAATATTTTTCATAAGGGTATTTTCTGCCTTTTAATGGAGAAATGATATTAAAATAATACTTTGACAAATTAATAAATTTTTTATGACAAAATAAACATGTACTTTGGAATCGATACCTAAAAATTTACTTTGTATGAAATTTAAATATTTTTACGATGACTTTAAAATTTTGATGAATTGTAAAAATACACTAAATTTTAATTGAAAACACATTTTTTCATTGAAATAATTTATATGATTAAATAATAATATTTAATGGTCTTAAAGTATAAATAGAATATATTTTTATCATTCAATATAATTTTTGTAATTTTCATTTATTTTATATTTAATTTATAAGTAAAAACATTTGAATCTTTTACAATGTTTTAACTTTTACAAATCATTATCTCTTTCAAAAAACAGGGTTAATTTTAAATTAATTACTCCAAATTATATTGTTTTAATTTTTTAAAATGGATTAATTATTTGGAATTAGTAGGTCCAAATTATTTAAATAGATTTTTTTTAATTTTTGGGCATTATGAATAGGATCTTCAGTAATTTTTATTAATATGGTAAAAGGGTAAATCAGGTAATTAAGGGTTAGAATACTATTATAAAATTATTCTATCACTTGTATTAATAACATTTTATGAGTGTGTTTCTTCTGGAATAATCCTTGGTTCCAAATGGTGTCCTTTGAAAGCAACTTGGATGAGATTAGGACATTAATTTATTTTTATTTAAAGAAAAGTTAAATATTTATCACTCAAATTTTAATAACTAAATCATTTTTATATAAGTTTATACAAAAAATAAATTATATTACAAATACTCATTTTAAATTTAATATTTTTTCTTTCTCCTGATAATTAATTTGTAATTTTTAGGAAATAAATAATAATCTTAAAGATTTTTACATTGATGATGTAAAACATTAATTAATTGATGAGAAATCAATAATTTTTTTTATTAAAATGATAATAATATTAAAAGGACCAAAAAACAAGATAAAATATTATTGGTCCTATATATATAGACCATAACCATTCAAGGATTGATTTAGTGACCGTTTGGAGCCTTATAGAAGTGATTAGGACACTTATATTATTTTATTTAATGTGATGTTAAAGTTGTCAGATTCATAATTTAACAAGTATATAATTTTAAATGGTAACTTTTCCAAAATATAAATTCGACTAAAAATATTATTCGGAAATATATTAGATTTATCTTCATCATAGTATTTTATTTTTAATTTTTATTTATAAATAATCATATTAAATAAATACAAAAAATTTAATGTAGTAATTAATTCATTAATAGAGATAACAAATAAATTTTATAAAAAATATTAAAATAACTATAATATTGGATAATCTATATGTATAATTAATTTTACTGTTGAAAGTTTACTCTTAATAATATAATAAATTATTTTTTTAAGTTAACTTGTTATCTTAATATTATTAAAAACAAATGAATTGAATAGTGTCAAAATTGACTCTATTGATTATTTATCAAAATAATTTTTTATTTAATTATATAAAAATCATAAAACATTTTTAAAAAAATATATAATTATTATTATATGGTATTAAATGATATAAGGTATTTATTTATGATCTAATTAACATCAAATAACTTAATATTTCACCCTTTTAATAATGAAATATTTATTATCATAGTTAAAAATGAAATTGAAAAACTAACTGTTAATTTAAATGATAAGGTTTTATTTTACCTAAAAAATATAAAAAATCTATAATTTTATGACAATAAAACTCTATCTCATATCATATACTAAATTGGGACATTTATGGAGGTTTTTGGATGGGGTTTGGTTTTGTTATAAATTAATATTTTTGGAGATCCCAAAAGTGCCCTCACCTAAATTATAAAAGGCAACCTCCACCCTCACCTCTTAACTTTACATTTAGCGTTCAAACTCGTCCATCCCAGGACCATATCACTTATCAGTATTCCTAGTTACATTGTAGAGGTTCCGGTCTTCTTTAAAGGCGAACTCTAGTTCCCTAGGAGGAGATTTATAGGAATCACATTGAAGAGGAGGTAATATCCTCTACCAATTCTTTCAAAACACTTTATTCATATACATAATCTTCATGAGTTGTTTAATTATAAATTAATAACTCCAATATAAATTATATACTATGATTTTATTATGATTATGGAATTGAAATGTTCCACTTTCTAACTATCCTACGAAAAATGAAATCACCAACTGTGCATACGAACAACTTACCATCTCCACACCGTGGTGAAATCTATTTTTCACCAACATCTTACATGAATGAGTATAATGATGAAAATAATAATTATATTTCACTATTTTATAATTATATTGATTCTGAAATATTAAACACCAATCAATTCAATACCATTTAAAAATTATGGAAATGACATCGTCGCTCGTGTGTACGTATGACCTACTGTCTCCACGTTGCGATGTGATTCATTATACATAATATTCATTAAATCATGATTATATAAAGGTATATAATGAATAAATATTATATGTATATATATATATATAATGTTAATATCATTTTTTAATGATATAAATATAACATGTCAAGGAGAACTGAAACTTATTCGGCAAAACATGCATAAGAAAATGAAGCAGTTAATATCCGAATAACAAGTAATATTGAAATGTTATTAACAAAAGGATGATAATATTACCATATATGAAATCATAAAAAAGAATATGACTCTGAAATAATTAAATAAAATTATTTAATTCATTATTAAGGAAATTCACATACATATAAAGGAAATCAGACCTAAAAGGTAAGGGATAATTTTGTAATCTCATTATTATTTGAGATTGTATATATATATGTATTTAATAGGGTATATTTATCATCCATGTCCATGTTTTATAAATATATAATATTATTTCTATTCTTATATAATTTTTTAAATTCAATCTTATACATTGGTTATTTTTTGTTAAACGTTGTGAAAGTAATCTTTCGTTGTTATTCGATACACGTTACTTTTTGAATTTTATGGAAAAAGTACGAGAAGAATGTTTTTGTAACTTAAAACACATGAACATATTTTTAAAATTTCATAAATCCTTATTTACATGAAGCTTACTTTATATTATTTCAAGTTTATTTTCAAATAAATTCTCTTATTTTGAAACTTTGTGACATTTTTAGAAAAGAAAACATTTTTGAAGAAGAAACGAAATATTCATCAAGAATTAATTTCAAGTGTTATATCAAAATAATTTTCCATATAATATGGAATTATTTAAAAGGGTTATATTTTTAGAATAATATCCTTATTTTTCTTATGTATTGATTGTGTTTATGTTGGAATTCTATTTATGAAATCCATTTTTTACGTGGATTATTTTATGGTGTAATGATGTTTAAAGAAACTCATTTTATTCCTTGGGTTATGATGAATGATTAATATTATTGTGGTACATGTAATAATTATTTAATTATGAGATGGGTGGGACTTATATCTCACTATAATGAATTTGGAAAGATTTATATCCCATGAGATAGACATGGCTGGAACAAGAAATTATCTCGGTTTAGAAATACAGGGTTGGAATGAGGAGTGAACTCAGTTCAGTAAAGGAGTTTCTTTTCTATGATGGTCTTGGAAATGAGACTTGAATAATATGTAATTGTTTTCTATGATTATGGGTATTCTACAAAACATCATGTATTATGTTATAAATTTTGGGATTACATTCATTGATTTCTATGAACTTTAATGATTTATCCCACGGAATGATATCAGGATCATTCATATGCAGGATAAGATTTTCAAATGTCTTGTTCATATGTATGATGATTATGATATGATTGATATCTCCCTTGATTACAAATACTAACCATCTAATCTCACACATTCGTATGTTTCTTTTCCCTAGGACATGGATAAAAGTATTAAGTAATATATGTCAAAATAGGGTTTAATGATGATGAAATAAGTGGGAGACAACGAATATGTCTTTTAAACAAGTTGTTTATGGTTCCCAGTTTATAAAGACACTATAGCTATACGGTCCTATCATGACACAACGATCACATGAAAAGTTTATAGTTATTCCTTGATTGAAGTTTGTGGGAATGTGCGTCCTACAAATCTTATGATCCTTCATACTGTTGGATTTGATGCTATTCTTGGTATGTATTGGTGTACTGTATTTGGATCTCATATCTATTTGTAAGGAAGGGATGTCACATTTCATATTCTAGATTAATCTATGATCACCTACTGATGCATGGATCAATATAACATTATAGTATAAATTTATTCTATAAATTGGTTCTTGACCCTATAAATGATGGTTATATATCTCAAATGGTTGTGGAGAAGCTCACATTTAATAATAAAGCAATTGTACGAGATTTTGATGGTGTATTTCCGGAAGAATTACTAGTTTTTCCACAAAATAATGAAGTTGAGTTTTCAATATAACTCATATCGTGTGGTATTTTCATTTAAATGAATCCTTATAGAATAGAACTAATTGAGTTTTAGAAATTGAAGAAGCAACTCCAAGAGAATCTTGAAAAGGGATTCATATGCCCTAGTGTGTCACCTTGGGGAGAACATATTCTGTTTGTTAAGAAGAAAGATGGATTGATGGGACTCTGCATTGATTATAAAGAACTTAATAATATCACTATCAACGAAAATATTGTCTTCCCTTAATTTATGAATTATTTGAATAACTATGCAGATACCAATACTTTTCCAAGAGTGGAATTCATTTAGGATATCATAAATTAAGGTTTATGAAGGAGGACATACCAAAGACGGAATTTCATAAAAGGTATAGACAATATGAATTTATAATGATGCCTTTTGGTCTTTCTAATTCCCCCAATATCTTCATGGATCTAATGAAAAGAGTTATTAGAGACTATATTGATCGGTTTTTTATTGTATATATAGATGATATTCTTGTTTATTTGAAAACAAAAGAATGAAAATGGAGATCACTTGAGAATTGTACTGAAGACCCTAAGAAATGAGAATCTTTATGAAAAAATTTTAATGTGTGACTTTTGGATTCATAAAGTTGAATTTCTGGGTCACACAATCTCAAGAGAGGGGTTATCTATGGATCCAGCAAAAAATGAAGTTATTAAAATTTGACCGAGACCAACAATGATAAATAAGATCCCATGTTTTCTTGGTTTGGATGGATATTATTGAATTTTAGTGAATTTTTTTCAGGATTATCTAATCCAATCAACAAGTTGACATGGAATTGGGTTATGTTCATGTGGATAGTGGAATGTGATGTCAATTTTGAAGATCTAAAAAGATGGTTTTCCAGTGCACTTGTGCTCACACTACCTTATAGTGGAGAAAACTTTGTGATCTATATTAATTCATCTAAGATAGGGTTGGGTTGTGTTCTCATAGAGGTATCTTATGACTCGTGAAAATTGAAAATCCATGAACAAATTTTCCCAAATCGTGATTTGGATTTATCTACGGTAATCTTTTCAGTAACGATAGGTAGACATTATCTGTATGGTGAAAAGTGTTATATATATTGATAATTAATGTTTAAAGTATATTTTCACACAAAAGGAGATAAATATTAATCAAAGAAGATGGTTGAAGTTAATTGATGATTATGACTGCTCAATACATTACCACCCTAAGAAAGTGAACAAGGTGGTAGATGCTCTGAGTTAAAAAGACCATGCTAGCCTATCCATGAGGAGGTTCACAACAGATCGAATGTTTATTTATTTACAAAGGATGGATCTTGAAATATTATCGTAAAGGGAGAAGTTTTATCTTTATAAATTAAATTTTCAACCATCAATACAAGTGTAGATTAAGGAGGCATAAAAGGAAGATGTATAACTATAAAAGAAGGTGATAAATGTTCATTAATTTGACATTGATTTTTATGGATTAATAAGGTTTGGGGAAAATATTTTTATTCCGCCTATACCATAATTAGAGAAGGAACTATTGGAAGAGGCCCATATATCATCATTTAATATTCATCCTAAAAGCACAAAGATGTATAGGGACCCGAATGTGTATTTCTAGTGGGATGGAATGAAAAGATATATTGTTGAATATGTCTCTAGGTGCTTGTTTTTTACTCAATTTAATGATGAGAGAGAGATGTCTAATGGGACGTTATGACCATTACCCCTACCAGAATGGAAATGGGAAAACACCACTACAAACATTGTCGTTTGAATTCCCAAAACATATAAAGGAAATAATACAATATGTTTTTATAGTAGATCACCTTACAATGTCGGCACACTTCATTTCTATTTTAGAGAATTTTTCACTCGATCAGCTGTATAGTGTATATGTAAAATAAGTGGTAACATTGAATGGTGTACCACTTTCCATTATATCTGATCAAGGTCAAAGGTTTACCTTGATGTTAAAGAGAATTCTTCAATATGATCTACATATAGAGTTATGTTTCATCACTCCTTATCTTCCTAAAAAATATGTTCATTTGTATAGGACAATTCAAACCCTTAAAGACAAGTTGAGAGCTTTCTCAATGGATTTCAATTGTTGTTGGGATCAACACCTAACTTTGGTTGAACTTTCGTACAATAACATCTTTCACAATAGTATTTAGATGGATCCTTTTGAATACCTCTATAGAAATTTTTGTACAACTCCATCTTACTTGGATTATGTTTGGGAAATAAATCTATTAGAACCTAATCTTATTGATGAAATTTTAGAAATGTTCAGATCTATTCAACAACACATAAAAGCATATCTGAGTTGACAAAAAAGTTATTCTGATAACCAAAGAAAAGAATCAGAGTTTGAAGTGGGTGATAATGTGTTTCTACTAATATATCCCAGAAATAGAGTAATGAGATCTGGAAAGAAGGAAAAACTGATCCCTATGTATATCGGTACTTTTGAAATTCTAGATCGTGTTGGGAAGGTAGCCTACTGATTAGATATTACACTAAATCTCTTTCAAGTTCATGATGTGTTATGTGTATAACTCCTAATAAATTAAATACCCGATCATTCAAATGTACTAAATTCATATGTCATATAGCTTAGGCAAGATCTTTCTTTTGAAGAACAATGGATAGTGATTCTGGAACATAGCGAAAACATTTTCTGAAACAAGGGAACTCTATTAGTGAAATTACTGTGGTAGAACCACCAATTTTAGGAAGACATGTGAAAATTTGAGGATATTATGATGGATATATAGCCTCAAATATTTATAGACAAGTGAAAAAAATTAAGGAAAAATTCTATTTTTGTGGGGTAGGATGTAATAGTCTAATGTTTTTATGAAATATTTTCATTACATAATTTCAATTCTTTAATAGCTTGAATTACATGAAGTAGTTAATTTAAGTGAACCACAGCACGACCATAGTATAAGATGTCTATTTTATCCTAGATTTTAGATTAGTGGGAATAAATATAGCTAGAATATGAACATTTATGGTGAAGTCATTCGCTACCAATTACATATGGAAAATAAAAATCAATTATATATTTTTATTTTTTGTATTCTCTCTCACTGACAACGAGATTAAGTTAAAATTAATTACTCAAATATTTGTTTATTGAATTCCAAAAAATGGATTACATATTTTTAATTAGTAGGTATAAATTATGTAAATATATTTACTTTAGTTTTGGGTATTATGAATAGTAACTTTGGTAATTTTTATTAATACAGTGAAATGGTAGTCCGGGTAATTTAATGTTAGAATACTATAATAATATCACCCAAACACTTTTATTAATATCATTGTATAAGTGCGTTTCAACCTGAATCATCCTTAGGTCTAAATGAATTCCATTGTAATTTATGTTTAATTTTTATTCAAAAATAAATATATTAAAAAATTATACAAAAGTGATGTATAATTATTTTATTAATAGAGATAAGAAATAAATGTTTTAAAAAATACTAAAATAAATATAATTTTTTATAATTAATATATATAATTAATTTTATAGATTACCTTTACATATTAGGAATATAATATAATATATTGTTTGAAGTTAACTTGTTATCTTAAATTTTATAAAAATCAATGAATTGAATAGTGTCAAAAATGACACCATTGATTTTTTATCAGAATAATGTTTTATTAAATTAATTAAAAATAATTTTTTTTAAAAAATATATAATAATTATTATATGTTATGAAATTTTCTTATGTGTTTATTTATCATCTAATTTACATTAAATATGTAAATATTTAAACCTTTTATTATTGAAATATTTGTTACCCTAGTTAAAAATTAAATAGAATAACTAAATGTCAATTAAAATGATAAGGATTAAATTGATATAAATACTTTTCTAAAATATATTATTTGATGAGATTAGAACCCTATATTATATAATATTTTATATTGGGACATTTTGGAGGTTTTTGGATAGGTTTTTAGTTTATTATAAATTAATATTTTTGTAGATACCAAAAGTGCCCCTCACCTCAATTATAAAAGGGAACCTCTTCACTCACCTATTAAATTCACATTGAGCCATAAATATCATCCATACCATGAAATATTTCCTTATAATCATACCAAGTTACATTATAGAAGTTTTATTTCATCTTTAAAAACAAACTCTAGCACTCTAAGAAGTGATTTAGAGGTAACACATCAAAGAAGAGGTAACCCACCCTACCGATTTTTTCAAACTTATTTCTTCTTCTAATTAATCTTCAAGAGTTGTTAAATTATAAATTAATAACTCAAGTATCACTTATAAACTGAGATTTTATTCGGATTATTAAAGAAAATTTTCCACTTTATATCTATCCTATGAAAAATGAAATCACCACAAGTGTGTACGTACGACTTACCGTCTCCAAGTCTGGTGTAATCTATATTTTACCTCTAAATTAAATATATGGTTATAATGATGGAAATAAAAACTATATGTTATTATTATAAAATTATATTTACTCTGAAATATTAAACACCGTTCACCTCAATACCATTCAACAATTATGGGAATGATATAGTCGCTCGTGTGTACGTAGGACCTACCATATCCACGATGTGAAGTGATTACTTATACACGTTATTCCTTAAATATTGATTATATAAATGTATTGAATGAATAAATTTGATATATATAATGTTAATATCAATTTTTTAATGATATAAATATGACCTATTATGGAAAACTGAAACCTATTTGACAAAACATACTTAAGAAAATGGAGCAGTTAATACCCGAATAACAAGTAATAAAGAAATTTAATTAACAAATGGATGATAATATGATTATATATGATATCATAAAAATGAATATGATTTTTAATTAAGTAATTGAAATTATTTAGATCATTATATAGGTGTTTTATATACATAAAAATTAAATCATACAAAAAAGGAAAGGGATAATTTCTTAATCTCAATATCATTTGAGAATGTTTATATGTAAGTATTTACTAGGGTATATTTATCATCCATGTCCAAGTTTCCAAAATATTTAATATTATTCCTATCATTATAGAATTATATAAAGTCAATTTTACCCATTGGGGAATTTTTATTAAATGGTATGAAAGAAATATTTCGTTGTTATTTGATATGAGGTACTTTTTTACTTTTCCTGCAAAAGTACAAGGAGAATGTTTGTTTAACTTATAAAGAAAGAATAGATTTTTACATTTTCATAACACCTTATATACATGAAGCTAACTCTACACTATTTTGGGTTTATTTTTCAATAAATTCTTCTTTTTTAATATTTCACAACATTTGGAGAAAAGAAAATGTTTTTAAAGAAGAAATGATATTTTCCTCAAAAATTAATTTCAAGTGTTATATCAAAATTATTTCCTATCTAAGAAGGAATTATTTAATAGGGTTATGTATCTAGTATAATATTATTATTTGTTCTTATGGTTTTATTATGTTTATTATAGAATTATATTAATGAAATCCATTTTTTATATGGATTATGCTATTGTGGAAGGATGTTTAAAGAAACCCATTTTATTCCTTAGGTGATGATGAATGATTTATGTTATTGTTCCACACATGTGAATTATTTAATTTTGAGATGGGTGAGACCTATATATCCCTAACATTATTTGGTTAAATATTTATATCTCATGATATATACATGGATGGAACATGAAATGATATCTGTTTAGTAATAGAGGGCTGGAAAAAGGAGTGAACTCATTTTTGTAATGGACTTTGTCTACTATGATGGTATTTCAAATGATCCTTGAATAATATGAAATGATTTTCTATGCTTATTTATATGCTACAAAACTTTATGTATTATTTTATGACCATTGGGATTATATTCATTGATTCTTATGAACTTTTATGATATATCTCATGACATCATGACACGATCTTTCATATACATCATAACATTTTCAAATGTTATGTTCTTATATATTTTGATTATGATCTGATGTATATATCTATTGTTTACCCTTACTATGAATACAATATCACCCCTTCATATGTTTTTTTTCCTAGGACGTGAAGAAGGTTATTATGTAAGATATGTCAAAGAGGGTCTAATTATGAAGAAATAAGTGAGATACAATGAAGATGTCTTATGAACCAGTTTCTTATATTTTCTAGTTTCAAAAGGAACTATACTTATATTGTATTTTAGTTACTTTGTTATATTTTGTAATGAATATTACTCAACATTGAAGTAATATCAATGTAGTTAAATTATGGGTTGTTATACTTTCCTTATCCCATACAAGTGAAACCTTAAATAACATTATTGGATTATTTAAAAAAAATTAAAAACAAGGTAATTTAATTTCATCAATTAGAAGTGAAAATTGAAGATAATTTTTTAACTTCGACTTTCATAAATTCACTGGATATAATGGATATTTCAATAATTTTTCCACCCCTAGAAAACCAAAATAAAATGGTGTTGTATAGAGGAAAAATTGAACTATTATAAATATGGAATTTAAAAATATCTAATGAAATAAAATTACCAATTTTTGGTTTTGAATGAATTATTTAACACTAATTACTATATCCTAAATATAGTTTTCTTTTTAACCTTGTTATAGAAAACCCTTATGAACTATTTCAAGAAAAAACCTAACATTTGTTATGTAAAAGTATTTAGTTGAAGAGTTTAAATCATAAAAACTAAAGATAATATGGCTAAATTCAATGTTAAAAGTGATGAGGGAATTATTCAAGGATTTCAAATAATATAAAATATTATAGAGTATAAAATAATATAACTATGTCAATAGAAGAATATATGCATGAAATGTTAATTTTAAATAATGAAAGATGGATTACATATATTTTTATTCTATTGAAGAATTTAAAGAATTCAATTTTGATTAAGATTAACCTGAAAATGATTACACATTAGTTGATGTAGATCATATCTTTTCTTAATCTTATCTAAATTGAAAACCACATAGAGATAATTCTTTATAAAATTAAATTGCCTATTTTGAATAAGGAATAAGAACATGAAAATAATTTTTAGAATTTTTGTGTTAATTCTGCCTTTGTAGCTGATTTTATACTTGTTAATATTAGTGGATATTTGAAATATTCAAACTGTATAAATGATAAGCATGATCAAATTAGCCAGTTCTATAGGAATAATGTCAAAAATCTTGGCGATTTATATAAAGAAGTAATATCCATTGTAAGAAAATGGATTTCTCAAAATGAAATGGTTGTGTTTGGTGATATAATTAAAATTAAGGCTGTATTATTTAGCCAAGGTTATTTTCAAGAAGAAGGCATCATTTTTGATGATTTAGTTGCACTTGTTTATGATAAAAATCCATTCTTATTTTATTAGATATTTCATTTTATTTCAAATTTATACTATTTAAAATGGATATAAAAAGTTATTTTTAAATGGTTTAATTTTAGAAGAGGTATATGTTAATCCGAAACATGGATTTGAAAATGTTGAATTTCAAAAAACTGGTTTTCAATACGTTTAATGTTATATTTAGTCTAAACAATTCTCCAAGATCATGGTATGACAGACTGGAAATATTTTTTCTACAAAATTATTTTTATAAGTGAATGGTTAATCCAACATTATTCATTAAAAATATTCTACTGATATTTTAATTTTAAAAATATCTTTTAATGATATTATAATTGGTTTTACCAATGATATACTAAGTAATTATTTCTCCAGAAATTAAAATTGATTTTGAAATGAGCCTAATGGTAGAATTAAAATTTTCCATTAGTCTTCAACATTTACAAAAAATGGTATTTTGTAATATCATTGAAAAATTTATAAATATTTAATTAGAAACATCATTATTTATTCTTATAAAACTATGATAAATCCAATGAGCACAAATTCTAAAAAATATGTCGATGAATATGGAAAGTTTTTAAGTGATAAATATTATAGAGGAATGATATGAAGCCTACTATATTTAACTACTTTATAGACTAATATAATTTTTCTATTTGTATGTGTGCTAAATATAATTTTAATTCAAAATAAATTCATTTATGGCTTATCAAAATAATAATCAGATATATTAAATAAACTATCAACACTGGTTTATTTTATTATAATAAAAATAGTATGAATTTATAGATGAGGCTGAGTACATTTCAACTACAAACTATTATTTTAAAATCCACTGGGAAAAATAAATTCTATTTTATTTCAATGTTTACATAGATAAAATACACATATTATGTGTCAACAATTTTTCCATTTATATATCTAAAAATACTTTACCAAATTCTAGTGCAAATAATTTAGATGCAATCTATCACTTTTTAAGATATCATGTTAATAAAAGAGATAAATTTTGTTGGAACACAATCCAATGGAAAACTAACTATCATATGTCTTTACTAAATAATTGTATTTAAATAGGTTTAAGAAATTAAATTTTGAACTGGGGATGATTGAAATTTAATTTTTGAGAGCATGTTAACCCATTTTTTGTTTTTATATGTCTACTATTATAATTGCATGAATACATGGTGAGTTATCATTTGATTGATTTTTTATATGGAATTATTAATATTATTATATATTTATTTCTCCTTTTGGATATGATTTAAAATGTGGGAGAAAAACTAGGACTATTTTTTAATTTAAATTTTTTTTGATTTTTCAATATAGAAAAATGGTGATATGTTTTCTTTGGGAGATTTTGTTCTCATTTGATATATTGTTTTGATTAATTGAAGTCAATATTTTAATTTATTTTATTATTTTTTTAATATTTAAATTTTTTAGTTTTGTTAAATATAAAATTATAGTTTTAATATTTTATTAATTAATAAGATGCCTTTTTATTGTTAATTTTAATATGTGTTTAACTAATTATGTTGGTTCTATAATATTTTTCTTAGTGACCCAATGTAAAAAATAGGGCCAACATTGGACAAGCCTAAGAGTTAGATACTCAGCCATATAGGGGACCCAAGGGATAAATCCATGGGAGAGCCAGTCAAGGAGCCTGTAAGGTAAAATGGGTGTGCATAGGTGGGTCATGTATATGACTGAAGCAGAGTGCGTTCATAGAATGACTGTAAGAGTGTTGATGGGCCAGTGAAGATGTAGCATGACCTATTGTGGAATCTTATGAATGTTTAATGAGTACCAAACATGTATCTCAAATAAGCTACAATTAGGTAGGGTCTAATGGTATAGAGAAGTATAGAATGGGCGATGAATCTATGTGAGAAATTGGGTAGAGGGAACTGTTCATTCATCATTTAAATATACATATATTTCATCCACTTCACAATCAATGTATTATGTGTTATCTGATCCAACATGTAATCATAATCTTCCTCATGTCCCGTATGACTGTTCCAGATCACCATTCTTTATGGATAGACCACCATTAATTAAACCACAGTTGGCATAAAGAATTTGTGATCGATTTTATGAGGTTATGAAAGCTATGAAATCATGCATGAAATTATGTTTTCATGCATGTGAATATTTTGATGGTTAATAATTTGGATGAATGGAAACAGAGTTGCATGGCCATTTTGAAAACATAAAGGAGCAAGCTCATAAATGATTTATGAAAAACATTTCATCTGCGTAATATGTATTTACCATTAGATCAATCCACTATACAACAATGTTCTCTTTGAAATGTAAGACCATAATTAAATTCTATGGGAACTCATTAACAAAAAAATTATCATTCCAAAAATAAAAGCATGCCTAGATTGAACAGATGCACTGATAGCCTCCCTCAATGAATGATTTTCTAGCCTATATTGGCGGTTGACCATATGAAGCAATGGTATATGATCTATCTATCGACATTATTTCTTCTCCAATGTAGTAACGTTATTCTGAAAATAGTAGAATATATTGTAACAATGGACCTCCTTCAATGTCTGATATTTCACTTCAATGATATATCACTTCACAGTGGTGGTAGTACCATCCATGATATTTGTTCATGGATAGTAGAAGTTCTCATATTCATCTACAAGTTGAAAATTGTATATCACCTTAAAAGGAAGTACAATTATTCTACCAATGATGTTAGATCATCCTCAATGTGATCATTTTATCTATAAAATCCTTTTTCTATGGCTATGTATTAATTTTCACCTGCCATTTGTTTAAAATATATATTTTCCAAATTATAATGTATATATGATTTAAATTTTTGGAATTAAAATAAAAAAAAATTATTATTATTATTATTATTATATTTTGATAAAATATAAACACATGTTGTTAAATTATTCTAAAAAAAATTATACACACATATACACATGCATTATTTTATTTATGATTCACTATTTTTTTAATTTTTAAAATTTCAGTAAATGATAAGTTTATTCATTTTATTTTAAAAAATTTATGAATGTGTATTATATTTTTTTTGTTTGAACATTATTACTAGGAGTTTTATGATGTTATTTTATATATAAATGAATAGATTCAAATATACGATATTATGTGTGGTGTTTTGGAATATAAGTAAAATGATATATTTTAGATGATTATTTTTTCCCTAACATGTCTTAATTTTATTGGATTATAAGATTCTATATTCTCTTTAATGGTGATTGTGTATAAGTATCCATTGTAATGAGAACTGAAAAATGAGGTAAAAACTCATTCAACATGATTGACTAATGAATAGATAATTATAGATATAGACAAATATAAATTTTATATGATATTTTTGAAGTACTATATTTTAGACTAATAATATTGTTCCATTACTCTTATCATGAAGGAATTCATCATTTTAATCATCCACTAATAAAGTGATCAAATTTCTTGATTTGTATAAACATTCATGATTATATACTCTACTTTTATTCATTATTTCCTTTTATTTTTAATCATTTTTTTCTATCCTTTATTTTCAAGCTATATTTGGTTTAATATTTTTCCCATACAAAATTTATCAAATGGTTTAATCCTACCATATGAAAGGAAGGCCAAGTTTTATCTACTAGTCAAAGGTCAAGTTGGTTATGACTCCTTCAAAGTTTAGGGTTTATACTACTATGTGAGAGAAATGTATGTCTGTATGTAATTGAGTTATCACTCCCTATCAAAACAGAGGAACTAGTAAATTCCTATATCCTCTCCAATTAGAGTATATTTATGTATAGACTAGGATCTTGGTAATCCAATCTTCTATAAAAACATCCTGTGTTATTTTTTTTGTTTCCTACTACACAAATTAATGTTATTTAATACTATGATAATTATATTTTATTGATTGATTTTTTAAAGGTCTATTAAACCCATCTAGATAATATTTACATATATGAAGACCTAGAAAAAATCAATATGATTTGGTTCTTATGAATGTAATCATTATTCAATGAGATAATGATATAGAAACTTTGATATTCCATTCTATCAACAATTATATTCATTTTTTTGAGATAATTAATTTGGGATGTTTCGATGTATTATATTACTATTTAAATTTTAGTTAACCAATATGGGTATTAATCTAAACGTTTCGAAGGATTTGAAATTTTTAATCATTTTTTGAAGAACTTAAATTAACATAGGTTGAATGTTTGGTTCTGTGATGATTATATAAGTGTGTTTGATCCTCATGAAAGGGGGTAGGATTGTTTGAACTCTTAAAAGATAAAAATATTTTGATATTAATTATTTTATCCTTTAAAATAATTTTTTTATAAAAACATATAAAAATTAATATCCATTCATTATATTGGGATATTTGTGTTATTTTGGGATACCCAAGGATGAAGGAGACACACAACTTCTTCTTAGTGTTATTAGTCAAGATCATGTAACAAGATTCTAAAATCCAAATTATCATTGTGAAAGGAATGCTTTTTTTTATTTACTCATTATACAACAATATACATAAAAAATACCATAGTTTTTGGTTTTTTATTGTTATTATCGAGCATTTGGATGTGGGTTATCCCCTTTTAAACCCACCAGTCATATCTGATCCATCTTCATGATGATTGGATTAAATTATCCAGAAGATAAAGAAAATAAAAAATGATTGTTCAATGTCCATGAAATAGCCACTTGTGAAACAATATTTTTTATTATTTATGCTTGTATACCATGACATATTATTCATGGAAATGGGAATAATATCATAAATGTTATAAAACCACGCCATAGCCTAAAAAAATTGTCATTTTACATTATGAGAACAGTTTTATAAAACAATTCATCATTTTTTATGATTTTAATTAATGGTCTTGAAATCTATATATAACATTCCATCTCTAACATGAGGTTTGTCATGTCCAAATGGATTTGGACAATCTATTTCTCATAATATCATGCTAACATAAAATGAATTGGCCAAAATTGAGAGCTAAAAATAAAATCCTTTCCCAATTTACCCTACTTAAAAATACCTTAGCCAAAATTGTTTTTCTATCTAATATAATATCCAAAAAATGATCATAGTATATGGCGTTCCCATATATCCAAAATTGCCTGTATTATTATTTGGTATAACATGTTTTGAGTAGAATACTAAAGAGAAATATTTTTTTGTTAAAATTATCAATTATTTTCATTGGTGTGATCCGAGATATCCATGTCAAATCCAGTGGGATTTAAGCCAAACCAAAAATGTTTTGGTAGATGTTTTTTGGGTTTAAAGTGGATTCACTTAGTTATATAATTTATAAATTATATATAAATTTTAAAATAAGGTAAAATATTAAACTGTTTATATTTATTTATGAACATGGAATAAATGAAAATATAAAATGTTTAAATTATGTCCTTATTTGTATAATTATTTTATCTATTCCAAAATGAGTTTTGGATGTTGATGTAATCGATGGTTTAAATAAAATCAAGTATTTGATATTTCACTTATATAAATTATTTACAAAAAATATGAAATGATTATTGTTCATTAGTAAAAGTGATTATAAAATATCACATATTTTTATTATCCATGATTTTGCATTAAAACCATGAAAATGATAATATAAAAAGATTTTATTAGATAAAAGTTAACTATTAATTTTCTTCAATACCAAATTTTAAAGTGTTTATAATTTATTTAACACATTTTCCAAAATATTTATCTAATATCTAAATGTATAAATATATTTCTTATTTGGTTAATCTATATTTTATTATTCATGATTATAAATGTAATATTACGAATTGTGATGTATGATTTAGTTTAAATATGTTCAACTTCTTCTATAAATTTTCACAGATTCATTTTAGAAGTTATATTCTTGGGGAGATTGTTTATTTATTTTTCATCTACATTGAATTTTTCTTGTACTGATATTATAATGACCTTATTTTTTCATACATTAACATAACAACAAATTTTCATAATACATAAAAAATTACAAAAAGATACACCCAAATATCATAATATTTTAGTGCCTTTTAAAACATGGAAGCATAAACACTAGTACATATGTGAGCTATATTATCTCCCACTAGGATATTATTCACTAGCACCATTATTAGACACATCAAACATAATACATATATTCATAACCTAAAGAAGAAAACATAAAAAGGGGTGAGATCAAATCCTTAGTAAGGATTAACCAGGTAAATATGTAAGTATAATCATGCGCATAAGGGTATGATAACATGATCATGAAAATAGAATATCTTACCCTACATATCAAATATCAAATATATGAATCATGAAATAAATCAACGATGTTCATAAGACATGAATCAAATGGAAATAAAGAACATAATCCATAAACGAATATCAAATGAATTAAACATTGAATTTTGGAAAACACATAAGAATAAATAATGATTTATATAGTAGACAAGGAATTTCATCCAAGAACATATTAGAGAAAAAAATCTTTACTGAAGTGGGTTTACACCCTACTCCAGCCCTGTATTTCATAATAGAGTTCACTCCCCATTCCATCCCTAAAATAATGAACCGAGTTCATTTCCTGTTCAGCCTTGTAATACTGAAGCGAGTTCATCTCCCATTCCATCCATGTTTACCTCATGTGATATAAATCTTTACCCAATACATTGGAGGGAGATATAGGTCCCACCCATCTCATTATGAAATCATACATACATGTTCCACAAGATCATCAATAATCCTATAATAACCCATGAAATGAAATGAGTTTTATAAGAATATTATCATATCATAACTTGTAAAAAGTGACAGGTTTACTAATCATTTCATCATGAACATAACCTGTGAAAATAATAAGGTTTCAAAAAACAAAAAACATGTGAAAGAGAAATGGGTTTCGTAAATATCATGGAATCAAAACATAATACATTAAATGAATGAATAGGAATAGAAAATTGGAATAAATTCCCCATAAATGAATGATTAAAAAATAGGTGTTATTTTATATGTGAAATAATTTTGAAATATCTTTTAAAAATATATTTCTTGAGAAAAATATAATTTCTCCATTGAAAAAGCTTATTAAAATATAAAACCGTTTAAAAAAAATTATTTGAAAATTGTTTTGAAAACTTATAAAGGAAGCATTGAAAAATATAAAATTTATTTTGAATAATTTTCCTTGAAATTTTAATTAAATGATATTTTGAGAAAATTCGTTTTTGAAAAACTTTTTTAAAACATGGTTTTTGAAGATAAAAGATTTCTGACTGAAGAATGATATGGTATGATTTTACTTAAAAACATTACCTTAAGAACCAATGAATGGAAAAATGGTACTAATACATTAGGATATATTGAATAAATTGAGTAAAATAAAACTAAGAAATATCCCTGAGATATAGATCATAATATTTCATCAAATATTCAAAATCATTAATAATCTTAAAAAGAGATGAGAATTTTTCAATAAACTCTTACCATTTGGTTATAGGGAAACACACTCTTCATGTAAAAAAATATTATTAAACGAATCTTGAAATATCATGAAAATAAATAGATTCATGATATAACATGTAAAATTTATGTATATAAACCTCAAAAAAGAGATTAGTTTCATAAGAACATGAGTATCAAAATAAGACAATTGAGACAAAACATTTTATCGATTTGGTAACTTTTGAAACTTAAACTCCGTATAAGTAATATAGTAAAATGAATATTTAAATACCCATAAATTCAATTATAATAATAATTGAATAAATTCATGGTAATTACATATACCACCCAAAAGGAAAGAGTGGAGAATATAGCATGTATCTCACTGGAATAAAAATTGAGATGAAATCTGTTGGCCATGTATCTTGACTCTTGATGTACTCATTAAAAAAAGTTGTATAATATATATAAATTTATTATACATACTTTAAAATATCATATTATTATATCTAATATCATATATGGTTTGATTATGACCATATATTATGTTCTTGTTAACCATCCACGTTAATGTTTCACTTTGGATAATAATTTTTTTGTTCTTTGCCTTTGCCTTAATTTGATATATCATTGGAATTTATAATTTATATCATGATTTAATGATTATAAACCATGATATAAATAATATATATATATATATATATATATTTTATTCATATTATAATAATCTATATAATATATATGTATGAAATAGAAAACACTGGTCAAGGAGATGATATGCCGTACATACACATGAATTCTATTTCCATTTAATTATTGTGTTGAATGAAATAAATTAAAAAATATATATATATATATTGTTACAATAGATTTACGATAATATATATAAATATATATATTATTCACTTAAACTATCCATAATAAAATCCAAGTACCGTATGAATGAATCATATCGCTTTGAGGGGGTGGTAGTCCACTGTAACGCCCCGACCCCAGTTACCCATAGTCGGTGCATTATTACATAACATTGGAATGATCACAAGAAATATCAAATCACGAAAGACCGATTGGTTTAGTATCCTTGGAAAGACTAGATATATTCATAAAGTTTTACATTACATCATAAAGTGAAAAACTAATTCAACAACATAATGTCTCTATAGTCCACACTATTATCCCCTCATAATATCCCTGCAGGTCATTCATAACTTACTTCTTCAGATCCTGGGAAAAATAAAACATAGAAAAGGGGTGAGCTCAAATGTCCAGTAAGGATAACAATATAGCAGAAACATTCATAAATAAGAATATGCATTTAAGACAATGTATAACTAAAACAAAATCCTTTGAAACTTAAACATCAACATAGTATGGAAAAAATAAAATGAAATAATGCCATTTACTTATTCACATGTATATTCTACTAACCTAATAATCACATGCAATATCAATAACCGCTTTAATAATGATGGAATGCATAATGCTAGACTATCATAACCACATATCCAAGGCCTCGTTCCAAGACTACAAATAAGATTTTTCCAAAGCCTTGTGCCAAGACACTAGTTTGTCTCATGAGACCTACCGATGCATCGAGGAGCTATAGAGGGCTCCACCCGTCACATACTTAGTCCAATTCATTCCTCTATGAAAAGGATTAAACATAACATAAACATTCGTATTAAAACTAGAATACGAAATTTCAATACTTTCTCCATAAACCATGAATGGTATAAAAATAACACATCCACAATAATACAAATCAAAAAACCTTCAATACAATACAAAAGTTTTGTATCATAATAAATCAACTTCAAATTAGCTTAAAATACATCAATGGATATTGAAATAGATGAAATCAAAACTATTTGAGAGAAATATCTCTTTTCTCGAAATTATTGAAAAGTCACACATTTATAAAGGGAGTAATTTAAAAGAGATTTTTGAATAAAAGTGTCCCATACAACTTTGAAACTTTTGAAAAGAAATATCATTTCAAAAGATTCATGTCCATATAAATAAATCCTAAAAATCTTTTTGAAAACATGGACATTAATTAAAAAGATTTAGAAATATAAATCTTTAAAACATTTAAAATTATGATCTTGATAAAGCGTACCTTTCAAAAATTCTTAAAATATTCATTAACTTTGAAAATATTCTTATAATCTTGTAATGGAAGCTTCGACGATTTTATAACAGCGGTAAATAGCCGCACCTGCCGTATAAGTTAAAAAACATTCTTACCTTAATCATGTCGAAAAGGTTCAAAAGCACCTTGTTTGAAAAAAGACGGAAAAATTCCTTTATAAACCTCTTATAAAAAGTCAATAAATGGTATAAATTACTTTAACCTATATTCTTGTAAATTTTGAAAATGTTTTGGAATACATTTTTAAGAAACATGGATGTGGATGATAAAGCAATCCCAGTAGATTATTACGTATAAACAACCTCAGATAATGGAGAGATTGCTAAATTAACCATTAACTTGTACTTTTTCTTGGTTGAGGATAGGATAACCTCATGTATAATGTTGAAATAATTTTTATTAAATTATTCAAGAATCATATATATTAATATTATATCATATATGATCTTTTAACATTGCATTGTTAATAATATCTTAGTATTATCATTGTTTCAGGTGTTAACTTACTCATTTTCTTTTATATGTTTTGTTTAATAAGACATGTTTGTAATGGATAGGATGTATAATAATCGTATACATAATGATATCAATTCCTTAAAAATTATTTTTAAATCCTAAAATTATAATTATACTTGAATGGATATGATAGAGAATAAATCTCATCACGTTCGTGGAGACGGTAGTCCGTACGTACGCATGAGGGACAATATCATTCTTTTGATATTAAGATAATATATAATTGGATGTTATATCATATATACCGAATCATTATCAGGATATATTATTATTTACATGAGTTACACATCATTATTATACCCATCCAAATAATAATTTATTGAATAACAATTACACCACGACGTGGAGACGGTAAATCGTACGTACGCACGTATGGTGACATGTTATTCAATGGATGGATAGAATAATGAATATGGTTGTACCATATTTATAATGAAATCACATTATATATATGATACTGGAGTTATTATTTTAGAATGGTAACAACAAAGGAAGAGGAAGTGGAAGAAGAAAAAAACATGAAAAAGGGTGGTGAAATCATTACCACTTCTTCGGGTTCTTCCATTTTATTTGATCAAAAGGGCTCCATAGGATGGATTTCTGATCAAAATAAGGCCTCTAGGTTGTAGTGAGGGAAGTTGGGAGAGTATCTGGGCAGAGTTTGGCCAATCCAAAAGGCTTTTAAGGTGTGAATAAATGTGAAGGAGGAGTGCCCTTTTATAAGAGGGGTGAGGGGAACCTTTGGAAAAGCTAGAAATATTAATTTATAATAAATTCATATTCGGTTTCTAATGGCTCCAAAGTGGATTATTTAAATTTTAAGTTTGGGATAGGTCGAAAACCAATCATCCAATAGAATTTAGAAAGGTTTGGTTCATTATATTAACCTTATCTATTAGTTTTAACTCTTAGTTAATTAGTTTGACATTTACCATGTCACTTTGTATTTTTATATTATATAGTTAATAAACATACTATATAAATCCAAGAGACCATAAATTGGTCCATTAATGATACACCTATCACGATATAAGTCTCTTTTCCGAATATTAGATTTTTAGGAATTTAATATCAATTAATAATATAAATTGTTTTTTAACAATTCTTTTATGTCAATTTTGACACTATTCAATAGTTGATTTTTTGTGAAACTCATAACAGAATTATTACTTAGAAAAAAGTTAATTAAATCAATTATAATATGTCATATTATCCTATAAATTATTTTAATTCATTATAAGTCTCAAATTATATTTATTTGGGTATTTATAATATCAATTATTTTAATTTATCACTATAATGGTAATTGCTGAATCATCATTGTGTCATAAATAAATTAAATTATTTAATGTCTAAAAATTATAAATAAAATATCATTATGTATGAAATAGTTTGATATTTCTAATGAATATTTATAGTCAAATGTAACGCCCCGACCCCAGTTACCCAGAGTCGGTGCATTATTACATAACATTGGTATGATCACAAGAAAGATCAAATCTCGAAAGACCGATTGGTTTAGTAGTCTTGGAAACACAAGATATATTCATAAGTCTTACATTACATCATAAAATGAAAAACTACTACAACAACATATTGTCTCCATAATCCACACTCATATCCCCACATAATATCCCTGCAGGTCATTCATAATTTACTTCTTCACTTCCTGGGAAAAATAAAACATAGAAAAGGGGGGAGCTCAAATGCCCAGTAAGGATAACAATATAGCGGAAACTTTCATAAATAAGAATAAACATTTAAGGCAATGTATAACTAAAAGAAAATACTTTTAAACTTGAACTTTTAACATAGTATGGCATAAATAAAATGAGATAATTCCATTTACTTATTCACATGGTTATTCTATTAATCGAATAATCACATGCAAAATCAATAACCACTTTCATAATGATGGAATCCATAATTCCAGACTATCATAACCACATAGCCAAGGCCTCGTTCCAAGACTAAAAATAAGATTTTGTCAAGGCCTTGTGCCAAGACACTAGTTTGTCTCATGAGACCTACCGATGCATCGAGGAGCTATAGCGGGCTCCACCCGTCACATATTAAGTCCAATGCATTCCCATATGAAAAGGTTTAAACATAACAAAAACATTCGTATTAAAACTAGCATACGAAATGTCAATACTTTCACCATAAAATATGAATGGTATAAAAATAGAACATCCACAGTCAAACATATCACAAAACCTTCAATACAATATAGAAGTTTTGTATCATAATAAATCAACTTCAAATAATCTTAAAATCCATCAAAGGATGTTGACATAGATAAAATCAAAATTCTTTTTAAAGAAATATATCCTTTTATTTTGAAATCATTTATGATATATATAAAATAAAACATTTTCTTTGAAAATATTCTTGTAAGCTTGTAAGGGAAGCATTGAAGATTTTATAACGGCGGAAAATAGCCGCACTCGCCGTATAAGTTAAAAAAACATACTTACCTTAATTCTGTCGAAAAGGTTAAAAAGGACCTTGTTTTGAAAACGACGGAAAGATTACTTTATAAACCTCTTATAAAAAGTCAAACAAGGGTATAAATGACTTTAACCTATATTATTGTAAATAATAAATATGTTTTTAAATACATTTTGAAGAAACATGGATGTGGATGATGAAGAAATCCCAGTAGATTATTACGTATAAACAACATCGGATAATGAAGAGATTGTGAAATAACCCTTACCTTGTACTTTTCCTTTGTTGGGTTAGGTTAACCTACTGTATAATGGTGAAATAATTGTTATTAAATTATACAAGAATCATATATAATAATATGATATCATATATGATCATTTATCATTGATTTGTTAATAATATCTTAGAATTATCGTCGTTTCGGGTGTTAACTTACTCATTTTCTTTTATATGTTTTGTTACATAAGCCATGTTTGTTGTATCTTATTCATATCCATAATGATATCAAGTCCTTAAACATCATTTTTAAATCATCAAATGATAATTATACTTGAATGGATACGATGGAGAATGAATCTCATCGCGTTCGTGGAGACGGTAGTCCGTACGTACGCACGAGCGACAATATCATTCTTTTGATATTAAAATAATATATAAATGGATGGTATATCATATATACAGAATAATTTACATGTTATATTTATTATTTACATGAGTTACACATCATTATTTTACCCATCCAAATAATAATATATTGAATATCAATTACACCACGACGTGGAGACGGTAAGCCGTACGTACGCACGTATGGTGACATGTTATTCAAAGGGTGGATAGAATAATGAATATGGTTGTACCATATTTATAATAACATCACAGTATATTTAAGATACTGGAGTTATTATTTTATAATGGTAAGAACAAATAAAGAAGAAGTGGAAGAAGAAAGGAATTTGAAAAGGGGTGGTGAAAACATTACCTCTTCTTCGGGTTCTTCCTTTTGATTTGATGAAAAGGGCTCCTTAGGTTGGCTTTCTGATCAAACTAAGGCCTCTAGGTTGTAGTGAGGGATGTTGGGAGAGTATTTGGGCAGAGTTTGGCCGAACCAAAAGTCTTTGAAGGTGTAAAGAAATTAGAAGGAGGAGTGCCCTTTTATAAGAGGGGTGAGGGGCACCTTTGGAAAAGCTAGAAATATTAATTTATAATAAATTCATATTCGGTTTCTAATAGCTCCAAAGTTGATTATTAAAAGGTTAAGGTGGGGATAGTTCTAAAAACACTCAACCAATAGAATTTAGACAGGTTTGGGTACTTATATTAACCTTATCTTTAAGTATTAACTCTAAGTTAATTAGTTTCACTTTTACAATGTCTCTTTGTATTTTTATATAATATGGTTTATAAACTTACTATATACATCCAAGCGACCCCCAAGTGGTCCATTAATGATGAACCTATCATTATATAAGTCTTTTTGCCGAACCTTAGATTTTTAGGAATTTAATATCAATTAATAATATAATATTTGTTTTAAGAACTCTTTTATGTCAATTTTGACACTATTCAATAGTTGATTTTTGTGAAACTCATAACAGATTTATTACTTCGAAAAAAGTCAATTAAGTCAATCCTAATATATCATATTATCCTAGAAAATTTTTTAATTCATTAAAAGGTTCATATTATATTTATTTGGGTATTTATAATATCAATTATTTTAATTGTTCTCTATTATAGTAATTACTACATCATCATTGTGTCATAAATAAAATAAATTATTTAATGTCTAAAAATTATAAATAAAATAGAATTATGTATTAAATCTTTTTATCATTCTAATGAATATTTATAATCTAAAATCCAACATATATAACCCTATGTAACAATTGTGTTTCTAAAAGATATATGCTTGTGTCATTTTTGTATTCATTTTAACTTAATTAAAATAAAGTGTCATTATCACTTACAAGTGGATCAATGGGGTCCCACAATCGACCCAAAGATGACCATGGTCGACCATGTATCAACCAATAGGGTTAAGACACGTTTTAGGGTAATTTAGTATTATTATAATATTATTTTTAAACCCTTATTTACCGGATTTACCCTTAACCATGGTAAATAAAATATTTACCGCAGTAATTATTCAAAATGTCTAAAAATAAAAGTTATCTATTTACAAAATTTGAACATCCTGATTCCAAATATGGAATCCATTTTCCTAAATTCAAAACACAGAAGTGTCAGAAATTAATTTAAAATTAATTCCCGCTGTCAAAACAAAAAGCGTGTTTTTAAGAGATAATAACTATCAAAAGATTGACACTTGTTTATGTTCGGTTTAATTGTAAAATTATGTCCAATGACCAACATTATATTAAATGTTAAAAATATATTCTAAATATACTTTAAAACTACTAAAATTCATAATTTATAACTATTAATTATTTTGATTAAAAAATTTGTTTTTAATTAAAATTTAGTAATTTTCACTATTCATCACAATATGAAAGTTATCAGAAATGTACCAAAATTTCACCTTAGGCTAAATTCGATATTCCGAATCCAAAAAATGAAGTCCATTTTGAAATATAAAATCTATATAATTTCAAAAATTAGGTATTACTATTCATAACGGCTAGTTTGATTGGTTGTGGTGTGTGTTAAAACTCAAGGTTGCGTACAACACACGCTACTGTATTATTCAAAGAAAACGTACCGTGGAAGCTTGGGATGTTTCATTTTAAATTTTTGATGTCCCCATTTTGTCAAAAAGTTTAAAATATTGTATTTAAAAAGGGTTCACTATTAAAAGTTGATAAAAGTGCAATACTAAAAATGAATTTGTTCTTGCATTATGTCTAAGATACTCATAATATGGAAAAATTATAAGGATTATATAAAGTTTAAAGTTTATTTAATACTATTCATAACCTTTTTTGAATGGCTTTTTGGTAAGTCATTGTGCAAGTGAACTCGGTGTTGCGTGTAGTGCAAGTTATTGAATTATTTTTAAGAAATAACACATTATGAATTCTTGGGGTGTTACATTCTCCCCTCCTTCAAGAAATTGCGTCCTCGCAATTTGAAATTGTTCTTCGAAAATAAAAGGTTGAAAGTAGAAAATATATTTGTGGGAAAACCCACATTGGAAATTGGGTTACTAAAATTTAGTCTTAATATGAGGAAAAGAGAAATCAAAGGGTCACCACCAAATTATGATCTTGATTAGGAGAACATTGGTGGAAATTAGAGACATATAATTGGAGGAAAAACATAAATATTTATAGGTAGTGATTGAGGTCATCAATCAAAAACAAGTGTAAAATTGAGGTCCTTAATTATATCAATCTATGATGATTTGAAATACCATCGGTTCAACAAAACATAGGGTATTAGAATAACACATTTTTGACGTTTCAAAATATCTTAGTTGAAATCCCACATCGAAAAATGAATTAATGAGGCCTCTATTTAAAATAAAGAGTCGAAAGTATGAAGATTACCAAAAATAACACATACTAGGGTTCTATGTAGGAAAATATGGATATGGAAGAAAAATCTAACCATCAATTATCTGATGGAGAGTGGTAGAGAACATGGCTATGAAAAGGCCAACAATCCCAAAGCCATAAATTAGTTATGATTTAAGGTACCATCTAGGAAAACATTTTTGTTCTAAGTTTCTTTTCTTAATGATGAGGAATTTATTTATGAGATTGGCTAAGATTATAAGGAGATATACTTACTTTATAATTAGAGTTTTATCCATTAATAAATTTATACCACAAACTCATCTTTCACTCTAAAAGATAATAGAATGTAAAAAATTCTACTTACACTATTCGTATAGGGTTCCAAAATAAACGAATTTATAATTAATCTACAAGATCATTTAATAAAAACTACATTATTTAATCTAGGACATCTCATGGGCCAGTGGTAGGTGATACACCCTTGTCGCCCTTCGGTTGCGGGTTCAAGTCTCGCAGCCTTGCCGGACACGACGGGTTGCCGCCCGACCTCCGGGTTGTCCTTTTATGGCAATCTAAAATAATCCAAACTAGAACTATCCAAAATACTTCTGTCCAAACTCATAGTCCAGCATTTATAAGGAAGGTAAACATAATGTAGATCCTTTTTACCTTGTAATAGCATATGAATACCTTCATCATGTATTCTTTTAATACACTGAAACATCCTAAATTACCATATTCCTTGATTACATTCATGCTCCCTTATTCCATATAGAATGCTGGATATACTTCATTAATCCAAAAATGTTTTAAACCCCAACAATGATGGAATATACAAATCATTAATCAGTTCCAAGGTAGTCAAGAATATCCAATATAATTTATCCAAAAAAATCACATATTATTCCAAAATCACTACCTCAGTATCAGAACTATATTATTATTTATCATTCTCTCAACCATATATTTTCCAAAACTTTATCCTGCTATTGAGTCACTTTTCTTTGTTCCACACAATCTCAAGTCCTTAATGAAATAGAACTGCAGTACAATCCTTATATACTCCATAATTATTATAACAAGTACATTGTTGATACAACACTCAATTGACATAATTAACATAAGAACTCTAATCATTCCTCTTCATCTGTGGTAGTATCATAACTTGATTATTATCCAATAGCATCATTTGCGGCATAGTCTGATGACTGGGACATAGGGTCGCGTAGTGTCCAAACTCCTTGCAAATAAAGCATTGTACATTTGAAACCATTTTCTTACCCTTGCAGTCACGTACTTTGTGCCCTTTTCCTCCACACTTATAACAAACTCCCATTCCTTTCAAGCAAGTTCCAGGGTGTTTCTTTCCACAGTTATCACATATTGGAAAATTCTTCTTTTCCCTCTTCCCTTTATCCATCTTTCTCTCTTCCATCTTTTTCTTCTCTTGCTTCCCTTTAAAGCCATAGGACTCAATAAAATCTTTACTTATCTTATCAACACATGATATTATTTCTTCATATGATGATAATACATGGGAGACTGTTTCTCTTATAAATTCTAGCTTAAGACCCTGAAAGATATGATCCTTCCTTCTCTTTGGATCATGTGCATTTCTGGAGTTCTCATTCCTTCTACTGGGCGCCATTTCTAAACAATGAAATACACTAGATCAGTTTATGAATCAAAATACATAATCTCATACTTATAAAACACCTAACATAAATTGAACTATTTATGGATATAATCCATAATCATAAAAATGTCTCCTTTGAGGAAGTATATACTCATAAATCCTTCATAATGATTTGTAAGGAAAATGAGAGTTATCCTAAGCATATCCCCCGGGAGTGTCGTAACCAAGAGTGCATCAAGGCCTCTTGTCGTGCACCAGTTCCCGTTCGAGTCTAGCTCAAAGCGGTGTTTTCGGGTTTTACCCCTAGGTACATCTGTGCCAGAGCCGCCTCTACCCGCTCGTATCCAGACAGGGATGTATTGCTTGGAAAACTCACAAAATCTCTACAATACCAAAATTCTAGGAACTTCTTCTATACTAATCCTCAAAGTTCATCTTAGGTTTACGTGCTCTAATCAGAGTTTATCTAAATCTAGCTTCCAAGGTTTGTACTAAACTTCCTCTGATACCAACTGTAATGCCCCGACCCCAGTTACAAAGAGTCGGTGCATTATTACATAACATTGGTATGATCACAAGAAAGATCAAATCTCGAAAGACCGATTGGTTTAGTTGTCTTGGAAACACTAGATATATTCATAAGTCTTACATTACATCATAAAATGAAAAAATACTACAACAACATATTGTCTCCATAATCCACACTCATATCCCCACATAATATCCCTGCAGGTCATTCATAATTTACTTCTTCACTTCCTAGGAAAAATAAAGCATAGAAAAGGGGTGAGCTCAAATGCCCAGTAAGGATAACAATATAGTGGAAACTTTCATAAATAAGAATAAACATTTAAGGAAATGTATAACTAAAACAAAAGCCTTTTAAACTTGAAATTTTAACATAGTATGTAATAAATAAAATGAGATAATTCCATTTACTTATTCACATGGTTATTCTACTAATCGAATAATCACATGCAAAATCAATAACCACTTTTATAATGATGGAATGCATAATGCCAGACTATCATAACCACATAGCCAAGGCCTCGTGCCAAGACTAAAAATAATATTTTTTCAAGGCCTTGTGCCAAGACACTAGTTTATTTCATGAGACCTACCGATGCATCGAGGAGCTATAGCGGGCTCCACCCGTCACATATTAAGTCCAATGCATTCCCATATGAAAAGGTTTAAACATAACATAAACATTCGTATTAAAACTAGAATAAGAAATGTCAATAATTTCACCATAAAATATGAATGGTATAAAAATAGCACATCCATAGTCAAACATATCACAAAACCTTCAATACAATATAGATGTTTTTTATCATAATAAATCAACTTCAAATAATCTTAAAATCCATCAAAGGATGTTGACATAGATGAAATCAAAATTCTTTTTAAAGAAATATCTCCTTTTATTTTGAAATCATTTAAGATCCATATAAAATAAAACATTTTCTTTGAAAATATTATTATAAGCTTGTAAGGGAAGCTTTGAAGATTTTATAACGGCGGAAAATAGCCGCACCCGCCGTATAAGTTAAAAAAACATTCTTACCTTAATTCTGTCGAAAAGGTTAAAAAGGACCTTGTTTTGAAAACGACGGAAATATTCCTTTATAAACCTCTTATAAAAAGTCAAACAAGGGTATAAATGACTTTAACCCATATTATTGTAAATAATAAATATTTTTTGAAATACATTTCGAAGAAACATGGATGTGGATGATAAAGAAATCCCAGTAGATTATTACGTATAAACAACCTCGGATAATGAAGCGATTGTGAAATAACCCTTACCTTGTACTTTTCCTTGGTTGGGGTAGGTTAACCTCCTGTATAATGGTGAAATAATTGTTATTAAATTATACAAGAATCATATATATTAATCTGATATCATATATGATCTTTTAACATTGATTTGTTAATAATATCTTAGAATTATCGTCGTTTCGGGTGTTAACTTACTCATTTTCTTTTATATGTTTTGTTACATAAGCCATGTTTGTTGTATCTTATTCATATCCATAATGATATCAAGTCCTTAAACATCATTTTTAAATCATCAAATGATAATTATACTTGAATGAATACGATGGAGAATGAATCTCATCGCGTTCGTGGAGACGGTAGTCCGTACGTACGCACGAGCGACAATATCATTCTTTTGATATTAAAATAATATATAAATGGATGGTATATCATATATACAGAATAATTAACATGTTATATTTATTATTTACATTAGTTACACATCATTATTATACCCATCCAAATAATAATATATTGAATAACAATTACACCACGACGTGGAGACGGTAAGCCGTACGTACGCACGTATGGTGACATGTTATTCAAAGGGTGTATAGAATACTTAATATGGTTGTACCATATTTATAATAACATCACAGTATATGTAAGATAATGGATTTATTATTTTAGAATGGTAAGAACAAAGAAATAAGAAGTGGAAGAAGAACGGAATTTGAAAAGGGGTGGTGAAAACATTACCTCTTCTTCGGGTTCTTCCTTTTGATTTGATCAAAAGGGCTCCTTAGGTTGGCTTTATGATCAAACTAAGGCCTCTAGGTTGTAGTGAGGGATGTTTGGAGAGTATTTGGGAAGATTTTGGCCGAACTAAAAGGCTTTTAAGGTGTGAAGAAATGAGAAGGAGGAGTGCCCTTTTATAAGAGGGGTGAGGGGCACATTTGGAAAAGCTAGAAATATTAATTTATAATAAAATCATATTCGGTTTCTAATAGCTCCAAAGTTGATTATTCAAAGGTTAAGGTTGGGATAGGTCTAAAACCACTCAACCAATTGAATGTAGACAGGTTTGGGTACTTATATTAACCTTATCTTTAAGTATTAACTCTAAGTTAATTAGTTTCACTTTTACAATGTCTCTTTGTATTTTTATATAATATGGTTAATAAACTTACTATATACATCCAAGAGACCCCCAAGTGGTCCATTAATGATGAAACTATCATGATATAAGTCTCTTTTACGAACCTTAGTTTTTTAGGAATTTAATATCAATTAATAATATAATATTTGTTTTAAGAACTCTTTTATATCAATTTTGACACTATTCAATATTTGATTTTTTTGATACTCATAACAGATTGATTACTTAGAACATAGTCAATTAAATCAATCCTAATATATCATATTATCCTAGAAAATTAGTTTAATTAATTAAAAGTTTCATATTTTATTTATTTGGGTATTTATAATATCAATTATTTTAATTGTTCACTATTATAGTAATTACTGCATCATCATTGTGTCATAAATAAAATAAATTATTTAATGTCTAAAAATTATAAATAAAATATCATTATGTAGGAAATCGTATTCTCTTTCTAATGAATATTTATAATCTAAAATCCAACATATATAACCCTATGTAACAATTGTTTTTCTAAAAGATATATGCTTGTGTAATTTTTGTATTCATTTTAACTTAATTAAAATAAAGTGTCATTATCCCTTACAAGTGGATCCATGGGGTCCCAAAATCGACCCAAAGATTCCCATGGTCGACCATGTATCACACAATAGGGTTAAGACACGTTTTAGGGTAATTTAGTATTATTATTATATTATTGTTTAACCCTTATTAACCGGATTTACCCTTAACCATGGTAAATAAAATATTTACCGCAGTAATTATTCAAAATGTCTAAAAATAAATCTTACCTATTTACACAATTTGAACATCCTGATTCCAAATATTGAATCCATTTTCCTAAATTCAAAACACAGAAGTGGCAAAAATTAATTTAAAATTAATTCCCGCTGTCAAAACAAAAAGCGTGTTTTTAAGAGATAATAACTATCAAAAGATTGACACTTGTTTATGTTCGGTTTAATTGTAAAATTATGTCCAATGACCAAAATTATATTAAATGGTAAAAATATATTCTAAATATACTTTAAAACTACTAAAATTAATAATTTATCACTATTAATTATTTTGATTAAAAAAGTTGTTTTTAATTAAAATTTAGTAATTTTCACTATTCATCAAAATATTAAAGGTATCCGAAATGTACCAAAATTTCACCTTAGGCTAAATTCGATATTCCGAATCCAAAAATGAAGTCCATTTTGAAATATAAAATATATATAATTTCAAAAATTAGGTTTTACTATTCATAACGTCTAGTTTGATTGGTTGTGGTGTGTGTTAAAACTCAAGGTTGCATACAACACACGCTACTGCATTATTCAATGAAAACGTACCGTGGAAGCTTGGGATGTTTCATTTTAAATTTTTAATGTCCCCATTTAGTCAAAAAGTTTAAAATATTGTATTTAAAAAGGGTTCACTATTAAAAGATTTTAATAGTCCAATACTGAAAATGAATTTGTTCTTCCATTATGTCTAAGATACTCATAATATGGAAAAATTATAAGGATTATATAAAGTTTAAAGTTTATTTAATACTATTCATAACCTATTTTGAATGGATTTTTGGTAAGTCATTGTGCAAGTGAACTCGGTGTTGCGTGTAGTGCAAGTTATTGAATTATTTTTAAGAAATAACACATTATGAATTCTTGGGGTGTTACATCGAAAATCCAACATATATAACCCTATGTCAAAACTGTTTTTCTTAAAGATATATGCTTATGTCATTTTTCTAATTATTTTAAGTTAATTAAAATAAAGTGTCCCTATCACCTACAAGTGGATCCATGGGGTCCCAAAATAGACCCAAAGATGCCTATGGTCGAACATGTATCAACCAATAAATTTAGGACACGTTTTAGGGTAATTTAGTATTATTATAACATTATCTTTTAACCCTTATTTACCGGATTTACCCTTAACCATGGTAAATAAAATATTTACCGCAATAATTATTCAAAATGTCTAAAAATAAAAGTTACCCATTTACACAATATAAACATCACGATTCCAAATATGGAATACATTTTTCCAAATTCAAAACATAGAAGTGGAAGAAATTAATTTAATATTAATTCCCGCTGTCAAAACAAAAAGCGTGTTTTTAAGATATAATAACTATCAAAAGATTAATACTTGTTTATGTTCGGTTTAATTGTGAAAATATGTCCAATGACCAACATTGTATTAAATGGTAAAAATATATTCTAAATATCCTTTAAAGCCACTAAAATTTATAACTTATCAATATAAATTATTTCGATTAAAGAAGTTGTTTTTAATGAAAATTTAGTAATTTTCACTATTCATAAAAATATTAAAGTTATCCAAAAAGTACCGAAATTTCACCTTAGGCTAAATTCGATATTCTGAATCAAAAAATGAAGTCCATTTTGAAATATAAAATATATATAAATTCAAAAAGTAGGTATTACTATTCCTAATGGCTAGTTTGATTGGTTGTGGTGTGTGTTAGGACTCGATGTTCCGTATAACACACGCTACTATATTATTCAAAGGAAAGCATACCGTGGAAGCTTGGGATGTTTCATTGTAAATTTTTGATGTCCCCATTCTAAAAAGTAAATTTCTTAGTCAAATTGAATATATAAAAGTTTAAAATATTGGAATTACAAAGGGTTCACTATTAAAAGTTGGTAAAAGTGCAATACTGAAAATGAATTTGTTCTTACATTATGTCTAAGAAACTCATAATATGGATTCTAAAATTATAAGGATTATATAAAGATTAGAATTTAGTTAATACTATTAATAACCTCTTTTGAACGGCTTGTTTGGTAAGTCATGGTGTGATTGAACTCGGTGTGGTTTGTAGTGCAAGTTATTGAATTATTTTGAAGAAATAACACACTATGAAATCATTGGGTGTTACATTCTCCCCTCCATCAATAAATTGTGTCCTCACAATTTGAAATTGTTCTTCTAAAATAAAATGATGAATATAGAAAATATCTTTGTGGGAAAACCCACATCAGAAATTGTGTTGATAAAGTTTAGTCTTAATATGAGGAAAATAGAAATGAAAGGGTCACCACCAAATTATGATCTCTATTTAGAGAACATTGGTGATAATTAGAGACATATAATTTAAGGAAAAACGTAAATATTTATAGTTATTGATTGAGTTCATCAATCATAAACAAGTGTAAAATTTAGGGGCTTAAATTCATCAATCTATGATGATTTAATATACCATCGGTTTAGTAAAACATATGGTATTAAGATAATACATTTTTTTAAGATCCCTTAACTAAAGTGTAAGAATTAATTTCTTCATTGAATAAGATAAGATGAAAAATATTTACTTGACAAGTAGAGTCTTAACCATTAACTAAGTTCTACCACAAACTCATATTTTACTTTAAAAGATAATAGAACTTAAAAATAATATTCTATTTATCATATTCGTAATGGGTTAAAAAATGAATTTATAATTCATCTACAAGAACCATTAAAAATGACATTATTTAAACCAGGACATCACGTGGGTCAGTGGTAGGTGTTACACCGTTGTCGCCCTTCGGTTGTGGGTTCAGGTCTCGCGGCCTTGTCTGACGCGACAGGTTGCTGCCCGACCTCCGGGTTATCCTTTTATGGCAATCCAAAATAATCCAAACTAGAACTATCTGAAATAATTAAATCCAAAATTTATAAGGAATGTAAACACAATGAAGATCCATTTTTTTTACCACGTAATAACATGTGATCACCTTCCTCATGTATTCTTTTAAAGCACTACAAAATATTGAATTATCATAAAACCTTATTGATTACATTCATGATACCTTATTCCTTATAGAATAATAGATATACTCCTTCAATCCAAAAATTTTGTAAACCCCAACAATGATGGAATATAAAAATCATTAATCAGTTTCAAGGTAGTCATGAATATCCAATATAATTTATCCAAAACAATCATGTATTGTTCTAAAATCACTACCTCGGTATCAGAACCATATTTTGGTTTATCTTTCTCTCAACCATATATTTTCCAAAAATTTAACCTGCTATTGAGTCACTTTTCTTTGATCCACACAATCTCAAGTCCATAATTAAATAGTACTGTAGTACAATCCTTATATACTCGATAATTATTATAACAAGTACATTGTTGATACAACACTCAAATGACATAATCAACATAAGAACTCTAAGAATTCCTCTTCATCTGTGGTAGTATTATAACTGGATTATTATCCAATTACATCATTTCCAGCATAGTCTGATGACTGAGACATAGGTTCGCATAGTGTCTAAACTCCTTGCAAATGAATCATTGTACATTTGAAACCATTTTCTTACCCTTGCAGTCACGTACTTTGTGCCCTTTTACTCCACACTTATTACAAACTCCCATTCCTTTCAGGCAAGTTCTAGGGTGTTTCTTTCCACAGTTATCACATATGGGAAAATTCTTCTTTTCCCTCTTCCCTTTATCCATCTTTCTCTCTTACATCCTTTTCTTATCTTGCTTCTCTTCAAAGCCATAGGACTCAGTAAACTCTTTACTTATCTTATCAACACATGATATTATTTCTTCATATGATGATAATACATGTGAGACTATTTATCTTATAAATTCTGGCTTAAGACCATGAAATATATGATCCTTCTTTCTCTTTGTATCATGTGCATTGGTGGAGTTCTCATTCATTCTACTGGGAACCATTTCTAAAAAATGGCATACACTAGACCAGTTTATGAATAACAATACCTAATCCCAAAATAGTAAAACACATAACATAAATTAAATAGTTTATGGATATAATACATAATCATAAAAATGTCTCCTTTGAGGAAGTATATACTCATAAACCCTTCATATTGGTTTGTTAAGAAAATGAGAATTATCCTAAGAATATCCCCCGGGAATGTCATAACCAAGAGTGCAGCAAGGCCCGTTTTCGTGCACCAGTTCCCGTTCGAGTCTAGCTCAATGTGGTGATTTCGGGTTTTACCCCTCGGTACATATGTGCCATTGCCGCCTCTACCTGCTCGTATCTAGACATGGATGTATTTCTCGAAAAACTCACAAAATCTATACAATACCAAAATTATAGGAAGTTCTTCTATACTAATCCTCAATGTTCATCTTAAATCTATGTGCTCTAATTAGAGTTTATCTAAATCTTGCTTCCAAGGTTTGTACTAAACTTCCTCTGATACCAACTGTAACGCCCCGACCCCAGTTACCCAGAGTTGGTGCATTATTACATAACATTGGCATGATCATAAGAATGATCAAATCTCGAAAGACCGATTGGTTTAGTAGCCTTGGAAACACTAGATATATTCATAATGTTTTACATTACATGATAAAGTGAAAAACTACTACAACAACATAATGTCTCCATAGTCCAAACTATTATCCCCTCATAATATCCATGTAGGTCATTCATAACATACTTCTTCACATCCTAGGAAAAATAAAACATAGAAATGGGGTGACCTCAAATGCCCAGTAAGGATAACAATATAGCAGAAACATTCATAAATAATAATAAGCATTTAGGTCAATGTATAACTAAAAAAGCCTTTTAAACGTGAACTTCAACATAGTATGGCAAAAATAAAATGAAATAATTCCATTTTCTTATTCACATGGATATTCTACTAATCAAATAATCACATGCAATATCAATAACGACTTTCATAATGATGGAATGCATAATACTAGACTATCATAACCACATAGCCAAGGCCTCGTGCCAAGACTACAAATAAGATTTTTCCAAGGCCTTGTGCCAAGACACTAGTTTGTATTATGAGACCCACCGATGCATCGAGGATCTATAGAGGGCTCCACCCGTCACTTACTATGTCCAATGAATTCCCATATGAAAAGGTTTAAACATAACATAATCATTCACATTAAAACTAGCATACGAAATGCCAATACTTTCTCCATAAACGATGAATGGTATAAAAATAACACATCCACAGTAAAACAAATCACAAAAGAATCAAAACAATACAAAAGTTTTGTATCATAATAAATCAACTTCATATAACCTTAAAATCCATTAAAGGATATTGACATAGATTAAATCAAAACTATTTGAGAGAAATATCTCTTTTCTCGAAATTATTGAAAAGTCACACATTTATAAAGGAAGTAATTTAAAAGAGATTTTTGAATAAAAGTGTCCCATACAAATTTAAAACTTTTGAAAAGAAATATCATTTCAAAACATTCATGTCCATATAAATAAATCCTTAAAATCATTTTGAAAACATGGACATTAATTAAAAAGATTTAGAAATATAAATCATTAAAACATTTAAAATTATGATCTTGATAAAGAGTACCTTTCACAAATTCTTAAAATATTCATTTACATTGAAAATATTCTTATAATCTTGTAATGGAAGCTTCGATGATTTTATAACGGCGGTAAATAGCCACACCCACCGTATAAGATAAAAAAACATTCTTACCTTAATCATGTCGAAAAGGTTAAAAAGTCCCTTGTTTGGAAAACGATGGAATGATTACTTTATAAACCTCTTATAAAAATTAAAACAAGAGTATACATGTCTTTAACACATATTCTTGTAAATGGTGAAAATGTTTTGAAATACATTTTGAAAAAACATGGATATGGATGATAAGGAAATCTCAATAGATTATTACGTATAAACAACCTCGGATAATAGTGAGATTGCGAAATAAAACCTTACCTTATACTTTTTCTTGGTTGAGGATAGGATAACCTCCTTTATAATGGTTAAATAATTGTTATTAAATTATTCAGGAATCATATATATTAATATGATATCATATATGATCTTTTAACATTGCTTTGTTAATAATATCATAGTATTATCATTGTTTCGAGTGTTAACTTACTCATTTTCTTTTATATGTTTTGTTACGTAAGACATGTTTGTAATGGATAGGTTGTATCTTAATCATATCCAGAATGATATCAAGTCCTTAAAAATTACTTTTAAATCCTCAAATTATAATTATACTTGAATGGATAGGATAGAGAATTAATCTCATCGCGTTCGTGGAGACGGTATTCCGTACGTACGCATTAGCGACAATATCATTCTTTTGATATTAAAATAATATATAATTGGATGTTATATCATATATACAGAATAATTATCATGTTATATTTATTATTTACATGAGTTACACATAATTATTATACCCATCCAAATAATAATTTATTAAATAACAATTACACCACGACGTAGAGACAGTAAGCCGTACGTACACACGTATGGTGACATGTTATTCAATGGATGGATAGAATACTGAATATGGTTGTACCATATTTATAATTACATAACAGTATATATATGATACTAGAGTTATTATTTTAGAATGGTAACAACAAAGGAAGAGGAAGTGGAAGAATAAAGGAACTTGAAAAAGGGTGGTGAAATCATTACCTCTTCTTCAGGTTCTTCCTTTTGATTTGATCAAAAGGGCTCATTATGTTAGCTTTCGGATCAAAATAAGGCCTCTAGGTTGTAGTTAGGGAAGTTTGGAGAGTATTTGGGCAGATTTTAGCCGAGCCAAAAGGTTTTTCTGGTGTGAATAAATGAGAAGGAGGAGTGCCCTTTTATAAGAGGGGTGAGGGGCACCCTTGGAAAAGCTAGAAATATTAATTTATAATAAATTCATATTCAATTTATAATGGCTCAAAAGTGGATTATTTTAAATTTAAGGTGGGGATAGGTCGAAAACCATTCAACAAATAGAATTTATACAGGTTTGAGTCAATATATTAACCTTATCTTTTAGTTTTAACTCTTAGTTAATTAGTTTGACATTTACCATGTCACTTTGTATTTTTATATTATATAGTTAATAAACTTACTATATACATCCAAGTGACCCTAATGTGGTCCATTAATGATACACCTATCATGATATAAGTCTCCCTGGCCGAATATTAGATTTTTATAAATTTAATATCAATTAGTAATATAATATTTGTTTTAAAAATTCTTTTATGTCAATTTTGACACTATTCAATAGTTGATTTTTGTGAAAATCATAACAGAATTATTACTTCAAAAAAAGTAAATTAAATGAATCCTAATATGTCATATTATTTTATAAAATTAGTTTAATTAATTAAAAGTCTGAAATTATATTTATTTGGGTATTTATAATATCAATTATTTTAATTTATCACTATTATGGTAATTGCTGCATCATCATTCTGTCATAAATAAATTAAATTATTTAATGTATAAAAATTATAAATAAAATATTTTTATGTATGAAATATTATTATCTTTTAAGGAATATTTATAGTCGAAAATCCAACATATATAACCGTATGTAAAAATTGTTTTTCTAAAAGATATATGCTTATGTCATTTTTGTACTTATTTTAAGTTAATTAAAATAAAGTGTCACTATCACCTACAAGTCGCTCCATGGGGTCCCCAAATCGACCCAAAGATGACTATAGTAGAACATGTAACAACCAATAATGTTAGGACACGTTTTAGGGAAATTTAGTATTATTATAACATTATTTTATAACCCTTATTTACCGGATTTACCCTTAACCATGGTAAATAAAATATTTACCGCAGTAATTATTCAAAATGAATAAAAATAAAAGTTACACATTTACACAATATGAACATCCTGATTCCAAATATGGAATCCATTTTTTCAAATTTAAAACACTGAAGTGGCAGAAATTAATTTAAAATTAATTTCCGCTGTCAAAACAAAAAGCATGTTTTTAAGATATAATAACTATCAAAAGATTGATACTTGTTTATATTCGGTTTAATTGTGAAATAATGTCCAATGACCAACATTGTATTAAATGGTAAAAATATACTCAATATATGCTTTAAAACCACTCAAATTCATAATTTATCAATATAAATTATTTCGATTAAAAAAGTTTTTTTAATTAAAATTTAGTAATTTTCACTATTCATCAAAATATTAAAGTTATCCAAAAAGTACCAAAATTTCACCTTAGGATAAATTCGATATTTCAAATCCAAAAATGATGTCCATTTTGAAATATAATATATATATAATTTTAAAAATTAGGTATTACTATTCATAACAGCTAGTTTGATTGGTTGTGGTGTGTGTTAGAACTCGAAGTTGCGTACAACACACGCTACTATATTATTCAATGGAAAGCGTACCGTGGAAGCTTGAGATGTTTCATTGTAAATTTTTTATGTCCCCATTCTAATAAATTAATTTATTTAGTCAAATTGAATATATAAAAGTTTAAAATATTGGAATTAAAAAGGGTTCACTATTAAAAGTTGGTAAAAGTGCAATACTAAAAATGAATTTGTTCTTACATTATGTCTAAGAAACTCATAATATAGATTCTAAAATTATAAAGATTATATAAAGTTTAAAATTTAGTTAATACTATTCATAAACTCTTTTGAATGGCTTGTTTGGTAAGTCATGGTGTGATTTAACTCGGTGTGGTTTGTAGTGCAAGTTATTGAATTATTTTGAAGAAATAACACACTATGAAATCTTGGGGTGTTACATCCACACTTCCTCAAACAAAATTATCGTACTAACACCAAATGGAAAGTAAATAATATATATGTCTTAAAAGGAACAAATAATATTAAATAAATAATAAATATTATATATAACATATATAAATATATTTTTCCATTATAATTTCCACTATGAGAGGCGGTAAGAAAAATTGAACCATCATCGTTTAGTGAGGCAGTAGTTCGCCATACACGTAAACAGTTTGTTTGTTACCCTTTAGATGGAAGTGTGTGTAAGTGTAGGTTGAAACCATAGAAAAAAAACATACTTGAATATTTTACATACTAGTTTTTTATATAGGAATGGAATAAATAGAGTGGATGGGGTGGAGAAATAAAATAAAATAAAGGAATTGAGAGAAGATGTTACCCCTTAATCGGGTAACTCCCCTTGGATTGTGTCAAAAGGATTTCTAGGATATCCTTCTACCCAAGGGAAGGCTTCTATGAGAATGGTATATATATTTAGAATATTATTTTTCAGATATTATCTGAACATAAGAGGTTTGAGATGTGTGAATAAGAGTGAGTGGTGGGCCTTTTATAGAGAAAGTGGGGTGGCACTCTTGTAAATATTTGAAAAGAGAGTTCCACCCACATTTTTCATTTTACAAGAGGATCCAATAATAATAAAAATTAGATAAAAGAGTTAATAGGGTAGAAATATTTATATAAAATGGATTTTTGACAACATTATAGATTATTCTGGGCCTTAAGGTTATGGTTTAGTCCCTTATCAATCTTAATTTAACATTAATTGATGTAATTACTTTTAATAAGATTCACTACTTTTTTTCATCAGAAAACTATGATGACTTTATTAGAACATAAATTTTATTATTATTGAAATTATTGAGTCAATTTTTCAAAATTATATTCAAATAAGTGGTAGGAATTAATTTAAAATTAATCTCACAGTCAGGTCGACAATGTCAGTTTTTGAAGTAAAAATTATCAAAAGTTTGCTATGTTTTTATATCCAATATAAAGATGAAATATATTTTTATAAAATAAATTGGATTAGTTTTTAAAAATATAATCTAATTAAAATTTTTTTTAAAAATAAAATATAAGCTATCTTTATAAATAAATTAAATGAACAGACAGTTTTGAATTAAAATCTGGTATTTTTCACTATTCATCCAAAAATTAAGTTTCTTAGAAAAATCCAAAAAATTTATAGTATCCTAATTTTGACATTATAAATTAAAAAATGCAGATTATTTTACCAAATTAATGTTTTAAATGTTTCTAAAATAAATTATATTTTTTTTCATATATGGACATCCAATGTAGTTCATCCAATAAAACATAATTTTAAACATATAAAGACTCTACCAAAAAGAACATCTTTCATTAAAATTTGTTTTATTTATATAAATAAATTATAATTATACATAAAAAGTATTTATTTATATTATTATTAAAATGTTTAACAACTAGGTTATAATTATCTTATTTAAATAATTATAATAGTATAAAGATGTTTCGTAGAAACATCAGTGTTGTGTGTGACATATTCCAAGTCGATGTTCCATGTAACATATGCCATGTTGATGTTCCATTTAACGTACTTGAAATTGATGTTTCATGTAAAATATTCCATGTTCATGCTATGTGAAATATATTTCTGACTTAGTGAATAACAGTACATAGATTTAAATTTAATTTATTAATATTTTAAAAAAATATCAGAATGTTACATTCTACCCCCATTAAAATGAATTTATCCAATGAAATTAATCATTTGAGTTAAAAATTAGGATACTTCTACCTCATAATATCCTCTAGTTCCCATGTATCTTCCTCTAACTGTCTATTTCTTTAAAAACATTGACAAGGTGAGTGGACTTGGTTCGTGGAAATTTTTTGATCGGTCATGAATTTCAATTGGTTATTCCTCGTAAGAAAGATCCTTCTCTAGAAGTATAACCCTTGAGTTCAGTACATGTGAAGGGTATGGTATGTACTTTCTTAGTAGTGATACATGGAACACATCATGGACTTGAGAGAGACTTGGAGGAAGTTCCAATTGATAGGAAACCATCCCAATATGATCAATAATCTCAAACGGAATGATATACCTAGGGCTTAATTTTCATTTCTTATCGAATCTCACAACATTATTCCATGGTGAGATTCATAGAAACACATTTTCACCAACTTAAAATTCTATATCATGCTGATTTTCATCAATAAAATGTTTTTTTGGACATTGAGTTTCCTTGATATGATGATGAATGATTCTATCCTCATTGACCATTTATTTAAAAATCATAGGTCCCAACTAATTTCTTTCTCCAACATCATCCCAACATGTTGGATCTCTAAATTAATTCCCATAAGTGAATTCATAAGGTTCCATATGAATTATTGATTGAAAGGTGTTATTGTATGAAAACCCAACTAGAGTAATATTTTGATCCCAACCACATTTGAAAAATATAGAACATGATATCGACATATCCTCTAGGGTTTGAATTATTATTTCATAATGTAGATCTATATAAGGATGATAATTAGTAATGAAACTCAATTTTGTATTATGTTCTCTCTAAAGGCTTCACTAGAACTTTGAGGTAATCTTCAGATCCCAATTTGATACAATATAATGTGTTACTATATGCAACCTTTCCACATCCTTAATTTATGTACCAGAAATCTAATATAGAGAGAAGCCTTATCTAATACTGATGAAGTGTTATGACATAATAATGTCATGGACTACCACCCATATTTCATTGGACCCTTTATAGGTTTTGGGTAGTCCAATGAAAAACTTCATAGTGATGTTCTCCCATTTCAATTATGGAATGAGAAATGGATGAAACATCCCATTTGAATTTGTTATTTCATCCATAATTTACTGGAATACTAATCACTAAGATACAAACTCTGTGATATCTCTCTCCATTATATCCCAGAAGATTTATTGTTTCAATTCCCTATACATCTTCGTATTTTCCGGATGAATAGAGAATGAAAAACTATGAGATTCATATAACAAATACTTCTTCAAATATGGTATGTAAAGAGAACATACATGGTTCTTGAAACTTATTTTTACATCCTAATCATGGTTAAACTCAGGAAACTTTCTGAATTTTTTTTGTAGCTCTATATCTTCCTTCCACTCCTCCGTGATATTCACTTGGATAGTGGGTTAGACATTCATTTCAAAAACATATTATTTTTACCTTCCTTCTATATTTATAGATCCATACTTTGAACATATAGAAATACTGGATCTTTTGGGATCCTCATCATGGATAATATTTCATGATCCTTCTAACTCAAATCATAAGACACCTTGTTTTCTATCCCAGGGTGGTAATGTATTAAGACGTCATAATGCTTTATCAACTATAACCATCTTTTATACCGAATGTTAAACTAGTTCTGTGTGAATATATACTTCATAATTTTATTATCAGAATATATATCACTCTTTTCTCCATAAAGATAATTCCTTGATATCTTAAATGCAAAAAATTGCCACTAATAACTCCAAATCACGAGTTAGTTAATTTTGTGATTTTAATCTTCAACTGTCACGAGGAATAAGTGATATCCATGTTATTATGCATAATGACACATACCAATACCTTATTGGATGCATCATAGTATGTTTCAAATCCTTCTCAATTATAGGGTAATGTAAGCATAGGTGCACTGACTAACCTTCTCTTTAGTTCCTTGAAAGTTTCCTCGCATTCATCTGTCCCGAGGAACATGACACCCTTCAATGTTAACTTGGTTACCAGATTAGATAGTCATGATATATTATAAACAAACTGAAAATAATATCTAGATAATCCAAGAAATGTATGGATATCAGTCACTATGGTTGGACTAGGCCAACATTCAATATCCACCATCATTGATGGATCTAATACTATTCCATCTCTTGATACTATGTGACCTAAAAAATGAAACTTTTTTCAGAAAAAATTCCCACATTGTAAGTATTGCATATAGCTTCTCCTTCCTTAGGGTCTTTAGTAAAATTCTCAATTGATCTTTATTATCTTACATTCTCTTTGAGTATATTGGAATATCATCTATAAAGACTACCAAAAACTGATTGAGGTAATCTCAAAAGACTATATTAATAAAATCCATGAAGATAATATGAGAATCAGAATGCTCAAAAGGCATTAATATATATTCATAGTGTTCATAAATTGTGTGGAATTCCATATAAGGTATATCCTCTTTATTTCCCCTCAATTGATGATATCTATAATGAAGATTAATCTTGGAAAATAATGACCACTATGTAGATGATCAAAAAAATCAGCAATATGGGGGAGACGAAAATTATTCTTGATTGTGATGTTGTTAAAATCCCAAAAATAAATACCGATTCGTATTGATCAATCATTATTTTCCATAAAAAGAATTGGTGAACCCTAAGGTGAAAAAGTTGGATAAATAAATCTCTTATCAAGATTTATTGGAGAAGCTTCTTTAATTCGTACAACTCAATCAAATCCATTATATAAAGAGACTTTTATATTGTTATGGAACCAGGTATAAGTTCTATTGAGAAGTCAACTTCACATTTTGGTGGAGGATATGAAACTATTCTAGAAAGGCATCCAAAAAATCCCAAACAATAGGCATATAATCATGTTGATTTTTCCCCCACCGTTTATGATAAATATCCCTTTTGAATGGGAGTTAAGATCTATACATTGGATGTAATCTCCATATGAAGTTCATACTTATCATCACATTGATTATTGATTATAAGAGGGTTTGAAATATCAAATGTATCTTTACTTCCATGATAATTTATGTTGGATTTATGAAAATAAATCCCATCCATGCCTAAGATTCTGTCAAATTCAACCAAATGAATAATCGATATATTTATGGGAATCACATTACCACACACTAAAATCATAGAGGAATCATAGACAAGAGATGAAATCATCAGACTATTAGGGGTTTTCACCACTAATTCCATATCTTTTTGTTTTAGTGGAATATTATCACCTTTAGAAAATTCATTAGATATTAAAGTGTGGATAGATCTAGAATCAAATATGAAATTAGTATTTTTAGAGTGGATGGTTAGAGTATCTTTTATCATATTTTTATCACACCCTCATCAAAAATAGAAATTACATGATATTTCACTTTGTCTCTCGGCTTAAGAGGTTACTGATGCTGATCATCATCAAAAAACCTTGGGTTGGAAAGTTGTTAGAAAAATATACATTCTCTATACACTTTTAGAATGAAATAATGGGAGGTGTATTATTTTCCAGTTTTCCCCATTCACAAAGTTAGATAACATCTTTCCATCACTTTGGAAGTCAATTTCATAGTGGCCTTCCCTTCTAAATGTAAAAATTTATTAAACCCCATAAATACGTTTCCCCCATACTTCTTCCCATAGTTAGAGAATAAAGGGATTCTCAACTTCTTTTCTACATGGTTTTTAAATTTTCCTTTAAACTCTAACTTCCTCTTCTTTTCAAAACCATGAGATTGATACATGACTCCAACCTCTATTTTAACACTGATTAGAAAATTCATAATGTCATTATAGTTAATTAAGTATATTATAAAACATTATATAATACATGAAACATTAAGTTTATACTTGGGTTTTCATAGGAAACATTTATTTAAATCCTTTGTGACAGTTCTTGATGAGTTTGTGAGTTTCCAAAGAATATCCCCGGAGAGTGTCATACCAGGTGTGTAGCAAGGATCATTATCATGTAATAGATTACCTCGAGTCAGGCCTGAAACATCTTTTCAGAGTTGTTACCCCTAGAAATATTTGTTTCAGAGCCACATCCAATTGTTGTATCCAATCATGGATGTATAACATGGAAGTAACTCACTCTATCCTTCATATAAAGTCTTGTACATTTTCCTTTCAATTTCATTATCCTTATACATATCCCTAGACATTTCCTTAGGGTTCTCACTAAGGTTTTCTCATCGTAGATTCCAAAGGATAACTAATCCTTTTCTCTGATACCATCTATATAGACCCACTTTTTTCATTATTTAACATTACACATCATTTGTAGAATACTTAAAATATTAAACAAACAGACGCTGAAATACTATACTAGTCTAATGCCTCTAGAAACATGTAAACATAAACACTAATACATAAGTGAGGTAAATTATCTCCCAGTAGTTTCTTCTTGGTTATAACCCTTTTTAGAAAAATCAAATATAATACATATCTTTATAACATGATGAAGGAGACATAAAAATGGGTGAGCTCAAATGATCAGTAATGGTGAACAAGGGAGATATGTAAACATAATATTTATCATATGGGTATGATAACCTTATCATGAAAATAAAAATATCATACCCTACATATCAAGGATCATATAAATGAATCCTGGAATAAAAAATGGTATCTCGTAAGACATGAATCATAAAGAAATAAAAAACATAATACATGAATGTATAACATATTAATAAAACATGAAATTGTGACAGATGACCATATATAATTATTTATATAGTATATAAGGCATTCATACTGAGACCATATTAGTGGACAATGTCCTTTACTGATCCGGCTTCACACCCCATTCCAGCCATGTATTACTGAACTGAGTTAACTCCCTATTCTGACCCAATAATACTAAACATAGTTCATTTCCCTTTCACACTTTATAATACTGAACTAGTTTCATTTACCATTACTACCATATATATGTCATGAGATATAACTCATTACCCAATGAATTAGTGGGATATATAGGTCCTACCCATCTCATAATTAAATAATACATACATGTTCAACAAGATCATCAATAAAAATATCATAACCCTTGACATGAAATGGGTTTTATAAACTTGTAATAACATCATAAAATGTAGAAAGAGACATGTTGCATAATCATTTCATCAGGATCATAACCCACGAATAGAAATTGGTTTCAAAATCATATAACCCGTGAAATAGGAAAGGGTTTCATAAATATTATGCCATCAAAACATAACCCATTCAAAGAAATTATATGAATGTAAACATTTAATTATTCCCTAGAAAGAAACGATTAACACCAAAAGATGTTATCTTATATTAGAAATAATTTTTAAATATATTTTTAAAAAATATTTCTTGAGGAAAATATCTTTTTTATATTGAAAATGTTTTTTAAAACATAAAGCCTTTTGAAACCCATTTTCGTTAAAAATAGTTTTGAAAACTTATAAAGGAATAATTGAAAGCTATAAAACTTTTTAAAAATATTTTTTTCTGGATAATCACCTTGAAATATATTTTTCAAAAAAATTAAAAACTTTTTCAAAACATTGTTTTTGAATACAATGGATTTCTGACTGAAGATAGAGATAGTAGGATTTTAATTAAAAACATTAACTTAACAAAAAAAGAGTGGAAAATGGTACTAACACCTGATGATATCTTGAAAAAATATAGGAGAAGTAAAATCATGAATATTAATGATATATGGATCATAATATTTCATTTAATACGCATACTCACTAACAATCTTGAAAAGTGATGAGGTTGTATTAAATAAACTCTTACCAATTGGTTACTTGGGATCATACTGTTCATGTAAGAAAATAAAATTAATTATGCATAAAATAGAATTAAAATAAGGATATTCATGATATAACATGTAAAATTTAATTATATACACCGTTAGAAAGAGTTGAGGTTTATAACAAAACATTAGTCTCAAAGAAGGAAAATTGAGACAAAACCTTTTTACTGATTTGGTAAATTTTGAAACATAAACCCCATGAAAGAAAGATCATAAAAATGGATATATAAATAACCATAAATTAAATTATAGGAATCATTGAAAACAGTTATGGCTAGTACATATACCACAAAAAAGGATAGAGTGGTGAACAAATCATGTATCTCAGAAAAAAAAAGTGAGATGAAATCCCCTTACCTTGTGTCTTGACTGTCTTTGTACTCGTTCAAACCATCTGTATAATAAATATAAATTTATTAGAAATATTTTAAATAAAAATATTATTATATATAATACAATATATGGTTTTATTAAGAGATTATATTACCCTATTATTAACCATCTAATGTTAAGGTTTCACTTTTGATAATATTTTCTTTGTTTTTCGCATGTATCTTAATTTGTTATATATTTAGTATTTATAATTAAAATCATGGTTTAAATAATCTAAAACATTATATTAAAATAATTTATATAAATTATATATGTATTATAATAGTCTATATAAAATATAATTATGAAATGGAATACACTGTTTATGGAGACGTTAGGCCGTACGTACGTACTAACGCTATTTCTATTTAATTATCATGTTGAAAGAATGAAAGTAAAATATATATATGTATATATATTAATATATATATAATTATTACCGAAGATATATAATAACACTTATATCTTACACATTCACTAAAACCATCATTAATATAATCCCTACAGTGTATGAACGAATCATATCTCTCTGAGGGGGCGGTAGTCGACACGTCCTTATACAAAATTATTGCATTAACGCAAAATGGAAAGTAAAAATTATATATGTTCTAAACGTAATAAATAAGATTAAATAAAAAATTAATACAATATATCTAATAGATAAATATAGTGTCCATCATAGGTTGAACTGAATATTTAACACTCATCATTTAGTAAGGCGATAGTTCGCCTTACAAGTAAATACTATGTTCTTTACCCATTAGACGGGGGAGTCCGTAAGTGTAGGTTGAAACATGAGCATAAAAAATCATATAATATTGAGAATAATGGTGTTTTTATACAATAATTGAATAAAGAGAGTGTATATGGTGGATGAATAAAATAAAAGAAATGACATGATAGAAGATGTTACCTCTTAATCGGGTAAGTCCTTTTGGTTTGTACTGAAGGGATTTCTTGAATATCGTTATGCACAAGGGAAGGATCCTATGAGAAATGGAGTGATTTTAAGAAGTTTATTGGGTATATCATGTACAATCTTAAGATGTTTGATACATGTTATGAATTGGGAGAGGTGTAGGCCTTTATAGGGAAAGAGGAGTGACAGCCTTGTAAATTTTTTAAGAGAGAATTCCACACATATTTATTCATGTTGAAAGTGGATGAAATAATGATCCAAAGTCAATAAAAATGAATATAGCATCAATATATGTCCATAAAATAGAGTTTGTACAATTTATATTTCTCTTTCGGCCTTAAGGATATGGTTCAGACCCTTATTATGCCTAATTTAACCTTAATTGATGTAATTAATTTTAATCACTTTCACTAATATATTTGGTCAAAAACTAAGTTTCCTCAAAAACATATTTTAAAATTTTCATAAAGCCACTTTTAGGGTTAGCGGGCACCTGCACATCATCACCCAAAATTCAACATAACACAACGGGGAAATTCAAAATTCAAAATCCTACAAAAAATTCAAATTCCGAGCTGTCAGAAATCACTTCAACGAAATCACCGTGAATCCCGTGAACCCTACATTTTCACGCCAGAGAAAATGTTAGAAATTAAAATCATTCATTAAAGAGTCCTCGATTCCAATAACATCATATCAGGCCACTCCACCACATGGAACGAGGCCTGACATGACGGGTCAAAATCTGGTTTTTTTCCCTATTCATCCAAAAAATAAGTTTGTCAGAAAAATTTTAAAAACTCACCCTAACGAAATTTTTGAAATGTTGAATTCAAATTTTTTTTATTTTCTACAATTATATTTATAAATGTTTCTAAAATTAATTTTATCACTTCTAACAGAAGGACAATAAGAAGATTTCATTTGAGAAAACAATATTTTTAAACATATAAGGACTTTACCAAAAATCACATATTTAATTTTAAATATTTTTTATTTATCTAAAAAATTTATAAAAAATATTTTAAAATTGGTTTTTACAATTCATATTACTATTTTTAATAGAAAGGTTAAAATTATCTCATATAAATAATTATAATAATAAAATGATGTTTCATAGAAACATCGGTCTTGCGTGTAACGTACACGATGTCAATGTTCTAGGTAACATACTCCATGTTGATGTTCTTTTTAACATATTCCAAGTCAATTATCAATTTAATGTATGAAAAATTCGTGCCATGTGAATGTAATGTTTGACATGGTGCATTTTAAGACATAAATGGCGATTTAATTTATTCGAAAAAGGTTCATAAATCTCAGGGTGTTACAAATATTTAATTAAAAGGTTAATTATAGTTTGAAAATATTAGATGATATAATTATGATGTAATTGAGTTCTCTATTGTGTAAATAAATATGTTTAATGAGACATTGGTCTAGACTTCTCACTAACATGATGTGTTATTCCTTTTTTTGGAAATGTCTGGGTTTGGTACTTATCGATCAATGATTACTCTTACGAGGATTACTGATTTTATATAATTACAAGACTTTATCGAAAAGGGTTTCCATATAAATTATTTAGGGGATACATTTGGATATATTTTTTACTATATTTTTCTTATAATTTCGGTTTGTATCAAGACCTATGAGTTGGGTAAAGAGTTGCACAACAATAGTATTTGAACATATCAATTTTATAGATAGAATAAGGGTTAAAAATAAATAATTAGAGAATTCTTACATGTAAGGAGAAAGGTAATATAATATTATGAGATATTAAATCCACTTTAGAAATGCTGAGTTTCTGATTCATTTTAAGGAAAACACTATTATTGACATTAATCATTAATTTGGGTGGTTTCATGCCAAAGTTTGGATCTTATAGATTATATTATGTCCGAAATAATGTAATGAGATGAACAAAAGAGTTAGGTTCCTTGTTTATGGAATTTTGTTGTTTAAACTTATTTGGGAAGCCCTTAAGAAGGATACCAATGAAATAGTATTGATTTTATTAACTTGATTTATTGGGAAATTATTTTTCACTCAAGCATCCTAGAGTAATATAGGTTATCATTGGCATGATAGCCTATATAAATAGTTTACTGTTGGTGTGAATCCCAAAGTAGACTAATTTCAAATATAAATTTGAATTTTATTCCACTAATAGATAAAATTAATATTAAAAGGGGTCATCATTATTGTGGGTAAGTGTTTAATAAAATTTCATAGTGAGTGAATTTGAAACATTATACACATTTGAAAAAAGATCCTTTTGGAGATAAAATTGCATCATCATCATTGAGAATGACTCTTAGGATAATCATAAAAAGTATAAAAATAATGAAATAAAATTATTACACTAATATAGAAATTTGGGAATAGTTCTCCTATAAGAATAAAAAATATACGTGTTAAATAAACCAATTCCCATTGAAACCCATTATTATGAAGCTATTAAGGTAGAGAAGACTGTTTTTCATTAAAATAAAAGGGATTATCTTAATGTATCAAAATTCGTGTCTCTATAGATCTAACACTCTATAAGAAATATGAAACCAATTATTTCTAAGGGTTGATTGATAACATGAAAATGTTATATTAGGAAAAAGAAATACAAGAGAGATATAATTTTTCTAAAGCACCCTTCTAGTTTAATATGATAGAAGGTACCTCATATTCTTCTAATATTATAAATATTATTGGGTAAGTATATGAAATTGATTTTCTTGAGAAACCTTTAGAAATTGACATGGATAATAATTTTATTTTAGAATATTAATAAAAAATGATAGAGTAGTTTTTTATAAATTAAAATATGAATGAACTTTGGACATTATTTTTAGAGAAAATCAATATATTAAGGATAATTGACCATGACATGGGAGGTCAAAGATAAAATACAATGTTTATAGAAAAAGGGGAAAATTTTAAACCTAAATAAAAACAGGTTTGTTTGAAAGTCCAATATCGGATTTTCTAATATCCAATAAATGTCTTTAAAAATAATGTGTTTTTTTGAAGTAAGAAGAATATTTCAATTGTAGCAAGTTTGGTCAGTGGGGGAGGAATATCATAGAGTACTCAAATGGTAAAAAAACCCAGTGGATAATTCATATGTGGTATAATGCTATAGAAATAAACTCTTAGATTTTTAAGAATATATAAAATCAAATATATATTTCAAAAGTATTGAAAATATAGTAAACATAAAAATTGAAGATGATTTGATTGATAGAGGTTAATGTACATATTCAAGTGAATTAGTAATGGGTCACTACATTATGGTTTTTAATGAGGTTGATTATATCAATGATATTTAGGGTGAATATCACGATTGTGTATTTCTGTCTTTTTTTCATCTTATATGGTAAGAGGAGTTACTGTAAACAATATTTTTTCTCAACAAATAATATATTGTTTTAATAAAAATGGTTATGTTTTGATATATTTCTTTTAAATGTTTCAAAATTATATTAATATGAGTTTTATCTAGGATAAAATTTATTATCTAGAACATTTTTTAAAATATCAGAAATAGTTCCAACTATATTCTGTGGAATATTTAATGATAAATATATTATTCTCAAAATAATAATCTAAATAGGTAGAATATTATATATGATATAATCACATTAAGATATTTTAAAATTGTTTGAAATAAATGGAATATGTGTTATTTCCTACCATAAAATATTTTTTTGTATCATAGATTGATATTCCAAATATAATATTGTTTCTAGGAGGCTGGCGTGAGTGTATTTGGACTTACAGAAGTTCAAGAACAAAAAATAAAATTATAATGGTCAAATTCAAATCAAATGCCACCTAATGTCCTGAAAATGGATTTATGGAATGTCATTAATGAGAATAATAAATATTAACGTTTTGTTAATATATGAAAGTGAATGCCACTTTATATCACAATGAAATTTGAGACATATAAGAACTACTTTGGGATACTCAAATCACTAAGAGGGGATGGGGTGAATCAGAATTGTGGAATTTTTTAAACCATTTAATAATTTTTATTTGTTTACATCATAGACCAGTTTCAATCTTGATTATCTTATTCTCTCTTATTTATCAAATGAACATATATAAAAGAAAGTAAAATAAATGACACGATATTTTTATAAGGTTTACTACTCAATATGTATATCTAGTCTTTGTTGGGTTTGGTTATGGACAATACGTATCAACTATAATGAAATACATATTTATTATGGGTTTTCTTGAAAATAATCCACAGCCCAAGTTTGGTTCTATACACTTTAGGAGGGGGATAAAAAATGATCCTAACTCCCTGAATAGGAGTATTCTTTGGCCAAATGTAGCTCTTCGATTGTTCTTTATACTACATATATAGACAGTCACCAACATCTTATTTTCATAATATGAATCACCAAGATAGTATACCACCTATGATGCTTCTATAATATGTTTTAGGGATACAATTTTAATCATTTATCTCTTCTCTTAATTGTGTAGAAATGAAAAATAAAACCATCTTATTCATTGTAGAAAACATAATGCCACTATTCTTAGTCCAATTTGAAGACATCTTCTTCACCTTCATATAGAAAATTGTACATTTGATAACTCTTCACTATATGATTATATATATCCATTCCTATATATCTGATAATTGTTTTTTGGTATAAGTTTATTTGACACCTATTTTTCAATTTCCTTCTTATTCTACCATTCCTATGAAATAAATCAATAGAAAAAAATCTATTTGGTATCATTTTTTTTATATTTTAAATCTATTAATTAAATGGTTGGTAGCTTCTAGTATGATTATTTCTTACTAACTTCATCTAGTGATTTAATTCTATATCTAATTCTTTTTCTCCATTTTGTACCCCCTAATTCATCTAGAACTAAAGCAAATGAATCATTGACCCATATAAAATTTATCTCAAACTTCATGGATGAAGCTTCCCTATGGTATTTCACTTATTTATAATTATTTATAACTGAAACCACTCTAATTACATCAACAATAGTACAATAACATGACAAACTAACACCCCATTACATAGGTATTGATCCTCCGCCATTTTAGGGTGAATAACATACTTTAAAATTCAAATTTTCCACATTTTTTTTAAATTAACAGTCAAAATATTAAACAATTTACTTCCTTAAATCATCTGAAATGTTGATAAATTTTCTTAAGACTAAACATCAAATAATTCATTTAAACCATCCAAAGATATCAGTGAGAATCATTATTTTTTTCTGTGATTATTGAAACATTGAATGACCATCTCAACATCATCACATTAATGAATTTATAAAAAACATGTAAAGATATTTGAGACTCTTATCCTATAAAACATCATTATAATATTATTTATTCACCCTAAAATTATTTCTCAAGACTATTTATCAATCTAATGGGTTCCAAAATGATTTTCTATTTACCTTTGTCCAACAAAACCATGATGATCTGCTATTATCTTTTAGTCTGATGACTTCATAGAACTACATTTCCTAATGTGGTTCCATCATAACATCACTATCTTACTACTTTATAACTGATCATTTAGTAGAATCACATAGTTTATTTTCCTGATGAACTTGATCTAACAAATGATTCAATCCTCTATTTGATAAATTAATATAGAGGTTTACATCTGATTTTACTTCATAAAAAACATTTTTCCAATTCCACTTATCATAAACCTCAGTAATAGCTTCCAAAATAATTATCAACTTGATCTCTGTACTAGTCAATGCATTAGAATTTCTAATGTTCTTAATATGAAATGACTTCAACATAATTTCCACTATTTAGGGATAATTTAGTTGTTTCTCCTTCACAAATTCCTAGGAACAATTGAAAATTTATCTACAAGAAAACTCATGTGACTGATGAAATACATAGAAAACCATCATATGATACTGTTTCATTTAACCCTATTTTTGATGAACTTTATTCAATAACATTTTTCTGATGAACCAACCATTTCTTATTTAGTGGACTCAAAAACATTCATTTTTTTAGCATCTTTAAAACATGGGATTGTCTGGTGGACTATATTGGATAAAAAATTCCATCATATTGAATATTTAAAATGAGATTTCCTTGATTAATCTCTTTACAACATTTTTAAAAATTCCTATGGTTGAAATACATTATTTTTATCTGACCAACAATACTTTTTACTACCAAAAAATTGAATGATGGCATTAATACTATGATTATAAAAAAAATCATAACACTAACTTTTTTATAGCCAAACATCCAACTCCACCTTTCTTACTAAATCTTAGATCATGATAAATTTTAATAATCATGATGTTTGATTCTTAAGGAATATAAAATCATCACTTTATTTTTCTTTATCAACTTCTAGACATGAGATTGTATTAATACCATAAGGTATTGTATGGTTTAAAAAATAAAGAACACATCACACAACTTTTACTAACAAGTGTTTGGATGAATTTTTTCAATATAAATTTAAATTTATTTTATGTTAGAGTTTGGTTCCATTCTTTATCATATCATTATATAATTTTATAATACATCCACTTGACTTAGTATGTTCATCTTGATCCATTGGAATTTATCTATTAGACTCAGATATCTCTATTTGGTGTCATTATATACAAAATATTCTTATATAACATTCTTTAAGGAAACATTAAAATGTTGATAAATAATTTTCCTCTACAATCATAAACGACATGGTTGAGATAATATGAAAAAATTACCAATCATTATTAGTAATCTCAAAGTCTAAAATGAACTTTCTCCTTTCATGTAATGAATATTATGCAACTCTTTCAAATGCAGCAACACTGTGTATCTTCTTCAAAGATAACAAAGACTAAACACTTATTTCATTCTTATTATAATCATTAATGATGAATCAACTTCATAACCATGTTTTGATACATCAACCAAACATTTTAGAAAATGATTCATTAACCTATTCAATATCTTCAACATCTTGACATCACTGGAATCTTTGTATTTAATTAATAAACACATAAAACTATTGAAAATATATAAAACTTACACACAATGTTGGATCTTAAATCCCCCCTTTTAATTTTCTTGAAATAAAATCAAAGTTACTTTAAAATGAATATGACAATATGTGAATATTTATGTTCTTTCCCTCCCTTTCATCTCAAGCCTTCATTTCAATATCTCTCACCATTATTAAAAATAAATACAAAGTTCATGGGAAAAGGATATCATTTCATTCTTATGAAATGTTCCATCAATCATTTCAATATAAATTTATGTTAAATATTATTAGTATAGAAATGTAGAGGACAATATTTCGACAAAAATCTCTCCTTTATCAACTAATATTCATACCTCATGAAATGATAACACATAATATTTTCCTCAAGGGTTATACACTTGTATTATTTTTTGAATATACTAATAGAGATATAAAATCATTATATAATAAATTAACCAAAAACCACTACACTCACTTTAAAAATCCAAATCCATATTTTTATATTTTTTAAAATACAATTTATGGTTACGTGTGAACCAAATAGGTACCTAAAATAAAAAAAATCCACCAAAAAGGGTCATATGTTCCAAAATCAAAATCCCGCCTGATAAATTCTAAATTCAAATAGCCGTATACAGCTTAACCATGAGGTATGATCCTATTCCAACATGCCACACTTAAAATGAGGTTGAATTTCCTGAGATAAATAAGGAACCACCATTGTGGTCTCCTGAAGGAATCCACTATTGTCATCATCAACCCCAATACCATCAGAACCACCACCTCCATCCATTGTAAACATTGAAGACCAGCATACACCCTAGATGAACAACTTTGATCGAGAAAACATTGAGAACAACCAAATCCACCACCATCACCAAAATAAATACAAATAAAACAATTAGGAAAACAATCCTGAACCAGGAACCAATGTCCTCACAGAAGAAGCACTCTAATCCAAAACATAATACCCTCACAAACATCATTGAATCAAACTATGAACCACCAAACCATAATGGGAATGTAAATTTGGTCTAAAAACATCATTGATTATGAATCACATCGAACCTCAAACATTGAATCAAAATAAACATTATAAAGGAAGTACCATTAGAAATCCTAAGGAACCCAAAGGAGGTGGTTCCACCTGGTACATCGTCGACCACCCAAACATCAAATCTGAAAACCTCTATGAGAACCACTACAAAAAACCGAATTGAGTTGGAGTGATAGAGCATGAATCTAGAGTAGTGTTCAAGGTAGGATAGGGAATCATCAGTGAACCATAACCGTTTCTAGGACTAAAAACCGTGACATTCAAAACCCTACCTAGGGAACCAACAATCCTCCACAACAACGCATTCATCAAAGAAATGAAATAATAATTATACCACTATGCAAAAAACCCCAATGCCAAACCACATGTAGCTCCCCATGGACATCAATGATGCCTCATCCAACACCTCCTAGAAAAAACTCAAAAAATGAATTCTCCTGGATAGGAAGGTAAGAATTCATAAAGTAGAAGGTAAGAGGAGTGGAAGAGTGGATGAAGACTTCAACAATGAGAAACAACAACATAAAATGTTATCTTTATTAGAATGGGACCAAAAAACCTCATTAATAGAATCCAGATTGCTATGAACACCATCTTGTAAGGAGAAAAAAATGAAAGAAGGAAATCCCACTAGAGTGAGAGAACTATATGATAAATGGGAGATGGGAGAAATATGGGATATAGAGGAGGTAGTATGGGGAAAGAGGGGAGGCGGAGGCATTTCTAGAGAGGAATCATAAATGAATCCCAATCCAAATAGTATGATATAATTTATTGGTACACTTCTGTACTTCAACTTTTATTATTTCAATGGTCTATTGGATTTATCAACCTTTTTGTTTTGATTCATTTTTGTAACCAAGGATGAGAGATCTAGAAATATATACCTATTTCAATGGAACTTTTCAATAATAGTACACAATAATAATTTTTATTCGAAATAATAATTCTAGTATCCTTAATCACACAATCCACTTGTCTCCCCTCATGGAGAACTTTTTTATGATATTAATAATGATTAATACATTAAATCTGTATTCTTTAGAAACGTTATGTTGAAAATACACCAAAATGGATCTTCCTTATATAGTTGTCCAGGAATTTGGAAATTTATATATCTTTACCAAGGATGAACTTTGTTAATGTATTCCTTTGGAATTTGAAATGAATGATTAAATAAATATGGGATGTTATTTACTTTTCTATTATGTGTTTAAAACAAATAGTTCTACTTTATAATGGATGTTCCACTCAGAATATTTTTCAATGAACCATCTTAGGAAAAATTCTAGGATGGTAAATTCCTTAAAGGATGCTATCTAATGTAGAATACCCACCCACTTTCATATATTATACCTCAAAAAAACATCTTTCACCTTAAATTCCATGATTTGAAAGGGAAAATACAATACAGAATTTTTTAGTGAATATTTTGTCTCTTCTTTGCTTCTCAATGTGGACAAAAATGCCGAGATGGTTTTCCCAATCATTATTATCTATCTCCTCCATTATTTATTATAAGACATATAAGTTTAATGAGGATTGAAGTAGTATGGATGTTATCACTTCCTCAATTTATTTGTGCATAAAAATTTTCTCTTCTAAATATACATTAAGGAACTTGTATCACCCAGGGAAACTTTAATCTTCTTTAATAACTCTTCATATGTTGTAATAATTGTCAAACAATATCTAAGAGTTTTTAAAACCAATTTTCACCTCACATATATAACTTATTTAAAATAATAGTTTTCTTGTGTTGAAAACCTCTCACGATCATTGAATTATTCTTATGGAATATTTTATTGCCCTTTTAAACTATTCTTTTCATTTGACTGTTAAAATTTTATTACTCCATTTAAATATTCTGGATATATTACTAAAATATCATTATGTACATTGGTATAATGTTTATGTTTTTCACATGGATTCTTCTGAGATCAATTCTTATCATCAGTTCATTTAGATGATGCATAATTACATAACTTATATGATTTGGAATCCAAGGACATACTACCATTAATTCTTAAAGTATTATTAGGTTAATTTATGTTGGAAACATTATTCTTCTAATTTTATGAGGTTATTTATTCTTTCTTAACCAACTTATGTGGTTTTATTTTCTTATCATATTTAGATACATATTGAGATGAGGATGTACCAACATTATGACCGCCATTATTTCATACATCACAAACACTTTTAATCATTAAAAATGATTTAGAATTATATATACTTTTGTTACTCCCTAGAGGTTATGTATTTATATTTTCCTTCTACCCCTTGGAATGGGATTAATTTCTGCTTTAGTATTTATCGAATAACACCAACAATCTAATACACAATGCATGAATTTGTTGCAATACCAATATTGAACCATAAACCATGATATTTTAATATCTTTAGTATACTGATTTTCATATTCCTTCACAAATTGTTGTTCTCTTCATAGGGAAACGACTCCCACAGTCGTTTTTAATATCCACCCTAGTGATTGTGGTAGGATTCTTATCAATTTTATTCATATATACTGTTAAATTTTTAATTTTTAATCATGAATATTTTTAGAGTGCAAATTTATATTAAACATTATAAAAAGGTACTTATGGTACCTATTTACCACATCTACATGAAATAGATCATTAAATTAAGTCATGATCTTCTTATCACATGTTAAATTTCCTTTAAAATTATAATCTTCTATTAAGTAATGAGTAGTATCAAAATATTTACTCTTATTTTGTGAATAAATAATATATTTCATTTTATATATGGGCTAGTTAAGATTCAAATTCTTGACACCTCATATTGATGGTTTTCTTTTGATCATCAATCATAACCTCATTCTATCCACAATCCTTCTTTATTATTTCAACTTCCTATTCATATAAAATAATTTTTTAAAACAAATATTAAAGTTCATTAATATTCATGGATTTTATTTCCGTATTAATATAAAATAAGTTTGTTTTTAATAAAGATTCATGTTCCTTAATCTTCTTGGATTTTACTTCAAATTTCAAATCGTTTACATCAATGTTGTTTTTTATCTTTACATCAATTGAATGGATCTTTTCTTCCAGAGATTTTTTGAATCAATATTTTTATTTAAATTCTTTAGGTTATTTAATTCAAGGTTTAAGGTTCTTATTTATTGATCCACTTTTATTTTCTAAATGTTTATAACATACATATATAGATTTTAACATTTTATAACCTTTTCATTTAAATCCATCTCCATATAATCTGATTTTTATTCCTAGTGGGTGATCTATTTATATATTATAATGACCATATATTCTCATACATTAACATTATATAACTTTTTTGAAATTCTTAAAAAATTATACAAAAAATACCTAATGTCTGTATTGTTCTATTTTATTTGGAAACATGGAAACATAAACACTGATATATAAATGGGATACATCATCAACCACTTGGTTATTATTGACAAGAACCATTCCGGGAAACATTAAACATAATAAATATCTTCTTAACTTGAAGGATGTAAACATAAAAATGGGTGATCTCAGATTCTCATCATGGTTAAACAAGGGAGATATGTAAGCATAGTTTTGAACATAAGGGTATGATAACATGATCATAAAAATAAAATATAATACCTTGTATATCAATGATCATAAAAATGTATCATGTAATAAATCTTGAAAGTTAATAATACATGAATAATTAAGAAATAAAGAAAATAAAATTGAAATCATAACATAGAAATAAAACATGGAATTGTGGTAGACACATAAATATGACGTCCATAGTAGCCAAGACATCACTACCAAGACCTTATTAGCAGAACGAGTTCACTCCTCATACCATCTTGGTAGTCATGGTTCACTCCCATGTCCATATTAGTAGCATGGTTTCACTCCTAATACTATATTGGTAGTCATGGTTTACTCCCATGACGTTCTTAGTAGTGGATGTTCACTCCCAATAATATCTTATTCTATCTAGTGAGATATAAATCTTTACCGTATACATTGAATGGAGAAATAAATCCCACCCATCTAATAATGATATCATACTTACATATTAAAAAAATTTATAAATAATAATATCATAACCCATGAAATGAAATGGGTTTTATAAACATGTAATCATATCATAACCTTTTGAAAAATATATAGGTTTTTTAATGATTTCATAAAAATAATAACCCATGAATAGAACTAGGTTTCAAAAGAATATGAACCTTGAAATAGAAACCATATTAATAAACATAATTCCATAAAAAACATAATCCATTTAGGCAAATAATAATAATACAAACATTGAATAATTTTCCCAGAAAGGCCTGAGTGACACCAATGGATGTCATCTTAGATGGTAAATAAGTTTGAAAGATATTTTAAAAACATTTCATGAAGAAAATATCTATTATTCATTGAAAAAATAATTTTAAAAAATTAAAATTTCTTGAAAACATTTTTCCTTGAAAATTATATCCAATGAAAATTTGAAAACATTTCTTAAAACATTTATGAAAACATGATTTTTGAAATAAAACTTATTTTAAACTAAATAGAAAAATATTATTATATTTTTCATAAAACATTTTCTTAACTATCCTAAGTAAAAAAGAGTTGAAAAAGGAACCAATACATTGATATATCTATAAAACATATATTATAAATAAACACATGAGAATGATTGAGATATGGATCACAAGATTTTGTCAAATGAAGCATAATCATTAATAATCTCGAACGGTTATGAGACCGTTTCAATAAACTCTTACTACTGTGTAACTTTGGATCATACGCTCCATGTATTAAAAGAATGTTACATGAAGAATATGATATAATGAAAATAGGTGGATTCATTATATAAAATTTCAAATTTATTTATATACTCCTCGAAAAGGAATGTTCGTGTATAACAAAATATGTGTCTCAAAAAAGGAAAATTTAGATAAAACTGTCTCACTGTTTTGGTAACATTTGAAACATTCACCCGATGAAAAAAAGATCATATAATAGATATTTAAATAAAAATAAATTTAATAATTATAATAATTTTATACATTCATGGTCAGTATATACACCACATAAATGAAAAGAGTGGGTTTTCAGTCATGTATCTCATATAAATAAAGAGTGAGATGAAATTTCTATTACCTTATGTCTTGACTCGCAATATACTCATTCAAAAACATATAAAAAAAATTATTATAAATATTTTATATAAGAATATTATTAAATTTAATACCATATATTTTTTTATTATGACCTTATATTACCCTCTTGTTAGAAATCCTATGTTAAGGTTTCACATCGAGTAATATTCACTTTATTCTTCGCATGTTTCATAATTTGTTATATCTTTTGTACTTATACTTATACCATGATTTACAAAATGTAAATAATTATATAATTTTTCTGTATATTTTATATATGTGTATTATAATATTCTATAGAATATATATTTATGAAATGGAATACACCATTCATGGATATGGTAAGTAGTACGTATGCTTGAACATTGATTCCATTTTTTGTTAAATTGATTGAAAGAAGGTAAATGAAATATGTGTATATATATGTATATATATCAATATTCCAGTATAATTATTATATCATATATATCATATAATTCCACTAAACCCATCATTAATACATTCCATGAAGTGTGTGTTAACGAATCACATCGATTTGAGGGGGCGGCAGTCCACACTTCTTCAAACAAAATTATCATATTTATACCAAATGAAATGTACAAATAAATGTGTGGTAAAAGTATTAAATAATATTAAATACATAATAAATATAATATATAACATATATAAATAAAGTTTCCAATATAATTTTCACCATGATAGGAGGTAAAAAATGAACAATCATCGTTTAGTGACGGGGTAGTTCGCCATACACATAAACAGTATGTATGTTACCAATTAGATGGAGGTGTGTGTATGTTTAGGTCAAAATAATAGAATAAAAATATCCTAGTTTATTTAATATAATGGTTTTTTATGCACTCATATAATATAGATAGTAGAGAGGGTGGAGAAAGAAAATAAAAGAAAGGTCTTTGAGGGAAGATGTTACCTCTTAATCGGGTAACTCCTTCTGGTTTGTGACAACATGCTCACATTTTTTACTTAATTATCATGAGTAGGATTCTAGGATGAAGGGATTTATTTTTGGAGCTTATTTTAGGGGGTTGTTTTTTATCCAAGAGGCTTGAGAGGTGTGCAGAAGTTGGAGGAGAGGAGGCCTTTTTATAGTGGGGGAGGAGTGGTACTCTTGTAATATTCTGAAAATGGAATTCCACACATATTTTTCAAATTCTACGTGGATAATATAATGGAACCAATTTGATCCAATGGATTATAGGGTCAAAATATGTCCATAACATGTCTCTAGGAAAAGTTTATATGTCTTTTTGTGTCTTAAATTTAGGGTTTAGTACATTCTTAACCTCATTTTTCTCTTAATCATTATAACTAATTATAATCACATTCTATAATGTTATTTGTCAGAAAATAATTTTAACCTTTTAGAAATTATTTTTAATTCTGATTCTAAATATGTAATCCATTTTTTCAAATTACAATATTAGAAGTGGTGGAAATTAATTTAAAATAAATCCTACAGATATGATGACACTGTGAGTTTTTAAAGTACAAATGATAAAAAAAATTCTATGTTTTATATCTAATTTCAATGTGAGGAAATAGTATATTTAAACATATAAAGAATTTACAAAAAATTATATCTGTCATTACCAATAAAATATTTATAAACAATATTTGAAAAGTAGTTATTACTACTCATATAACCATGTTTAATGGATATGTTATAATTATGTCATTTAAATAATTATAATAATAAATTGATGTTTTATTCAAACATCTGTGTCACATGTAACGTACACCAAGTCGGTATTCTATGTAACATACACCAAGACAATTTTCCATGTAACATATGCTGAGTTAGTGTTGTGTGAAAGTAATGTTCGCCTTGGTTCATCACAAGACATAAAATAAACATTTAATTTATTCAATAAAAAAGGTAAGTAAAAACATGGGGTGTTACATTCTACCCCCCCCCCCCCATTAAAATAAAAATTTCGCTCAAAATTCCTCACTTGGGTAAAAAAATGATGATACTTCTTGTTCCTCATATCCAAAAGTTACCACATATCTTCCTCTAACAATTTATTTCTCTAAACAAATTTGACCAGGTGAGAGGTCTTATTTGGTAGAAATTTCTCTATATGATCTATAATTTTAACAAGTTAATTTTTTAGGAAAGATCCTTCTCCAGTGGTATGACCTCTGAGTTCAGTACATGTGAACAGTCAGGTATTTACTTACTTTGGAGATATACATGGAAGACAACATGGAATTGAGATATATTTGGAATAATTTCCATGTTATAGGCTACTATCCCGATATGATCAATAATATAAAAGATACTGATATACCTATGGCTTAATTTCTAATTCTTACAGAATCCCATAACTTCTTCCACGGTGAGATTCGTAGAAACACCTTTTCACTAACTTCAAATTCTATATCATACCAATGGTTAACAGCATAAAATTTATGACCGATTTGAGATGCATTGATATACTGCTGAATGGTTCTAACCTTCTAGAGAATTTCTTCAACAATCTCAAGTCCCAATTGCTTCCATTCTACAACTTCATCCCAACACATTGGAACTCTACAATTATTTCTGTATAGGGATTCATATGGTTCCATCTGAATGATTGAGTGAAAGATATTTTTTTATGAAAACTAAAATAATGGAAGGTTTTGATCCCAACCACCGTTGAAATCAAGAGAATAATATCTCAATATATCCTATTTGGTTTGATATGATCCTTCAGACTGATCATATATCTAAGGATGATAAGTAGTGATGAAACTCAATTCTATATCATGTTCTTTCTAAATACATCACCAAAACATTGAGGTGATCCTTGGATTCCAATTTGATACAATAGAACGTGTTACATCATTCTACCTTACAACTTCCTCAATGAATATCCTAGAAAGATGATCCAGAGAGAAGTATCCATTGATTGCAATGCAGTTTCATGGCTTAGATAGGAAATATACTACCACCCAAATAGAATTAAACCCTTTAGAGGTTTTGGGTAGTCCAATGAAAATGTAAATAGTTATGTTCTCCAATTTATATTCTTGTATAGGTAACTAATGCAACATCACTTTAGAATTTTATCATTCAGCCTTAACATGTGAGAAAACTAAGCATCAAAATACAAACATTTCCATATCTCCCTTCATTCCATCCCACAAAAAGTATTCTTTCACATCCTTATACATATTCATACTACCAGGATGAATAGAGAATGAAGAAGTATGAGATTTATCTAAAAGATTATTCCTTAAATATGATATAGAAGGAACACAAACATGGTTCTTGAACCTTATCCTTCTATCTTGATCAAGGTTAAACTCTGAAACATTAAGGAATTAATTTTTTAGCTCTATATCTTCCTTTTATGCTCCCTTAATATTTACTTTGAAAGTGGGTTGAACATTAATTTGAGAAAGATAATATTTTCTTCCTTCCATCAGGATTTAAAGATCCATACTTTTCATATCCAGAAATATTGGATCTTCTGCAACCCTCATCACAAATAAGATATCATGATCCTTTTGACTCAAAACATAGACCACCTTGTTCGCTTTCCCAGGGTGGTAATTTATTGAGCAGTCCTAATAATTTATCATCTCTAACCATATTATACTCAACATGTTAAAATCATTTAGTGTGAATACATATTTCCATCTTTTATTATTGGTATATATATCACACTTTTCTCCATAAATATAATTCTTCCATAACATTATTTAAAAAATTATTGATGTTATCTCCAAATCATGAGTTGGGTAATTTTAATTTTGAATCATCAACGGTCGTGAGACATAAGAAATAAAAATGTTATTATTCATTAGAAGACATCCCAATCCATTCTTGGATGCATCCTTAATGATTAAAAACCCTTCTACACTATACGTTAATGTATGAATTGGTGCATTAACTAACCTTCTTTTAACTTCCTTGATATTTTCCTAACATTCATATATCCAGAGTAACTTAACACCCTACCAAGTTTACATGGTATGAGGATTAAATAGTTGTGATATATTTCCCACAAACCATTGATAATATCTAGGTAAACCAACAAATCTATAGATCTCAGTCACCATTGTTGGTCCAGGCTAGCATTCAAAAGCCTTTGTCTTTGATGGATTTACTACTATACCATCTCTTGAGAATAGGTGACCCAAAAATGATACTGTTTTCATACAAAATTAACACTTTGAAAAATTTCATATAGATTATCCTTCCTTAGGGTATTTAGTAAAATTTTCAATGGATATTCATGTTATTCCTTGCTCTTTAAATAGATAAAAATATCATATATAAATACGACCACAAACTGATTAGAGTAATCTCTAAAGTCCCTATTAATAAAATCCATGAAGACAAACAGGGAATTAGTCAGATCAAAAGTTATCACAATATATGCATAGTTTCCATACCTTGAATTGAATATCGTCTTGGGTATATCATCCTTATTGACCCTCAATAGATGATATCCAAAATTAAGGTCAATATTGGAAAAGTATTGACCTCCATGGAGTTGATCAAACAAGTCATCAATACAAGGGAGAAGATACATGTTCTTTATTGTGATCTAGTTCAACTACATATAATCAATGTAGTGCTGCATTGATCCATATTACATTTTAATAGAAAGAACTAGTGCACCCAAGGTGACAAACATGGATGAATGAATCTGTTATCAAGGTTTTCATGGAGTTTCTTCTTCAATTCCAACAGTTCAATAGGTTCGATTCTATAAGGAGTCTTTAAAATTTGTGTGGAACTAAGTATGACTTCAATTAAGGACTCAACAACATTTGTTGGTGGAGGGATTGGAAAATCATTTAAAAAGACTTCCAAAAAATCTGGAACCATAGTCATATCATTGATGTTGATTTTCTCCCAAAACATTTGAGGCAAAAAACCATTCCCCACCAGAATTAAGACCCATACACTTGATGTAATATCCATAGGACGTTCATGATTATCATCACCTGGATAAATGATCATAGGAGGGGTTGAAATATCAAATTTAATATGCCTTCTATGGTAATTGACTTGGGATTTATGGAGAGAAATCCAATCCATGCCTATAATGACATCAAATTCAAACAAAGGAATAACGACAATATTTTTAGGAATCACATTCCCCAAATCATAAACCGAAGATGAATCATAGACTTGCGATAAAATAATCATACAATAAGTGGTTTATACTGCTGATGCCACATATAATCTTTTTGATGGAATCTTAACACCCTTATAAAATTCATTATATGTGAAAGAGTGGTTAAGTATTAAATCAAATAAGATATTTTCTGTTCTAGAGTGGATATTAATTGTACCTCATACCGCGTTGTTATCACACCCCTCTTCAAAAATATCAATTGCATGAGATTTCCCCTTACCCCCACCCACAACTTAAGAGGTCACTAAAATCGATCATCATCACCACCCCTTGGGTTTGGAAAGTGGTTAGTATAAGGACCATTCTGATTAAAGTTTTAGAAATAAATGATGGGAGGTGCATTCTATGATGATTTTTTTCTATTCACACTTTTATCTAACTTATTCCCATAACTTTGAAAATCAAACGACTGGTGGCCTTACTTTCCACACATAAAACATTTATTGTACCCCTTAAGGCATATTTTCTCCAATATTATTCCCACAATTAGAGCATTAAGGGATTATCGTCTTCTTCTCTTCATGGTTTTATATTTTCTTTTGAACTCCATATTCCTTTACTTTTCAAAACCATGAGATTGGTACCTGACTCCAACCTCTATTACAAACTTGATTGCACAACATCAATCTATTTGTAGCTACTACAGTCTCTTATTCCCAATTCCCTTCTATGAAATAGAATTAAGACACTAAAGAACCTATCTACTTTACTTTCAGATTGGATGATAATTTCTGATGCGTTCCTCGTATGTCTTGTGAAATTATCTTTGTAGGTACATATAGATTCATCATCCATATGGTTCAAATCAAGGAACTATTTATCTATCCTAGAATGAATAATATAAGGAAAATACTTATTGAAAAATTATTTCTTGAAATCATCCCATTATATTGATTCAATTTCATCTTGATTCCTTGAATTATTTATTAGATTCTATCACTACTCTACCTCACATTTTAAATGATAAACTTCCAGAATAAATTTCTAATGCTCTGAACAATAGAGAATGGGGAACACCTTTTCAGTAGTACTGATCCATTGTTATGCAACAAATTTATGGGAAGGACCTCTGAAATAAGGTGTATTTTTCCTCATAAAATACTCAACAGAATGTTATTCCCATATTTTCTCATTTTGAAGTCCACCGTGATTCATATTTTGAGAATGCTATGTTAGAATAACTACAATATTTTTCATTCTAGATCACATACCATTCGATTAAAAAGGATGAAGTTTTTTCCATTATCCTTCATAGTCACCATTAGTGCCATTCCATCGAGTCCAATTCAGTGACTAGAACCCAAATCATAGAGTAGGAAATAATTTTCATATTAAGGAACCACAAAATCATGAAAAGTAACTTATAAGATGTCGAAATTATGACATATTCCGAAATCAATGACACCTTAAGTTTATCATAGGTTATTCATAGAAAAAATATATTTAAATCCTTCATTATGGCTTATTAAGAGTGTGTTAATTCCCAAATCATATCCCCCAAGAGTGTCAAACTAGGTGTACAAGTAGACCTGTTTTTGTTTACCAGATTACCATGAGTTAGGCCTAGAACATCTTGTTGAAGTTTTTTTACCTCTAGTTAAATCTATTCCAGATCCACATACACATATATTATACAAAAATGGATGTATTTCTTGGAAACCAGTCACTTTATCCTTCAACTAAATTCTAGGTCATTTTTTTCTATACTTTCCCATATCCTTGAACTTATCATGGGACATGTCCTTAGGGTGCTCCAAAATGTTCTCTCATACTATATTCCCAAGGTTAATTAAACATTTTATGTGATACCAAATATAACAACCCTATATTTTAAAACAAAATCAATACAAAAATTTTGTGGAATACTTAAAAAATTATACAAACAGACACCAAAAGACTTTATCATTCTAGTGCCTTTGGAATCATGGAAACATAAAAAATAGTACATAGATGAGCTACAACATCTCCCACTAATTATTCGTGAAATCGACCCTTATTATACAAATAAAATATAATAAATATCTTAATAACCTAGGGGATGAAAAAATAAAAATGGGTGATCTCATATGCATAGTAAGCGTAAATAGGGGAGATACGTAAGAATAATTTTGAACCTAAGGAAATGAGAACATGATTTTGAAAATAGAAGATCATACTCTACATATCTAAGATCATAAACATGTATCATGGAATAAATCTGGGTAGTTCATAATATATGAATAATAATTAAATAAATAACATAAACCATTAAATCATAACAAAGGAATAAAACAAATAATTATGGTAGGTACATAAACATAAAATATGATTTCCATAGTAGCCAAGACATTGCTGCCAAGAGCATATTAATAGTATTGGTTAACAAACAATACTATCTTGGTATTCATGGTTCACTCCCACAGAAATCTTAGTAGCATTAGTTCACTCCTCGTACCATCTCAGTATTCATGGTTCAATTCCATAACCATATCAGTAGTCAAGGTTCACTCCCAACACCATATTTGTATATCTCATGAGATATAAATATTTTCTCATTGCATTTGGGGGGGGGGAGATATAGGTCCCAACCATCTCATAATTAAACCATACATATATGTTCCAAAAATACATGAAAAAATCATCTCTTATCCTATGAAATTAAATGGGTTTTATAAACGTGTAATCACATCCTAACTTATGGAAAATGATACAGGATACAAAATCCTTTAATATGATGAATAACTCATGAAAAGAAACTTCTTTCAAAATAATATAACCTATAAAATAGAAATCAGATCCATAAAAATCATTACATAAAAACATAATTCATTAAGTGAAATAAAATTAAATGAAACATTGAATCATTTTCCTTGAAACGCATGAGTTACATGAATGGATGTCATCTTAGATAGGAAATAAATTTGACAAATCTTGTAAAATCATTTCTTAGGGAAAATATACTTTCTATATTTAAAAACACTTTTTTGAACATTTAATTTTAAAAAAAATATTGGAAAATTATATTCTAGGATAATTTGAAAATATTTTTTGAAAACATTTATGAAAAACATGAATTTTTAAATAATATAGATTTCTAACTGAAGGGAGAAATACTGTCATATTTTTCTTAAAATAGTTTTCATAATTATCTTAAGTACTAAGGAGTAGAAAAAAGGTACTAATACATGGAGATATATTGAATACATAGGTGATAGATATACTAATGATAATTCTTGAGATATGTATCATAATATTTTTTTTCAAATGAAGCATAATCATTAACAATGTTGAAAGGTGATGATATCGTTTCAATAAACTCTTCCTACTGGGTAACATGGGATCATATTATACATGTAAGATATTTAAATCACATAACTATTATAATATAATGAAAATAATGGTTTTCATTATATACCTTGGAAAATGGAAGTATACACACATCAAAAAGTAATTTAGGTATTTAACAAAACACGTGTCTCAAAAAAGGAAAATTGAGAAAACACTGTCTTACAGATTTAGTAACATTTGAAACATTAAAACAATCAAAGAAAGATCATAAAAGGGATATTAAGATAACCCCAAACATAATTATAATAATCATTTATAACATTAATTTATAGTATACACACCACACAAAAGAAAATATTGGCATCTAAGGAATGTATCTCATGGAAATAAAGAGTAAGATTAAAGTTCTCTTCCCGTGTTGCTTGACATTCTTTGAAATCAATCGAAAAGCATGCATAATAAATATAATTTTTTTTTTAATATTTTATATAACCATATTATTATATCTAATACCATATATGGATTTATTATGAACTTATATTACCCTTTTTCAACAATCCTATGTTATGGTTCCACTTTAGGTAATATTCACTTTGTTCTTTGTATGTGTCTTAATTTGTTACATCTTTGGTTATAATACTTATATAATGATTTATAGAATGTAAATCATGATATAAGTATAATTAAGATTATATATATGTGTATTATAATAATCTATAGAATACAGAAGTTTGAACCGGAATACACCGTTAATAGAGATGGTAAGTTGTACGTACGCATGAACGGTATTTCCATTTTTATTGTCATATTGAAATAAATAAGTTAAATAATATATATATATATATATAATTATTCTATTTTAATTATTATAACATATATATCATATAATTTCACTAAACCATCCTTAATACATTCCATGTAGTTTGTGTGAACGAAACACATCACTTTGATGGGGTGGTGGTCCACACATCATCGAATGAAATTATCGTATTAAAAAAATGATAAGTAAACATATAAATGTTTTCAAAGTACTGAATAAGTATACGGACTTAATAAATATAATATATAACATATATAGATAGTTTTTCCATCATAATTTCTACCATGAGAGGCGGTTAAGGAAAAATGAAGAGTCATCACATTGTGAGGTTGCGATTCACTGTATACATAAATAGTATGTTTATTAACCATTAGATGGAGGTGTGTGTAAGTGTATTTTGAACCCTTATCATAATAAAATCCTAGTATTTTTAAGATACTGTTGTTTTTTTAAAAATCATGGAATAACTTTAGTGGATGGGGTGGAGAAAAGAAATAAAAGAAAGGAGATTGAGAGAAGATGTTACATCTTAATTGGGTAACTCCTTTTGGTTTATGCCAAAAGGATTCCTTAGATTTCTTATGACCAAGGAAAAGATTTTATGAGTAATTTAGGTTTGTTGGGAGATTATTTTATTATATTTGGGGTGATCTAAGGGGTTTGAGAGGTCTGAGGATGTGGGAGGATATGAGTCCTTTTATAGTGGAGGTGGAGTTAAACTATTGTAATATTCTGATAAAGTAATTCCGTACACATTTTTCACATGATAATTAAATACAATAATAGAAAATATTAGATAAAAATGAAGATAGTTTCAAAATATAGACATAAAATTGTTCTAGGATAACTATCTACGTCATTTTGGGTCATAAATTTAATGTATAGTACATTGTTAACCTAATTTTTCTATTTTTCATTGTAATTAATTTTAATCACATTCACTCATATTTTTTGTAAAAAACTAAGTTGAATATATTATAAATTATTTTTATTCCAAAGATTGAATTTATTTTACCAAATTCTAATCACATAAGTTGAAGATTTATATTTAAAATTAATCATACTGACAAGACAACATTGCAGGGTTTTTAATGTAAAAATGATCAAATGTTTTCTAAGTTTGTATATCCAATTTCATTGTGAAATTTTTTCTAATGACTTAAATTAGATTAATTTATAAAAATAATATCTAATTATACTTTCAATAAAATTTAAAATAAAATCTATCCTTATAAATAAATTAGATGAAAATGAAGCTTTGAATTAAAATACATTATTTTCACTATTCATCAAAAAATGATGTTTCTCAGAAAAACATAAAAATATCCCCGCTAAGATAATTTAGACATTATAAATTAAAAAAATTATGTTTTTTTTATCTAATTAAATTTCTAAATTTTATTTGAATGTAAATTTATTATTTTTCACAAAAGGATATTATAAGCTGTTGATTTGAGAAAATATTGGTTTTAAACATACAAGGAATTTTCCAAAAATTATATATTTCATTACCAATAAAAAGATTGTAAAAAATATTTTAATATTATTTATTAAAATTAATATGAGTAGGTTTAATTTAAATGTTATAATTATCTTATTTAAATAATTATAATAATAAAAATGATGTTTCATTGAAACATCGGTGTTGTGTGAAACGTACACCAAGTTTGTGTTTCAGTAACATATGTCAAGTAGATTTTATGTGTAAAGTATGTTGAGTCAGTTTTTTGTCAAAGTAATGTTTTAATTAGTTCATCTCATGACATAAAAAATATTTAATTTATTTTAGAAAAAAGGTCTATAATAAATCGGGGTATAACATGCTTACTTTTAAAGTCCCCCAAAACAAGGGAGAATATTTATTTTTTAATGAGTTAAAGAATATAATTAAATCCACACACTAATATATTCTGATAACTTATATATATATTATCCTAACTACTTATGGTAAGACATTCTGCTTGAGGGTAGATTGTAAAATAATTTTTGCATACCTAATAGTAACATGATCTTGATCCACTTATGGTATGAATGTTTTTATTTTCCTTGGTGGTATGTGGAATAATATATTCATTACACTACAATATATATTTACCTTATTAATTATCATGGAATCATGATACTAAACATACTTCTTCCTATTGGTTTAAGAGGGACATCTCCTTTATATTTCTTTTCTCTTCCTTTCTCTTATTTTCTACAATTTTGGTAGAAATAGAATAATTCTATGAGATAACTAAATTTTCAACAAAACAAAACATCATTGTTAATGAAATTAATAAACTCAAATGATAAAAAGAGAATAAATTTATAATATATAATCAATAAGATCTGAACATTGTCTTTGATACCAGTTTATAGGGCCACTTTTGGATATGTTCAATACTCAGGGCTGAATTTGTGTTGGAAAATTTTTAAATTAATGAATAAATTTTATCCCTATACAACTTAGACCTATTAGGATACTAATTATCTTAATATCCATTCCTTGTAATATACATTTATATGAAATAAATTATTGTAAATCATATTATGTTTTTATAAGAATCACTACTCAATAAGAGTAGCCAGTATCTTCTATGATTGGTGATGACCAGTGCAAGAATTATCCACTATAATGAGATAAGTATTTACTATGGGTTGGATAGAAAAATATTCTTAGACAATGTTTTGTTATATACACTATGTATGGGGTATAAGAAAACAATCCAAAATCTCTAGATTGGCATATTCCTATTACAACAATAACTACTTACTAGTTATTTATTCTTCCTACGTAGAAAGCCTATAACTTCTACTCTAGGTACATTGCAACACCAAGTATGTCTACCTCCTAGGTGACTTTTGTTGTACTTTTTAGAGATACTTTTTTAATATTGTTCCTTTTCTCCTATATTCACAACTGCACACATACAACTCTTCATATTCACTATAGAATATAGAAATCTATTATTCTTGAACTGGTTGAAATAATTCTTCATAACTTTTATCTAAAATACTATTTATTCCGCATGTTTTATTCATCCAATACATTCTATATGATCCTTTTTTGATTATGTTTTTTAGAATAATTTAATTTTCTTTTTCTTTATATGTTGCCTTCCTCATCTCGATGTTCCTCTGATACCAATTAAAAGGAAAACAATGTTCAGTATCACTTAATATAACATGCCTTTTCCACTACATCTGCATATGATACCTAATCATCTTATTACATATTCCCTTATTCTCCATGTTCTTTAATTATCCTTCTAGTGATTTTCATCTTTCTAATGAATTCATTTGATTAGTTCCAATTTCCCTACCCATTAATATTTTTTCTGAAACATTTACACATAGGGAATTTCTCTCAAGCTTCATGATATAAATTACTTATGATACATCACTTTTTAAAAAATATTCATAGCCACAACCAATCTAATTACTTAAAAAACTACAA